>CM072512.1:71604482-71726982 GCA_036898135.1 Oncomelania hupensis | reverse complement strand
CTTCAAGTCATAGCTGCTTTCCTGTCATGTTCCTTACATATTGCCTTTAATTTGTTATTGTTGTTAATGTTATTATTGCTGCTGATGTTGTTGCAATTTGTTTTCCTTCTTGCCGTTGTTGCTAGTGTTGTGTTGGTGTTTTTGGTGTCGCTCACATTCTTGTAGCTAGTTAGTTATGTTCGTTCAGCATTCTAATATTTTCTTTGTTCAATACCTGTATTATAGCTTGAAAATAATATTGTGTATGCTGTAGGGTTTGTAGCTTAATATTGGGAATCATTGACTGGCATCATAATCACAGGTCGTTGTCACCGAGTAGGCCTGATGGCATTGAAGTGGTTAATTGAGATACACTATCACTCAGGTAGGATCGTTTCCACTTATGTCCTTCCACACCTAATAAAAGGCGTATAGCTGCTTATCTCAATGCTTGAGGGGCCGGGTAGCTCAGTTGGTAAGAGCGTCTTGCTAGTAACCGAAAGGTCGCTGGTTCGAATCCCGGATTGGTCAACGTGTGATCATATTATTTTCCCCTTTACCAACAACTGGCCCGCTGGTGTCAGTATAAATCGGTCCAGTAGTCACCTATATGCGAAAGTGTCGTGTGACTATAATCTACAAAACATAACAAACATCTCAATGCCGACTATCATGTCTTTGAAAAATAACTTCCCTTCAGTACCGGAAAATCAGTGTCAACCAAATGCTGTCATAGGCCTGTACTTATTCAGGTTATCGTTATCAATGAGCAAATCAGAGATTATTTATTTATTTATTTATTTAATCATTTTTATATCGCGATTTTCCAACTCAATGGCCGCTCAAGGCGCTGGCCGATACAGGATCTAACTCTAGCCCCCGAGACGCCCATTTGCAGCCTTTGGGTGCATAGTCTGACGCCCAGACGACTGAGCATAATCCTGGGCAACCAGGGATGGGGAGAATGGTCTAAGTGCGTGCTGGGTGTATTTGTGTAGCCGTCACTCATCCGTATAGGACATGAGCGTCTGGGTCTTTATAGTCCATGTGATGGAATGCGTGCGTGCACAGACTAGATCTCGGTTTATACTCTCATCCGAAGGAATAAGAGCGCAGCGTCTCAGGTTTTTTTTTTAAACTTTCCTTTTAGGTCGATGGTCAGTGCTTAGTCCGAGTGCCAGACATATTTGTGCTGACGTAGGCCTATGCAGTAAGGTACGTTACATGAGTCTGCCATTAGGCCTATATTGTTCCTGACGGATATTTTTGGGGCAGATGAGGGTGAGGTGGGACGCCAGATAATATCGAAGATAGTGCTTACAACTTTGATAACGTGTCTAATCTCACGTCAACCAGACGTACGTACGTAACATGGTACATGAATCGGTCACGTCTGTCTTCCAGACAACGTAGAGAAGTGAGAAACACTCTTTACTGAGTTTAGAGCGTATACTGTCCTGAACACAGGCGCTTGTATCTGGACACGCGAGCGCCTATGCCTTTGACCCGTCTCCTTTTGGTTATCTATAAAACAGATAACAACAGGGAGACGCGTCAGTGTCCCCTACACGCTCATGTGTCCGGGGACGTTAATTTACCCAATCAATCAATCAGACGCGTCACAGGCATAGTCGCTCGCGTATCCAGATACAGCTCGCGTATCCAGATACAAGCGCCTGTGGTCCTGAATATGGGAAGTACACTGAATTTGTAATGCACGCACGCATTCCATGAAGTACGCTGGTTAACGATTATCTGTGGTGCCCCTACGACCTCCGAGTTATGGGATAGGATAGGATAGGATACAGGGCCGGACCCGGGGGTGGGGGGGGTTACCTGGGTTCCGGAACCCCCCCTCCAAACTATAAAAAAAAGGGGGAATTTTTTTTTATGCAAAGAGTTTTAATTTTTAGTCACTTTTGGTTAAAGGTACAAAGAGTTATTTATTGAAAATTCAACGGAAATCAATTTCAAGGGATCCGTTGACACCTCCAAAGCGTTTTCCCATTGAAACAACCAAGTAACCCAACCCCTAAGCCTAAATTAGTAAATGCAGCCATATTTTCTTGTTCTGGCCGCAAGCCTCTTCCAGCACCTTCACCTTGATACTGCCCTAATCCCCCCAAAACGACTTACACCCTTTTCTGGCAGAGATCCATGACCTTCACACACAACTTGTTTCTGAGGGTAAAAAAATCGTTTTTATGTGGGTACCTAGTCACATGGGCATCCGCGGCAATATTGCAGTGGACAAAGCGGCTAAAGAAGCTCTGCATCTAGATTTCCCTTCAGAGATTTTCCAGTTTGTTCCATACTCTGACCTGCGTTGTATGACTGGATCTTATTGTAAACGGCTGTGGCAGACTGAATGGTCTACTCAAATCAATAACAAACTATTTCAAATTCTTCCAGATTTGTCAGCTTCTTTGCCTAACTTTGCATCCACTCGCAAAGAAGAAACAGTTTTGTCTCGCCTTCATATTGGACATACTTATATCACCCATAGTTTCCTTTTAAAAGGAGAAGAACCACCATGGTGCTTTGCATGTGACAAATCCTTTTCCGTTCGCCATTTTATGTCTGAATGTGCTGATCTGGTTGATGAAAGAGAAAGATGTTTTGGTTCAATGCTTTTTAATGAGATTTTTAAAGTTTGCACTGGTCAACACCTGTTCCAGTTTTTGCATGATGTTGGTTTGTTTTATCGCATTTAAGTCATATACTCTTGTTGAATATTCTTGGTTGAATTAGTTAGACTGATTCATTCACATCTTTTGTCATATTTAAATGTTAACAGTTTGGTCTGATTTTGCTTAATTTTGTGTGGTCCTGATTCGGCTCTTGGCAGTCCGCTGGACCCTAACTTTAGAGTTTTGGAGTTGTTTTGTGGAGGTATCATTATAGAGTTTTGGGTATCGTCCTGAATTGTTTTTGTTCTGCATGGATGTCTGCCTGAACTGAAAAAAGCTCGAAAATTTGCCGCGTTGTAAACATATTAAGATTTGTTATTGCATTTTAATTGTTTTGTCCTTTGTCTATCCCAAGTAGTCTATCATTCTCTTCATTAATAATTGGTAATTTCAGCTCTGGCAGTTTTTGCTTTCAACTTCAGATCGAGAAAGTTTAAAGAACTGATTAAGAGTCTAAAAATAGCCTGTCTACGTTTAAATTATTACATGAGTAAATTGCAATGAATGAATAAATGAATGTTTATTAATTAATTAATTAATTAATTATTAAAGAGATAAGCTCACGTTGATGAATGAGATCTTGAAGGTACGATGAGGTCGAGCCATCAAGGCAGGAGTACACCAGTGAGAGCAACATTACTTGTGATCACTTATATTCGTTTATTAACTGGTAGCAAGGCACTGCATGGTTATTATTATTATTATTATTATTATTATTATTATTATTATTATTATTATTATTATTATTATTATTATTATTATTGTGGTTGTTGTTTTTGTAGTAGTAGTAGTAGTAGTAGTAGAAGTAGTAGCTGCCCCCACGGGCTCGGCTCCGCGTGCCGGGGGTGGACCCCATGCCTCTCTCTGGCTGGGTGACAAAGTTGCCTACCCCTTTTTCTTCTCTTTTGTCTTGTTTCTGTCTTATTGGTCCTTTCACCTATATTCTCTTCACCCTTAAATTCTCCCAGTATACTATGCAGTTTTGACTCCCTTTCTTCTGCCTTCCCGGACTTTCCTTGTCTTCTTTTTCCCCATCATTCCTTCTTTGTCTACCCTTCTTTTTCTCTGTGGCCTTCTCTTGGCCCCCTGCGTTTGCCGTGCAGGGCAACCCGTGTCGGGGGAGAATGGGATCCTGGAGGTTGAGGTCACTGAGGGACTGCGGTCCCTCACACTAACACACCTCTTTGGCCCGGACTTCTCCTAGACGGGAGGCTGGCGTGGCCCGCGTCAGTCAAGCGGCTGGTCGTGTATTGCCCTTATAGCTCTGCTAGAAGGCTGCGGCTCATGGGTCAAACTTGAACAAAACCGTAGTGGCAGTGCGGGATTGTCTGGGTGTATATCCCCCCTGTAGCCCTGGTGCGTTCCCTTGCTGGACTTTCCGCTTGGACGCATCCCCTTGTTGGACTCCGTGGTGGGTGGGGAGCAGGGGGGATGAATTCATAAATTAATAACATGGCATCAACCAAAAAAAAAAACGACTTCACGGTGACGACTCTGACACGGATACGGACAGTGACTTGGACGTGAGACGAAAAGCTTGTGATTCTGGAGTGGAAGGGGCCTGGCCTCGTTTTTTGGTTGTAGAGGGGGCGGATCCGGCTATGCCACTAGGCAAGCTGTCTCCGTTCGCCATCCATAAAGGGTTCCAGTCCGTTTGCACAACCGGTTTCAAGGACGTTAAAAAATTGAGATCTGGGGCCTATCTGGTGGAGTGCTCGACCAAAAGGGCATCGGATTGTCTGCTAAAGAGGAATTCGACTGTCTTCGTTGATGGACCAATCAAAGCTTCTGTTCATGGACGGTTGAATTCCTCCAAGGGAGTCATCCGATGTCAGGACCTGTGTGATATGTCCGAGTTGGAAATCCGAGATGAGCTCTCCAGCCAGGGGGTCACGGCAGTGCAGAGGGTATTTGTCACCAAAGGACCCCAACGTATCCCAACTAACACCCTTTTTGTGATCTTTGCCATGGCCAAGTTGCCAGAGTCACTCAAGGTGGGATACCTTAGGGTGAAGGTGACGCCCTTTACACCATCGCCTTTGCGCTGCTACCGTTGCCAAAGGTTTGGTCACGGTAGCAAGACCTGCAAAAGTACAGAAATTTGCCGCGAATGTGGAAAGGATAAACACGAAAGTGCTTGCAAAGATCCTATTTGCTGTGTAAATTGCGCGGGGCGGCATGCTTCCAGCTCCAAAGATTGCCCTCAGTGGCAGTTGGAGATGGAAATCCAAAAGGTTCGGGCCACTGAGAAGTGCTCCTTCGGAGACGCGAGACGAAAAGTGACAGAAAGTAGGCCGGCTGTTCGGGAGAGGTCCTTTGCGTCCGTGGTGGGTTCCTCACATCCTGTGGTATCCAGTACACACCTGACAACGGAAATTTCTTTAAATAAACTGACTCAGATTTTGGAAACGTTGTGCCAACGGATGGATGCTCTAGAAAAAATGCTCACATTGTTTGCTCAAAAGGGGGGTTCTCCAGCCCCACCGATTACACTGGAGAACGTGCCGACGGGCACGTCCCCAACCGTCACCCACAACACGCAGACGGCCGTGTCTAAAGCCGTCACACCTGCAGCAAAGGAGGCTAGGCCTCAGGCTGCCGCACCAACAACGACCGGTTTTAGCGACCGAGTAGTTGCTGAGGCGGCAAAGATTCTAGTTGCTCAGCAGAAGAGCGTCAGAGGAGGAGAGGGAAAGGTTGGAAAGGGTGAGGGGGAGAGGGAGGATATAAAGTCCGGTGCTTGGGAGAAGGGGAGGAAGTCGGCTGGCAGTTCGGGTTCCGGGGCTTTGACCAAAAATCAAAGGCCCGGACCCCTTTCTTCTAAGCACCATCAGCCTCTCGAAACGGAGAACCGTTTCGGGGGGGTTGATGGACCATGAAGAGATGGACGAGGGTCCGAAAAGCTAAAGAGACTTAATTGTGCTATCCGAGTTGACAATTTTAGCATTCTTTTACTTAATTTTTATGGCCATTTTACAATGGAATATCCGAGGGATAAGGGCAAATTATGAGGAGCTCTGCTGTCTGCTGACGGAGCATCAACCTGAGGTGTTAGCCATTCAGGAAACTCTCCTGTCAGAGAAACATCTTATAGATATCACTGGTTATTCGTCTCTAGATTGTACATCTTCTAGAGGCGTTTCACTCTTTATTCATAGAAACGTCCCATTTAGCCCAATTTCACTTAATACAAGTTTACCAGCAGTTGCAGCCAGAGTATCTCTTTTTAAATCCCTCACAGTTTGTTCTATATATTTGACATCATCAATAAATGTAACTAAAAGTGAACTTGAGAATTTGATCCAACAGTTACCTACCCCTTTTTTGTTGTTGGGAGATTTTAATGGACGCTCTCCCCTGTGGGGTAGCGATCGTACCGATTCTCAGGGTAAAATAATTGAAGACATTTTAGACTCGTTAAACCTAGTAACTTTGAACGAGGGTGCTCCAACTTTTTCCTGTTCAAGAACTGCTTCTTTGTCCCACATTGATATATCGATCTGTGATCCCTCCTTACTTTTGGATTTTAAATGGACAGTTTTAGAAGATCTCCATGGCAGCGACCATTTTCCGGTTTTATTAAAACATGATTCAGACAACCTTGAGCAAACTCATGGCAGGTGGAAACTGAAACAAGCTAACTGGAGTCTGTTTTCTAACCTGTCTGAGGTTCAGTTACGTGCTAAGGAACGAGAATTTTCGAATGCCTTAGATCCAATACAGCTTTACACTGACATAGTTATAAACAGTGCCAAGGAGTCCATCCCACAAACTTCATCAAAACCGTATACAATTAAAAAGCCCTGGTTTGATGATGAATGTAAAAAACTTCAGCAAGCCCGTAAAAAAAGCTTTAAGAATGATGTATCTGCACCCCAGCTCTGAAAATAAACAGAACCACCAACGTTTGCGAGCGAAATGCCGACAGCTCTTCAAACTTAAGAGAAGAGAATCGTGGAGAGGTTTCTGCTCCATGATAAATTCGAAAGCGAAACTGTCGAAGGTTTGGAAAGTGGTCAGCAAACTCAAAAAGTAACAAACAGGTCAGCCCATGCCTTACTGTGCAGGGGGACGTAATCGGAGATAAAATAAACTAGTAGCTGATCTTTTGGCCTCTTCTTTTGCTGCAAATTCTTCTTCTGAAAATTATTCCGTCCCTTTTCAAACAATTAAAACACGTAAAGAAAGACAACGGTTAAATTTTACCTCTGATAATTCTGAAGACTACAACATTTCGTTCTCATTAGTCAAGCTTGACGATGCAATTAACAAAAGTGCAGATTCAGCAGTTGGACCGGATGATGTACATTATCAATTTCTCAGACATTTAACAAGGTACTCACGGTCCAAACTGCTGGACATCTTCAATCAGATTTGGATCGCTGGCACCTTTCCTCCCTCTTGGAGAAAGGCCATTATTGTACCCATTCCTAAACCTGGCAAAGACCATACTAACCCAACACACTATAGACCAATAGCCTTAACGTCTTGCTTATGCAAGACGCTGGAAAGAATGGTTTATTCCCGTTTACTGTGGTATCTGGAAACCAATAATATCTTATCCAACACTCAGTGTGGCTTTCGAAGTGGTCGAAGTACTATTGACCACC
This sequence comes from Oncomelania hupensis, assembly GCA_036898135.1. NCBI lineage: Eukaryota > Metazoa > Mollusca > Gastropoda > Littorinimorpha > Pomatiopsidae > Oncomelania > Oncomelania hupensis. Next base: position 71,719,703 of record CM072512.1, on the reverse strand, counting down.
TGGTGCGACTGGAAACTTTTATCCGTAACGCGTTCGTCCAGGGTGAACATGTCGTTGCCATCATGTTTGATTTGGAAAAAGCCTATGATACCACATGGAAATATGGCATTCTTTCAGATTTACAAGAAATGAGTTTGAAGGGACATTTACCTCTGTTTATATCCAATTTTCTAACGGACAGAATTTTTCAGGTTAAGGTTGGGGGATCTTAGTCAGATACGAGAGAACAGGAGATGGGAGTGCCTCAGGGTAGCATCTTGTCTCCCTTGCTGTTTAATATTAAAATAAATAAAATTGTTCGTTCTGTTAAACGGGGAATTGACAACTCTTTGTTTGTTGACGATTTTGCATTAGTAGCCAAAGGTAAAACCTTGGCATCTGCAGAACGTCAGCTACAGTTATGTGTAAAGGCCGTCGAAGACTGGGTTTTACAAAATGGTTTTAAATTTTCTGAAGCAAAAACTGAATGTATTCACTTTTCCAAGCACCGGGGAATTATTCAAGACCCTAATATTACCCTCAATAAAACTCCAATAAAGGCAGTCCAACAAGTCAAATTTTTGGGGTGTTATTTTTGATCAAAGGCTATCCTTCCTCCCTCATCTGATAAATTTGAAAACTAAATGTCAACAGGCCTGCAACTTGCTCAAGGTTATCAGTAGTACAGACTGGGGAGCTGACAAGAAAACTTTATTGCTGTTATATCGTTCTTTAATTAGATCAAAGTTAGATTATGGTTGCATTGTTTATGGTTCTGCTAGAAAATCTTATCTTAAAATGTTAGATCCAGTTGCTCATCAGGCATTACGCATTGCTTTGGGTGCTTTTCGCACCTCCCCTTGTGAAAGCCTTTATGTGGAAGCTAACGAACCCCCGCTGGAACTCAGACGTACAAAATTGTCACTGAATTATTATCTAAAATTAAAAACTGATCCCATGAACCCTGCTTATGACTGTGTTTTCAACCCAGATCTTGTTCAGAAATTTGAAGCCAAACCTAACACAATCCCCCCGTTTGGAATCAGAATGCAGGCTCATTTGGAAAAAGCAGGCATTGGTGTTGCTTCCGTCAACGACGATGAACTTCGAACTGAAGCTCCCCCATGGAAATTATGTACCCCAAACATTAATTGGCAGTTGTCTGCCTTCCTCAAAAACAATACATCTGAAACCGTATATAACCAACTTTATTTAGAACAATGTGCCTTATACCCAGGATGTGAAACACTTTTTACAGACGGGTCAAAGAAAGGAGATTCAGTTGCTGCTGCGTCGGTCTCCGGGAGACACTTAGACCAGCCTTTGCAACAGCGTTTACCTGATTTTTGTTCTGTTTATACAGCTGAGCTCAAGGCAATTCATCTCGCTCTGAAACAAGTTTATCAATCCAAAAGAACCTCGTTTTTAATCATGTCCGATTCATTGTCAGCACTTCAGGCTCTTTCCACGAGAAAGATATCACACCCTTTTCTGGCAGAGATCCATGACCTCCATACACAACTTGTTTCTGAGGGTAAAAAGATAGTTTTTATGTGGGTACCTGGTCACATGGGCATCCGCGGCAACATTGCGGTAGACAGGGCGGCTAAAGATGCTTTGCATCTCGATTTCCCTTCAGAGATTTTCCAATTTGTTCCTTACTCTGATCTGCGTTGTATGACTGTATCTTATTGTAAACGGCTGTGGCAGACTGACTGGTCTAACCATATCAACAACAAATTATTTCAAATTCTCCAGGATTTGTCAGATTTTTTGCCTAACTTTGCATCCACTCGTAAAGAAGAAACAGTTTTGTCTCGCCTTCATATTGGGCATACTTATGTCACCCACAGTTTCCTTTTATAAGGAGAAGAACCACCATGGTGCTTTGCATGTGATACATCTTTTTCCGTTCGCCATTTCATGTCTGAGTGTGCTGATCTGATTGAGGAAAGAGAAACATATTTTGGTTCAATACCTTTCAAAGAGATTTTTAGAGTATGTAATGGTCAACATCTGTTTCAATTTTTACATGATGTTGGTTTGTTTTATCGCATATAAATCATATCGACATGTTTTGTTTTGTTTGGATTTTATTGATAGGACTGAATTTAGTGATTTGATTGAAGAAAGAGATTATATTTTTAATACATCAGTTTTAAAGAAGACTCTTAAAGAGGTGTCATGTGAAAGTTTGTTTGAGTATTTAAGAGTAACAGGTTTGTTTTTTAAGATTTGAATCATTTTATAATATTTTAAGATAACGTCTCTCTGGTTCTGATTTGGCTCGGAAGAGTCCGCTGGACCTAAAGCAATAATCTTGTATTGTATTGTAGTAGTAGTAGTAGCTAGTAGTAGATCTAGTAGTAGTAGGCTAATTTTGTGTTTTAGCCGTTGGTCCGAGCGAATGCGTGTGAAAAACATTTCGAGCAAGGATTGTGTCTGATTTTGCGCTATACATAATAAACTATTATTATTATTATTATTATTATTATTATTATTATTATTATTATTATTATTATTATTATTATTATTATTATTATTGACTTTTAACCGTGAGTAGCTAGGTCATGTAAGTTATGGACATATTAGTTAAGTCCCTTGGCAAGAGGGTGGGAGAAGAGGTGAACTTAAAATAAAAAATAAGTTGATCGACGCCAGTTAGGTAACATATACTCTCTTGTACTTGTGCACGCAACTCTTTCTTTCTTATTATTACATGTTCTCATTGTTACAATCTCCACAGATTTCGCGAATCATTCGCCCGACTTTGGCTGGGGCACTTCAGTGATTAGTCTACTACTAGTAGTCTGTACTGGTGTCGGAAGTCCAAGAACAACAGCGAACACCGCCCCTAACTTTAGGAACCAGAATCTAGAGGTAGCACTCTATACCACTGACCTAACGTTTATTTAGTTCAGTGCTCTATACACAGTACGTTACAGTATTAGTATTGGAAGCGCCCCTATGGCAGCAAATGGACGCCTACTGCGGCTGGCGTTAGATACCGTATAGATTTCTTGGAAGCTTTGATTTGAAGCTGGAAAAGCACAATATAAGAACGATTCAACACTCCTACGAGCTGCTGTAGTAGTAGGTAATCAGATTATGTACACCTTGGCCTAGTTTGTCATAAAATTACCTGTATTCTCTTATATGAGAGTATAAACTGAGGTCTATTCTGTGCACACAATCATTCCATCACATGGACTTTAAAGATCCTAACGCTCATGTCCTAGAAATTGAATAGACCAGTTAGTGTTGGCTATACAAGTACACCCAGCAAGCACTAGGTACCTGGTCGCCCAGGATTGTGCTCAGATGTCGGGACATCATACTCTGCATGGGGGTGCCTTGGGCGGTTGGAGTTGGCCAGTGCCTTGAGCAGCTCTTGAGCTGGAAAAGTGCTATATAAAAATGATTAAATAAATAAATACATTTGTATCGTATTTTCTTTTGTTTCAGGTGGATGTCCCATTGGACTGCAAACAAGGTAATTATACAACTACTAGATTTAGTTCAGACTCTTCTGAATCAGCATCTCGCAACATGATCATCTTTGATCTTTGAAAATTGATCTCTTCAAACTAGCTAATTAGCTTATTCCGATTCCAGTTTGTGAAATAACTTTTCCTTAGATCTCTGCACTTCAACATATAAATTTAACTCATTTGAAACGCGTCTTTAAATAAAACACATAAACAGTTACATAAATTTTAATTAGTTGTTTTTTAATATTAACAGGATTAATTTGATATGGTTTTTAACAATTATTTTGTCTAAATGATGATCTTGCTCAATGGTTATATTGTTCTATAATGATGTTGATGTTATAACTTCAGTTTGTTATTTGTACTAGTTCTGGTTAGACGCTTCAAAGGTCAGATGTCAAATAGCAATAGCTTATAGGACAAAGCAGGCCGTGAAGTTTTCATCCCTTTCTTTGCCAAATTAACTTTCTTAAATATTGTAATGTTTTACTTTATTTTTGTTTGTTTCAGGATGGACTCTAATTGGTGCTCAATGTTATCGTGTTTTCACAGACATTCTACCATGGCAAAGTGCAGATCGTGTCTGCATGAGGTAATCACTTATAAGTTATAAAAACTGCATTCATTCATTTTCATTCTGCTGGTGAAGTTTGTTGGAAGAGGACTACTCTCCTATAACTGGATTTTATCTGCATTTTTATACATCGTTTTATCTACATTTTATCTACACCCGCCCTGACTGCTGCCCTCACTGGACTACTCCCTGTCCTTTGATATTTCATCGCCACCAAGTCATGCTTTGCTGTCTCTACAGAGGCCAAGTTACGCTTTGCTGATGCTACATGGCTCAAGATATGCTTTGCTGACCCATTCAAGATATGCTTTGCAGTTATCACATCTGACCTCATCCAAGGAAAGGTTCATGTGCTCTTGGTGCACACCTTCTCCCTACACCCTTGCTGTCGCCCTGGTGAGCACTCCTTTCCCTCTTACCCTCTTTCCCAGAGACTAGGTCTCAACCCACAGGTGAGAGGACATAGCCGCCAGTTGCTTGCCTGCTCCCTGGTGGGCTCCGACTGGTGTCACACCCTGGTGTGTGACCCTGCGGTTCCCTGCGGACTGTGTCCTGGACCAGATCGCCTCTCCCTCATCATTTTCATCCTGTAGGGACTAGAGACTGCTGTCTCACCCCATAGGGTGGGGCCACATAGCCACACGAGCTTCCCCCCCTAGTGGGTGCCGACCTGTGTTATCTCCCTGGCGGGATTTCCCTGCGGCCTTTGCTGTCTGGAGTCCTGGACCCTGACGATTCATTGACCTTCCTCCCCATATCCTCTCATTGTCCCCCCCTTTGACCAGCCGTCCCCCCCAGGGGTCCTTGGGTTGGTTTGCTCTAGCCAGCGGCCCATCTATCAGTTCTTTGTACCCTGTCTTGGGAAGGAAATACCCATCCCACAGTGCTCAGTTTTTAAATTCGTACTGTCTTTTTAATATTTATATACAAATTTGTTTGTGTTTTTTTTTTTTTTTTTTTTTTTTTTTTTTTTTTTGTTTTTGTTTTTGTTGTGCTGTGCCTATGTGAATTATGACTGATTCGGACATCAATTCCGATCGCGAGATCGATAATGCCAGCGAGTGGTCCGATGACCCCCTCGACATTGAAGTCAATGTGACCTCTGACCTTGAAGACCGGGCCGAGGACACCCCTGTAAAACCCGCAGCCTCCGAGAAATCGAGCTCCGGGCGGGGTAAGAAGAAAAAACACAGTGTTGTCATTAATGAGTTAATGAAAACCTACAATCCTAAGATTGACGCGGCAGCCCTTAGTCGGAAGGCTGCCAAGCGAGCTCAGAAGGTGGCCAGGCAGGCACGCTCTGATGCTCCTTTCTCCCTCTCTGGTGCCACTGACCAGCGTCGCCGAGACGCAGTGGCCTTTTCTCCGTCCGTTCTTGGCGCTCTGGGCGGACGAGAGACGTTTGACGCCTCTCGCCCTTCATCCATTGCGGAGACTCTTTCTCCCTCCAGGAAGAGGTCTGCTCAGGCCCCCCGACCACCAAGCGCTAAACGCAGCATCACCTTTTCCCATAGCTCGACGTGCCCTGACCAGGCACAAGCCGACACCTGCCACAACGGCACACCCCCGGCTAGCCCGGGTGGCAACTCCTCTTGTGCTCCATTGCCCAACGGAGAGCCCGCCTCTTTCTCTCCGGATGGTGCCACCTCTTCCACCCGGGCCTCTCCCGCAGGCCCGGGTACGTCAGGCCTCAGTCGCCACCATTCTCCTGCTGTTTCTGTCAGGAGTGCCACTATGAATTCCCCCGTGCAGTCCCCGACCGGGACAGATACCCGACCTGATACTCCCTCTGGAGCTCCTGCGCCTTCTGGCGCCCAGCTTCATGGGCTCTTACCGACTCCTCCTCATGACCATACGACCGTGACTCATGGCCACGCAGGCTCCTGTACTGCAGGCCGTGCCCCTGGTACCGGACGTTCTTACGCCGCTGCGGCCCAGGCGGGTGTCACCGCCCCGGCTTCGCGGCGTCCTTTCCGCCCACCCCCCGCAAGGGTGGGTGTGGCACCCGTTGACTTCCCTGTCATTCTCAAGGACCTGGGAGGTGGCGCGGCAACGTTCTCGGGTCTGGGCACCTTCAGACAGGCCAGCACCCTTCGGGGGCTCTTCGGCGATGTTCTCAACATCCGCCGTACTCCCTCAGGCGACTGGCTGGTTTCTTGTTCCTCCGCTGATCAGCAGGGACGGATCTACCGCTCCAAAAATATCAGCGGTATCCCGATCTCCACCTACATACCCACAGCCTCGACGGTGGGGGTCATCCGCGGCCTGCCGGCGGCCAATGGGGACAAACAGTTCTTGGAGGAGGTCAAGAGGGACCTTTCGCTCCATGACATCCCCGTCTCCTCCGTCGTGCGCCTCCCTCTAGCGAATGGCTCCCCCTCGGCAGCCATCAAAGTCACCTTTATGCTGCGTACCCTCCCCACCGAGGTCACCCTGGGCCGCACCATTTTTCGGGTCGACCCGTTTGTTGCCCCCGTCTTGAGATGCACCAAGTGTCAGCTGCTAGGCCATGTCAGATCTCAGTGCCGCAGACGGGACGAACGTTGTGCCCGCTGCAGTAAAGACCATCCCACCAAAGACTGCACGTCCACCGTGCGTATGTGTATGAACTGCAACGGTTCACACTCCTCTGCCTGGGGCGGCTGCCCCGAAGTCGACATTTTTCGTCGTGCTAACCGCCTTCGGGGGGCCAGCTACCTTTCTTTCTCGGCTGCAGTTTCCCAAGTGCGAGCCGGCTCCGATGAGGGGGCCCCTGCTGCCCAGGTGCCCTCCTCTGGTTCTGTCACCGCTACCTCATTTCGCCCCACCCCCCGTAGGCGTATCACCCTCGACAGGCCTGGTGGTGGTTTTTCAGCTCACCTGGCCGGCAGCTCCGGTCACGGTATCACATCACTGCCACGTAGCCAGCCGGCGGCTACTTCTCTTCCCACCGAAGCCGCCTCCCGGCGGGGCGGCGCACCTAGACACACTGCTAGGGACTCTGCCTCCGCACAACAACTCTCCACGACTCCTAGGGGTGGCCCTTCTCGCCCCCCCCGAGCTCCCCCTGCTCCCGGGGACTCGGCACACACTCAGAGCAGCCACTCAACTACCTCCTCCTCTGATGCTACACAGGCACCTGCACGGGATGTGGCCGCCATCTGGTCGCCCACCCCTGGGCGCCCCCAGGCCCCCTTGGGCCTTGGCGAACAGCTGGCCGACCTGGAGGCCGCTTTCCTGTCGGGACTGGAAGTGCTCCCTTCCGAGCTAGCCTCCACACGCATCATCCTGTCCACCCTATTTGCCATGTTCAAAGTCATCTGTGCTCATCTGACTAATAATGTTACACACCGATAAACTCTTCAGTACCCATTCTTCTTCCACTCCCCTGCTACTGATACTCCTTACCATGACCACACTTCAAATTTTTCAATATAACTGTAGGTCGCGGGCAACCCTCAGGGATTCAATGCCCCTTCTCTCTGAGTCTATTTCTAATAGCCAAGTACTCTGCTTCCAATCTCTTAACTGCAAGAGCTTTGACCTGCCGGTCATCCCCGGCTTTCACTTCCCACCTCTCTTTACTACAGGCGAACAGGACAAGGTATACGTAGCCACCTACGTGTGTCTTGGTCTTACTGCCACCGATCTTGGCCCCGTGGACGAGGGGGAGGGAGGAGGTTTCACCTCGGTCCTGCGCCTGTCTACGGAGGACAACGATTACATTGGTCCTATTAACATTCTCAACTACTACCATCCTAAAAGGTGCCCTGACTTCTCCTGGCTGACCCCGGTTGTCGCGGAGGGCAACTGGCTCGTCGTCGGCGACTTTAACCGGCGTGATGCCAGGTGGGAGCACGGCTTTCCCCAGTATTCTAGAGTCATTGGCACGGCCCTGGCAGAGGCCAATCTCTCTATCCTTAATGATGGGTCGAGCACTAGAGTCCCGGACCGCTCCGATCACCAAAGAACCGCTATTGACCTTAGCCTGGCCACCCCGGCCCTCACGGCGTGCGCCACTTGGGCTGTCTTGGACGAACCGGGGTTCTCGGACCATCTTCCGATCCTGATTCGTATTGACAGCCGCCCTCTTTTTGCGACTGAACGGGTCCCGCGGGTCAAATGGGACCGCGTGAACTGGGATGCCTATGCCCTTCAACTTGACACTTACCAACTTCCTGAGGGCCTTGTCCCGAGGGAGGTGGAACTTCATCTGCGTACCGCTATGCTGTCTGCCCTCGCCTCCGTTTCCCCCCCTCTCTTGGGTAGAGCCGCCGGTGTCCCCAAGCCTTGGTGGACACCGGCTTGTCGATCCGCCGTTAAATCCAAGAAACGGGCGTATCTCGTCTATAAGTCCAACAATAACCCTACTAACCATCTCCTCATGCGCCAGGCTAATCTTGCTGCCAAGCGCGTCATAGCATCCGCTAAACGTGACTTTGGCCTCTCCAAACTTACACCAACCCTGTCAATCAGCACCCTCTGGGACAACGTACGCAAGTTACGCGGAACGTATCGTCCCCTAGACCCCGATCTCTCTGACGGCCACCATTCCTTCACTTCGGCCGCCGAGAAGGCTCATGCCTTCTTGGACCAGTTTGTGGCTGCCGGCGACGGGTCTTGCCTGCCGCTCGCCGAAGTCGCTCGCCGCGACGCTTTCGAGGCCACCCTGGACCCGGAGCCTCCACCTGACCCTCCCGACCGTCTGTTCTCCATGTGCGAGCTGGCGCGTGCCCTACGCTCCTGTCCGGTTAAGAAAAATGCCGGTCCCGACGGCATTCACAATCTTATGATCACAAAAGCCCCGGCTTCCTTCAAACACATACTTCTCGCCCATTACAATTCCTGCTTTACTTTGGGCACTATACCTGACTCCTGGCGCGAGGCTACGGTCATTCCGGTCCTCAAGCCAGGTAAACCCAGGAAGTCCTTGGATAGTTACCGTCCTATCTCTCTGACCTCACATACTTGCAAAGTTTACGAACGTATGGTCAAGGCCCGCTTGGAGCTTTTCTGCACGCGTAATGCCGTGATCCCGCCCCTTCAGGCGGGCTTCCGTCGCGGCAGGAGCATTACTGACCACCTAGTCAAGCTCAATGAGCATATACGTAGAGCAACTCAGCGGCGTAGGACCGTGCTTGCTTGCTTTTTTGATATCTCCAAGGCCTTTGACTCCGTCTGGCATGCCGGTCTTCTCTGCCGGCTCAAGGCCTTGGGGGTTGATTCACCTATCCGTGCCTTCGTTTCTGACTTCCTCCGTGACCGTACCATTCGAGTTCGTTGGGGCGGCACCCTCTCCCAGTCAGGCCGCCTTTCCATGGGCGTACCCCAGGGATCGGTTATCGCCCCGCTCTTGTTTACTATTGCTCTGGCCAGTGTTGGTCTCAACACCCCCCACTCGTCCGTTGTTACCATGTACGCGGACGATGTGGCACTCTGGCGTACGATGAGTAGTCGCTCTGCTCTCCCCAACCATCATCTTTACCGTAGGGATCTGGCTGCCTTTCAGTCAGACATCAATGCTATTTCTTCAGCCCTCAAGGACATTGGCCTCTCCTTGGCACCTGCCAAAACGGTCTTCATACCGTTCGACACTCACTGGTATCCTATATTCAACACTCTTACTATACAGGTCGCGGGCTCACCCATCAGAGCTTCCAAAAGGGTCCGCTACCTGGGCTTCATATTTCAGCAAAATGGCCGGTATGGGGCTCACGTCGAGCGCAACTGCTCTAGTGCCTCTCGAGCTATTTCTCTCATCCTGGCCGTGCGGAGCGAGACCTGGGGCCGCGACCCCCGGACCCTCGTGTCACTTGTGGTCTCCCTCGTTCGGTCCCGACTGCTTTTCGGTTCTGAATTGCTATACGATCTATCTCCCAGTTTACTGGATAAGCTTGAGATACTGGAATGCAGAGCTCTCCGTATTGCCCTCTCCCTTGCACAGCCCACGCCACGTACATTGGTCTATCGGCTCTCTGGGCTCATACCCCTGAGGCTCGCTATCGCCCAGACCTGCGCTGGCTACGTAGTCAGGGCAGGCCGTGTGGACAATACCACCTCTCTGGAGTTGCAACCTCAGTTTATGTGGCCCCTTACCGCCCAGCCCCAGATTGGCCTAGGTCAATATCTTTCTCAGTTCCTGGGGGGTCCTTTCTCCCGTGGTCTTGCCGTGGAGGAAAACCCCTCTCCTCTCCCCCCGTGGGAACCCACTCCCTCCACACATATCGCTGGCGGTGGTATGCTGTCCCGCTCCAACGACCTATCTTTACTTACCACCATCTCACAGGAATTAGTCGATTCACTGTCTGACACTGTCCGCATCTACACTGACGGTTCGGTTCTACCGGATGGCGCTGCCGGCTTTGGGGTCTCCGCCCCTGGCGGTGCCTCCCTCTCCGGTGGCCTGCCTCCGGGCTCTTCTATCCTCACCTGCGAACTCGTCGCTATCAAAGAGGCCCTGAGGGGCGTTTCTGAGGGATTCTTGCCTCGTGCCCCTCAGGTCTCTATTCTTACAGACTCCAGGAGTGCCCTGCTTTGCATAGGCGGTGGCCACTGCCGTTCACGGCCTAAACTTCTTCAGTCCATAATAGAGCTCACATCCACACTTAACAGCATGGGCACCACAACACAATTCTATTGGATCCCCTCCCACGTCGGGCTTCCCGGCAACGAACGGGCCGACCGTGCTGCCGCGGCGGGTTCCTCAGGTAACTCCTTCCTGTCTTTGCGAATTCCTCCCTCCTTCTCTGAGATCAAGACCAGTACCAAAAATCTGATTCAGGACAAATGGAACCTAGAGTACTCTGATTGGTGTGCCGACAGATGGGAACGGGCCATGATCTCTGGGCGCCACCCAATCCCATTGCACTCTCCTTGTCCCCCACTACTTAAACCGTATGTCCTCCGCCTCTGCACTGGCATAGCGCGCTGTCACTATGCTTCTCAGCGCTGCTCCTGCGGCGGCATCTTAAACTTTGAACACTGTCTCTTTCTCTGCCCGGACCTGAGCGACGATTTTCAGTCCTTCAGGGTCGCCTTTCGCTCTATTCAGTTGAGCGAAAGTGTTCCAGATCTCGTGGCTTACTCTCTCTCTTCCGATATAAGCCTTCTTCTGCTCGCAGCGAGCTGCATCTACAGATCGTGGGTCTCTTCCCATCTGTAGTGTCCCATGTCTGGTCCTTCCCTGGCCCGCGGGACTTGGCCCATCTCAGTGCTATCTGACACTCACTGTGTATAGCCCTTATTGTTGTTGACTACTCAGTCCCAATATGTGGCATCTCCTACGGACTGACACCCTACCACTGGACCAGTGCCTTGGTTGATCTCCTGATCCCAGGCACCCGTCACCGCTGTTAACGACTCTCACCTTATTCTCCCCAGAGCCTTCGGTGCCTGGGTCGAGCCTTTAGTCGCGACTCCCTCACTAGCCCATACATAGTCGACCCTCGCGGGACCTAGTATGCAGGCACCACCTTTGACTGACTTACACCACAGAACTTCGGCCCAGTAGATCTCCCCGATCCTGCGCCCCAGTTACCGTTTTCAATGTTCACGGTCAAGACCGCCCCAGTAGATCCTCAATCCTGGGTGCTTAGCCTCCTGGCGCTACTCTTGCTTGCAGACTACCCTCTCGTGACCCGTTGGGACCAGGGTATGTCTATCTTGCCGATATCGCGACTCGCGTATTTACAAATTGCTCTGGCTACCTATGGTACCAGCATTTTTAAGTTAGTTTATATTTTGGTGTGACTGCGTGCGTATGCCAGTATAAATCTGTTTTGGGGTTTATCCCGCCGTTTTTAATCATTTATTTTTGGTCCTGGAAGGATTTTTATTCTTTTAACCGTCGTCACAGCACACCTCCCCCGTACCATCATGTAGCACCCGTTAAGTTCCCTTGGGGACCCACACACTTCAACCTTCATCCGGTAGTTTCATGTACTATTGATCTGTATTGACCAAACTGCTAAATCCCGATCCATTATACCTCCAACTACCTATCACCCCATCCTACCTCAACCTACCTCTTCTGCCCTTGCCGCATACCCGCCCCTTCCCTCTTCCTCTTTCGCCGAGCGATTCTTCACACCAGTACCCTGCCGTTACACCCGCATCGGACCCTTGCTCCACCTCCACCATGATCTCCTTTGCTGCCTTCACCTTACATCCACCTGGCGTTGTAGCAGCGCTACGCGCTCCCCTTTCAAATGTCCACACACATCATGATGTCTTACTTCAACTGGCTGCCTTCTATCCAAGTCCCCTATACGCTGACGTGTCCGGGGACGGTAATCCATCATCGCATCGCATCGCATAAAAACTGATTTATTAAATAATTGTATACATATTTCATTTATTTTCAATTTTTAAAAAAGGCTTTAGGGCAATCAGAAAATGTTGCTGAGGAATAAAATGGTATAGTGGAGTCTGATTATACAAAGTTGCTTTGTTTAAATGGCTTTAACCTCAAATGAGCAACATAAACATGCTGAAATAAAATCTTGTATCTTTTATCTGTTCTGTTTAAAAATTTAGGTTCTTCTGAATAATAATTTACTGAATTGATTTATTATTTATAATTTATCTGTATACTCTTCATTAATAAACTCTACTTTTAAGTCTTGTCTTGTTGCTTTTCCAGTTATGGGTCTCAGCTTGCACGGATAAAAGACTACTATGAAAATGATGACATTGGAAAGTTTGTGGAGGGTTCAGGCATCTCTGAATATTGGATAGGTATGTTCTAACTTTGTTTAGTAAACTAAAGAGCTATGATTTTGTTGTCTTCTGGTTAGTATACTCTCTGTATGAAATATTATGAGAATACTTCTTGTGTGCATATATGTGTTAAAATTGACAATACTGCATTCCGAATTGGCTTGTGTGAATTTTTGATTGCATTGTGAATTTCGGCTGTTATACATAACTTGTGGGTTTAATCTTGTTAATTACTGCACTGATTTTTAATTTATATAATTTCTTATTTGAACAGATCTTATATTAAAGAATCTATACACCATAGTCAATATGAATTGAGTATTCTTTTGAGAGTAGGGATATGATTTATTCCTATCCTATCCTATCCCAAAACTTGAAAGTCATTGGGGCACCACAGATGATCGTTTAACCAGCGTACTCCCATCTTTTTCTGTCCTCGACAACCCTCATGGCTTCACTCAGTGTCAAGCCAGTCCATTTTTGAATGTTGTTCTCCCATCTCTTTTTCTGTCTCTCTCTTCTTCTACCTCCTTGCACTGTGCCTTGCAGGATAGTCTTTGCAAGGCCTGATGATCTGGTGACATGCCATACCATTGGAGTTTCCGTTTCTTCCCCCTGTGAGGATGTCATCGTGTTGTCCAATGGCTTGTATGATGGTCTGTCGGACTTTGTCGTTGGTGATGTGCTGGGTATAGAAAATGCCCAGAAGTCTTCTGTAGCATCTCATCTCCATGCTTTGTATTCTTCATTGTAGGTCTGCTATGAGAGTTCGTGTTTCGCAAGCGTATAGGAAGATGGAAATGACAAGAGGGCACATCAGCCTTACCTTGGAATGTAGACTGATGGTCCTGTATTTACAAATGGGCTTCAACCTTGTCAGGGCAGCAGTTGTTTGTGCAATCCTGAAGAAGACTTCCTGTCGGAAACCATTGTCTGATAAAATGGCTACTAAAAAGCTATGCACCGTGTTGATGGATTGGCCTTGGACTTTGATGTCCTTGTTGATGCATCTGGCGTGGTTGGTCATCAGTTTGGTCTTCTCTGCATTTATTTCCATTCCAAAGGCTCTGGAGGGGGTGTCAAACCTCTGTACCAGCTGTTCAAGTTCTTTTTCTTCTTCAGCCAATTCATCAATGTCAGCCGCAAAACGGAGGTTGGAGATTGCTCTACCCCCTATGCTGACTGTGCTTTCGTGATCGGCAAGAGCATCTGACATGATGCGCTCCAGGAAGATACTGAAGAGTGTTGGAGAGAGTAGGCATCCTTGGCACATGCCGATTGTTGTTCTGAACCAGTTCCCGATGGCGCTGTTGTGGTAGACTGCACTGGTAGCCTTGACACACAGGCTTTTGATGACTTCAATAATGTTAGGGCTGATGTTGTACACTCTCATGGTTGCCCACAGAGCTACATGCCAGGCTCGGTCAATTGCTATCTTGAAGTCTACAGATACACGATATAGATGTTGTTGGTGCTGTAATTATTTCTCGCAGCTTTTCTGAGGTTAAAAATCTGCTCATTGGTACTTCGCCGTGCCCTGAATCTGGTTGTTGTTTAGCTATGACATGAAACTATGTGAGATAACAAGTCCAAACTTGTATGTAAAACCGTAGATTGGTCTTTTATGTATGTTCATTTCACACACACACACACACACACACACACACACACACACACACACACACACACACACAAACACACACACAACACACACACACACTTTTTCCCTTCCTCTCCCTCGCCTCTCCCCCATAAAGGTCTTTATAGACCTTATGACAAATGTCAAACATTTGAAATTGTACAGTGGAATGGCTATAGTTAATAAATATTGATATATTAATATAAATATATAGAGACAGATATGTAACAGGAAGAATGAGAATTCAGTGCAATTCAGGATCATACTAGTGTTTATTTGAATTCCCATATGTCCTAAGTTGAATTGGATTCTAGTCAACACTGGGGAAAGATTGTGTATCATACTAGGATAAATGGGAATCCAGTGTTTAGTGTAAATGCTTTGTTTTTAATTACATTGTTTTAATTTTGACTCACATGTGTGTAGCAATGTGAATCTTTTGTAGCAATATTTGCATATAATTGTTTTGAGTATCATTTAATTTTGGTCTCATAATTAGTAATTGTGCATTCATCCTGTGTGTTTCTGCATTATGTTTTTCACAGTGTTTTGTTTGTTACCTTTCCTGCAGGCACTAATCGTGGTAAGTCTTCATGATGCAAAACGATTTCCTGAGTTTTTGTTCTTTTGCCCTTTATATAGATTCTTAGATTCACATTCCTATTATCTGGCCACATTTTGACACTCACACCTATTTACCTGATGCTTAATGTAAGTTAACCTTCTAGAACCATTTTTTGATATATGAAGAGGGTGGCACGGTGGCCTAATGGTAGAGCTTTGGCTTGCGGATCTGAAGGTCCCAGGTTCGAGCCCAGGCCGGGGAATTGTGTTGTGTTCTTGGGAAAGACACTTTACTCCCGTTTCCTACTCCTTCGGATGAGAGTATAAACCGAGGTCTAGTCTGTGTCACAAACATTCCATCATAACGGACTTTAAAGATCATGACGCTCATGTCCTAGACGGGTGAGTGCCGGTGACAATAACACACCCAGCATGCACCTTGGCTGCACACGCCAAAAGTTGTGGAATAATTTTCCTTGAATGCGGGGGTATCCACAGTATTACAAAGGAGAAGAAGATATTTTTTGATGCCATTTGCTGAACAACAGTTTTGTTTGGGAGAACCGAAAACATAACTAACTAAATCAATAGAGTATTCAATTTTTCCTATCCCTATATCCAATATGCCACCCTTGAGTTTTGCCCTTGGACTTCCAGATCTAAATATCTTTTTTACATGACTAGAGGCAGAAAAACACAGTGAAAATGATAGTTTTGAGACAACAATATTATTGAAATACATGTACAAACATTGCTTTTGTTTTAATCATTATACTCTTGCACATCCTATTGAAATAAAATGGTTAATAGAAGATGTCAAAATTATTTTATTTTTTTCAAATCTAAATCAAAGGCAAAAATTGATGTATCGTATATGATATTTTCGATCTTAGAGGAATGCTAAAATGAGAAACCTTGGTTTGTTTACAGTTATCAAACTAGGCCTGTTAGCCAGTATTCTAAAGGAAGGTCTAATTTGGTGTAGTTTATTCTAACCTATCTCATATTTATTTACATTAACATTTTACATAAATGTAGTCTAGACGGTAAGTTTTTAAAAGTTGACTTTCATGAATTTGAGGGGCCGGGGGCGTGTCAACAATGCTCATTATTTGTTGATAAAACACAAATCAAAACAACTTCATAAGTTACAAGCATCTCATCTTATTCATCAAAGAAGTTATTTCTCATGCAATAAACCTGTAGTATAGTGAACAAGGTAACTGTAAAGGTGTCCCTGTAACATGTCATCTTTGGGGATAGAGATGTTTAGGTCCTTCCGTTCTCTGGGGCCGCTTCATGAGGGTCATCTTCTCTCCCTCACTGCATTACCTTTACCCATTTACAATTGGTTGGACTGGGGTGTGTAGTATATTATCTACCCCGAAAACATGCATTTCCGACTTCAAAACTTGAAGCTTATGAGTTTTCTTTATCTTAGGTTGGGATATTTATATCAAACTATAAGCATCAAGGATGCACTTTTTTGTTCCTGTGCACTTTGATACATGTGGTCTAATTATGTTTTTCTTTTTTAATTTAAAGGTCCAGAAGCGTTTCCAATATGATAGAAATTGAAGCAACTCTTTGTGTTCTGAATTGACATTTGAATATTTGTCAGATTCGGTGATTTCTCCCTGGTTAACTCCAGGGCTTGTAATTTTCTGTAGTTCAGTGGATTTTCGCTATTGTAACAAATATTTCTGCCCAAAACAATATGATTTTCCATGGAATAAACAAGTTTGACATCGATTTTCCTCCAATTAAAAAGTGTTTTGTGTGTGTCCTCAAGTCTGTTCTAGTCGGAAATAAAATATGAGCAATGGAGAACTTGCTGTCTTAGGCTAAAAAGAAGCTAAACTAAGCAGTCTCATGGCTAGGCAAGTATGCAGCACTCAACCTTCAGCCAGTGTTGCTGATGCACAATCTGTGAAGTCAGTATGCATCTTTCAACCTTCAGTCAGTGTTGCTGATACACAATCTGTGATGCCAGTGTGCTGCACCCAGCATTCAGTAAGTGTTGGTAAAGCACCTCAAAAACTGATTTAAAGAAACTGCAGTCACAAGCAAACCAATCTCTCCGAATTCTTCAATCATACCAACTAAACCATTGCCACCGTTTCAAGATTTGGGTTGTGCATCAGAATGTATGAAATTTTTAAAAACTAAATTTGGACTTTATTGGTGAGTAGGGACTGTCAGCTGGGCACCAGAGTGCGTTTAAACTTACATTTTAGTTGGACTTTGTTGGCGAATAATAACTGTATGCTATGCATCGATAAAGACAGGCGACTTTAAGAGTTCAGCTGTGCGTAAGCAAGCAAGTCTTTTCTTCATTATGTTATGTTTATTGGTCACCAAAAATGCATGATTAAAATGCAACATTTCGTATTCGCCACCATTGGAGTGTTGGGGGGAGGGGAGTGGGATCGGGCTGGGAGGGAGGGCATTCCCCTGCACTCTCTGCCAGTGCCTAGGTGGCCCCTTGACCCAGGCCAATTTCCTCTTTTTTTGCTCCAGACTATGACAAGTGCTGTAACTCATATCTCTCAATTTTTCATTTCATGTGTATTTTTGACTGAGCATTGTGTAACCAATTTCTGTTATTATTTTGTAGTCACAAATTAATGTAATAATTTTGTGTGCATCTTGCATGGCATGTTTACTGAAATGTGTTGTTTATTTGGCAGTTCCTCTTGATAGCTAACGGTAGTTGGTGACTTTATTGGAAGCATTTTCTAGGAAGTACAAAACTGAAGCTCATACAATAAGTGTAAAGGCTAAATCTAATTATTTATTATTAATTTTGTTTAGTCAGGAATCAGAACAAGCCAAATGTCAATATGTCAGTCAGTCTATTTACATCCATTTTACACCATTTCTCAAGAACCTCTTTAGGGATTTTGACCGAATTTCATGTACATTATCTAGATCATCATATTTGCTCTGCTGCAAAGATCAAGGTCATTATACTCCCTTTGTTGCTAAACATGTTTTGCTCTATATCTCAAGAATGGCTTAACTGATTTGGTTGAAGTTTGGTATAAAGAGATTTCTCTTAAAGAGATTTCTCTTATATAGCGCACTTACAAGCTCAGAGAGCTTCTCAAGGCGCTGGCCCGTTATATCCAGCAATCACAAAATAGTTTGCTGAAGTCAGGATTCGAACCCACGTCGCCCAAGACGCACTCACACAAGTCGTGCGCTCTGACCACTGAGCTATCCCTGCCACTAATACAGATACTTTAATTCAGGACCAATCATTTAATTGCAGTCCGACACAGTTCAAAACACATTTTTTGCCTATCTCAAGGATAACTGGACTGATTTTGGTTATTTTTAATATGCAGATATTTTACCTACTGTTTAGTATTTTATATAATTCATATTTGCACTTTCTGGAAGGTCCAGTTGGCTGTAGTTCATTGTTTTCTAAACACATTTTGCACTGTATCTCAACATTGGCCTAACCGATTGTGATAGTTCAGATAGTTGCCTAACATTCCATGTTTTAATTTTGCTTTATTATAAATACAGGTTACAACACCACCAAAAAAAAATTAATAATTTGTGTGTCTGGAAATACATTTGAATGATTTGCCATCTTTTTTTTTTTCACCTTAATAATACTTTTCATAGGCAATGCTGAATTCTTTCAGACACTGTTATATTTTCTCTCATGCACTGTCTGCTTATTGTACAAGTGGCTTGTTGAAAGATACAGATAGCATCTTATTCAGATTCAGAAAACTTTATTATCTCACAAGAAAAATTCTAACATGCAATTGATGTCAATAAAAAAAACTATTAAAAAGTTTTTTTTTTTTTTTAAATTAACAAAGATACACCATGCACTGACTTACATGAATTTACATATTAACGTGAACATTTCAAACACACTGTATCCTTACACGCATATTCCACAATATTTGGAAACTAAACATCCCCCTTCTTTATACTTCAACATCATAAACACATTATATGGCCTACATGAACAGTTTTCCTGTTGAACACCACCCTTTCTATCTATAAAATAATTGTTATTGTATAGCACACTTAACAGGTCAAAGAGCTTGGTGAAATCAGGATTAATCTGATACTTTTTAAGGAGGGAAGGTGGAAGTATGTGGTTGTTAGACAAAACAAAGCAAAACAAAAATGAACTTACGCCAAGTGTTAACTTCTGTTCATTTTGGGTATTATTTACTTCTAAAAACAATTTAATAATATTTTTTATTATGATTTTAACATTAGCAGGAGCTGCAAATGGGATGAAAGCAAACAGTGCCGTTGATTTGCTTTGCTTTTTACTTGTAGCACAAATAACAACAGTTCAGCTACACTTCAAATTCAGCATTCATTTGATATGTAACTGCTGAGACTTTACTATCAATTTCTCATTAATATCTTGCATGTTTTTAATGTTGTCTTTTTAGTGTTTTTTTCTTTTTCTCTCCAAATTTGTTTTCAACTTTTCTTGTTTGCATACCTCCACTCTTAGATTTAGCACATACATGCACAAACAATGAAGCTTTCTTATAACAGAATTCAATGCTTATGTTGCTTTAGGAATGGCTTAGAATATATGTCATAAATATTGTTCTGGCATTGTGCATTCTAAACATATTGTTTAAATTGCAAAGTCAATTTTAGGAGGATCTTTCATTATGGATACTTCCTTCTTATGGGTTAATTGCCACAACCTCTGCCTGCATCTGTGTCAATCCAGATGCTTACATGAGTGTATTGTATTTGAATAAAAGAAGTTAACTTGAGCATGCAATTGTATTATAGGGAAGGGAAGATCTAAAGAGCATGCTGTTGTATCATGTTAGCAACACAAAATATGTGGGTGAACTTTGTATAAACTCAGCAACACAAAATATGTGGGTGAACTTTGGTAGTCCTTGTATAAACTCGTGCATGATGCATGTTTTCTTTTGTATTCCTGCACAAGGTGTGGTTCTCATTAAAAAAAAAATAATAATAAAATTTGAAGACCAGCTGTTGTGGGACTTGTTTAAGTACTGATATGTTCTTGCTTTGGTTCATGTGCATGTAATAATGTCAGTATTCTTAACTACCAAAAACAAAGTCCAACTATTTGGAAAATTTGGAAATTTGTACGAAATACATCCACATAAATCCAAATTTAATGTCCTTTGACCTTTCATTACACAAAAGCAATCGCAATTTCAAGAAAAAATTAGGCTCATAGTGCATTTTATCCAAATAAATCCAATTTTAATGTTCAGAAATATGTCTATTGATCAGATGCATCTACACAAACCGAAAATTGTGTTATGGTGTGTCCTGGTAAGAGCTTGAAAATTGCTTGTGGTTGTATGGTCACACATCAAGGTCAAGGTCACAGAATCCATAAATATTTTAAGCTCAGTACTGAGTCTTGAAGCAATTAATACTCTTCAAGTTTATTTAAATAATATTTTATTTTAGGTGTTCATAACCTCTGATCACAGCATAATTTAGCTTTACTCTGCAGTTAAAATCCCAATTTGTGGATTGAGTTTGCTTGTATATTTCAATGTCTTCATTAATAATTATTTCTTTAAAAAAGTAGATTATTAGTATCACACTTTGCAATGAAAAGGGATTGGAAAATGTCATGAATGTGTCTTGGTTCTTAAAGTGGCAGGTATCAACAGATGCTATTTTTGGCAGAAAATGTTGTCTTTGACCAATAAACTGAAGGATCAGCTTTCAGGTGATGCACTACAGCTTGCATGACGTTTGCTTGTGTACAGCATAATGCAATGCCTTCTGTTGAAAATTAGCATGTCAACATGAAGCATTATGACCATTGTTCTAAAAGTGCCATTTCAGAATAGATTTATAAGCATGCGTCGTATTTACACATTTGTGTGTGTTATTGTGTTCATCATTGTTTGTGTGTGTGTTGAGGGGGCATGCTTGAATACATGAGTGTGTGTGTGTACTATAGAATGCACATTTCATTTTGAAACTGAAAGTTTAAAAGAATCATGATTATTTTATCAGTAGACTGGATCAAGGAACAGTAGGAAATTTTGAAATACTACACACATATTGTTCCAATTTCTGTTACGCTATTGATTAAAAAGCATGCACCACATTATTTTAATTAGAAGCAACAAAAACAAAAAACAAACTAACGATAGGTTGAACACACTCATTCTGTCTTCCGGCCTTTCTCTCCTCCCTTCTATCTCTCGTCTCTGTCTCTGTCTCTCTATCTCTCTCTGTCTCTCTCTCTGTGTCTCTCTGTCTCTGTCTCTGTCTCTCTCTCTTTCTCACTCTCTCTGTCAAACACTAACATAAATTTGTACACAGATACAAACACACAATTTAATTCTTTTAATACTCAGCCAATGAGGTAGGGTTGGTGTTGTATTCAGTCACATTTATGTATTTAAATAAAACAATATTCTTTATAATCCTTCCCTATTTCACTTTCTTCATGAGAGACAAAACCTTGTTCTTTCTCGAGCAACGGTTTTTGCATATATGCGTGTGTTTTGGATGAACATCATTCTTCTGAGAAAATGAATGTAATAGTTTTTTATTATTATTATTATTAGTATTATTATTATTATTAGTATTATTATTATTATTATTATTATTATTAATGTTATGAATGTACACACTGTTTTTACATTTGATGCTTGATTGATTTCAGGTGTAAATCGCATGGGTACATCTAGCGCCTCAGAGAGGTTCTTGATGTGGAGCGACTCTACAGAATCCAATGTTGCTGTGGGATACTGGTCCAATGCTCAACCTGATGTGGATGATGGCCGTTGCGTACTAGTCAAAATTGGTGACAATGGCAAGGTGCTTTGGTCACTTGCTCCCTGTGAGAGGAAGACTGCCTATGTCTGCCAAAGACATGCTGCCCCTCAAGGCAAGTAGTTATGGCTTTTTTGTTTGTTTGTCTGTTTCATTTATTTATATTATTATTATTATTATTATTATTATTATTATTATTAATATTATTATTAATATTATTATTAATATTATTATTATTATTATTATTATTATTATTATATGTTTCACTCTGCATGAGATAACCTGGCCAAAGTCGACAGCAGCTATTCCAAACTACAGTTAAACAAAGTCAAAATTGGCTCAAACTGTCATTTATTTGTTTTTATGCTTATCCACTTCCTTTCACTTTCCTTTATCATATTTCAAAAGGATTTGTCTAAATAAACAGTTTTTAATTTGTTTATTTCATGGATTTTCACATGGGTGTGGTTAGATTTTGACTAAAATAATGGAACTACAGTACATGGTCTGGGATAGCCCCGCACTTTCTAAACAAAAACAAAGGTAAACTCGCGAAACAGAAGTAAATTAAACGTCAGCGATGTAAAAAGACCCTAAATAAGCTATATTTTGAAATATTTAACCGATTATGAATATTTATTTATTTTATGATTCTTATGTAACACTTTTTCAGCTCAAAGCTGCTCAAGGCGCTGGCCGATACATGATCTAACTCAAGTCGCCCAAGGTGCCCACTTGCTGTCTGGAGGCACACTCTGATTTTTCTGTGTGTTTAGAACATCATAGCTGTTAGAAAGCGACTTTAGCCTGGTGCCTTACACGTGTCATTTTATTTGCACTACACACTCTTTTAGCACTGGAATTTGGTTGTTTTGTAAACTTTAATCTATTGTTAATCTTTTAATGTGTGTCAGTTTAACAGAAAAACGTGTTTGTTTGAGAAGTAATTCATCAAACTGTGATAACTATTTCTAAACCTAAACCAGAAGTGAAAAGTAAGTACTTTAAAAAAAATCATAGCAAACATTTATTACAGATAATTTAATTCTGATTTTTTTTTGGGGGGGAAGGGGAAGGGGGGATTTACAATGATTTAATTTTTTTTTAATTTATAAAGAGGTAAATTTGATAAAAATGAAACTTTGGTTTTCTCATACAGTATTATGTATTAGTTATTTATATACATATTGTGTGCGTTATAATGTTTTAAAAGTGGTATGAAGTAATAACAAAGCTAAGGTAAGAAAGGATAATGATAAGAATAATTTTATTTATTAAATGCATTGATTGTCTAGGCAGAGCAATTGCAAAATATATATCTTTTTATTTAGTTATTTTAACTTTTTAAATTGTGTTTTGGACTTCCAGTTTAAATTAGTAAACACGACAAATGTGTATGTTGAGATACTTTATGTTTTAGTTTGTATTTTCCTAATGTTGTTTTGTGGTTTGTTTTCCAACCTCTAATATACACAAGCCACTTTTAAATACTTCTTTTTATTTTATGTAGTGTTCTTTGTGTAAGTTTATAGGAGGAGACGCGTAAGACAGACACAGCATGATGTCTAGCACTAGCAGCATGAAAATGTATACCAATCAAACAAATCTGTAGCTCAATTTTGCAGGATCATTCCACTGCAACAATGGTCAGTTTGTTCGTAAGGGACTTGCTTGTGATGGAGATAATGATTGTGGTGATGGATCAGATGAAATCTCCTGCCGTGAGTACTACTGTCTAAGAGTATTTATATTAGATATGAATGGTACTGTTTTTTCAGTTCTTGTATCTGTCTTGATAAACACTATTCTTCAGAACATGCTTTTTGAGAATGCTGTTATCATCATCATCATCATCATCATCATCATCATCATCATCATCATCATCATTATCAAAAGGGACAGGTAATTAATTGTATAACCCATGTAGTAAATATTTCTGTTCTGGAATTTTTTCTGATAATTTGTGATGTTGAAAACTTTCATCATATTTATTCAATTAATACTACTTCTTCTTCTTTTTCTTCTTCTGCAAGGTCCTTTACTAATGTTATAATGAATATTGCATTATTTCTTTGTTTCTTCATAATCAACGTTATTAATTTGCTTTGTTTTACAGCTGCACTTTGTGCTTACCATCTTCAAGGTCAATCAGGGACAGTGCAGTCAGATAATGCACCCAATAATTATGACAATTTCAAAACGTGCACATGGCTCATTGAAGTTCCACTTGGCTACAACGTTCGTTTGCAGGTACAATTTCATAGATAGAGACAAACTTTGGTTGCATGTACTGAGTTTCTTTTCTGTCAACACGTTGATTGCAAGACAAACATTTCCAACATACTGTGTTGTTCTCCAGCACGAATCGCTCTCTATGAATTGCAATTTGTTTAGTTGCTTTTTACAACCTGTACACCTGTGTTTAGTCGGAGTTAAAATAATGTAATGTACATCACAGTAAGTGTTAATTCTTTTTTGAAATTAAATTAATTAAATGCTTTATTGTACGAATTAAAAAGGACATTACAGATCAGTTATTAGCGTGTTTAGCACAGAAGATAATGAAACCATTGGAAAGTATGATACAATACTGATTAACTGCTATTTAACACCTCCCAGCTAACCACAATTTCGGGGCCCGATGGGGCCCGCATCGGGCAGCCCTATTGGGCCTGATCGGGCTACCGATCGGGGCCAGATCGGGCAAATTTAAATTGGAACAGACTAGGGCCCAATTCGGGCAAAGATCGGGCGATCGTCGGGCTACCCGAAACTTACCCGATTGTAACCCCACGTTCGCCAAACAGTAGCTCGACTTGCGATAAAGATTGGGCGATCGTCAGGGTACCCAAAACTTACCCGACCGTAACCCAACCTTTGCCGAACGGTACGCCGATTCCGGCAAAGATCGGGCATACGTCAGGATACCCAACACCAACCCTATTGTAACCCAACTTAAACCAGAAACAACCCCGATAATGCCCCATCCCTGGTCAATGGTGATTTACCCTAAAATCATATCCCACGTATTGTTTATGATATGTGATTGCATGAAGAAAGAATTGAGATGTCTGGTGTTAATAGAGACTGTCGGCACAGGCGTTTTTGTTTTCGGAAGTCCTTGGTGTGTCCCCACTTAAGTATTTACACACCATTTCGATAACGATATAGCCTATATTATCTTCGTCACTATCGAAATCGTGTGTAAATACATAAACGAAAGGCAAAGCCCCAAAAAACAACCACAGCGGAATAGGTTTTCGCAGGCAAACACAATATCCGAGCACATGCAACTGTAGAAGAAAACTGTAGAAAATTGGCGCCTAAGTACAACCGGAAAAGACCAGCAGTAATGGGCACGGAAATTTACCCTTGGCTTATAATGTATAAATAAATACAATAGTTAAAAGAAACACTTCAACAATATTTTTACATATTGTATGATAAAAATTAAGAATTATAAGCACAATTAAATAATGATATCTTGCTGAATTGATTTTGTATAAATATTTTTCACATACGTGCGCCGCAGCATATGTGAAGCAGACGAAACATTCCAGACAGTTTAGCCAATTAGAAGCGAGAGTAGGCCTATGTTAGCGTGTGCGCAGCGTGGCTTTGTGGTGGGGCAGAATTGGGCGGCAGACGGGAGGGCGAATCGTAACGCATCCACATTTCTCGACTCCGCTACGCATCGGGTTTTTGTAGGGCTATGTGGGTCCCTACTAAAACCCGACAAAAGTCGGGATGCCCTATGCGGCCCGAGTGGGGCCCCGATCGGGCTGGTTTGCTGGGCTATCTTTGTTAGCAATTGCTTATATATATGGGAACATGATGAATTGCACAGCAGGAAGAGAAACAAGCAATTTTATTGTAAAAATAAAGAAGAAATAAATATAAGAGGCACGTTGTTTCTATTCTTCATTATGCATTCTCTCAATCTGTATCTTTCAGTTCACTACATTGAACACAGAACCAATTGTGGATGAAGTGCGGGTCCTGGCTGGTGGAATGTCCATCCCTTCTTCGCAGCTGCTGGGCAGACTGTCCGGTGACTACAGCACTAGTTTGCCAACCTACACTAGCAACAACAACTTCATGATCGTCGTTTTCTCCACCGATGAGAATGTAGTTAGAAATGGCTTTATTGCGAACTATTCTGCAGGTTAGGAAGTTTTGTATTATGAAAAGGAAAAGTTCAGATTAGGAATGTGTTCGTGTGCTTTTGCATGTGTGAATGTATGAATGTGTGCTTATCTACATGCATACATCTGTGAGTGTGTGTATGTATGTGTTTGTGTGTGTAAGTATGTGAGTGAGAGAGAGCACTTGGGATCTAATTCATTTAAATAAGCTACGATTGAATGATAAAAGTAAGAACTAGAGAAAGAAGTTACAGAATGAATATTATTAAGGACAGTGTTCTCTCTCTCTCCCTCTCTGTCTCTCTCTTTGTGTCTCTATGTCTCTCTGTCTGTCTGTCTGTCTGTCTGTCTCTTTCTGTCGCTCTCTCTCTCTTTCCCTCCTCAGTACAAACATACTGTAGCATGAAAAACATGTTCAAAAGAAAAAAGATGTACATGTACCATTACTTATTGCTTTAAAGACATTGTGATGCCAAATGTATTAATGTCGGTCTATAAGTCGTTAATCTGATCAAGATCATGTTTATATTTTGTTGTCCAAAATGTATTCTGTGTATTATTTTGTTTTGTTTTATCTCTTTGCAGTGAAAGATATGTCAATGCAACCTCGTACACTTTTAGAGGCAACTGACACCCCCCAGACGCTTGAGTCCCCCTTTTACCCTAGCAAGTATCTAGGGTCACAGGACTACACTTGGATCATCACTGCCAGAGAAAGAGTCAAGATTGTCACTTTGGAGGTACACATCTGTCAAGTTGTGGCATATTTTTATTTACTGAACTTGCATTCCTGCAGCAGCAGCTACACTTCTTCTTCTGACAATATTATGAGGAAAATATTTGTTGAAACTCTAAAATAAAGAGTAGCCATGCAATTATAGTTGTTAGAGGGAGAGCAGGAAACTCATTGATAATGTCATCCTTGATGTTGCTGGTTTTTGTTTTGTTGCACACATGTGTTAAATTTATAAAACTATTCTGCTGCAGTAAATGTACATTTAAGTATGCTCAAGGTTGATGAATGATAGTTGGTGGGGTAGTACTTTTAAACATCAAAGATACAAGAAAATGAAGAAAAAAGATTCCCTTAGCAATAATTATGTTCCTGATCCCATTGATTATACTGTGCCATTGCCATGAGACAGTAGTGCTGCATTTTTTGGTTCCCTGTGTATAAACCTTGACACACAATCCTGACACTGTGCTTCCCGAGCTATTTCAGCTCTATAAATTAAATATCTTAGATCAAATCCCAGTTCTCTATTATTGCCCATGTTTTGCAGATCCTTGAGGTGGACTTGAAGGGAGATGACAGAATCTTGATCCGTGATGGTGACATGGTGAATGACAAACTACTGGCCACACTGACCTCTGACCTCCAGTCCTTGCATCCATATGTTCTGACCACTGGCCGTTCTCTCTACATCACCATGCAAACCAAGGGACCCATCACTGGCAGAGGCTTCCGGTTCAGATACTGGCAAGGTCAGTTTAAAGTAGCAGCTTTATGTAATTGAGGGTAAGTGGCTGATTATGTACAAGATGAGTACAAGTGCTTATTTTTGAGTATGTGTGTGCATGATGTGTGAATTAGTGACAGAGTATGAGAAAGAGAAGTTAACAAGCAATTAGTATACAAGATACAAGAAAACTTTATTATCTCACTCTGAGAAATTAAGGCATGTTTTGATGACCGCCAGCAAATACACATCGAGTCACCCCGAGTGAAGCGCCCCTTCATACTAGTCACAGAATCTCTCTTGGCAACTTCTTCTTGTGATGAAATCTGGTTTGGTATTCCCTGGTAAGAAAAAGAGTATTGAGTAGATTAATCTAGACTATTGAGAAATAATGTTCTTATGGCCTTATCATTGAGCAATACATCCCCACATAGTTTCATTTAAAAAATAACTCGAAACAATTGTTTCATTTAAAAAAAAAAAAACTCAAAACAATTGTTTCATTAAAAAATAGAGCAAGACCTCTTTTCTCGTCAGGAACTGTTTTGTGTTGCAATGCCTCACAGTAGGGTACTTTTTTGTGGACATTGGATTGGATGCTTTACATTTTATACTTTTATTTCACTTACATCCTTTGGGATGAGATGTATAAGCCATAATCTCTGTGCATGCACCCATTCAATCACACTGACTGTAAAAATCTTGATGCTTATGTCCTAGACAGATGTGTGCCAGCTGTATACATCAATACACCAAGCAAGCACTACATCCTTCACTTGTCCTCCGGTCACCCACAATTGTGCTCAGTTGTCTAGGGGCAGCAGACAATGTGCCTCAGGCTCAAGTGGGTGCATCAGCGAGCTTGAGTTAGATTCTGTATCAGCCAGCACCTTGAGCAGCTCTTGAGCTGAACAATGGTTCTATATATTTGTTGTAAAATCATTCTTATATAGCACTTTTCCAGCTTGAGCTGCTCAAGGTGCTGGCCAATACAGGATCTAACTCAAGCTCACTGATGCACCCACTTGAAGCCTTTGGGTGCATTGTCTGATGCCCAGACAACTGAGCGTCAAACACAATCCTGGGCAACCTGGGTGTGGGGGTGGACCTAGTGCTTGCTGGGTATATTTGTTTAGCCACCACACACCTGCCTTTGACATGAGCATCACAGTGCACAGACTAGACCTCGGTTTATACGCTCATCCATAGAATGATAAAATAAAAAGAATGATAACATAAAATCATAAATAAATTAAATAAAAACAATGGGAAACATCAACAAATCTTTAATGTTATTTTGAAATTTTTGTTTGTTTGTTTGTTTTTTTGTTATGCCTTTAGTGAATATGTATCGTGCAGGTTGTAAAGTCAGTCTGAATGGAAAGAGTGGCGAGATCCATTCACCTGGTTTTGACAATGCCAACGGTCAATATGGCGCTTACCAGGTGTGCATCTATGATGTTACTGTGCCAGGAGGTGACACAGTCACTCTTCGCTTCAACTTTCTTCAACTTCACAGCACTGATGAAATCATGGTAGGCTCTTTTCATAAGAAATAATGTTGTGTTTTGATTTTTACCCTTAATGCTTGGTGGCACAGTAAGAAGTGGCACATTATTGATGCATGTGATGTTCTGTTTGACCAAAGTTGGTATTTGTGTTTGAGTGCCTTGAGCAACCCGTTATCTGATTCCATTATCCATCATTCTGCTTCCTCCATCTAATCTTCAAGATGAAAAAAACAAACTTTATTGCAAAATTTTATTTCCAAATCTATGAACATTTAATGAAACAAAGAGAATTTCTCTGTCACTATTTTCACTTATTTATTTATTTATTTATTTAATCATTCTTGTATAGCGCTTTTCCAGCTCAAGAGCTGTTCAAGGTGCTGGCAAGGTGTCCACTTTGTAGCCTTGCAACCAGACATTAGACTTGATAAACAATATTCAATGCCTCCAGATTTTCTTTTCACTTCATGCCCTTGAGAGTTGAAAGATTAATTAAAGTTATTTATGAGAACAAACAATCACTTTCTACTCTTTTTGGTTTAAAAGTTCTGGCACAGTCATTTTATTAATATTTTAGTTCTTTGTGAGTGTTTTTTTTTTTTCTTAGCACGGATAGATGTGCTGAAAACCATTATTTCAACACTTCCAAATGACTAATGACCGAGCCAAAGTCAGTACTCCACCAGAATTATCATTAGTATGTTAACAGAACATTATTAAAATTAAACTGAAAAGATCTTCATGTAACAAGAGATATTGCACAATTTAATGATACTTGACAAAGGTATCATCAGTAATTAAAAAATGCCAATGAGTCGGGCGAGTGAGCTGCAAGTTTTCAATCTCCTACATTTGGCAAATGAGCTACAGCTTTTGAGCACCCCTGAATGTATTCTTTTGGTGAGTAGCACAGGTACATTGAACGTTTGATGGAGTCAACAGACCAAACTAGAAAAGCACTTTCAACAATCATGCTGTAGTTGCTGTGTACTTATTCATCCGCATTGTGTTTTCGATCCTTTTGATTTCAGTGTTATGTTTATGTATTTTTATTTCCAGATCTATGAAAATAGCATCTTGAAGCACAACGTCACAGAATCACAGGATCCTAGTCCCATCCAAATCACATCCGGCTCATTCCGAGTGGTCTTTGATTCAGATGCCATTCTCACCAGTCGAGGGTTCTCTCTCAGTTATTCTGTTGGTGAGATATCCTAAAGAGCATATAATATATTATTCTCTTATGGAGATGATAACCAACACAGCTTAATTCCACTCTCTATGTGTATTCAACATTGAACTATTGGAAGACAAAATCTTGTTTACCTTCATTGACAAATAATTCTACTTTGGCATTATAATAATTCTGTAGCATAGGTAGCATTTAAATGCTGATCTGACATTACTTGGGTTTGTCTTTTTATCATGAAAATTATAAGCCTAGCTGTTCACAAGAATCTGTCACGTTTTAAAAGTTTTTTTGTACTGCTAATTATTTTTTTTAAACTAATTTACTACAAATTTTGCTCTTGCAGGTTGCCTGAACCCCATGTTTAACAACAACACAGTTGTATCTCCAAATGTAACGGTATTTCCCTATGGTACGAAACTGACTGTTAGCTGCAAAACAGGATTCCACTTTGCTGCTGTGGAGTACCAGGACCCAAAGGTACAAGATGCTTTTGCTGCCCTAACACAGGTGATGATGACTTGTGGAGATGGAGGCAGATGGGACAAGAACACACTGCCACTCTGTGAACGTGAGT
This sequence comes from Oncomelania hupensis, assembly GCA_036898135.1. Taxonomy (NCBI): domain Eukaryota; kingdom Metazoa; phylum Mollusca; class Gastropoda; order Littorinimorpha; family Pomatiopsidae; genus Oncomelania; species Oncomelania hupensis. The sequence continues at coordinate 71,689,091 of CM072512.1, read as the reverse complement.
CTCCTAATGTCCGGTTTGCTGTCATTTCTATGATGAACATGCCTTTCTATCCACAATGCTGTTTGAGGACTTAATCTGTGTATTTAAAGCGAATCTGAGGTAATTCTTTCAAACATTTACACCAGGTAGTATGATCATAGAGGAGTTTATTAATTCACATTATTGAGGTGAAAGCTTTTAAATGGGCATAAGCAGCTTTAAACGACCTTGGGGTCCTTGATAATGTCACTGTGCGAGTCTAACAAAGGGCTCCTTGATACAGTCATTACGCATGACTCAAAGACACATGCACACCATACTCCGGCTTGGTAAATTGACTACAATGCCCTGGAGCTTGTTCATAATGGACTGCTGCATTAACCTGTGCCTGTGCGTCTATTTTAATGGAGACAAACGATTACTCCAATAGCAGACATCCTTTTGAAATATAGATTCATTTTGCAAATATTATACACACACAAAACAAAAAACCACCAACATGTGAATTATGTGTAAGGAAATGGTTATCACTAAGTGGGAATTAGATATTTTTTGTAAGTTTTTGACCAGTTTTTAATCTTGACCTCAGATTAACTTTAAGAAATGTCTCCTTGCAGAAATTGAGCTGAACAATCGCTCTCTATATATTTTTTAACTAACAATAACAACAACGGCAACGATGATAGTGATGATGATGATGTTGATGATGATCATGGTGATGATCATAACTTTTATACCACACAATACACAAGTAAACTTAATTTTAAAGATGCACATATTGTATAAAATCAAAGTTGGGTCATTTTTAGTAACATATAACGGCAGCAATAGCAGTGAAGAAGACACCAAGAGCAGTGTTTACTGTCGTCGTCTGTTGATTGTTTCAGCTGTGTATTGTGGGCAAGCACCGCCAGTAACCAATGCCTACGTGGTGGCCTCTACAGGGCCAGTGTATTCACGCAATGTCCGCTACCAGTGCTACCCAGGATTTGCCATGACCGGCTCTGATACCATTGTCTGTGATGCTAATGGTGCATGGTCAAGCAGACCTGTCTGTCAAAGTCAGTGGTAGTACTTTTTTGTTTGTAGTTGTACAGAAAATGTTCGTTTTATTGGTAGCTGTACAAAGAGTGTTCTTTTTATCTTTCCTTATTCATTTTGTGCAGTCTCCAAAGTACCTTCATTTTTAATGGTTTTCTACTGAGGAAAATCCACTGCACTGACAGTGTAGCATAGATATTCGTGGTCTATATGACCCAATTGTCAAAGATTCATACACTTTTCAGCATGATAAATTGCTGTCAGGTGAATTGTTTTAGCCGTTACTAATGCAGCAGTGTTAAGAAAGTACTGAAATTGCACATTGATTTCAAAACCGGTAGGAGGACTGTTTTGCAAAGGCATCTTCATTAAAAAGAAAGCCTTTAAATGATTAAATATTACGAATGCATCTTTCTTAAAAAAAATATAATCAGCGTTTTGTAAGATAGACCTTTATGACTCGCATGCGTAGCAATGTGAGCCTATGTACTCACCCCCATCACCCCACCCCCAACATTTTGTCCAGATTTTTTGTTGTTGTCTATCCACCCATCTGTTCTCCGTAGGCAGTCCACCGTCTGGATGTGCAAAATTTGCAAGTGGATTAATATCCCAGAACCTATTTCAACTATCATAACCAAACTTGGTAATCATACATGAGCATGAGAAGTCACATGAGGGTAAAGGTCATCCCAAGGTCAGAGTCACTGAAGGTCAAGGTGATCCTAAGGTCACTGTTTTTAACTTTAGCTATGGTTTATTTGATATTACATGAGTGTATTTGGAGTTCAAGGTCATCTCAAGGTGAAGAACGTAGAAAGATCAAAGTCGGTATTACTTTGCATTTTATTGCTATAGTTTCTTTCTTTTCTTTTTTCTGGGCAGTCATTTTCCTGTTAAATGTTGCAAGTTCCATAAGGAGCTTGTGAGCCACATGGGCTTTACCCTTCTAGTTTTCTCTATTAAATTGTTGTTTTTTGTGTACTTTAAAATAAAAAAATACTTGTTATTACAAATATTATTTTTATTTTCGAAATTTAATTTTTTTTAAACTTTGTATTTCATTGCAGCATCATCATGCCCTTCTCTTCCGGAAACTATTGCCTCTGGCAACCGCAACACCCTGTCTGGTGATGGCACTGGTGTCAGTTCCATAGTGGAGTATGTATGTGGGCCTGGCTATCAGATTGTGGGTAGTCCTATCCTCTTCTGCAAGTCTGATGGCACATGGTCTGCTGTTGTACCCAGCTGCGAGGGTACATTCTGAATTAAAACAAACGATTTATTTTAATTTTCTTTTTTTCTTCTTTGTTGATTGAGAAAAAAGGGTTTTGAAATTGTAAAAGAACTTCTGCACATACAGATTAAAAAAAGAAGTACTTCACACATGCTGGTCATTTCATGATTTCATTGGCAGTAGCAACAAAATTGTATTATTCTTAATACATATACCACATCCTACAAACCTCTGTGAAAGTTGATGAAACATGGCATCTGTTTCATTATGTCATAAGATCATCAATCCATTGTACAGACTTTAAAGATCCTAATACACATGTCCTAGACGGGTGAATGCCGGCGATACAAATACACTTAGATGGGTGAATGCCTGCGATACAAATACACTTATCAAGCACTAGGTCCCTTCTCCCCTATACCTAGTCACCCAGATTGTGCTCAGTTGTCTGGGCATCATAAAATACGTCCTAAGGCTGTAAGTAGGCACCTTGGACAGCTTGACTTAGACATTGTACCAGCCAGCGCCTTGAGCAGCTCTTGAGCTGAGAAAGCGATTTTACAATGATTTAAAAAAAAAATGCAGACTCTTCAGTCAAAGGAATGAATGTGTGCAAAATGTTACAAATGATTATAAAGCTGCTGCCAGAAGATGAATGAATTGTTCCTGGTTTTAGGATTAGTTCAAAGTATAAACTGCTGAGTACGTTTTTTAGTCCTATTTTTTTTTAATGCTATCTGGAGTTGATGAATTGTGTAATGACTTTTTTTTTTAGAGCTTTTGAGGGCATAAAATGATCCTGTAATTAAAATAAATTGCTTTAGTGGGTTTAACATCATCTTATCTTCCTGCTTTCCCCGTTAGGAAAAGAAAATCTGCTGTACTGCTGGTTCTGTGGTACTGAGATCTATATATTTTAATATTTTGTGTCCTTTTCTGGCAGCTAAGAAGTGCTATGTTCCTCCTGTTCCTAACGGCCGGGTTCAAAAGAATGGGGTTGACATTGCTGGAAAACTGATCAACTATGCAGAGAATGGCTTGGCCTTTTGCAACACCAGTTACATCAGTTCTGTGCCTGGAGGTGGTTCTGTACCAATTACCTGCAATTCAGACAGTACCATCTCTGGCCTGGACGGGTTCCAGTGTTTTTGTGAGTATTCAATCCACAGCATTGCTATAAATTCAACACCGAAATAATTATAAGCTTTAAAATTATGTGTAAGTGTAGAATTGAGAAATAATAGTTTTCTTGATTCCAATACTGGAAAGTGTATGGCTTAGAGTGAAGCACAAATAATAAGATGGCAAGCTATTCAAATTATTTCAAGGTACTCTCATACTTAGCTGAAAAATAAGCACTTACATACATCTTAATGCTTTTGGCAGATTTGTGACTTGGCTTAATCTTAACAAATCTAAATGAAAGCATAGAATGACATGCAACTATTTGAACTATATATCTGATTAGAAAATAATCATGACCTTTGTGAAGGTACAAAATTAGCAGCAGTTAAAGTGTCAGCAAAGTAAAATGATGAATTTTTGTTCAGTTATTCTAGAGATAAGGCAAAAAGTGTGCTTTGAACAATAAAGTGACATTCGGAGTGACAGACTTACTGACCTGTTGATCTACTGACCAACAACTGGACTGCTACTGAAGTATGACCCATAATTTGAAGTACTGTAATACTAAAACTCAGCAAAATTGCTTAAGCCGTTTTTAGGATATTGAGCAAAATGTGTTTAGTAACAAAATGACTCCAATGACATTGACCTTGTTCATAGAGCAATTATGGTGGCGTGAAAAGCAGGCCACTAACTTAGGTAATGCTTCTATGAAGTTCGGGTAAAATCTGTTAACTTGGCAAATATAAAAAAAGCTTTTATTATCAGCAAGACTCAATGTGTAGGATTACCCTGGGGTAAAATGTTTTTGGGGTTTAATTTAATGTTATAGTTAACCGTTTTTACCATCAAATATACACAACACAGTGGTTCCCAGTGCCAAATGTTCTCTACAGATTTTGAAGTTGTTTCTTTTAATGCAAAATTTACAAGCTATTGTGTATAGTACAGACAACATTTGGTTCGCTCTGATTCCCCTAGATTATTTTAAAGTATTTACAAATTAGTCTTGAAATTAAAAAACCTAAATAAATTAACAAAATAATAAAAATGTCTTTGCCACCATTGTAATTCAAAAACGCAAAACTAATTTCCTTTCTGTCTTCTAATAGTGATCTCCCTTTCTTTACCCCACATGTTTGAATGGTGAATGTGTTTGTTATGTATGTTGGAGTGTGTGTAAAAGGTAAGTATTTAATAATGCTAATTACAGATTACTTTGAGTCTGATTTAGGAAAATAAGCATACATACAAAGGTATCCAGTATCCAGTATAGTTGACCACTTGACTTGCTTGTAGGCCGGCGTATTCAAAATACGCCACCACGACAGAGTCATTTTTATAGTTCGTATATGTGTTTGTGTGCATGTGTGTTTAAGAGAGAGATGTTGGAGAGAGAGAGAGAGAGAGAGAGAGAGAGAGAGAGAGAGAGAGAGAGAGAGAGAGAGAGAGAGAGAGAGAGAGAGAGAGAGAGAGAGAAAGAGAGAATAAGAATGTTTATTTGTATAAAGGCTGAGAGCCCATCACATTGGGGAGGGAAAGTTAAATCAAACAATGGACATAAACTTTGCGTCATGGATAATGCAGAACATATTAAATTAGGTTACTATCATGAAAAGGAAAGAGGAGATAACAGGGATGGGCACCGGACCGAATTCAATTTGACACTGATATTGATTTTTCAACAATCCACTGTCTGTTCAAAAGCGACTTGGGAATTCTATTTGGTATTCATCCCATCAAAGTTAATGTTTACAAAACAGTCATATGATTGTGTAACAGCAGCAACAACAGATTACTTAAGGTAGTACAGCTTCACCCTCATCAGCGTTTGTGTGCATCACACTTTGATACTGCTGTAGGTAGGTCAAGGTAGACTGCGTATTCACCTGTAGGTCAGGGCTCACTTACTCCTTTTTGTCACGAAAGTCACATGCTGTAATGGCGAGAGAAAGAGAAAAGAGAGAGAGGTTTATATATAAGGTAACTGCTTATAATTTTTGAATTTTCCTTGTTATGGTTGTGGTTAATATTTTTCTTTATTCGTGTAAGCATTCAGAGCTATATTGAAATTAGGCAATCAAATAAGAATAATAATAATAATAATAATAATATTAAACAATGCCAAAGCTAGTACCTTTGTCCATTTGACATTACCCCATAATGTCAACAGTGGTGGTTCACATATAAGTCGATAATAGTGTTTCATGTACAAGTGGACTTGTGATGGTAAAAGAGTTAAACGTGTTCATTAGTTTTATGATGTTTCTTGGGCAGATCAAAACCAGTGTGTCAACAACAGTCCATGTGTGAATGGTATTTGTCATGATTCGGAATATGAACCTGTGACCTGTAGCTGCAGGAAGGGATACAGACTGAATGCTGATGGTGTAACCTGTGATGGTATGTGCAGTATTTGAACATGTTTATTGAAAGTGCATTCAAGCAAACCATTAAAATAAGCAACGTAAGTAATGTAGCAAAAACCGCTGTGTACCAAATATAAAAGAGGTAGAACACAAAAGTCTGTTAGGTATAAATGTGTATTTCAGAGTCTTTTCATTTATTTTGTTTTTAAAGAGAGAAGAATAGCAACACAAGGATTTCAAAGTAGAGCTAAAATACTAGAACTTGGGTTATTGTGAAACCTGTACAAGTGTATTAGGTTGCAACAGCCAATTCAACTGAGTTTTGTGTTTAATTAGTGCTTGTCATAATCAGTATTGTAGGAGAGCCAATTCAACTGTTTTGTGTTTAATTAGTGCTTGTTTGTACATTTGTTTGTTAAAGTTGCATTGATATCTAGTTTTCTCATTCTTTCTTTCTCATGTTTCCATAAATATTGATTTATTTAATAGAAAAGTTGCAGTAACAGATAAGTACACTGAACATGGATTAACCTACTGAAAGAAATGTTGTTATTTTTGCATTGCAATATTTGTTGCAGAGATTAATGAATGTAATGAACTGACAGATGATTGTGACCACTATTGCTCCAACGAAACCCCAGGCTACAGGTGTTCCTGTCTGCCTGGCTTTGTTCTTTTCACGCAAGGAGGGGACAACCAAGGCTTTGTTCTGGCACCCAATGAAGATGGCATGAGAGAAGGAGACATTAGGAGATATGACCACACTTGTGTCCGTGAGTGTCTAATGTCTTTTTATTTCTCATTATAACCATAATCAGACCATATTGTATTTGTTGAAATGCTACACCAGTTTGCTTCAAACTTTGTACAAGAACAGATCCCACTCAGCAATGTTTTTATCAATTATTTATTTACCTCAACACAAGCAAAACAAGCAACGAGAAATTAAAATATTATCTACTGCACTGATTTTTTAAACATTTGCCACCTGGACAGGCCTGCTTACCTTCCTGGAGAAGCCGTATTTGTCCCTGAAAATCGCAAAAATACTCTCAGTGTCACAGAATCCTGATTTTCGGTGGAGTGTCCCAGAAAATGGTCAACTCACTTATGCGAGAAAGTTGTGGCGCAAGTGTACTCACTAGGTACACTTGTCACAGTAGAGCCATTTCCTTATGCTCCAAAATTTGCTGAGGTTACAGTACCAAGTGTACGCATGCGTAATGCGATATATTTGTGTTGTTGATATCATGCGCAGTCCTTTCAACAGCATCACGGAAACTGAAATGCAATGACATTGTCTAAAAGAAAAGCAGCATGCGATGTTGGTTTAGCGTCTACCTCGTCCTCTACTTCAGCAAAGAAGCTTTGCACAACATTTAAAACAGACTACACGGAGAAGTGGCTGTTCGTTAAACATGGGAAAAATGGTGACACTTTGACATTTTGTGAACTTTGTGCTTGTGATTTTTCTAACACTGTAGTAGACACCACCAGCATACATACACAATGCAATATATATAACAATAAGAGTGTGTTTGTTGGTGTATGTGCACGCGTATGTGTATGTGTGTGTGTGAGAGAGGCAGACAGAGAAAGTACCCTCATAGATCTTGCCAAACCTTTTATAGATCTATATTTATAATTGAGAAACGTTGTGAGGTGTATGTGTGTGACTGTGCTGTATCTTTTAAAATGCTGCATTCAGGCACATATTCCTGCACATGCGAGGGTAAACTGCTAGTATGTTTTATATTTTATGTCATTCAATTTTGTTGTAGTTTAAAAATTATTTCGTTTTTCTTTTGAGTCTGGCATGCAGCTTTGTGGGCAACCATGAGTGTGTACATCAGCTCTAAAATTATTGAAGTCATCAAAAGACAAGGCTACCAGTGAAGTCCTCCACAACAGCGCCATTGGGAACTGGCTCAGAACAACAATCAGTGTATGTCAAGGATGCCTGCTCTCTCCAACACTCTTCAGCATCGTCCTAGAGCGCATCATGTCATATTCCCTTGCAGATCACGAAGGCACAGTCAGTAGATTGTGTAGAGCAATTTCCAACCTCTATTTTGCGGATGACATTGATGGATTGGCTGGAGAGGAACATGAACCTGAACAGCTGGTACAGAGGCTTGACACCACCTCCAGAGCCTATGGAATGGAAATAAGTGCAGAGAAGACCAAAATGATGACCAACAACACCAATGGCATTAACATGGACATCAAATTCCAAGCCAATCCCTCAACACAGTGCATAGCTTCAAATATTTAGGAGCCATTGTATCAGACAATGGGTCCAGAAGGGAAGTCGATCCTCTCCAAGATCGCACAAACAACTGCAGCCCTGACAAGGTTGAAGCCTATTTGGAAAGGCAGGACTATCAGTCTACACTCTAATGCTGCTGCGCTCCCTGGTCATCTCCATCTTCCTGTAGGCTTGCGAAACATGGACCCTCTCAGCAGATCTGCAACGAAGAATAGAAAGCATGGAAATAAGGTGCTACAGAAGACTTATGAGCATTTATTATACCCAGCACATCACCAACAACGAAGTCCGACAGACCATCACACAAGCCATTGGACAACATGATGACATGCTCACAGTGGTGAAGAAATGGAAATTCCAATGGTATGGCCACATCACCAGAGCATCAGGCCTTGCAAAGACCATCCTGCAAGGCACAGTACAAGTAGGCAGAAGAAGAGCGAGACAGAAAAAGAGGTGGGAGGACAACATTCGAGAATGGTATGGCTTGACACTGAACGATGCCATAAGTGTTGTTGAGGACAGAGAAAGATGGAGCACGCGGGTTAAATGATTATCTGTGGTGCCCCAATGACCTTCGAGTTATGGGATAGGACAGGAAAAATTATTTCACTTTAGTTTTTTTTCTCTTCTTTGCCAGTCATAATCAGTATTGTGAATGTTATTTAGCTGTAAATTATAAGTTTTGGTATTTCAATTTATATATATATATATATATATATATATATATATATATATATATATATATATATATATATATATATATGTATTTTTTAACATTTATTATGTAAGACACCATATTTATAATAATGATGATCTTCCATATGTGTTTAAGTATGTGAAGACTGGATTTAATTACATTAATGTGTGTGATTGTATTTATTTTGGAATTAGGAGTAGCTAATGCTGACTGGGAATGAACAGCACTGTTGGTTTATTTTGTATTCCTGTAGTTTGTTCTTTCCAGATTTAACAAATATGTTCAACTCATTTTTGATTAACAAGAAACCCGGATTACCTCTTCCTTTCCTTTTGCCAAAGCACGACGATGCTCCAATCCTCCTGCAGTGCCCAATGGGCAGATGATGATGGACAAGGACAACTACTATTACCAAGATGTGGTAGAGTACACATGCAATCTGGGCTTTGAACTCCAAGGTTATCGTATCCTCACCTGTGATGAAAATGGTCAGTGGGACCGACCTGCACCTGCTTGCCAGAGTGAGTAAATATATCATGAGAAGTGAAAAAAAATCAATTTATATTGCATAGCTTATGAAGAGAATGAAAAGGAAGCAAGTCTAAAACATTGGGAAACAGGACTGCAACATTAATAGCATATAGAACATGTATGTTGTTGTTTGTAGATTATAGTCACACGACACTTTCGCATATAGGTGACTACTGGACCGATTTATACTGACACCAGCGGGCCAGTTGTTGGTAAAGGGGAAAATAATATGATCACACGTTGACCAATCCGGGATTCGAACCAGCGACCTTTCGGTTACTAGCAAGACGCTCTTACCAACTGAGCTACCCGGCCCCTCCTAGAACATGTATCATTCTTAATAGATGCAATATTGCAAGGATTTAAGAGTGATAGGAAATATCTGCCTCCCTGTTTCACTGCCAGTGTTTCAATTGTTGGGTTTTGCCATAGCTGAATATAGCTATTTCACTGTGAGTCCAGCTCAAAAGTTCAACACTCTGGCATAGTTTAAGATCATGCTCATGTGGAGCCAGAGATCAAGATCAAAGTCAATATTTGTGTTTTAATGTGTCTGCCGGACTCCATGAGTCATCGTGCCTTCTTATGTCACAGTTTTTCAATCCACTGTCTAGTGTTCATGCTCAGTTCTGTTATGCTGATTAACATAAATTATTTTCCTGCTTGTCATGATACAAAGAAAGTGAAATTATGTGCTTGTTGTGAACAGGGGCCGTGTGCCTACACGACACTATCCCGAGCACCTTGAGAAATCCAGCCACACCTGTGCCCAGTGGCTCGGTGAACTTTGGCCAGGAAGTGACCCTTATGTGCAATGTTCCTGGCAAGCTGCCTTTCAATAAGACACGTCAGTGCATCTACTACCAGAACCAGTATCAGCTTGTTGGACCCAATTATGAGTGTGGATGTAAGTATGGATGTAAAATGTAAAGGTGAAAAATATGGAATTCTTCACTGACTTTTGAGGAGGCCTCCTCCCACCCTGCCCCTTTTGCCAAATTTAAGCATATTCTCCAGACATCTGATGCGTGTTAATCTAAACCAAGTTACATTATTAGTGTGCTATCAAATGCACATCAATTTGAGGACAAAAGGCCTATAAGGCCAAAGCTACTATACTACTCTAAAATGCAAGCATGGATGTAAATGTTTTTGGGGGGAGGATTTAGAATATTGCTATGACTGTGCTGATAATGACGGTGGTGGTTTGATTTTTGTCTACTTTCTGAACAGTGATGGCTGTATCTGAACCCTTATTATTTTTACCTAGCATTTTTCTTTTCCATAGTTCTCTTTTTGTAAACAATATTATTTATTTTTAAAGTGGACTCCGTTTCACAAACATTCAAATATTAATCAAATAATACTTTACATTTTCTTAACAGTCATAGACTGTGGAAACCCCTACACATCGACAGAGAGGCTTGCAGCTGTAAATTTTATTGGATATGACCCAACCAACACCACATATGGCATCAGATTTCAATTTGGCTGCATGAACTTGTACACTGTACGAGGGGAGAGTGATGCAAAAGACGACATTGTGCGCTGCACAGACAAAGGCCACTGGGATTTTGGCACTCTTAGATGTGAAGGTCAGTTTATACAACAACTCTGGTAGAAATGGACTAGACTATTACTTCATTAAGATGATGTTATTTCCTCTGCTTCTTCACAACAATGAGTAAGAAGTTACTCTTTGTTTTCAGTCATGTTATCTTATGTAAGCTTTATCAGTTCTGATAATATTTAATTTAACTGTATGTTTGTTTTATACTAAAATTATTTACTGCTGAACCTGAAAGGTGGTGAAATGTTAGAGAGTGAACAATTGTTTAAAATGTTAAATTAGCGAATGGATTTATCCTTATTAGTTTACATCAGCTTATAAAAATTGACTTTGATTTGTGCATGTGTGGGTAAACATGATGCATTTCTACTTTTCATGATTGCTGCAAATGTTTATGATCTTCATCCAACAGGTTTGACATGCACTGACCCAGGCAGACCATCTGATGGTGTGCAAGTGATTGGACCTAACCAGACATCCATCTCATATGATGAGGGTAGTCTGCTGTACTTCCAGTGTAACAGACAAGACTTTTCCCTTAGCAATCCTAATCCTCTACGTTGTCAGCTCAATGCCAATAACAATGGATTGGTTTGGAATTCGTCTGTGCCACAGTGTGTTGGTATGTTGCAGTGTTTTAAACAATGATAATATGAGTTAATTTGTATGAATGAATCGAATGGACTGTTAGGCTTGATCATTGCGCTTTATACACTTTCACATCAAACTAAGCACACATGAACATAAACTTAAATAATATAGATCTACACATTTTTATTAGCACTAACATATAAACTCTCACCGACACAAACACTCCCGAGCACATGATTTATTTGTGACCATGCACACCTATAGGCATACATATATATGTTAAATAAAGAAATGTAGTATGATTCAGAATTGTACTAGTATTTGTTGGAATTCCCATACATTCTTGGACGAAATGCATTTCCCATCAACATTGGGGAAAAGCTAAGGTCAATTGGAATTCCCAATCTGTTGTATCAATTTTTATTCATCAGATTAACATAACTTGAACTGATACATTCTAAGACGATTGAGAATCCAGTGTTTATCAAAGATATTTTGTTTGTAACTTCAGTCCAAATGTTTTTAGTTTTATTGCCCCCAATATAAATGTTTTCTAGAAATATAAAGTTATATTGCTGAACCGACAGTTTAACAATATTTTGCGGGCTAAAGATTCTGGTACCAAATAATTGTGAAAAGATATCTAAAATATATTTACGTTCATTCTATGTTATTTTTCTCATTATTATTCACACCAAACTTTGATAATTATATTGCTTGACCTAGAATTTAGCAATAATGTACTTAAGATTGTATTCTATACTAGTGCAGTGTAATTTTGGAATTCCCATTGGCACTGAACACTGGATTCCAAATTTTCTTAGGATGAATGGAAATTCTAATTTACCCTAGCTTTTTCTAATGATGATTGGAATTCCAATTTGGCATATGGGAATTCTAATAAACACTTGTGCTATTCTGCATCATGTTGAATTCACATTCTTTCTGTGATATTCTGTGTTACTTAACCTTTATTAGATGCAGTCAAAATAAAAGTTTTAAACTAAACATTGATTTTCTTTCTCTTCTAGAATAGCAGTCTCCATGGAACACCACAATGTTTAGCTCAATAAAAGAAAAGCTTGTGTTTATTATTATTATTATTATTATTATTATTATTATTATTATTATTATTATTATTATTATTATTATTATCAATAATTAATATTATGGATCAGTAAACATTAAATAAGGAATTAAATACAGAATGTCCATTTAATAATAATAATGAGCAACACAGGGTTCTCTTTAATTAAAGCATATTTATTTATTTAGCTTTTGTACTTGTTTTGTCTGACAGATACAACTAAGCCCAGCAGTTTGTTGTGTCCCAATGGATCTATCAGTGTGAGTGTACCGCTGTATGCCAGTGCCAGTAGCTTCATTACTTTGCCCTCATACACAGACAACAATAACGTTGTCTACAAAACTCGTGTTACCAACCCTGCAAACGGATCTATGTGGCCATCTACTGAACTGATCATTTCGAAGACAATCACGGTCTTCAAGGTGCAGGCAGAGGATCATGCTGGAAATGTTGGAATGTGTGATATCTTAGCCACCCTTATCGGTGAGAACAGTTGTAGTTATTTGATTTGAATGTCAGAACAGCAATCATTATTGGGAGAATGCATCGTTGGTTTTACTATAATTATAAAATATTGCTGTCGGGATACCAGACTTTGAGCACAGGCAGTCCCTTAGAACAATCTTTCAGGTATCTAAAGGTGTAATGGGTAATATAATACAATACAATGCAATACAACACAACACATCTTTATTACCCCAATAGGAATAACAGCAGGCGCGGAATCACATTTTAAATTCATATACATTTAAAAATCACAATAATCCCATTTTAAATTCATATACATCAAGAATACACAATAATCACATTTTACATTCATGTACATTAAGAATTCATGAATTTGAAGAATTTCATCTATCCAAGCAGTTGCATGCCTTATTATCAAAGGGCATTACAGAGCATATGTGTCAAGGTTATAATACTGATAGTGTAACAAAGTTAAATTCATTATTCTAGTCAGGCATTATATTGATCATTTTTATCGATAAAATTTTAAACATATTAAAAATCCCATTTGAAACACATGCACTATCCTCACTCAGTACAATACTTTACAATCAAAACAGTAAAGCTGAACACTAAGCCAATAAATAAAAACAAGAATCAATGTTCAAAGGACCTTATACCATCAGAACCCTATACCATAAAACTAGATAAGAGGATAGAAAGGTGTTAAAAACACATGTGCATACATAAACGATATGCCTGCACTGAAGACTCCCAATAAAGCCATCAGCGCCTGTGAAGATTGATCAGAGATATTGCTGTGGGTAAAAAGGTGAGCTTGTAGCGGGCTGTGCGAGTTCTAACATTTTTCAGACACATACCTGACAGCAGAAGTTCAAACAAATGTGACAGAGGATTGGAAAGGTCGTACTTGATGCTGATGGCTTTGCTAAGTGTCCTCCTTTGGAAAAGCTCATAGAGGGGTGCTTGCTTCCTGCCAACAATCTTGTTACGGATAGTCTCCCTCATTTTGTAGATCATTGCTTTTTCTAAAAAATATTTTAAATCATGTTAACTATGCTTGAAGAGTAAAGGTTAAAAAGCAAAATGATAAGGAGTAAAAAAGGACTCTCCTACTCATTCTCTCTTTTTTTTCTTGTGACCATTTTGCTGTTTTTCCTTTTCTTCTTCTCACCTAGCTGCTTCTCTTTTCTTTCACTTGGTCTTTATCTAATTTCCTATTGATGTGTTTGCAGATGATGTACCCCCGGTAATCACCTGTCCTGATAGCATGGTGCGTGAATTCTACCATGAAAATGAAACGGTTGATGTAATGTTCACCTCAATTAATGTAACATACAGTGACAACATTGCGGTGGCTAGTGGTTCTCTGGCCTTCTCCCCTGTCAGCATTAACTTCCAGGCCAGCCAGCTGAACCTGCAGAGCAGCTTCCCTCCATTCAGGTCCTACCAGATCACTGCTACTGTCAAAGACACCTCAAATAACAGTGGCCAGTGCAAGTTTGACCTGCACTTGAGGCGTGAGCTTTTTTTTCTTTTCTTTTTAGACTGGCATGCATGAGGCAATGTGAGTATGTATTCACCTCCCCACCCATACCACCCACCCCACCAACCTTTTTTTCCCCAATGTTTTCATAAATCTACATGAGATTCCATCTGAATAGTCCAAACATTATGTTTTAACAAAATGTCCATCCATGTGTTCGTTCATCTGTCCATATAAGAAAACTTTTAACATCAATTACTCAGAACCATTTGAATTTAAATTAGCTATCCAAATCAAACTTGGTATGAGACTTCAGAAATGATCAATAAATTAATGACTTCAAGGTCAAGGTCACAGGGCCAACAAATGTAGATACTAAAAATAAAATTTTTCACACACTCAAAAATGTCCCCTAAGTAGTAGATATTGAATTTATGATTTTTTAGGTGCATCATAAATATCAATGAGACACACATACTGTGTAGATTTGGTCAGCCTCATTCCAAGGTCACTGGAGCTGTCGAAAGTAATGAAGTGACCTTGACTGTAAACTATGAGAAATAAAAAGTCCAAACTTGTTTCATTTAGAGACAATAGATTGATCTTTCTTATATTTGATGTTTTTCTGTTGATCTTGAAGGTCATGGTCATTTTAGGCCTTATAAAAACATTAAAAAAAATTCGTACAGTGGAATGACTATATTTGGCCCACAGTATGCGTCAGTATTGGATTATTGGATCATACAGAAGTATCAGAGGTCTGGTGAAGGTCAGTGTCATCCCAAGGACAAGGTTATTGAAGGTCAAGGTCATGCAACAGTCACTGTTTTTTTTTAACGCAATTCAACTTTGCTGTAGTTTACTTGATCAGATGCATACATGAGTATCTGTTTGGAGCCAGAGATCAAGGTCATCTCAAGGTCAAGATAATTGCAAGATCAAAGTCAATATTTGCATTTTAATGCTACTGTTTCACTTCAGTTGTTTTTTCTTCTGGACACTCCATAAAGAGCATGCGAGTCTTATGGGCTGTTTCCTTCTAGTTCAGTATAAGTATTCCTCCCCCTCTCCTTCCCTTCCCTACCCACCCCTGAGATAATAATTCTTTGTTGTTGTACATTATTGGTACATATTTTACTAATTAACAAGCGTATGTTTCAGCAGCGTCATTTTATTTAAATATGTCTGCCAGTCTCTGTCAAATATTTTTAGAGAATTTAATATTGTGTTGCAGCTGCCAAGTGTTCGCCACTGTCACTGAGGAAACCTATAAATGGCCAGAGAGTGTGTTCAAATCGTACAGATGCGCCTGGTTTCAATTGTACTGTGACCTGTGATGCTGGATTTACATTCTATGAGCAGCCAGATTCCCCGAATCTAACCTACCTGTGCAATAACGGTTCTGACTGGAATATTACTCGAATGCCCAGGTGCACGCAAGCCAGTAAGTCATAACATTTTGTAGATCAAGAACTATGTATGGCATGAACTATGTATGATGATTTCCATACAGGGTTTTAATGTTTCTATTACATTAGAGGCTTAGCATGGTTAGATTATGTAAAACTTTCAATTTCACTATTTTTAGCAAGACTATCAGGAAACTTCTGAAAAAGTCTTTTACTGCTATAGTTGACTTTAGTCAACATGCTGGTGGGCCACCGTTGTGGAATTTTATAGATCTCACGGGGTCATATGAAACGTACATAATTTAGCACGGAATTGATACCAATTAACATAAGATTATGTCGACAAAAGTTGATTATTGCTGTCCATAATCAAGTCGACTAAAATTAGTAAGATTGGCACTGGGTACTATAATTGTGTATGCATTTTATGCCAGATCAGACTCAAAGCACAGCAATCTGTAGCTAGCATTCAGTCTCACGTTTTACATTATACAATACCCAACAAACACATTTATCACTCAAACATGCCATGTAAAAACAGATTTTTTAAAAACATATTTCAATCCTTAGTTGGCAGGCTGAGTCCCCAACTTTTTAATTCTTTTATTGTATTGAATTTTTGTTTTTAAATGTTTACATTTATTTTGTTTTTTCCTCAGGCCTTTTTCATTGGTTAACTAAATGGTTTTGCAATCTGATCAAGGATTCAGACTCACTTTAATGTGCAGCTGAAGCACCATGGTAGGGGAGAGTGAGGTGGGTAGAAGAAGTGGGGGGTGGGGGCAGGAATTTTGTCATTTATTGTGTTAGAGGAAACTAGTTTGTTTTTACGTAGCAATTTGAGTCGGTATATTCACCACACACACGCACACACACACAAGTACGCGCACACGTACCTAGCCCTCCTCAAATAAATTTAGTTTCAAAATTTTTGCACATCTCTACGTGGATTAGTCCTAAATAGTCCAAAAATTATATTTCAATTTTTTAACAAATGTCTGTCTTGACTGTCTGCTATATCCATCCATCCGTTTATCCTTCCATCCATCTGTCTGTACAAAACTTGCAAGTGGCTTTATTCCTCAGAATCGTTTCATGTATCACAGCCAACCTTGTTAGGACGATTGTATATCCACGAGACGTCAAAACTTATCAGTGAATGAATGACTTCAGTTGAAGGTCAAAGTCACAGGGTCAACAGATGTTAGTAAAATATGACAATTTTTCATAAAATGTAACCTTTTTCCAAAGCAGGGCTGTCCATATGCAGCACTGTCAGGCTATGGCTAAAAATAACCCTTATTCCGTCCCGCTTGTAGCCAGTACCGAGACGCTGGCTGTGCATAGCATAGCCTATCCAACTGGCACTTGTCGTTAGTAGTTTGTGGAGCTTATAATTATTTTAGCCAAGCCCATTGCCGCAATCTAGCCAGACCTTAACGAACCACCCTCTCTTACGATTTTCTTGTACATTTTAGACATACATGACAGTTGTCCCGCACGCTATTAGAAACTACTTTTGCTCGCTATATAAGTATTTTATGCCTAACTAAAATTACTGCTGAAACTGAATGTATTTTTTAAAACTCATCCACTATTTATTATACATGAGAGAGCCCAAACAAACGAGAATACATTTAAAACCTCATCCAAAACAGCACAATTTACAAGACATGAGACAATGCAAATAAAACCTTTTTTTTAAAACAAAATAACATGCCAAAATACTACACTTTACAAGGAAAAAATACATTTCAAAGTACAACAATTTACAAGATAGCAACACAACAGTTGTTTGGGTTTTTTCAATGGAGACATGCACTCACTTTATAAAGAAAGAGAGAGAGAAACTACACACACAACTGATACACACACAGTACACACATACACATAAACTGAATGTAAACACACAATCAAAGGGTAAATAGAGTTAAATTTTAAAGGACTTCACAAAACAAAGCTAAAAACAAATGAGACATAACAAGTAATGAATATAAAGAAATTAAAAAACACAACAAAACAAACAAAACACATTAAAGACAAAGCATAAACGCAGTAACGAAGTGCAGTAATATTCTGGGCTTGACTGCATGCAGCGAAGATCTGTAGGGGACCGGCAACAATGATGTGCCTGTGGCCAGCATTAGCACGCGTGTTTCGTTAATTCGCTGCAATTACAGAGACCAGCAACCAAACACAAGAAGGTGTTCATAAATATCGACCATATCACCAGAACGTTCAAACTTTGTACTAAGTGACTTCAAATGGTGAACATTGTCAGGTGGATTTAAATGATCAGAACGTGTAATTACAACGCTTATACACACTCGAAAACCGGTCCAGTTCAAGTCAGCTTATAGTGCAGGAAGGATAGCTACAAACGGTCAAATCGAATTAAATATAACACAGACAAAATCGACTTCGTGGTTCTAGTTTGCGCTAACACAAAGCTTAGATGTGAAAGTAACTAAATACAAAAGATTACCACAAATAACATGGACATTCCACATAAAACGATCACATTTTAAGTGTACAATTACAGAGCATGAACAAGACACGTTCTCTTTGCTCTGTGAGCAAAAAGAGAGCGCGCTTGCTTTGAGCAAGGCAGTGGCCTTGCGTGGTTAAAAATAGCTTGCTGCTGCTGGTAGAGAGTTAACTTTTACACAAGGCTGTTTCAGCCGTGAAAGTTTGTTATATTGAACATGATTTTTTATGCATGATAGATAAGTGCATAGGGCTGTTGGATATGTGCACTATATCAAATTGCCTGTAATAAATAAATAAATAAGTCAGTGAGACAAACATTCCATACAAGTTTGGTCAACCTCGCTCCAAGGTCAAGGTCACTGAAACTGCCCAAAGTCGGTTCATATGGGTACTTTGAAGAGACCTTAACCCTAAAGTAGTAAACTATGAGAGAAAATAAAATCAAAACTTTTTTGTATGTAGAGGTAATAGATTGATATTTCATATAGATTCAGTTTTTGCATTGATCTTGAAGGTAAAGGTCATTTTATGCCTTACAAAAACATGTTAAAAATTGGTAATTGCATAGTGTAATGACTCTATATTTAACCGATAATATGCGTCAACATTGGGTTATTTGATCATACATAACCTCAGAGGTCATGTGATGTTCAAGGTCATCCTAAGATCAAGGTCATTGAAGGTCAAAGCAATCTTAAAGTCACTTTTTTTTTGTTTTTGCATAATACAACTTTTCCTGTAGCTTATTTGATTTGTACAAGTTTTAATTTGGAGCTGGAGGTCATGGTCAAGACCATCGCAAGGTCCAAGTGTCAGTATTTGCATTTTAATGCCAACATTTTAATTATTCTGAACACTTATTTTTATGTAGAATATTGCAAGTTCCATACGGAGCATGTGAGTAATATGGCTTTGCCCTTCTAGTTTTGTTTGTGTACGTAAACTGTCCAAAAACCATAGTGTTATAATATAATATCCTAAATGTTTGATCCATTGTTTTTACAGACTTTCTTTTGATCTGTTGTTTTTACAGACTCAACCAGCCAGCAGGCAAGATTGAAACAGAAGTTCATGTTCATATTCAAAAAGTTAGAAGCAAGTCCATGCCCAGAGCAGAAATACAGGGAAGTACTTCAAGATACTTTTGATGCTATGGAGGTGATACTCCCTGATACTTGCATCATCACTCCTGAAACTGACAAAGTTAGAGGACAATTTGAAATTGATGCTGGAGGTGTCTTTGATAATGGGAACACGGTAAGTAAAAATGACATTTCTTGGTTATGTGGAAGCAGGTTGGTTGTTTGGTGGTAGGGGAATTTGCAATCAAACACTATCCATAAGGGAGAGTTCTTGTAATCTTTGCTCTATAGCACCTAGCTTCTTGCACTTACTGAAGCCTGACAGAACCCCTTAGGTCTGATTACTGTTATATGAAGGCAAATCCGTACAGATTTTCTTAAATACAAGGCCTTTAAGAATGACACTCTGATTCTCGCTCAAACTTTATACAGATTAATAATTTCTACAAAATGTTTCATGCTGTTCTTTGAAGTCGTAATGCACTAATGTCTGAATTCACAGCCAAACAGAACCTTAAGGAGGTTGCATGGGTATTTTAAAATCAAAATGGATAGAATTTGCTGAAATGAGGTTTATTTTAAAGCAAAATCCTGCCTGATAAACACACAAAGACACACACAGACACATGCAAACACACAAAGACACACACAGACACATGCAAACACACACATGCACACATGCATGCACGCATGTACACACATGTGCCCGCCTACCAAACATTGTGAGGTATGCAATTGTTATGAGGTGCATAATCTTCATAGCATATTTCACTTAATATTAGGTTATGCTGACTATTTCCAATTCCAACAATTACAGAGCAGTGACGAACACTTTTTATCGAGAGTAAACCCAAAACGGTTACTTTGAAAATGCACGGCCTGTTCTAACCTTGTGAGGTAAGTGCATGAATATTCATGAGGTAAACAGGAAGTACCTCATAGGTATGTTAGTGTTGCACACTTTGGAAAAAAATGTTGTACCACTTTTTATTTAAAATTTATTTGTTTTTTTTAATAAAATTGCCGAAATAATTTATAAATAAGGGTGGCAGTATTATATAGGGTATGTACATGTAATCTGAATGTAAATACTGATCACTAATTTTTCAAGCTAGCTAACCAAATTGTGGGTTCGGGCATTGATTAGAATAGACCCCTCGTTTCCCGACTAAGAGGCGACTAACAGGGATGATGTCAGCACGGCATCGGGCGAAAGTTTTCTACACAGAAGTCACTGGCCAGGTGGGAGGAACCTCATGTTACTACAGGTTCAACGACCACGTGCTCGAGGCCAAGGATATCGGCTGTGGCCAACAGCTTGGAGAGGATAGGGCCCTGCTAGGTCTTTCTTGCCCAAGACACACTGCATGATGAATAAAACCATTTACTCCCTACCGGATCGGTTGTCGCCCGGGTCACCAAGGACCACACCTTCCGTTGGCCACCAGGACGGAGGTGATAAGTGTGCTACTGATAGACAACATAGCAAGATCTGCACCAGAAACAACATCATCATAGGAACCTGGAATGTCAGGACCCTAAATGTGGAGGGAAAATTATAAGAACTGGCCCACGAGAGGGACCACTATCGATGGAACGTTTTAGGGATCAGCGAACTGCACTGGAAAGGCCTAGGTGAAACCGACAAAGGCCACAAGTTTTATTTCAGCGGTAGAGATGACAGGCGTTGGATTCTTGGTCCACAAGAACATTCTAGCCACTATCATGGGTTGCGCCCAGTCTCCAGTGGACTCATTACCATCAGTCTGAGAGCAGCCCCTTTCGGAATCACCATCATCCAGGTCTATGCCCCAACATCAGACTATGACGACAGCGAAGTGGAGGATTTCTATGAAAATCTACAGGCTGTCCTTGACTGAGTGCCGAAGAAGGACATAGTCATATTGGAAGGCGAGTGGAATGCCAAGGTTGGCCAAGATGCGCACCACAACTGGGGAGACACATGTGGACCCCACTGCAACAACGAGACAAATGACAGGGGTCTGAGACTGTTGGAGTTTGCCAGATTCAACAATCCGATACTGGCAAACACGCTTGGTCTCCACAAAAAATCCAGACGATGGACATGGCACAGTCCCGGCGGGGAGCATAACAACCAGATCGACCACATCATGGTCAAGAAACGCTTCAGATCAAGCATCAACATCGGCAGGACACCCACTTTTCCAGGAGCAGACATCGGAAGTGACCACGATCTCGTGATGATGTCTTTCCGGCTCCACTTGTTAGTGCACTCGACTGAAGTTCGACCTGGACAAACTGCAAGACTCGGAGGTGGCAGAAATATTTCAGACCACAATTGGAGGGAAATTTGCACCACTGCTCATTTTATGAGCTGGGAAAAAGATGTCAACACCATGACCACCATCTTCAACTCAGCTGTGACAGATGCCACCACTAAGATCCTTGGAAAGCACCGGCCAAAGAAGAAGATGTGGATCACACTTGACCTTTTGAACCTGTGTGATAAACGAAGAGAGATGAAAAAGAAAAAGAATACCTCACAGGGAGCTGATGCCTACCGAATAATCAACAATGACATCCGAAAAGGCATGTGCACAGCAAAGGAGAACTGGATAGAAGATCAATGCCAGGAAATAGAGAACAGTCTGAACAAGAACAACAGCAAGAAGGCCTACCAGACTGTGAAGCGGCTGACAAGTGTTAAACAGCCCAAGGTCTCCACGATCCAAAGCAAGTCTGGCATATGCCTTACAGAAGAACAAGAAGTCTTGGACAGATGGACAGAGTACTGCTCTGACCTTTACAACCACACACCAAACGGAGACCCATCAGTTCTAGCATGTCCTGAGAACAGAGAAGAAGAAGAAATCCTCCCAATTCTCTGAGAAGAAGTTGAAGCAGCAGTGCAATCGCTGAAGAAGGGGAAATCAGCGGGAGTGGATAACATTCCCGCTTAACCGCTTCAAGCAGGAGGAGAAGCTATAATTCATTATCTGTAACAAGATCTGGCAGAGTGGGGAGTGACCTACACCATGGACCCAGTCACTCTTCCCCAAAAAAGGTAACCTTCACGAATGTGAAAATTACTGCACCATCAGCCTCATCAGCCATCCCAGCAAGGTCCTCCTGAAAATAATACTGAACAGGTTTAAACCCCAAGCTGAACAAATCATAGCTGAAGAACAAGCAGAATTCAGGGCAGGGCGAAGTAAAACTGAACAGATTTTCAACCTCAGAATAATCTGCGAGAAATACCTACAGCATCATCAGCATCTATATCATGTGTTCGTAGACTTCAAAAAGGCGTTTGACCGAGTCTGGCATGCAGCTCTGTGAAAGTGTACAACATCAGCCCTAACATTATTGAAGTCATCAAAAGCCTGTATGACAAGGCTACCAGTGCAGTCCTCCATAACTGCGCCATCGGCAACTAGTTCAGAACAACAATCGGTGTGCGTCAATTATGCCTACTCTCTCCAACACTCTTCAACATCTTCCTAGTGCACATCGTATCGGATGCCATTGCAGATCACGAAGGCACAGTCAGCATAGGGGGTAGAGCAATCTCCAACCTTCGTTTTGCGGATGACATTGATGGATTGGCTGGAGAAGAACAAGAACTTGACCAGCTTGTACAGAGGCTTGACACCAGCTCCTGAGCCACTTGCAAGTTTTGCACAGACAGATGGCAGATAGGCAGATGGACAGACAGACGGACAGGCACAATTTTTATTAAAATGTCATATTTGGACTATTTATGACTCATTTTATTTTTATTTTTATTTTTTTTTTTTGGGCGGGGGGGGCTAGGGGGTGGGGAAGTGGGAAGTGGAATGAATACATAGACTCGCATTGCTATGCATGTGAGTAAAAAAATAAGGTGTTTGGGTAAGTACAGTAACATCAACATACAGTACATTGCAATGCATTTGAGTCAAAAATACAATTAAAAGTTAAACTGACTTCCCCAATATACAATATAAAGTTAAACTTAATCAGGAAATACATTATGCAACATACTTGTTTTCACAAAACAAATATTTGGATTTATCATCAGCAACAGTATCTTTATCATCATTATTCCCATCATCATCAACAACAAAACAATTACAATCTAGGCAGTGTTCATTCCAAAACAATGAAATAAGATTTAAGAGTCCTTTTCTAAATTTTGAGATTCCACAATTTGGTTCGTAAGGGAAGGAAAACCATGTCAGCTGCGACATAAATGCATACTGGAAGTACATATTGTTCGCGCCTTCCATTTTAAAGGACGACAACTCGCTATACAACACTGAATGGTTGGCTATGGAAGTCTTTGATGTGGGCTTTGCCGTGAATTAGTTGGCCACTCATTTATCATGATTTCGACTTCAGCAATTTTGAAAACATGTGGATGCTCACATACAAACTTTTCTGCATCAGTTTTTTTTTTATTTTGTGCGTAATTGATGCTTCACTGTGCTTAATCGGAAACAATGCTAGAAGCACTAGACAGATAATGCTTACAGGGTCCAGAAGACTACCAAGGCGAAATCAAATCAGGACTAAAGAAAACCAAAATCAATTAAACCGTCAAAACATTACACTTGAAAAAATGCATTTAAAATAGTAATAATATTTTAAAACTAGTAGGGCAAAGCCCATATGACTCACATGCTCCTTATAGAACTTGCAATATTTAACATGAAAATTAGTGCCCAGAAAAAAAAACTAAAATGAAATGGTGGCATTAAAATGCAAAGTCATGCCGGCTTTGATCTCTCTATGCTCTTGATCTTGAGATGACCTTGACCTTCCGCTCTAAATACACTCATGTACGATAAAATAAATTACAGAAAAAGTTGCATTATGCCCCCCCCCCCCCCTTCCAAAGTGACTTTGGGATGATCTTGACTTTCAATGACATCATGTGACTTATGATGCTCATATATAATCAAATGACCAGAGTTTCCTAACCCCACCCTCCATATATACTGAGCTAAGGAATCTTCACCTTTTAGTCTAGAACCAGAGCCATTTTATGTTGTCTGCAAATTTGACAACCGTTCAAAAATAGACTTGAACATGTAATTTTATTTTTATACACCATAAACACAATCGAAGACAGTAAACAAACTTGTGGTGTCCCAGTATTTACAATCAACTCAACTGACTGTGTGCCGCCAAGCTGATGCGTTCCGGCCAATCAAACAGAAATTTTCTGATCTATAAAACAACAGTGTGATTAGTATTTTACTCTAAAAGTCATTTCAAGAGTAAATTTGGCTGAATAGCATTGAACACAGATGAAAACTCCATAAAATGTATGCAAGCATACGAACCAGTACTATCAAGATAAACATCTTCAATGCCTTGTTCAGCAGCTTCGCATGACGTAACAAGCTTGAGGTTGGGCTATTATCCCAGGGGTTCGATGGAATGCAATGGTTGTAAGTTTGTAATTATTGTTCTTTTCTCTCTGTTGCAGGTGGAAATCAATGTGACTTTAACATGGGACAGAAGAATATTTAACGTCTATAAAGTCTGCAGGCCTCTAGTTGAGTATGCAATGAAGTCTACTGATTTGTCCATTCTTAAGCAAGTCTTGAACAAGACTTTTCAGCCTGGCACATGTGGTAGTTTTTCATCTAACCAAGTTCCTGTTTACCATGGCTTTGAAACCTTCTGTGAATCGGGCAAAAAAATCCAGTACCAGCAACCAGAATACACAGAGAAAATTGATGTTTGTGGTATGTTGGTGGTTTTTAATTGCATTTAACTAATAATACAACCTTTTCACATGGTCTCAAGAGCCAAGTTCTTTTTCGTTAGCACAGTGTTTTCAACACATTCGCGGCAAATAAAGCTTTGCGCATGTGCTGACTAGTTAGTAGTTTACTTCCTGAAGACGCTATTGCAAATGAACAAGCATGGAAATTCAAGAAGAAAGCGCACAGCCTGCTGCACAACGGGCTCGAATGAAAGTCGGTCGGGGCAGACATTTTAAAGAATGGGAAAGCCTGAACTTTCAGAAAGGAGAGTATGCAGGATTAATAAAAGCATCACCGGATGGACAAGAATTTTCGTTTTGTGTTCCGTGTAGAAAAAACATCCGAGTCAGTGCTTCGGGCCTGTATGACTTGAAACAACACTTTGCCTGAAATGACATTCTTCACGCATGAACAAAGTACAGGTTTACATCATTTTGTACAAGTTAATGCAGTTTATAGTACAGGTGGTGCACACTGGAGGTTGACAGGCCTGGCATTCCATCACATGGATTTTAAAGATCCTGAAGTTCATATCTTAGACTGGTTAGACTAGTTCAATAACTGTGTGAGAACTTTAACAAGAAAGTCACAATGATAAGAAAACTGGGGATATGGTGATGATGTCAACACTATGGCAAGACATTCAAATGTATGTATTCTCAGATACAAACACCCACACACATTTATTTGCATGTCTTTAGATTATGAAACTGTTTTGTTCAACCCCCTGTGGGGGTCCAAGGGGTTTCCTTATAAATAGTATCCCCCCTTTTTGGAAATTTAGTGCTTTAAATTCCCACTGTCAGTGTCACTGTCTTTCTCCTTTGTTCTTTCTCATTCCTACTCTTTTCTATCAATCTAATACGCTGTCTTCTTCTTTGCTAGACCAGTCACCTACCTTTTTTCTTGAAAACTCTTCCGGGACAAAACTCCTCATTTGTGTGTGAGGTCTGTTGGGTCAACTTGGGAATATTGGACGCTTTCTGCCAAATGATCACTGGGGCTTCCTATGATGTTATTATTGGGCAATGTAGGCGTTTTATATGTATGTTTTTTGTTGATATTTTATAATGATGTTTGTATTCTATTTTGCTTTTGTAAATTGGGGTTCGATAAATTAGAGTATAGCCTCAGCGTCCTCTGCGTGGGATGTCTTTATTGTAAAGTGACCGGCTTGTGGAGTGCCTTCAGTGTTACCACCAGGGTTGTTTCGGCAGATCTTTTATGCAATTCTCTTTCAGCAAAGTTGTGGTCTTGATTTTGTGGTCCTGGTTCAGCTTTTTGCAGTCCGCTTGACCCTGTAAGCAATGAATAACTAACTCACACATGCATGATGAGCCACTTTTTGACTGGCATGCATAGCAATGTGAGTCTATGTACTCACCTCCCTTCCCCATCCTCCTTCCTTCTCTCCTCCCTACCAAAAATTATAAAAAAGAAAAAAGATCTAGATTTGTGCAAATTTGTGCTAGATGAGTCCTAAATAGTTCAAAAATGACATTTAAAAAAAATGTCCATCCTTCTGTCCGCTGTTTGTCTGTGCAAACCTTGCAAGTGGATTTATATATCCGAAAACTAATTCAGTTATCACAACCAATCTTGGTAAGATGGTATATACCCCGGAGATCTCATAAACGATCAATGAATGAATGACTTTACTCCAAGGTCAAGATCACAGGGTCATCAAATGTTAGTCCAAAAATGACAATTTTTTACAAACTTTTAATTTTTTTCTAGGTTATTAATACTAAATTTATTATTCTTTGATGCATGATATATATCAATGAGACACATATTTTACAAATTTGGTCAACCTCACTCCAAGGTCAAGGTCACTGGAGCTGTCCAAAGTCTGTTAGTTAATGTATTTTGAAGTAACCTTGACTCTAAACTATGAGAGATATAAAGTCCAAACTTGTTATATTTAGAGATGATAGATTAATCTTTCATTTTTTGCATTGATGTTGAAGGTCAAGGTCATTTTAGGCCTTTCAAAAACACACAAAGAAAAGGTCATTGTAGAGTGGAATGGCTGTTTATTTAACCCATAGTATGCAGCAACATTGGGTTATTTTAACAGACATGCATGAGAGTAACGTGAGGGGCAAGGTCATGTTTTAAATTTTATTTATTTATTGTATTCTAACTATTGTATTGTGCGTGTGACTGTGTTTGATGCGCCTTGAGCAGACTATTGTTTGATAATGCGCTTTATAAATAAAATTATTATTATTATTATTATCCCAAGGTCAAGGTCACTGAAGATCAAGGTCATCCCAAGGTCACCTTTTTTTTTTGGTGTGTGGGAGGGGGGGTGGGGGTGGGGGGGCATTATACAACTTTTGCTGTACCTTATTTGATAGTACATGAGTGTATTTGAAGTGGGAGGTGAAGTTCATCTCAAGGTAAAGAGCCTAGCAAGATCAATGTCAGTATTTGCATTTAAATGCCACCGTTTCATTTTGTTTTTTCTGGGCACTCGTTTTCATATTAAATAGTACGAGTTCAACAAGGAGCATGTGAGTCATATGGATGGCTTTGCCCTTCTAGTTTCTTTGATGGTTCTCATTGTCCAGTTTGTGATAGAAAGACTTTGTTAAAAACTCAAGTTTAAGACATAAAATTGTCTTAAGCTTGATTTTTTAACAAAGTCTGCAGTAATCCCTCAAAACACTGCTCAATCAGATTATAAAAGAAAATTTTTTAGAGGAAGTTTAAGGAGCAAACTGTGTACAGAGAGTGTCACAGACAGTTCTGTCTTAACAAACACAAGGCTGATTACATAATCCAGTCCAGAAGTGCAGTTGTGCTGTTCTGTTGCAGTAAAGTGTCCTGAGGGAACACAGCAGCTGGGCAATGACTGCCAGGAGTGCATAGAAGGGACATTCAATTCTATTGCCGGCAGTCCCAGCTGTACTGCATGCTTGCCTACTACCTCCACCTTCAAGACTGGAGCTGTCAGCACTGCAGAGTGCACAGGTAAAAATTGTTTGTCCCATTTCAAATTCATGTTTTGAAATTTAAAAAAAAATGTGAGAAAGGATAAAATTTGTCTGGAAAATGATAAGCTAGCCATACAAAATTCAAACATCTAAATTGTAAATTATTTTTTCCTATTATTGTTGTTCTTTTTCTTGTTTTTGTTGTTGTTTTACTGTTATTGTTCTTTTCTTCTTCGTTTCCCCTTCTTCTTCTGAAATTGGTCTTTACATTGTGAATAATTTTGATTCATTTGTACATTTGCCAGCGAAGTGTCCACCAGGTCAGTACTCAGTTGATGGCTTGCCACCTTGCAAACTATGCCCCAGGAACTTTTACAGCTCGGTGGATGGCAGCATTTCTTGTATTCCTTGTGGTGGAGGAAACATCACTCGCAGCCAAGGCTCAACATCAGCCTCTGTCTGCCTGCGTGAGTAGCAACTTTATATCAGTCAAATAGGCTGTGCGGTATAGCTTTTCATGCAACCAGATCTGGTGACAACTGCAGATAAAAGAAGAAATTTAAAACAGAAATGTATGCATGCATGTTGATATAAGTACACACATAGGGAATATGTACTGTGGCAGCAGGGATAACTCCGTGGTCAGAGCGCACGACTTGTGTGAGTGTCTTGGGCGACGTGGGTTCGAATCCTGACTTCAGCAAACTATTGTGTGATTGCTGGATATTACGGGCCAGTGCCTTGAGAAGCTCTCTGAGCTTGTAAGTGCGCTATATAAAATAAATCTCTTGCTTTCTTTAGAATGAACTCTTAAGCTAGCGATACACGGTAAGACTAGATCTTATGATACCCGCGTATGCCGCTGCAGATCTGATGTCTTTGCTGATACACGGTATGTATGAGTCATAAGCCTGTCGGTAAAGGCCAAGGCTAACTAGATCTCAATAGTTGCAAAAGCAATTGTTGTTAGCGCGTGATAAATTGATGACGCTTGTTTTTCAAAACGTCATTACATTTTTTTAAAAGTAATATTAATATGTATTGCACAAATATATTATTCTTTATTTTCATATCGTTCATTGACATGAGTCACACGACAACAAAAATCACACTGTCGGCTGTACTTACGATCCAGCAAAATATTGCAGGCTTCATGAAACCGCGCCTGTATGAAAGTGCGCGGTTTCTGGTCCCTTGGTCTTTGTAGACCTGCAATGATGTGTCCCATAAGCAGCTATGTTCATGGTACAACTCAATCAAAATTCCTGTTTGGTGCTTCGACAGGTCTGCCATTTTTCACTTTGTAGGTCGCGGTTTTTCAGTGACCTTCACCTCGGAGTTCAATCAAATAGCTGTTTTGATTGGCTGTCTGACCTCCACTGTCGTATTGCGCCATGAAAAAATAGAACATGCTCTATCCAGGGTGGAGAACTGTCCGCGAATCCGCGGATTTCCGCGGAAGGCATTTGCATTTTAGAGAAAAAAATATTGAGTTCCGAGTATGAGAAGCTGAGGGGCTACCCTTTATTGGGCATAGCGGCCAAAAGCGGCCGAAGTTCTAAACAGGCAAAACGTCCAAAAGCGTCCGTATCAACCATGTGGTTATATTCTCGCGTTGTTTAAAAGATTGCGAGACTTCCGGCAATTGACTTCCGGTTTTCCTGTTGTGAAATGCGTTAGTTTTTTCGATTTTTTTTCCCAAATTTTCTTGTGTGTGTGTGTGTGTCTAAAATGGATGGTTTGGATTCTTCGACTGATGAAGGGGAGTTTACAGGCTTCCATTTATTAGACATTAAAGTGAGAGAAATGGACTTGGAGTCGGAGGAAGAGATCTGTACTGACATTAGAGTTAGACAATTAGTGTCAGTGACTCAGTAGTGTGCATGCATAAGATCTTTCAGACTGGCATGAAAGTGCACTGAAGAAGAGGAGGGGGCTTGTTTGGACTTTTTAAAGCTTTTTTTTTTTTGTATACACATGGAGTAATAAAAAACAAGACATGTCAAGAGAAGTATAAAAAGGTAGATAATCAAAAGAGAATTTATTTCTGTTTATTTTGCATTTTATTTCATTTAAATCTATACACTAGTCACTAATACCTAAGATGTGGTGTTTTTACTAACGTACCCCTAAATATCTCTAAAATTATAAAAATTCTTGCCTGTTTACATCTAAAAAATAGACAAACGTGTGCCCAGTAAAATTGGAAATGTGGAGTTTGTGTGTAACAGTGGTGGACCTCAAACTTTGTTAGGCCTACAAATCAAGATTCTTAACTTTTTTGAAAGACATGTGCATAAAACATTCTTTTTTTTTTTTTGGTTGTTGTTTCTATTGATGTTTACTTTGTGCTTTTTGAATTCAGGAGAGGCCCTAAATTACTTTCAAAATTGCCTAAATTCATTTTCTTCCAGGGGGCGAATACCGGGGCTTGGCCCCTGGGCCCCGGCCGGATTTCAGAGATTTCTTGATTCAGTTGTTCTCCACCCTGTCTATCGATAAGACTTGAAGACAATTCCTACCAATCCGGGAATTTCCGTAGTCATATGCGGGTATCATAAGATCTAGTCTTACCGTGTATCGCCGCCTTTACACACCAAAACCATCTCTAACTTCACTAGGATCAAATTTGAATTGTACAGACATAATAATAATGACTTTTTCTTCAGTCAAACTCTAAAGTGCAGTGGTTTAAGGAGACTTCTATTATAGAAGGTCAACCCTCCCCCCACCCCTCTATTTACCCCTTAAATACATACCCACATGTTGTTTATTTATAACTTTTGCAATTAAGATTTTGAAATCGTCTGCGCATAATACCAATATTAAAAAGGGAGGAAACTGGAGTACCTTGAGAAAATCCTTGGTAACATCTTAATTCTCATACCTAAGTTAAATATTTTGTTCCCAGCAGCAATAGGCCGATTGCCTCTAAAAGGCCCCTGAGCTTGGCTCTGGGACCATACGTTATGCCACAGGCTGGTCTTTTTCATCCTTATCAGTCTGGCTTCAGACCTAAACACTCTTGTCAAACAGCACTCATCCATTTTTGTGATGTTTGGCTTAATGCTATAAACAAGCAAGACATAGTAGGGACGGTTTTTCTTGACCTTAAAAAGGCATTTGACCTAGGTAATCGTGACTCAGTCAGGGCCGGACCTGGGAAAAGTTGAAGGGGAGGTTACAGATTGAGCGAAGGCGCGAAGGGGGGTCCAAGGTGCATGCTCCCCCGGAAATTTTTTTTCAAGGATGCAAAATGGTGCAATCTGAACCTTGAAAAAGCCATTTGTGATGGTCTGGGACTTTGAGCTTTTTGAACAATTGAACTGACAAACTCTGGGGTACAAAAATTATCCTCTGCCCCTCCCTTAAAAAAAACTACACACACACACACAAACATTTATTTATCAGCAGAGATGTTTTGTATACTATTATTATTCACTAATTTTTGTTGATCATTAACGATATAAAGCTTTACCTTGTAGTTTATGAACATCACCGCCCTGCTTTCACTTTCAGTCTTGCTGCACTAGGTTCCTCGGCATTAGTACCATTTGTGAATTGTATCTTCTGGCAAAACAGTTCACTCCTCTTTGAAGTCAATTTCAACATTCCTGTGCACTTTCAGTAAAGCAAGTCCATTGAGCCTCTGTTGCCCCATTGTAGAGCGCAGGTAGTTTTTCAGGTTGCGCAACTGACTGTTTGAACGCTCACACTCGGCAGTAGTGACAGGCAGGGTCCAAAGGTTCTTTAGCATGATGAACAGGTTGGGATAAAAATCCCTGTCACAATGTTTTAGTGCTTCTGATGCCGTGGATGGGATGATAGCTGTCGCATTCTCAGCAGCACTTCGCCATTTGCAAACCCACCGTTGGTATTCTGCATCAAGGGTAGCGTTGTCTGGTAGGTCAGACTCCCACAACATTGCCAGTGTCTTCACCCCTTCTGGAACCTGCATAAAACCATCCTGGTCGTCTATTAAAGTGCTTGGCACCAGACAAGAGGCCATCAACTGCTAGGTCAGCATTTTTGAACCTCGAGTACAATTCGGTTTACAGGTGTTCCAAGAAAGGAATGGCAATGCTAATCTTGAAATATTCTTCTGGAGTGGTCGCAGGTTGGTTGTCACGGAGAGTCTGTCGGGATGCTTGATGAGGAACAATAACATCAGTTGTCAAAGCATTTGCCATTTTGCTGACTTCACAAAATCAGGCAATGAACGCTGTGTTCATAATTATCAACTTAGCATCTTAATTAATGTTTCTAAAATGTCGTTTTTGGGGGATTAGGCAGTATTAAGGTGAAGGTGCTGGAAGAGGCTTGCGGCCAGAACAAGAAAATATGACTGCATTCACTAATTTAGGCTTAGGGGTTGGGTTACTTGTCGTTTCAACGGGAAAACGCTTTGGAGGTTTCAATGGATCCCTTAAAATGGATTTCCGTTGAATTGCCAATAAATAACTCTTTGTACTTTGGACCAAAAGTGACTAAAAACTACAATGTTTTAAAAACAATTAAAAAAAAACAAAAACTCTTTGCATTAAAAAATTCAATTTTTTTTTTTTTTTTTTACTTTGGAAGGGGGGTTTCGGAACCCAGGTAACCCCCTCCTGGGTCCGGCACGGTCTTAATTAATAAGCTAATTAAACTACTATTTTCAAAATTCTGCATCAGTATTATTTTTAAAATCATATTTATCAAACAGGCACCAATCAGTATACACTAATGGTTCATTTTCATCTTCTGGAGATGTAACTTATGGAGTTGCTCCAGGATCGATCTTTGGCTTTATTTTTTTTTGTATATTTATCAATGCCATGCCCATTTTTCCTCACACAAAATGTTACCCTTGACCTATTTGCTGATGATTCATCCCTTCATACACATAATAAAGAGCCACCAGGCAGAACAAAGTCTTCAAATAAGTATAGATTAAATTGATAACTGGAGTAACATCAATAGAATGAAATTAAACCCTAATAAAAACAAAAGAATGCTTCTCACTACAAGACAAAGACGTCAAAATTGATCTTTTTGCCTTAATCTAAACTTAGGGTTGTACAATAGTGATCAAGTTCGTGAACATAAAGTGCTAGGCATAACCATCGATGATGATCTAAGCTGGCGATCACACGTTAACCTTATCTGTAAAATAATTTCTAAAAATCTTTTCCTTCTAAATAAATTTAGGCACTTTGTAACGGTATATGCATTAAAATCTTTTTTTCTAAGCCCACTGTATGTCTCATTTTAATTGTACATAACTATTTGGTGTAATGTCAGTGATGCGCAAATTAAACCACCAAATGGTCTATATAAAAGAGCAATCAGGATACTGTATAAGTCTTATAATTCAAGTACAGATATTACAACTACTGAGAAATACAAAGAACTCCAAATATTACCACTTCAAAAACAATTTATATTTAATACAGCTACCCTTATGTTCAAAATCACACACGGATAAACATCTGCATATCCTGATACATTTTTTACTGCCAGTTGATGGGCATAGACTTTATAATAATAAACTACCTCTCCCTCGCATTGCTTCATACAAAAATAGCCTATATAGGGAAATAATTCTTTCATCCTTTATCATCTTGGGCAGATATTTCCATTGCCATGATGATGTCAAGTAAGAATTTGAAGTGTTGACTGTGTACACTAATTAATTAATAATGTTTTTGTTTAAGTGTCTGCAAAACATGTCTTAATTTCTCAGATAGAGATAAAAAAAAGTTTTTTAATTTGTATGTTGTTTTGCTATGATGTGGAGTCTGCAGCTTTGAAGTTTAATATTGACTTTTGAGCAGAAACTTTAATTGCTTTGTCCAGTGGGGCAATGATGACCTTACTGTTGTTATTCATATAGTTACCAGTTAGTGAAGAAATTTAATGCTAGACAGCAAAATCAATCAAGGCAGAACAAAATTGTAACACTTGAAAGTATACTATTACCTACATTATACATTACTCTTGGGGAAAGTGTCATTTGTAATATTGAAAAAGAAAAAAAAAGTAATTTATTGCTAACATTTTCTGTGTGCAGCTCCCTGTCCTCTTGGGACATACAATGCTGTGGATGGTCATGGTCTAATGTCTAACTGCAGAGCATGCCCAAAAGGCTTTTATGCCAACATCACAGGGGCCAGCAAGTGCTCGGAGTGCCCTTCCGGCGATACCACCAAGTCCACTGGCTCCAGCAGTTTGGCTGATTGCAGACGTAAGAACACCAACAAATAATGGAATACAAGTCTTTTTATTTGCTTCTTAACTTAAGCAAATGCTATCACTTTGTCTCCTTGTTTACTGTGTTGAATAATTCTAAAGGCATTTTAAGAAGGAGAATGTTTACTTCAGCTTTCATTAAATAACTCTCGTCAGGCCAATTCTCACTCACCCTTGCCAACCCTACATCCAGCTTTTTGTCCGTGCTTCTAAGGTATCTGCTTGATGATAAGTTGTGCTTTTTTTCTATAAAGGATTGTGAATTGCATCAATTCTACTAGTTATAATGAAAGAGAAGATAGATACAAAGACGTTCAGAAAGGCTTCATGATTTGTTTTTTTCCTCACACATTCTTAATAAACCTAGGCCTATATTTACCTCTGCTCCAACAGATAACTTAGACCTTTCATCAAGTTTCTGCAGGTTACATTTGAAAAATAACATTACCCAGCAAACCAGCCCGATCGGGGCCCCACTGGGGCCTCATAGGGCATCCCGACTTTTGTCGGGTTTTAGTAGGGACCCACATAGCCCTACAAAAACCCGATGCGTAGCGGAGTCTAGAAATGTAACGATTCGCCCTCCCGTCTGCAGCCCGATTCTGCCCCACCACAAAGCCACGCTGCGCACACGCTAACATAGGCCTACTCTCGCTTCTAATTGGCTAAACTGTCTGGAATGTTTCGTCTGCTTCACATATGCTGCGGCGTATGTATGTGAAAAATATTTATACAAAATCAATTCAGCAAGATATAATTATTTAATTGTGCTTATAATTCTTAATTTTTATCATACAATATGTAAAATATTGTTAAAGTGTTTCTTTTAACTATTGTATTTATTTATACATTATAAGTCAAGGGTAAATTTCCGTGCCCATTACTGCTGGTCTGGCCGGTTGTACTTAGGCGCCAATTTTCTACAGTTTTCTTCTAAGTTCTACAGTTGCATGTGCTCGGATATTTTGTTTGCCTGCGAAAACCTATTTCACTGTGGTTGTTTTTTGGGTGCTTTGCCTTTCGTTTATGTATTTACACACGATTTCGATAGCGACGAAGATCACGTTAATATAGGCTATAGGCTATCGTTATCGAAATGGTGTGTAAATACTTAAGTGGGGACACACCATGCAAGGACTTCCGAAAACAAAAACGCCTGTGCCGACAGTCCCTATTAACACCAGACATCTCAATTCATTCTTCATGCAATCACATATCATAAACAATATGTGGGATATGATTTTAGGGTAAATCAGCATTGGCCAGGGATGGGGCATTATCGGGGTTGTTTCAGGTTTAAGTTGGGTTAAAATAGGGTTGGTGTTGGGTATCCTGACATATGCCCGATCTTTGCCGGAATCGGGGTACCGTTCGGCAAAGGTTGGGTTACGGTCGGGTAAGTTTTGGGTACCCCGACGATCGCCCAATCTTTATCGAAAGTCGGGCTACTGTTTGGCGAACGTGGGGTTACGATCGGGTAAGTTTCGGGTAGCCCGACGATCGCCCGATCTTTGCCCGAATCGGGCCCGAGTCGGTTCCAATTTCCATTTGCCCGATCGGGCCCCGATCGGTAGCCCGATCCGGGCCCCATCGGGCTGCCCGATGCGGGCCCCATCGGGCCCCGAAATTGTGGTTAGCTGGGTAGATTTTGCATGTAAAGCTTCATCTTGTATTGTTCTTTTACTCTTTCCTTCAATTTTAAAGCATTTTCATCCTTCAATAACAATAATAAATACATTAATAATAATAATAATAATAATAATAATAATAATAATAATAATAATAATAATAATAATATGGATATTTGGATCAGACAATGGGTCCCGACAGGAAGTCCTCTCCAGGATCGCACCAACAACTGCTGCCCTGGCAAGGTTGAAGCCCAGTTGGAAAGACAGGACCATCAGTCTACATTCCAAAGTAAGACTACTGCGCTCCCTTGTCCTCTCCATCTTCCTATACGCTTGCAAAACATGGACCCTCACAGCAGATCTACAACGAAGAATACAAAGCATGGAGATGAGGTGCTACAGAAGACTTTTGGGCATTTCCTATACCCAGCACATCACCAATGATGAAGTCCGAAAGACCATCACACAAGCCATTGGACAACACGATGACCTGCGTGCAGTGGTGAAAAAACTGAAACTCCGATGGTATGGCCACGTCACCAGATCATCAGGTCTTGCAAAGATCATCCTGCAAGGCACAGTGCAAGGAGGTAGAAGAAGAGGGAGACCGAAAAAGAGGTGGGAGGACAACATTGGAGAATAGACTGGTTTGACACTGAGCGAAACCATCAGGGTTGCTGATGAAAAAGATGGAGTACACTGGTTAAGCGATCATCTGTAGTGCCCCTACGACCTCCGAGTTACAGGATAGGATAGGATAGGATAGGATGGGAGCAGGCGAAATCAAAGCAGACTGGAGGAGAGGCAGTAATAAACAAAATGATTCCCCAAACATGCACACGCAAACAGGCATACACACACAAACAGGCATAC
Source organism: Oncomelania hupensis (assembly GCA_036898135.1). NCBI lineage: Eukaryota > Metazoa > Mollusca > Gastropoda > Littorinimorpha > Pomatiopsidae > Oncomelania > Oncomelania hupensis. The sequence goes on along the minus strand of CM072512.1, from coordinate 71,652,242 downwards.
ACACGCAAACAGGCATACACACACAAACAGCCATACACAAACAAACAGGCGTACACACACACACACACTCGCACACACATACATATGCATGCACACATGCACAAAAAGGATCAGGCAATATGGAAGAAACAGTCTGAAGACAGAACAGATCATGAGAAGACTTTAGAGAAGAAATGAGCTTTGAGGTTTGCGTTATTCTACAACAGTGAACACTTATTTAAAAAACCAGTCGTGCTTATTTTCACAATATAATATAAACAAACACAGTATGTGCACATTTTCTATTGGGGAAAGCTGTACTGGAAGTAGAAATAAATCTCACTGGCAAGACCTCATAACAGAGAAAGAAGGAGCATGCGCTGACTGACTCATCTAGTTATGTATATCTATGTTTAAAAACTATAATTCCTGGATTCCTTTTTACTAGTTGGGAACTTATTGAATGACCATGTCACTTGGATAATTCAGGCACATTTGTGTCAATTTTGTGTTGTTTGTTGCAGAGGATACTGGATGCAATGCTACAAATAACCCCTGTCAGAATGGTGGAACTTGTTCGTATATAGAACATGCTGTTATGTGCAACTGCCCCAATGGTAAGCATGAATGTAGCATTGATCAGTGATCACTGTTTAACCCCGGGCCCCTAGTGTGGTTTTTAATTTCTAGCCGGTTGCCACCTCCAGTGATGTAAATGTCTCTTTTAATGACCCACTCCCCCCACCTTTCCTCGTACCCATTAACAAATAAAGGCCAAACGTCCGGTTTAGACAATAGTTTCAGAGGACACTAAACTCGGAAGAAAAGAAAGAAGATCATGATGTCACTGTTGTTGTGTCATTTCTTTGCTGTAGTGTTTTTGTTTTTGTTTGATTTATTTTATAGTAGTTGTGTCTTTTTTCACTTCATATAACATTTTATAATTGGAAGACGTTTAGAGTAGTTGATACTACTACACAGTACTTTCAACACTTTCTGTCTGAGGAAGATTAATAAGCATAACTTTTTGGCCATTCTGTTCTAAGATCCTTTAGTGGCAAACATAGATGTACTGTAAGAGACTGCAACAGGACGAACGAAAAACGATGCTTAACGTCCTATTGCATGAGCGTTAAGGACGATCACCACGTCGCCACCCTGACAACAATGACCATCATCATCATATCAAAAATGAGATCCAACGGATCTGTAATGCAACAGGACATTTACACCAGCAACCAGATGTACTCAAGTGCAAACTCCAAATGCTCTGTAACAGGCCCTCATCAAAACTGACAGAAAATAGTAATGTTCCTGATTCAGTTAAATGATAAATGACAATTGGAATATAATAATGAAAGACTGGAATACATATTTATAACAGTGAATATGGTAAATACAAGATGGCAAGCCATTAAATGTATTTCCAAACACACACATAGGTGAAAACCAGTATTATCAAAAGTCTTACTTTTACGGCTGTTTTGTCTTAGTTCTTTCCTAAACAAACAAAATGAAAACATGGAATAATTGGACACTCTTTGAATTATCTGCAAGATTAAAATATTATCAAAATCTGTTTGCCAAGTTTGAGATTCAACACAAATTGTGTGTGCTAAATGATGGACCTTGGCAAATTAACCTTTGAGAAAATACAAATATGAATGCCATATAAGACTGAGTAGTATTAAAAGTATTTGCAAAGTAAAAATAACCAAAATTGGTCCTCATTTTTGTTAAAGCAAAGAAATTGTTTTCACTCTTCTCATTCTATTATAGTTTCTCTGCCACAAAAGTCAAGTTCCTGGGAATCGCTTTGCTGCTAAAAATGTTTTGCTTTATATCTCAAAAATGGATAAACGGATTTTGTTGATTTTTAATTTGTGGTATACATATACTAATACTCATCATGGTCAATTATTCAGTGGCAATCCTGTTGTTGGTCAGTCTGTCATTCAATCCTTCGCTGTCAATTTCACTTTTTGACTCACAATTGTGCAGTAACACGAGTATGTTAAAAAAAATCCATAATTAATTACACATACTGTACCATGACTCAACAAGTGCAATGTTTTGGCGTTGCTAGGTGATAGTGCCCTTTTAGCGGAAGCTGGCAAAATCAAATCAAACATAGAGTTGCTTCCCCTGCACCAAACCGTCACGCGCCCCACGTGCCACAATACGCGTCTAAGCGCTCACGGCAAAGGACAGCACACCTCAATTCTTATTTGGCACTTGGTTAGAGTGGTTGTGCCTACTGTAGCTCTCTTTTTGCTGGCTTACTGCGTTCGCCCGGTAGTTCGTTGTTGCTGCCGGCGGAGTTGTAGGTTTTCTCCATTTTGTCTGGTTTATTATCCTGTTATCCTTTTACCGCAGCGGTTCGTCGTGTTCCACCCCGTCGCTGCGTGTCTCTGCTTCGTCGACCGTTCACGCTAGATAGGTCGGTTTACGGTCCCTTCTGTTGCTGTTAGCGCAGCTCCCGCTACGTCCGGGATTTCTTCGTCCCCTCTTCTGCCGTCTTCACTACCGCTTTGCTTCGTTGGCTTTGCTGTTGTCCACTCCTACGCCCCCTTCTTTGTTGTCTTCTGCCTTTCAGGTCAGTAGAAGTGGTGGTGAAGAGGTGGGGAGTGGTGGTAGTGAGGTGAGGGGTGGCTCCTTGGTCTTGCCAGAAGTGACCTTGGGGCCGTTTCTGGTCAAGGTTTCGACCAGAAACATATAAGTGGTCGCCCTAGTTTAGGACCACATAATATTTCCAGCAGGGACGCTCCGGCACGGCCGGGCCAGCTACTTGCTGAAGCCGTTCCCTTCTGTTTCCTACGGGATTCAGACCGGGTCGGGACTTCTGGCTTATATAAGTGGTCGCCCTAGTTTAGGACCACATTAAATGTCCGGCGGGGACGCCCCGGCACGGCCGGATAAGCTCCCTGCCGAAGCCTTCCCTTCTGTTTCCTGCGGGATTCAGACCGGGTCGGGCCTTCGGGCTAATGTCAAGCTTGGGTCACGTAAAGCACTGTACGCAGTGTTACGTCCAGCTGCGGCAAGGGGTGTGGCTTCCGGTTCGTCCGGTTTGTCCCTCCTCTCCCCAGTCCAGCCCCCATTGCACTCCACTTCCGCTTGCGGTCGTGGGGCGGGGGCTCTGGTTTCCGGTACGGGGGGTACGGTACACCCGTCACCCTCTTCCTTTTCCGGTTTGGATTCTCCCCCTCATCCTCCTTTGTACTCCACTTCCGCTTGCGGTCGTGGGGCGGGGGCTCTGGTTTCCGGTACTGGGGGTACGGTACACCCGTCACCCTCTTCCTTTTCCGGTTTGGATTCTCCCTCTCATCCTCCTTTGTACTCCACTTCCGCTTGCGGTCGTGGGGCGGGGGCTCCGGTTTCCGGATCGGGGGGTACGGTTTGCCCGTGGCCCCCTTCCGTTTCCGGTTTGGGTCAAGCTTTCCCTGTTCACCCTTCGACCTCTGTCACTTCCGGTTTCGGTTGTGGGTCGGGGGTACTGGTTTCCGGTGCTGTTGGTTCGATTTTTTCGTTACCTTCCTCCGGATTACATGCGAACGCCGCTTTGCCTTTGTGCGCGCCGCCTTCTGGTGGGGGTGGGGCACTCTTGGTTCCTCCTACCCTAGTTCCTGATTTCTCGGGTGCTGGGGCGTTCTATCCAGCCCTTAACCCTGAGGCTCTTTTTAGAGAGGCGGTTCAACACGCTGCGGCTTTTTGTCCTCAGGTGGTGGAGGAGGTTTCGGTGCCCCTACCACACCTCCATTCCTTCCTAGGCGGGACTCTTGCTTCTGCCGAGTCTGATGAGGCTTGCCTTGTATTCAGGGAGTCTCCTAGTGTTAAACGTTTTGTGGATTGGGCCTTTTCTGCGGCTAGAGGACTTAAAGAGGGCGAGGCCCCTTCCTCTTCATTTGAGGAAGTCCCTCGGTTCCCTAGAGCTTCCGCTGTGGGCTCTTTTTTTTTGAGTTTGTCTTCATTGACCAGTGTTCCCGGCAAGTTCCTCTCTCGGTCGTTTCTTCCGAAGTCATCGCTCCCGGTTTCCCAGGATGATCTTGCTCTTTTGGGGGGCCTCAAGCCTTTGCCTCCTTCGTCGATCCCTGTTCCTGTCGGTGGTCTGGCACAGATAGAGGAGGCTATTGTTAGGTCCCTTGAGTATACTTCTCTCGCTGACGCACTTTCTGCTGCGCTGTCTTCTGCTTTTCTTTCTGGGCACGTTTTCTGTGACGAGGGTTCGTTGATTTCGGTGAGGTCCTTGTTGCAGGCCCTCTGTACCTCCATCGTTCTGGGTTGCGAATCGCAGGCTATTGCCTATGTCAACCTGCTTCTTGCGCGTCGTGACGCTTTTCTTCAGTCAGCGTCTCCGTTGCCTCCGCTCTTGTCCTCCTCGCTTCGGGTGGGACCCTTGGTACCCGACTCTCTGTTTGGTCCTTATGTTCGCACAGCTGTTCGCGAGGAGTCGGACCGGTCCCAGTCGGTTGGTTTCGCCTTCTGGGCTCGGGACACCCCTTCGGCCCCGCCTTTCTTTCCTGACAGGTGTCGAGGTCGCTCGGTCCGTGGTCTCTCTCCTCGGGGTGGGCCGTGTGGTACTTCCTTTTCCCGTGGCAGGGTTGAGGTAGGCCGTAGGCGTTTACGCAGTGGCGCGTTTTCCACCAGTCCTATCCCTGCCTGTACACCCCTAGGTGTTCTACCCCTCCGGGCAGGTGGCTTGGCTCGTCAGTTTCATGCTTGGCTCGGCCTCCCCTCTGCTAGCAGTTGGATTCTAGAGGTGTTTCGGTCGGGGTTCAAACTTCAGTGGGGTTCCTCTCGGCCCCCTCTTCGTCGCTCCCCGCCTTTGTTTCGCCCCCTGTCTCCTCCTGAGGCTCAGGCGATTCTCAATGCGGAGGTCATAGCCCTTCTCCAGAAGGGCGCTATAGAGGAGGTCCTTTGCCCTCACTCCCCGGGGTTTTACGGCCGCCTCTTCGTTGTCCCGAAGGCATCCGGCGGTTGGCGCCCGGTTCTCGATCTTTCCTCGTTGAACAAGTTTCTTCGCCGCATTCGTTTCCGCATGGAAACTCCCGCTGCGGTGCGTATGTCTCTGCGCCCGGGGGATTGGGCTACCTCTATCGATCTTTCTGACGCCTATTTCCATGTGTTTATTCATCCTCTTCACAGGCGTGGGATGCGTTTCGTCTGGAGAGATCGGGTTTTTCATTTCAAAGCCCTTCCCTTTGGTTTGTCTCTCAGTCCTTGGGTTTTCACAAGGATTGTCAAAGAACTCGCTGCCGTAGTCCGCGGACTCGGGGTGCGGTTCTCTGCTTATCTTGATGACTGGTTGGTCAAGGCTAGTTCTCACGATCTCTGTCTTGTGCACACCAGGCTCGTTCTCCTTTGGGCTCGGCGCTTGGGGTTCTCTATGAACCCTCTCAAGTCTGAGTTGTCTCCATCTCAGGTTTTCAACTACCTGGGAATGTCGTTCGACACTCGCGATTGGTCGGTCCGCCCTTTGGCTCGTCGGGTGCAGAAGCTTCAGTCCCTTCTGCTACTTTTGGAGAGTCAGGATTTCGTGTCAGCCAGATTTATGGCCTCTCTTTTGGGGTCGTTTGAGTCTATGGTTCCTCTGGTTCCCATCGCGGGAGTTCGCAAGCGGCCGATTCAACGTTGGCTTTCTTCCCGTTAGAGTCAGTCCAGCGATTCCTGGGACGCTCTTTTTCCGGTCACGGCGGACCTTCGCGCTTCTCTGCTTCCTTGGCGGAATGTTGAGTGGCTTTCTTCGGGGGTGCCTATCTCCCCTCCGCTTCCGGTGGCCGAAATCTTCACGGATGCGTCTTTGGTCGGTTGGGGTGCTCATGCTGGCAGCCTTTCAGCCCACGGTTTTTGGTCTCAGGACCAGCTGTCTTGGCATATCAGTCGCCTGGAGATGGAAGCCTTTTGCCTGGCTCTTCATCGTTTTCTTCCCTCCCTGCCTCGGGGCCTCTTGCTTGTTCGCTCCGACAGTACCACTGTGGTTTCTCTCTTCAACCCCTTCGGAGGTACCCATTCCCCTGCTCTCTCCATGATGGTGGAGAGCCTCCTTTTGTGGTTAGCTGATTTCGGTTGTACGCTTGTGGCCAAGCATGTCAGCGGCTCTGTCAATGTCTTGGCCGATCTTCTGAGTCGCCCTCATTGTGTGGTCCACACGGAATGGACGCTGTCCCACTCTGTTCTTCAACCAGTTTGGGCGGAGTGGTTTAAACCTCTGATTGATCTTTTTGCCACTCGTTACTCTTCCAGGCTACCCCTGTTTGTGTCGCCGGTCACAGATTGCCTGGCTTGGGCGGTGGACGCGTTGTCCATTTCTTGGGAGGGGTTGGAGGCTTATGCCTTCCCGCCATTCCCCCTCCTTCCGCGGGTTCTCAGGAAAGCTGAAGAGGAGTCCCCTTCTCTCATTCTCGTGGCTCCCTTTTGGCCAGCTCAGCCCTGGTTCCCCGATCTCCTTCGTCTTTCCCAGGGGCGGTGCATTCCTCTCGCTCTCGGGGCGCGATCGCTTCTGCAGCCTCGATCTGGGATTCCACACGGTAATCCAAGCGTTCTCCGTCTTCACGCTTGGCTGTTGTCCGGCCTTCTATAGGGGCTTTCTGGGCTTCAGGAGACCTCGGCCGGTTCCAGCCTGCTTCCTGTTTCTGTCCTGCCATACTCGAGAGGATGGCTTCTTGGAGTCGGTTCTGTGGTCATGGCCCTACAGTCCCGGTCCTCTTCTCCAGCCTGTTCACGGTAAGTTTGTTTCAGATAAAGTTGCTTCCCTCCGTCCTTTTCGTGCTAATCTGCACTTGTTGAGTCATGGTACAGTATGTGTAATTAATATTAAAATTTTATTTCTAAATTTATTATTAATAAGCATACTTACCATGACTCAACAAGTGCAATGTTTTGGCGTTGCTAAGTGATAGTGCCCTTTTAGCGGAAGCTGGCAAAATCAAATCAAACATAGAGTTGCTTCCCCTGCACCAAACCGTCACGCGCCCCACGTGCCACAATACGCGTCTAAGCGCTCACGGCAAAGGACAGCACACCTCATTTCTTATTTGAAACTGCGGGGAGGTGGGAGGGATATTAAATTGAGTCATGGTAAGTATGCTTATTAATAATAAATTTAGAAATAAAATTTTAATTTTTTGCAAATCTGTCAGAAAATGAGTCCTAAATAGTCAAAAAATTATATTTTCATTAAAAAAAAAATTGGTGCGAAACTTGCAAGTGGCGTAATTTCTCGGAACTTATTTCAACTATCACAACCAAATTTAATAATATGGCGTTTATCCATGAGACCTTAAAAAATGATTTGTGAATGAATGACTTCACTTCAAGGTCAAGGTTACAGGGTAAACAAATGGTTTTTAAAAATGACAATTTGTCACAAAATTTCACTTTTATATTGAACTTATGATTTATGCATGATAGATATGAGACACACATACTATACAGATTTGGTCAACCTCGCTCCAAGGTCAAGGTCACTGGAGCTGTCCAAAATTGGTTTGTATAGGTACTCATTTTCATGTACAATAATGCAAGTTTTATAAGGAGCATTTGAGTCATATGGACTTTGCCCTTCTAATTTGGTCAAAATTCGGCTTATCTCAAGATTTCTCTTATTTTGATTAGTTTTACTTTGCAGATACTTTACCTTGTGCTAAGCATTTTAGGTCATTCATATTTGTACTTTCTCAAAGGTCAAGGTCACTGTATTTCATTATTTCTAAACACATTTTGAACTGTATCTCAAAATTAGCAGAATAGATTTTGATTATTATTTTGCTCGCAGATTGTTCAGATTGCCCATCATTCAATTTGTTCATTTTGCATAAAATTAAGTCAGAACACTGCGGAAAAAAATTAAATTTTTTGCAAAAGCTAATTTTCATCTATGTGTATGAGTGTCTGGAAATTCCTTTGAATGGCTTGTTATTTGTTTGAGATTTAGAGCAAAACATGTTTTAGCTCTAAATTGACCCCAATGAAACAAAATGCGGCAACATTGAAGGCTTGCCACTAACCCTGGTAATGTTTCTGTAAAGTTTATACAAAAGCTGTTCAGTGGTTCTTGAGTTAGGTTGTGCAGTGAAATGACCAGCATTTGGCTAGTTTTGATTCCCAACTATTTGAAAGAATTTATGACCATGTCTGAAAATACAAAAAATATACATAGACGGAGTGGCAATTCCTTGAAGAGTGCATAGGAGCCATACAATCCATGTCACATTCCTATCCTATGTTATCTTTTTTTGGTCCCATTCTGTTTTAAAGTCTATGATGTTTTAATAGGTTTTCATTTATCATTATTTTTCGTGTATATCTATCTTCCTAGAGCGCATCATGTCAGATGCCCTTGCAGATCACCAAGGCACAGTCAGCATAGGGGGTAGAGCAATCTCCAATCTTCGTTTTGCGGATGACATTGATGGGTTGGCTGGAGAGGAACAAGAACTTGAACAGCTGGTACAGAGGCTTGACACCACCTCCAGAGCTTATGGAATGGAAATAAGTGCAGAGAAGACCAAAATGATGACCAACAACACCAATGGCATAAATTCGGACATCAAAGTCCAAGGCCAATCCCTCAACACAGTGCATAGCTTCTAATATTTAGGAGTTATTGTATCAGACAATGGGTCCTGACAGGAAGTTCTCTCCAGGATCGCACAAACAACTGCTGCCCTGACAAGGTTGAAGCCCATTTGGAAAGACAGGACCATCAGTCTACATTCCAAAGTAAGACTGCTGCGCTCCCTTGTCATCTCCATCTTCCTATATGCTTGCGAAGCATGGACCCTCACAGCAGATCTACAACGAAGAATACAAAGCATGGAGATGAGGTGCTACAGAAGACTTCTGGGCATTTCCTATACCCAACACAGCACCAACGACGAAGTCCGACAGACCATCACACAAGCCATTGGACAACACGATGACCTGCTCACAGTGGTGAAGAAAAGACCATTCTGCAAGGCACAGTGCAAGGAGGTAGAAGAATAGGGAGACCTAAAAAGAGGTGGGAGGACAACATTCGAGAATGGACTGGTTTGACACTGAGCGAAGCCATCAGGGCCACTGAGGACAGAAAAAGATGGAGTATGCTGGTTAAACGATCATCTGTGGTGCCCCTACGACCTCCGAGTTACAGGACAGGACAGGATAGGATAGGATAGGGATCTATCTATCTATCTATCTATCTATCTATCTATCTATCTATCTATCTATCTATCTATCTGTCTGTCTGTCTATCTATCTATCTATCTATCTATCTATCTATCTATCTATCTATCTATCTATCTATCTATCTATCTATCTATCTATATATTATGATTTTATTTATATGCATCTATCTATCTATCTATCTATATATTATGATTTTATTTATATGCACTGTGGGTTCGGGCACTGAATAGAATAGACCCAACGTTTCCCGGCGTGTCGTAAGAGGCGACTAACAGGGGTGATGTCAGCATGGCATCACTGGGCGAATGTCTTCTACACAGAAGTCACCGGCCAGGACGGAGGAACCTCACGTAACTACAGGTTCAACGACCACGTGCTCGGGGCCATATCGGCTGTGCCCAACAGCCTGGAGAGGATTGGGCCCTGCCATGTCTTTCTTGCCTAAGACACACTGCATGATGAATAGATGTCACATTATATATTTTTTAATGATGTATGCGATTGTCACAGGTTATAATGGTGAGCGATGTGAGTTGATGGTGAACCCATGCAGCTCCACCCCTTGCTACAATGGTGGTACATGTTCTTCCTTCAATTCTGTATCAGGGTACAACTGCACTTGTCCTTCAGGTAAATAGCAAGATGATAAATCTTGTAGACATTTTATTGAGTGAGAAAGAAGCTGCATGCCTGCCTACCGTTCTGGAATTTCCGGATATAAATAAATATTACCATCGGTTATGGAAAATACTGGGGTTTTTTTGCATTCAGAAAAAAAAAAAAAATGCTGGGACACACTTTTTAAAGCGTGCATCTGGGAAAAGAAAAGACGAATGATGAATGGTTTCAGTTCCGACAGTAGCCTAAGTCACAGCACACGATGATGACACGGCCTTCCAAGCGTTGCCGAACAGCTGTTTGAGGTGCACAACACATAGGCATAGAAACTCATTTGAATCGAATATGGCGTCAAAACATAAGGTTCGCATGAGACTGATGATGAATTTTCTTATGAAAGTGAATCCAAATCCGCTGGTGCTGGTGGTAAAAAGTCTGCAAAGCGTCTGCAGCATTACAGGGAGAAGTACACCGAAACATATCCGTGTATCAAATGTGGAAGTGTGGAATACAAAATGTTTTGCTCAACATGTACCAGTGAATTCGGCTGCATTTACGGTGGTATGGATGATGTGTACCGGCAGTGTCAGGGGAAAGAAGCATTTGAAAAGAGCTTGGAAAGTAAAAACAACAACTTGAAAAATCAACCCAAAAGTTGACTGGATTTTTCCCAAGTCAAGCACTGTTGATGTTGCTTTCACAACACCATTTAACATCCAGAGGAATTAAAACCTCATCATTGGAGAGCAGGCTCGGGCCTTAGTGGAGAGACCACAGGAGAACCATCTGAAGTCTGAGAGAATACAGGAGTTCTATGTATCTGTGGTAAAATTCTTTCAAGTCAGCTGCAATTACATCAAGAAAAAGCTTCCCCTCTCAGATCCTCGAGATCTGCTCACGCACATCCAGGTCATGGATACTGAAAAACAACTGGACAGCAGTTTGAGTTTTCAGGACTTGTTTTATTTTCTGAAACGTTCCCACAACTTCTCTGTCCTGGAGTAACAACAACGGGCACTCGACTCAAGTTTGCTAAGTATAAATGTGCTGACATCAGTGTCTCAAGGACACATGCCACATGGTGGGCAGTGAGCCATCTGCAGGAGGACAGGCAGCCCAAGTTCCAGCATTTGCCCATGATGATGTTGTCCATCCTCCCCATCCCTCACTCCTCTGCGCATTGCGAATGGAATTTTTTTCTGCTGTTCGGAAGAACAAGACTGACTTTAGAGAAAGTATGGGGAAAGACACACTTGAGGTGCTGGTTGTTGCCAAGTCCCGACCCGGTGAAGCCCTGGAGAGAAGATACAGCACCAAGGACCTCCAGGACTGAAGAGCGTCTATTACAGGTCTCTTCCCAAGTCCAAGTAGATTCAGTGGTGTAGTGGAGTAATGTACATAGTGTAAATATAGCTAAAAGGTAAGCTTGCACGCATTTGATACTTTTAGTGTGACTGGGATCCTGATGATTAATTGCCAATTTCCTTGCTCAGATTGCATGATTTTGGGTCCTTTGGACCTCACTACTTACTTGGGCGCATATTGCGCGCCCTTGCTTGTCGGGGTGCAAAATGTCCCTGAAGTTTGAAATTTTGGGTAGGCAGACCTGAAGCTGAAAACTTTATTCGCTTATCAAAAAGAGTTGTTCTAAAAAAAATTTTGAACTGATACTCTTCTATAATCTAGTGTACAAGTTTTTTTGGAAACAAAAATATTTTAAAAATTAATAAACACCTCAGAATCACCTTAATGTGTACAGAAAATTACCAAAGTCTGATACATTTTGGAGATAATTGCACGTCTGAGATAATTGCATGTCTGAGGTAATTGCATGTGCTTTTCTTTTATAACATTGCTAGAATTAAATGTTTTTAAACATTTTTGTTTTGTTTTGTTGTGCTTGCTTGAAGAAAGAAAATATTTGCTTCTAACTCTTCCTTGATGTGAAATTACTAGTTTAATTGCTTGTAACTTTTCTTTGATGTGAAGATTGCTATATTGTGCAGGGACCAGTGGCAATAGGTGTGGAATTATAAACTCTACGTGTACAGCAGATTTCTGTATGAATGGAGGCTTCTGTCGCAATGACATCAACATGGCTACTTGCATTTGCCGACCTGGATTTTCCGGTCCCAGGTATTATTTTTCTTTCTAAAAATGTATTGATAATATTTGTTCTTTACACCTCGTGACTGTAGTATGCAAGACCATTGAAACTGATGGCTAACTGGTTCAATACAGCAATAAATAGAAGAGGACTAATTGGGATCATCATGCCCTTAAAACACACATGAACAAAAAACGATGATAGCACCATTATTGCTTGAAACACCACACTCATGGCTTATTGTCGATCTTTTCTGTTGTAATTATTATATTTGTTTCGGTTGCAACTCTTTATTAACTCCTTGTCTGCCAACGATTTGTAGGGTGAGGTCATCGCTAGACGCCAAGGAATAAACGACAGCGACTAATATTTATACTAAAAATGGTTTAATTTTCTTATTTGGTTGACTACCTACATATAGTTTGACACACAGATGAATTATTTAATAACCTATCACAAGAATATAACTTTTTGTGTGTCTGTTGTAATCTTTCAGGGTCATTGCAACAACAACAACAACAACAACAAATAATAATAGCAAATAAATAAAAAGAATGGAAAAGAAAACCTCCAACAGCTGGTTCGCTGGTTCGAATCCCGGATTGGTCAACATGTGATCATATTATTTTCCCCTTTACCAACAACTGGCCCGTTGGTGTCAGTATAAATCGGTCCAGTAGTCACCTATATGCGAAAGTGTCGTGTGACTATAATCTACAAACAACAACAACAACAACAACCTCCAACAGGCACACATTCCGAATTCTAACAAATTCTGCAGTCTTATAAACTTGACAAATATTGCAAATACATGAAAACACTGAGGTTTATACTGAAACTGAGACTTTATTCGTCTATGAAATTTACATAAAAATTTACCTATCAGCTGCACAAACATAGTAAATGTAAAATATAGAATATGTTTAAAAGAATGACATGTACCAACAAAAAATAAATAGTGCAACACATAAACTATAATAAAACAACTACTATCCACAGGCACACTACAAACATACTTTTACACTTCCAGAAGATAAAACTCAAGCACTTTTATCGAAAACAAGCAGAATATTATCATTTGATATTGGTCAAAAATGGTGTAAGAGAAGTTGCACTTCATAAGGAAACCTTTCCATAATTGTGTGAATATACTTCCCTTCTTGTATTACGCTTAAACCATGACATCAAATATACCTGGCCCTTAAATGTTAAAGGCAATAAGCTTGTGTCATGCCCCTTATGTTTCTGTAACATATGTATATTGGCAGTCAAAGGGTTAAACTTAGTTTATATTATGTTTGGTTTGTGTTTTGTTCTTCATTGGTTTGTTTTATATATTTGAAAGGTATTTCTTTCAATTTATCTAATTGCTGTTCCAGTGGCTCTGGAAGGTAATTTATGCCAGTATTCATGTTGCCATGCTGTTGTCACTGTTTTTGTATTCTTTTAACACTTTCTGTGTTTAAAACAAAACTAAAATTGAGTTATTCTGTGATAATTAACATTGATGTTATGATTTGAAACACTGTAATCATGTCAGAATTGTTAATCAGCAAGGCATTTGCCCCCCTTAACTTATATTAAAGTTAATATTGTGCTCATTTTGTATCAGTTGCATAATGCTTTCTGTTAGCGTTTTTAATATTTATGTATTGTGCTGATTACAGTTGGGTTTTTTCTCCTGACGTTTGTTTCAATTCAGTACATCTTCGTTTTACTTTAAACAGAGAATAAACCTTTTGAGTTCTATTTTAATATTTTCAATTCTTTTCATAATTGTCACTTTTATATTCATTGCAAATTTTGAATTTCCCACTGTGTTTTTGCTACAGACTCACCATTTGGCATTTCTTTTAGAAAGTGGCCAAGAGCCTATTTTACTGTATATCAGACTCACAGAGGTAAAGGCATTTTAGCATTGAAAAAAATTAACATAACCTTGTTTCATAAAAAACAACATGCATACCCTGTCTTGCTTTAGCCATTTAATTTTTTTAATTTTAATGTTTATCTAACTTGCTTATAATTGTGGTGTGTACATTTCAGAGAGAGACAGAGACAGAGAGAGAAAAATTGTGTTTTAAAGTCACCAGAAGCTATTATTAATTTTGTTTGAATTAGTAGAGCTCAAATTGCATTTTTGGAGCTCATGTTTAGAGACTTATTTAATTTACATTGTATTTTATTTTTGTTTCTTTTTGAAGTGTGTGTGTGTGTGCATGAGTGCTTGCATGTGTTCGTGTGTGAGTGCAAACGTTTGTGTGTGAGTGTGTGTGAGAGAGAGAGAGAACATGAGCATGTGTATTTGCACGCATTTCTGCAATATTTATATGTGTGTGACATTTTTTTTCTCGAAATGTTTCTCCAGAATTGTATTTATTTATTCATAGTAAAACGTTCACTTAGCTAGTTTTATATTTTTTTAATGTTAAAGATTCTACTCATGCTTTTTTGTGCTGAATGGTTGCATAGATTGTATTCATGCGTTACATCCCAAAAAATATGACAGCAAATAGTTCTGGTTGTATAGTTCCAAAAACAGCAGAAATGTTTATGTTTCTAGATGTGATGGAGCAAAACCTTTCTGTTTTTATTTTGATTCTTAATAATCGTTTATGTATACTTCTTTCTTTCTTTTTGATCAGTATTTTTTTTATTATTTTTTTTATATGTGTGCTACAGTGTGCTCATATTTTATCATTAATTTTGCAGGTGCGAGACCAGTGAGGCTATATGCAAGGCTGACTCCTGCAAGAACGGAGGGACCTGTAATCCTCAGTCCAATATTCGTTTCTATTGCAGTTGCCCTGCTGGTTTTACAGGCAAGGAATGCCAGACTAATATTGGTGAGTCCCTGTCACTGTTCTGATTGTGCCACAGTTGTAGTTGTCTTATGCCATTATTGTTTAGTACAATGAAAGCTTGTACCTAAAAGTAACCTCTTTTAAAAGTTTGGTTTTGATATAAATCAGTAAATTCGTTTGTTCATGGGACTATCAATAGTATCAAGGCTGAACCTAAAACTAGCACCTCTTTGAAAGTGTGTTTAATTGGCATAGTTGATTGTTTACATATCAATGAAGAGACACCTAAACCATAGGTTGGTAACAGTAATTGCTGTTTCTGATATTCAATACTTGTCAGCATGGAGCCCTTGAACCCCCTAGCAGCAACTATAAGTGAGCAATAAACAAACAAACACTGAAAATTGACGTTTGTGCATAGATGACTGTGCCTCCAACCCCTGCCAGCATGGTGGCAACTGTACAGACCTGGTCAACAACTACCAGTGTAACTGCTCCCAGGGATTCTCTGGCACTCACTGTGAGGTGCGCCAAGATCTCTGTATGAACAGCATTTGCGGTGGAGGTCAGTGCGTGGCTGACTATATGGACAACACCTATCGCTGTGTTTGCCCAGAAGGCTTCTACTCAGGTTGGTTTAATCTGTTTATAGCCATAAAGAGGCAGTTTATGTTGCTATGAAGATATTTTATTGCAACCTTCAGCACTGGCTGTTCCGGTATTTATTCCAGTCACCAGTGGTTATATAAGATTTTATTTTTGTAGAAGTTTCTGAAGTAAGAAAAGGAAACTAGCTTTTTTCAAATATGCTCACATATTGCATTAGTTATGCTCTTTTTTCTTTCAATGGTCTCACTGGTACTGTCAGTTTTGTGACTGTACACAGGCATAAATGAAAATTATTTCCCCTGTCCTCAAAAAGTGTGTTCAGTGTCAAAGGGATGCATATATATGCGAACGTTTGTAATTAATGTGATCCCTCTATAAACTTACAGTTTGTAAGACTAAAATATATATACCGTTAATGCATCAGTGGCAGATAATGGATGTTTGTTTGGAGTAAGAAGAAGACATGTCTGGACCAGATTTAGACAAACAAAAGAGACAATTTATGTAAGAATTATGTTCATACATAGAGGAGTGAGTGGAAATTTGAAAATGTGTCTGTCTCCCTTTGTTAATAGTCAAATAATTTTGTTTTGAAGGTCTTTTTTGTTTTTTGAACACTGTTTTCATTTTTATGCCGAACAGGAACTGTTGTGCAGTATGACGCTTGGTTTGGCTTTGACCTGAACGCTTCAGAGCCTGCCACCTTTGCCTATCGTGCAACCAACGTGTCCATTCAGACATGCATGGCCCAGTGTGAAGTGATCAGCTGCAACGATTTCATGTACAGCTTCCAGAACAACACCTGCCTGGTTGATAGCCCTGGCAGAACTCTGTCTTTGGATGAGTTTGGTGGTCCTTTCGTCTACTACTATCGTACTCCTCTCCCGGTGGAAGGTGAACAGACCTTTTGGGGGGAATGAGGGGGTGAGGAGGGGATAATTTGGGTATAATGTGTTTGATTTTGCTTCTTTTATTTATTTATTTATTTTACGTGATCTCAGCCAGAACTTTGAAATTGCAATTTCTCAGTCTGGTCTACACTTTCAGAATGTTGTGGTAAGTGTGTACAATAATTCACTTTTGGAGACACATTAACAGTAAAATTGTGATTTATTGCCATGGACCTATCAAATCAAGTCAAGACATTTTATTACCCAATGAATTCAAAATACATAGGATTTGGTTTTGATGATTCGGTAAAGCATTGTCACTCTACAACAACAAACATGCTTCCTCTGGACATTAAGACATTGAATAATCGAAGAGAAAAATTTATTTTAAGAAGTAAACCACGCACCGTGGCTGTTCACAAGCGGGACGTTCAAGCCATGGATAAAAATAACTCTTGTGTCCAACCCGAGCTGTCCCTTACCAGGCTGAACTGCTTCTAGCTGGACGGTGGTAGAGAGCATGTGGCCTAAATGAACTGCCTCAGGCACAACAGTATGTGGAGTATATAATTAGTTCATCCAAACCCATTGCCACAAGGTATACAGACTGTAACCAACCACCCTGTTTTACGATTTTGTTGTACATTTTAGGAATTCATGACAGTTGTCCCGCATGCTATTAGAAATTACTTTTGCTCGCCCGATAAGTATTTCATGCCTGACAAAAAATTACTGCTGAAACTGAAGAACAATTAAAAACGTATCCACTATTTACTATACAAGAGATGGCACAAACAAATGAGAATACATTTAAAACTTTGTCTCAAACCATCCCAATTTACAACACATAAGACAGTGCAAATAAAAAACATTTTTTTAACAAACAGCATCCCAAAATACTACAATTTACAAGGAAAAAAAACAACAACTGTCAAAGTACAACAATTTCAAAGTCAGAACAAGACAACACACACACAGTGAAGGTGTTTTTTGTGAGAGAGAGAGAGAGATGAAATATTTAATAGCATAGCTTATTCCAGCCCAGGCAGATACTATTTACTTCATACAAGACAGCACAAACAAACGATGTACGAAAATACATTTAAAACCCTCATTCCAAACCATCACAAGTTACAACAGAAAATGCTTTTAAAAAATAAAACAACATATCAAAATACTGCAATATTCCAGAATAAAACACAATTAAGAAAACATCGCATCTTAAACTTGGGAAAGTCGGGTAATAATTAAATTAATACTATAGGGAATGATGCATTCCGAGGCATTGTTTCATATATTTACTCCATTTCATATTACCCCACTTTCCCCTACAAAAATTTACAAGACTGAACAAAACAACAGACATACATGCACACAGTAAAGACCTGTTTTGTTTTTTTTTTAAATGGAGACATGCATTCACTTTATAAAAGAGAGAAGGATGGGAGAGGGGTGGTGGTGGGGGTGATATGCAACATTTAATTACATATCTTAGGCATGCCTGTGCAGTGCATGTAGAATGTTTATGTGTTTTTCGGTATCACCTAATGTGTGTAAAAAAAGTCACAGAAAAAATTAGCAATTGGACTTACAACATGCAAATAAAATGTAGGGCACTCACCACTTCTTGTTTGGGCCAGGCAGGTAGTTCCATGTTCCAAATGACACCAAGCCACCTGCGTGTCACTCTTACACAATTACATATCTGGCCTAGCGATTATGTTGATAGGGATACACTGAATAAATCACCATTATAAGTGTGATTGTCACACAACACGGAACACTGATCAAGCGATTCAGTCATGATAATAGGGTATATTGAACAATAGACACTATAAATGTCACTGTCACTCAACAGGGTGCACTGTCCAAGCGATCTCCACAGCCCCCCCCCCCCCCCCCTTCCTATCCCTCTTTTTGAATTTATTCATTTCATCAAGCGAGTACAACATGATACACATAACGTTTTGGAGTATGCAGTGCCGTTTGCTTCTTCAGACACTTGAAATGTCATGAGACCTGTAAAGCTTAGAGGCATGCTTGTTCTTAACTGCTTTTGATCTCCTGCCACACATTCTACACAGAGAGTGCAGTCTTTGTGTGTGGAGAACTTCTGTATGCTGCACTGCAGCTATTCTCCAATAACAGATCGAACGAAATAAACTGTAGGCAAACCCACAAAAACTGTTTTACACTGAACACACACACAAGCACACACACATACTGTAAACACAAACACATAAACTGAAGCTAAACCCACAAAAACTGTTTTACACTGAACACACACACAAGCACACACATACTGTAAACACAAACACATAAACTGAAGCTAAACATGCAATCAAACGGTAAGTACAGTTAAAAGGACTTCACAAAACAAAGATAAACGCAAATGAGAAATAACAAGAAAGTCATAGAAATGCGTAACAATGTTAATGAAGAGTGACCAAAATGAAACTGAGGACATTCCTTGAAAGTGCAGTGGTAGGCCTTACTAGGGCAATGCATACAATACTGGCTATTGCTAAAATCATGAGATTAATTTCACATACTATACCATGACTCAAAAGTGCAATGTTTATGGCGTTGCTAGGTGAGTGCCTCTCTAACGGAAGTTGACAAAAGTAAAACAGTCATAGAGTTGCTTCCCCTGTCCCACACTCCCCGTGCGTTTCGTGTTATATCACGCGTCTAAGCGCTCACAATAACGGTCGGCAAACCTCTTTCCTTTTTTGGCACTCGCTGAGTGTGGTCGTGTCTTCTCTAGCTCTCTTTTGTTGACTTACTGCGTTCGCCCTCTAGTTTGCTGTTACTACCGCCGACGGAGTTTTGGGTTTCCTTGTCTGTCTCAACGTAGCTGTTCGTCGGCTTCAACCCCGTCTATGCGACGTCTCTTCTACTTCGGCGGCCGTTCGTTCTAAGAAATGTCGGTTTCCTCTCCTGCCGACATTATCTCTGTTTTGCTACGTTGCGTTTCCGCGCCTGCGCCTCCTGCTTTGTCTTCTACCCTTCAGGTTTGTAGAGTGGTGGTAGTGAGGTGAGGAGTGGCGGTAGTGAGGTGAGGGGTGGCTCCTTGGTCTTGCCAGAAGTGACCTTGGAGCCGTTTCTGGTCAAGGTTACGACCAGAAACATATAAGTGGTCGCCCTAGTTTAGGACCACATAAATTTTTCCAGCGGGGACGCCCCGGCGCGGCCGGACAAGCTACCTGCTGAAGCCTTCCCATCTGTTTCCTGCGGGATTCAGTGCGGGTCGGAACTTCTGGCTAATGTCGAGCTTGAGACATATAAAGCACTGTTCGCAGTGTTACGTCCGGCTGCGACAGGGGGTGTGGCTTCCGGTTCGCCGGTTTGTCCCTCACCTCCCCATTCCAGTCCCCATTACATTCCACTTCCGCTTGCGGTCGTGGGGCGGGGCCGTCGAGCTTGAGACATATAAAGCACTGCTCGCAGTGTTACGTCCGGCTGCGACAGGGGGTGTGGCTTCCGGTTCGCCGGTTTGTCCCTCACCTCCCCATTCCAGCCCCTATTACACTCCACTTCTGCTTGCGGTCGTGGGGCTGGGCCTCTGGTTTCCGGTACGGGGGTACGGGTCACTCGTTACCTTCTCCCGTTCCAGGTTTGGCTTCTCTCTCCCATCCTCCTTTGTACTCCACTTCCGTTTGCGGTCGTGGGGCGGGGGCTCTGGTTTCCGGGTCGGGGGGTTACGGTTCACCCTTGGCCCCCTTCAGTTTCCGGTTTGGGTCAAGCATTCCCTGTTCACCCTTCGGTCTCTGCCACTTCCGGGTTCGGTTGTGGATCGGGGGTCCTGGTGTCCGGTTCTGATGGTACGGGTTTTCCGGATCACATGCAAACGCCAACTTCTGTTTGGGGTGGGGCACACTTGGTTCCTCCTACCCTAGTTCCTGTTTTCACGGGTACTGGGGTGTTGTTATATCAGGCCCTTTCACCTGATGCTCTGTTTAAAGAGGCCGTTCAGCGCGCTGCGGCTTTTGTCCTCAGGTGGTGGAGGGGGTTTCGGTGCCCCTACCACTCCTCTATTCCTTCCTAGGCGGGTCTCTTGCTTCTGCCAAGTCTGATGAGGCTTGCCTTGTATTCAGGGAGTCTCCTAGTGTTACTTTTTTTTGTGGAATGGGCCTCTGCTACGGCTAGAGGACTTATAGAGGGCGAGGCCTCTTCCTCTTCGTTTGAGGAGGTGCCTCGGTTCCCTAGAGCTTCCTCTGTGGGCTCTTTTTTTGAGTTCGTCCTCATTGCCCGTTGTTGCCGGGAAGTTCCTCTCTCGGTCAGAGGTCTGGCACAGACAGAGGGGTCTATTGTTAGGTCCCTTGAGTATACTTCTCTCGCTGACGCTCTGAATGCTGCGCTGTCTTCGGCTGGGCAAGTATTCTGGGACGACGTTTCGTTCTTTTCGGTGAGGTCCTTGTTGCGGGCCCACTATACCTCCTTCGTTCTGGGTTGCGAATCTCAGGCTTTTGCCTATGTCAACCTGCTTCTTGTGCGTCGTGACGCTTTTCTTCAGTCAGCGTCCCTTTTGCCTCCGCTCTTGTCCTCCTCGCTTCGGGTGGGACTCTTGGTACCCAACTCTCTTTTTGGGTCCTTACGTTCGCACGGCTGTTCGTGAGGAGTCGGAGCGGTCCAAGTCGGATGGTTTCGCCTTCTGGGCTCGGGCCATACCTTCGGCCCCGCCTTTCTTTCCTGACAGGGGTTGAGGTCGCTCGGTCCGTGGTCGCTCTTTTCCGGGTGTGCGGGGTGGTATTCCCTCTTCCCGTGGCAGGGTTGAGGTGAGCCGTAGGCGTTTACGCAGTGGCGCGTTTTCCTCCAGTCCTGTCCCTGCCTGCATCCCTAGGTGTTCTTCCCCTCTAGGCGAGTGGCTTGGCTCGCCAGTTTCATGCTTGGCTCGGCCTCCCCTCCGCAAGCAGTTGGGTGCAAGAGGTGATTCGGTCGGGGTTCGAACTTCAGTGGGGTTCCTCTCGGCCCCCTCTTCGTCGCTCCCCGTCTTTGTTCCGCCCCTTGTCTCCTCCTGAGGCTCAGACGATTCTGGACTCGGAGGTCATTGCCCTTCTCCGGAAGGGTGTTATTGAAGAGGTCCTTTGCCCTCACTCCCCGGGGTTCTATGGTCGCCTCTTCGTTGTCCCGAAGGTTTCCGGCAGTTGGCGCCCGGTGCTAGGTTGGGCTACCTCTATCGATCTTTCTGACGCCTACTTCCATGTGGCTATTCATCCTCTTCACAGGCGTTGGATGCGCTTCGTCTGAAGAGTTCAGATTTTTCATGGTAAGCCCTTCCTTTTGGTTTGTCTCGCAGTCCTTGGGTTTTCACAAGGATTGTCTTAGAACTCGCTGCTGTAGTTCGCGGACTCAGGGTGCGGTTCTCTGCTTATCTTGATGACCGGTTGGTCAAGGCTAGTTCTCACGATCTCTGTCTGGTGCACACCAGGCTCGTTCTCCTTTGGACGCGGCGCTTGGGGTTCTCTGTGAACCCTCTCAAGTCCGTGTTGTCTCCATCTCCGGTTTTCATCTGCCTGGGGATGTCGTTCCTCACTCGCGATTGGTCGGTCCGCCCTTTCGCTCATCGGATGCAGAGGCTTCAGTCCCTTCTGCTACCTTTGGAGAGTCAGGATGTCGTTTCAGCCAGATTTATGGTTCCTCTGGTTCCCCTCGCGGGAGTTCGCAAGCGGCCGATTCAACGTTGGCTTTCTTCCCATTGGAGTCAGTCCGGCGATTCCTGGGACGCTCTTTTTCTGGTCACGGAGGGCCTTTGCCTTTCTCTGCTTCCTTGGAGGAATGTTGAGTGGCTTTCGTCGGGGGTTCCTATCTCCCCTCCGCTTCCGGTGGCCGTCATCTTCACGGATGCGGCTTTGGTCGGTTGGGGTGAGCGTACCGGCAGCCTTTCAGCTCACAGTTTTTGGTCTCAGGACCATCTGTCTTGGCATTTCAGTCTCTTGGAGATGGAAGCCGTTTGCCTGGCTCTTCATCGTTTTCTTCCCTCCCTGCCTCGGGGCCTCTTGCTCGATCGCTCTGCCAGTAGCACTGTGGCTTCTCTCATCTACCACTTCGGGGTACCCATTCCCCTGCTCTCTCCTTGATGGTGGAGAGCCTCCTTTTGTGGTTAGCTGATTTCGTTTGTACGCTTGTAGCCAAGCATGTTAGCGGCTCTGTCATGTCTTAGCCGATCTTCTGCGTCGCCCTCATTGTGTGGTCCTCACGGTATGGACCCTGTCCCGCTCCGTTCTTCATCCGGTTTGGGCGGAGTGGGTTAAACCTCTGATCGATCTTTTTGCCACTCGTTACTCTTCCAGGCTTCCCCTGTTTGTGTCGCCGGTCACAGACTGCCTGGCTTAGGCGGTGGACGCATTGTCCATTTCTTGGGAGGGGTTGGAGGCTTATGCCTTTCCGCCATTCTCCCTCCTTCCGCAGGTTCTCAGGGAAGCCAAGGAGGAGTCTCATTCTCTCATTCTCGTGGTTCCCTTTTGGCCAGCTCAGCCCTGGTTTCCCCGATTTCCTTCGTCTTTCCCAGGGGCGGTGCATTCCTCTCACTCTCGGGGCGAGATCGCCTCTGCAGCCTCGATCCGGGATTCCGCACGGCGACCCAAGCGTTCTCCGTCTTCACGCTTGGCTATTGTCCGGCCTCCCTTAAGAGGTTTCTGAGCTTCAGGAGGCCTCGGAAGGTTCCAGCCTGCATCCTGTTTCTGCCTTGCCATACTCGAGAGGATGGCTTCTTGGTTTCGATTCTGTGGTCGCGGCCCTTCAATCTGGGTCCTCTTCTTCAGCCTGTTCAAGGTAAAGTTGTTCAAATAAAGTTGCTTCCCTCCGTCCTTTTCGTGCTAATCTGCACTTTTGAGTCATGGTATAGTATGTGAAATTAATATTAAAATTTTATCTCTAAATTTATTATTAATAAACATACTTACACATGACTCAATTTTATGTCCCTCCCACCTCCCCGCAGTTCCAAATAAGGAATGAGGTTTGCCGACCGTTATCGTGAGCCCTTAGACGCGTGATATAACACGAAACGCACGGGGAGTGTGGGACAGGGGAAGCAACTCTATGACTGTTTTACTTTTGTCAACTTCCGTTAACATGTCCATAAACATTGCACTTTTGAGTCATGGTAAGTATGTTTATTAATAATAAATTTAGAGATAAAATTTTAATGTATGTTTTGCCAAATTGCTGAAATTACAGAGGCCAGCAACCAAACACGAAAATGGTTTTATAAATGCTGACCACTTCACCAGAAATTCAAACTTTGTAGTAAGTGACTTCAAAAGCTGAATACTATCAATTGGTTATATGAAGAGCACATGTAATTAGAAAACTGTAAACAGACAGAGGAACTGGTTTAATCCAAGTAAGCTTACCATGCAGCAAGGTAAATCAAAAATTGTTAAATCCAGTTAAACATAACACAAACGAAGTCAAGTTTGTGGCTCTAGTTTGCGCTAACACCAAGCTTTGATATGAAAGTAACTAAATGCAAAAGATGAACACAATGTCTCGAACATTCCACATAAAATGAGCGCAGAAAGGCAGAACATGAAGCCGCAGTTCCTGAAAGTTCTGTGTATTAGCTTTGTCTGCTACACAGCCGGCGAGCTAGCCAAGCACTGCAGCGAACGTGAGTTTGGCATGGCTTACCCTAAAAATAGCTTAGGGCCAGTTCCAGACAAGTTAAAAAAAAAAGAAAAAGAAACTTCAGCTGTAGCATGCCCACACACACACACACACACCCACACATAAATACACCACACACACACACGTGCACAATTCTACATAGGTATATAAATTGAGGCATAAACATCATATAATGTGCATTAAAACATCAAGAAGTTGTGCAAAACTCACGCACTGTGAACAATTGAGGTCACTGTTTCTGAGATTAGTGTCAAATTAATATGCAACTATTTGAAGTAAAAACAAGGTAAGCTTGAACAATGGCAGACATTAGTGTAGCTGAACTAGCATTGCAGTGTAAAAATAAATAGAGACAGAAAACTTGATGCCTTAACTGCCTCATGTTGCATGGCACGGAAGCTTTGTCCCACCACCGTAGCTCAGTGATAGTGTTCACCTGGCACACCAATGACAAAGGTTCATATCTCGTGGTGGGCAAGATAAAAATATAATTTTTTTTTACTTTCCATCTAAGCAGTATGATAGCTCCAGTGGTTCAGTGTTGATTTAGATTCTTACCCCCTCTTCCCTGGGATGGCTATCATATCGCTAATGGTGTTAAACTTCTATTAGTTCCATTCCACATGTGAGCAACTAAGTCTAAAAAGATAACTTTGGTGAAGGTGAAAGAAGAAAGTTTTGTAAGTGAAGTAATTTCATGGTTTCAGAGGGTCATTCTTAAATAATGAAAGTCTTTGTAAATTATAGTTGTTCCAATCACCTTTCAGGGGTTTGTTATGAGTTTTGGACAAATATAAATTGAGAACTTTTTGTAAGTTAACTAGAGTTACTCTGGCTTTGTCCCACCGCCGTAGCTCAAGTGGTAGAGCGTTCGACTGGCACACCGATGGCCCAGGTTTGAAACTCGAGGTGGACGAAATTAAAAGTGGCCATTTTTCACTGTCCATTTTAGCAGTATGATTGCTCTGGTGGTTCAGTATTGCTTTAGGACCTTACCCTTTGTTCCCTGGGATGGTTATTCCCGTCTGCCATAACGTCAATAGTGGGTGTAGATGTTAAACCTCAATGTTTATTGATTCATGGCTTTTATAGAAGATTAAAAAAGCTGTTGTATAAGATGAAAATTGCAAAAGTTGAAAAATGAGGTCCTGATTGTACAATGACATTATTTATATCACAGTGTACTTGATATTTGTATCATGGCTGCGTTTCAGACACCTACTGGACTCCATGGTATGACTCTTTTTACCCATCGTCTTCTCCTGACAGTGGTGACATTGAAACCAAAGACCTACTCAACTTTGTGAGTTGTTTTCCTATTGTCTTTTCATTGGTTTAAAGCAGTTTTTATCATGTTATGAATCCATGATGGTATGATGGTTCCCCATTCCTATCCCCTTCCCTTCTCCCCTGCTCCTCCCCCCCCCCTTCAATTTGATGTTCTCCAGTTTCTATTGGAAATTTCTGTTCAACATCATGTTGCTCTTGTCTCAATGAAGGTCAGCTGCCATAAGTGTTTTCTTGAATCACTGATTATTGTTCTTTTGTTAGACATAGTTATGGTTGTTTTTACATTTGAAAATCATATAGACATTATGTATTAGTAATAGAACAAAGTGTGTAAGTCCTAATTTATGCAGCTAGCATCAGTGATGAACTGTTCAGTATTCAACCAGCTATGATTGGGTAACTTAACTATTTTAAAGGACTGAAAGGAAAAATGAATAAGATTTCCCTTGGCGAAACAAGCTAAAAACAACTTATATCCCTTTGAGAAGAACTTACTAAAGCGATTAGAGAAGGAAAAGATAAATACAAAGAGAAGATTCATGAACATTTCAAAGACAATAATATGAAGAAAGTGTGGGAAGGGATGGGATTAATGAGTGGGTACAAAGGAAAAAAGGGGGCGGGGACTCGGGAATGAATGAAGCCAGCGTTGAATATGCAAATAAACTGAATGCATTCTATTGTTGGTTTGACAAACATGATTTCACACTGGAGAGAGAGGGGTTGCGGGAAAGGTTGAAGAAGGAAAGGGAGGGGGAAGATACACCTGTAGTCACAGAGGAAGAGGTGCGCACTGAATTCAGACGTGTGCACCCCAAAAAAGCAGCTGGGCCGGACCAAATTAAACCAAAGATTTTAAAAACTTGCGCCGATCAATTAGCTGGCATTTTCACAGTTCTGTTTAATTTGTCGTTTTCTCAATGTACAGTTCCGTCTATTTGGAAAACTTCATGCATTGTACCGATACCCAAAAAGAAACCTGTTTCATGCTTAAATGACCTCCGCCCAGTTGCTCTGACTTCGTCTGTGATAAAGGTTTTCGAAAGAATTGTCCTAAAGCGCCTAGAAATTTTAGTTGATCCATTTTTAGATCCCTTGCAGTTCGCTTATAGAAGAAAAAGAATTGTGGAAGATGCAGTTTTGTATGTGCTGAATAAAATATATGCACACCTAGACAATGCTAATACCTGCATACGATTGATGTTTTTTGATTTTAGCTCTGCTTTTAACACCATGCAATGTCATCTACTTTTAGAGAAATTGATTAGAATGAACGTTGATTTCCATACTGCTTCTTGGATTTTAGATTATTTAACTAACAGACCCCAATTTGTGCGCCTTGCCTCTGTATGTAATAGAACTTCTTCTTCTCGTGCAATATATTCTAGTGTTCTCTCTACAAACACAGGCGCTCCCCAAGGAACAGTATTATCACCTTTTCTTTTTAGTCTATATACTTCTGATTGTAGGCATACTCAGGTGACATGCCCCATTGTGAAATTTGCAGACGACACTGGCATGACTGGACTGATTACGTATGACGACGACACGACATACAGACAAGAGATTGACAGTTTTGTTTCTTTCTGTGATAAAAATTTTCTTGAATTAAATGTCGGAAAAACCAAAGAAATTATAATTGACTTTAGGCGCAAGAATGTTGTTTTTGATGAAATTTTAATTAAAGGTCAACCAGTAGAAAGGGTTAAAAGTTACAAATACTTAGGAATAGTTTTAGATGAAAAATTGACATGGAACGACAACTTAGATCATATTGTTAACAAAACACACAGCCGTATCTATTGCCTGCGCAAATTAAGATCTTTCGAAATATCACATAAAATACTGCAAATGTTTTTCACATCTGTTGTCAGCAGTGTCATGACCTTTGGCCTGTCTTGCTGGGGTGGGAATGTGACAAAGAGAGACAAAGACAGACTGGACAAAATCATCAAGAAAGCAGGTGGGGTGGTCGGGAGTAAGCAAGACGACATACAGACTATTCACAAGAGACAGGTAGTGAAGAAAACTACAGCAATTTTGGCCGACAGAGATCATCCTCTGTACACGGAATTTGCCAGTAGGTTGATAGAGAGAAGTGGTAGATATAGGGCAGTAAAGACGAAAACGACGAGACACAAACATTCATTTATTCCGACAGCCATTCAGATGTACAACGAGCAATTAGATAGGGCAAACACAAAACACACGACTAACTAACATACTGACTAGCTGCATTCCCGCCTGGGCGGGACTCACTACCGCCCTATAGAATTAACGTGCAGTATGCTCTTTTTAATGCTAAACTACACTTTTATGTTTTCATGTGTATAAATTCTTAAATAATAGTCTTTTAGACCCTTTTTATGATTGTAGTTTACTTTTGCTTACTATGTGTTATATACTGTTTGACTCCCATTGCTATAAAAAAAAGTATAATGCATGCCTAAAGATAAGTGTATGTGGTGTTTCTCTTTTGCCTGATTGTTAGCATGCCGTCTTTAATGTTGCATATTACATGTATGTTTTTATCTTATTTATAATTGTGATGAGTGAAAGATTTCCTTGACGACATTGTAATTTCCATTTTATGGATTATTAAAGATTATGACTTATGACTTATGACTTTGGCCTTTATTGTTACACTTTCTGACTACTCAGCAGTTCACTGCTTTTAATTATTTATCCTTTTTTCTTGCACACAATTTTGCATTGTTTGTTTTTTGTTTTATATGTTGCATACATTGCTGACTTTGCCGTAAATTCTTATTTTGATGCATTACAGTATGGGCTGAACATCTGCGACGGCGAAGAACCAGTAGACGTTCAATGTCAGAGTACCAACCGCAGTAGTGTACAGGGAGAAAATATTACTTGTAACTTGTCAGGACTTGTCTGCAACAACAGTCAGCAGAGTGATGGCATGTGCCAGAACTATGAAGTCCGTTTCAAGTGTGTTTCCTGGAGAGGTTTGTGATTATTGTTTTTGAATACAAGGCATATTGCATAGTGGCTATAAAGTTGAAGGATTGTGCAAATCTGTTCATGTGTTTCATTTCAACATTTCTTGTATTTGTGTTGTTTTGCTAATTTGCTGTTGATGATGATGATGAGGAGGATTAAACAGGTCAATAAAATGTAACTTTCTGGTCCAGCACTGGCCAAGTCTCCATGCCAGGACATCAACTACTGTCAAAACACCAGTGTGTGCCGGAATAGCGGTCAGTGCATGGACACAGCAACTATGGCTAACTGCATATGTCAATCAGGCTACACAGGGTCCAGATGTCAGCATGATGTTGACAATTGTGCCAACAACCCTTGCTACAACAACGGAACTTGCACAGACGTATTCAACGGCTATAACTGCCAATGTCTGCCTGGATTTACTGGTAGGTGCTGGTTATGGCTATTGTTGCACAAAAAGTTAATATATACCCAGCTAACCACAATTTCGGGATCGGGCAAATGGAAATTGGAACCGATTCGGGCCAAGATCGGGCGATCGTCTGGCTACCCGAAACTTACCCGATCGTAACCCAACGTTCGCCGAACAGTACCTCGATTTCCGGTAAAGATGGGGTGATCGTCGGGATACTCAAAACTTACCCGACCGTAACCCCACCTTTGCCCAACAGTAACCAGATTCTGGCAAATATCGGGCATACGCCAGGATACCCAAAGCCCACCCTATTGTAACCCATCTTAAACCAGAAACCCCCCCGATAATGCCCATCCCTGGCCAATGCTGATTTACCCTAAAATTATATCCCACATAGGCCGATTGTTTATGATATGCGATTGCATGAAGAAAGAATTGAGGTGTATGGTGTTAATAGGGACTGTCGGCACAGGCGTTTTTGTTTTCGGAAGTCCTTGGTGTGTCCCCACTGAAGTATTTACACACCATTTCGATAACGATATAGCCTATATTAACGTGATCTTCGTCGCTATCAAAATCGTGTGTAAATACATAAACGAAAGGCAAAGCACCCAAAAAACAACCACAGTGAAAATAGAAATAGGTTTTCGCAGGCAAACACAATATCCGAGCACATGCAACTGTAGAACTTAGATGAAAACTGTAGAAAATTGGCGGTGAAGTATTTACACACCATTTCGATAACGATATAGCCTATATTAACGTGATCTTCATCGCTATCAAAATCGTGTGTAAATACATAAACGAAAGGCAAAGCAAAAAAAAACAACCACAGCGGAATAGGTTTTCGCAGGCAAACACAATATCCGAGCACATGCAACTGTAGAAGAAAATAACTGAAGAAAATTGGTGCCTAAGGACAACCGGAAAAGACCAGCAGTAATGGGCACGGAAATTTACCCTTGGCTTATAATGTATAAATAAATACAATAGTTAAAAGAAACACTTTAACAATATTTTACATATTGTATGATAAAAATTAAGAATTATAAGCACAATTAAATAATGATATCTTGCTGAATTGATTTTGTATACATATTTTTCACATACGTACGCCGTAGCAAATGTGAAGCAGACGAAACATTCTACAGACAGTTTAGCCAATGAGAAGTGAGAGTAGGCCTATGTTAGCGTGTGAGCAACGTGGCTTTGTGGTGGGGCAGAATCGGACGGCACACGGGAGGGCGAATCGTTACGCATCAACAGTTCTGGACTCCGCTACGCATCGGGTTTTTGTAGGGCTATGTGGGTCCCTACTATAGCCAGACAAAAGTCGGGATGCCCTACTTGGCGCGAGTGGGGCCCAGATCAGGCTGGTTTGCTGGGTACGCTTTATACATGTCATTCATTAGTGAAATTTGTGTGCAGGGCAAACTATTCTTATTTTATCTCTTCCCCATTCGGTTCATTGGATTTTTTTATTGTCAAGCACATACATGATTTTATGACGGTCATAAATATCGTTATTGTCCTCCTTTTCTGTCTTTTTTTCCTTCTTCATTCTCATTTACCTCCCCTCCTCCCTCCCTCCTTCTTGCTTTCCTCCTTCATCTGTTTCTCGTTCTTATTCCTATTCTTCTTTTATTTTCATCTACTTGTCTCTAAATTAACTTTGTTCTTTGAAGATTTTCTGCTTTGGGCATCAGCTTCTGCATACTTTCAAGAGGAAAAAACATGGGTTAGGAGGGTTATAGATCTTTAGACTTTTGTTGTAAACAACTTTACATTGTCTGAGGATATGTCAGAAGATGTGTTATAGTATATATACCAGGCTTTGTCCCCCGCCCCAACCCTCCCCCCCTCCCCCCTCTGCCCCTAAAAAAAAACAAAAAAAAAGTTCATCATTTCAAAATAGGGATCATGCAAGTTTATTTTTTATGATCTGCTCCATTATGATTATTGCGACTTTACATTGTGCATCTTGTTTCCCTCACAGGCAGCAACTGCTTTACTAACATTGACGAATGCCTGACTAACCCATGCAGTTTGGAAGGCAGCTTGCGGTGCGAGGATCTTGTGAATGGTACCAAGTGCCACTGCAAACCTGGATACGCTGGGCAGCGCTGTGAAGTTAGTCATCATTAACACTTTTTTTAAAAACCTCTCAACAGCAACTTTGTTGGTTTTACTTTACTACCACTAGTGACTGCATGGAAAAAATATGAGACTTATTCTGAATATGTGCAAATATTCTTGTCATAATGCAACATGGACCTTTATTCCTAGAGCGCATCATGTCAGATGCTCTTGCAGATCACGAAGGCACAGTCAGCATAGGGGGCAGAGCAATCTCCAATCTTCGTTTTGCGGATGATATTGATGGATTGGCTGGAGAGGAACAAGAACTTGAACAGCTTGTACAGAGGCTTGACACCACCTCCAGAGCTTATGGAATGGAAATAAGTGCAGAGAAGACCAAAATGATGACCAACAACACCAATGGCATCAACACGGACATCAAAGTACAAGGCCAATCCCTCAACACAGTGCACAGCTTCAAATATTTAGGAGCCATTGTGTCAGACAATGGGTCTCGACAGGAAGTCCTCTCCAGGATCGCACAAACAACTGCTGCCCTGACAAGGTTGAAGCCCATTTGGAAAGACAGAACCATCAGTCTACATTCCAAAGGAAGACTGCTGCGATCTCTGGTCATCTCCATCTTCCTATATGCTTGCGAAGCATGGACCCTCACAGCAGATCTCCAACGAAGAATACAAAGCATGGAGATGAGGTGCTACAGAAGACTTCTGTGCATTTCCTATACCCAACACATCACCAACGTTGAAGTCCGACAGACCATCACACAAGCCATTGGACAACACGATGACCTGCTCACAGTGGTGAAGAAACGGAAACTCCGATGGTATGGCCA
This sequence comes from Oncomelania hupensis, assembly GCA_036898135.1. NCBI lineage: Eukaryota > Metazoa > Mollusca > Gastropoda > Littorinimorpha > Pomatiopsidae > Oncomelania > Oncomelania hupensis. Next base: position 71,620,831 of record CM072512.1, on the reverse strand, counting down.
CGTCACCAGATCATCAGGCCTTGCAAAGACCATTCTGCAAGGCACAGTGCAAGGAGGTAGAAGAAGGGGGAGACCGAAAAAGAGGTGGGAGGACAACATTCGAGAATGGACTGGTTTGACACTGAGCGAAGCCATGAGGGCTGCTGAGGACAGAGAAAGATGGAGTATGCTGGTTAAGCGATCATCTGTGGTGCCCCTACGACCTTCGGGTTATGGGACAGGATAGGATAGGATAGGATAGGACCTTTATTGTCATCTAAATATTTTTGCATATGCCGACTGAAAATAATTGTCATCACAAATGTCCTTTTTTCTTTCAAATTTCAATAAACTATTCCAGCGAAAAGGGATGTCCAAATGCTTCTCTCCACAATGACAGAAAGGTTAGGAGAATACCCACACCTCACCATTACATTACATTACATGATTATTGCTTTAGGTCCAGCGGACTCTTCCGAGCCAAATCAGGACCACACACCTCACCATGGTAAAAGTAAACAAAACCAAAAAAACAGTTCATTTTTGTGGTTTGCAGGTTGTCCAAAGCATTCACAATTATGTTTGCTTTTCTTTATTTGTTTAGATGGATATTGATGAGTGTGGCAGCAGTCCTTGCCTGCACCAAGGCCAATGCACAAACCTTGTGAATAATTTCACATGCCAGTGCATGCCAGGCTGGACTGGGCGTATGTGTGAAAACAAGGTACAACCCTGTACACCAACCACATGTTCCAATGGAGCTGTCTGTGAAAACCTTTTCAATGACTACTATTGCAGGTGGGTGCTGCCTCTGTTGATCAAGATACACTAAGAGGATAAACACACACACACAAAGACAGAGAGAAAGAAAAGAATAACGAATGAAAAGGGAGGTGTGTGCCTGTGTTGAGCGGATGGCATGCTCCATTTCATTCTTGTTATATAGGCTTTTTCCCATGAACTGCAAATGTGAAAATGGTATCCCACAGCTTCACTGTGCACATTGCTTGTAAACTGTTTCTGATGAAGATTAGGTATTACTCAATGTTGATGATTAGGCACTCCATGCTTTATTATTTAAAATGTCTTAGGGAAATGAAGATGAAAAATAAAAATGTATCCATAAATTATGCAAGTTTAAAGAGTTATTGTCCATTTTAGTGCCTTCTTTTTGACTCGCATGCATTGCAATATGTCTGTGTACGCACCAAAACATTAAACAATCAAGATTTTTGCAAACCTGTGTGAAATTAGTCCTAAATTGTCCCAAAATATAATCTTTAAAAAAAATTGTGTCTGCCCATCCATCTGTCCATCTGCCGTTCAGTGTCTGCCATCTGTCTGTGCAAAACGTGCAAGTGCATTAATATCTCAGAACCTATTTTAACTATCACAACTAAACTTGGTAAGATAATGTATATCCATCAGATCTTATACATGATCGGTAAATTAATGACTTCATTTCAAGGTCAAGGTCACAGGTTCAACAAATGTTAGTAAAAAATTTCAATTTCCACAAAATTTCACTTTTTAAAAATAAGTTTATATTGAACATGATTCTTTGAGGCAAGATAAGACACGTATACTGTGCAAATTTGGTCAACCTCACTCCAAGGTCAAAGTCAATGGAACTGGCCGAAGTCGATTAGTATAGGTACTTTGAAGTGACCTTGACCCTAAACTATGAGCCCAAACTTGTTGTATTTTGAGATCATAGATTGATTTTTCATATATGTTCCGTTTTTGTGCTGATCTTGGAGGTCAAGATAATTTTCGGCCTTAAGAAACTTTTTATAAAAATAGGTCATCGTACAGTGTAATGGCTGTATATTTAACCCATAGTATGCAATAACATTGGATTACTTGATCATACATGAGCATGAGAGATCATGTGAATGTCAAGGTCATTCCAAGGTCAAGGTAACTGAAGGTCGAGGTCATCCCGAGGTCATTGTTTTTTGGGGGCATAATACAACTTTTGCTGTAGTTTATTTGATAGGTCATGAGTGTATTTGAAGCCGAAGGTCAAGGTCATCTCAAGAGCATAGAAAGGTCAAAGTCAGTATTACTTTACATTTAAATGTCACTGTTTCATTGTTTTTTCTGGGTACTCATTTTCATGTTAAATATTACACATTCCATAAAGAGCATGGACTAATTTTATTTGTAGGACTTATCTGCAAAGACTTTGAAATAATTGGGGGAATCAGAAGGAGCTAATTGAAAAGTCTGTTTGCTGGACAGCATATCTCAAGAACCACTGAATGAATGTTGACTAAACTTTATAGGAACATTACCTAAGTTATTGGCCTGCCTCCCATGACATCATATTTGCGCCACCACAAAGTTCAATGTCATTGGAGTCATTGGGAGGCACTATATGGTCTAATGGTAGTGCTTCGGCTTGCGGATCTGAAGGACCCCGGGTTCGAGCCCTGGCCGGGCCATTGTGTTGTGTCCCTGGGAAAGACACTTTACTCCTGTTTTCCTACTCCTTCGGATGAGAGTATAAACCGAGGTCTAGTCTGTGTGTCGCATACATTCCATCATAACGGACTTTAAAGATCCTGACGCTCATGTCCTAGACGGGTGAGTGCCGGTAACAAGAACACACCCAGCATGCACTTGGTCCTTCTCCCCCCTCTCTGGCTGCCCAGGATTGTGCTCAGTTGTCCAAGCGTCAGACCATGCGCCCAAAGGCTGCGGGTGGACGTCTCGGGCGGTATGAGTTAAATTAGATCCTGTATCGGCCAGCTCCTTGATCCTTAGGCTAAGGCGCCTTACAAATGACGAACATTATTATTATTATTTTGTTGCTAAACACCTATTGCTTAATATCTCTAAAACGGTTAAAGTGATTTTGTTGAGGTTTGGCATACAGGTACTTTAAAATCATGGGCCGTTTTTAAATAGCACTCCGGGTGTCGGTTATTTTGGTTGTTCCGTCGCTTAGAATTTCACTTTTTTGTTCAAAACACACTTGTTGCCTTATCTCAAGAATAACTAAACCGAAATTCATCACTTTTCTTTGAGGATGCTTTAACTACTGCTGAGTATGTTAGATCATTCGTATTTGTATTTTGTCAAAGATCAATTTCATTGTGCTTCTCCATTTTCTAAGCACCTTTTGTGCTGTATCTAAACATTGGCTAATCTGATTTTGATAATTTTTTTGCTTGCAGATAATTCAGATAGTGGCCTATCATTCCATGTTTTCCTTTTCAATTCATTAGAATCTGAGTCACAACACTGCCAACAAAATTAACACTTGGAGAAAAAAAAATGTTTGTGCTTATGTGTGTGTATGTCTAGAAATACATTGAATGGCTTTTCAACTTGTTATATTTGCATTCTCAAAGGTCAAATTTACTTAGCTCATTATTTTCTAAACATGATATGCATTTTATCTCAAACTTCACTTAACAGAGTTAGATTTTTAAAAACATTCTTCCAGATAATTCAAAGAATGGCCCTCAATCCTTGTTTGCATTTTACTTCTTTGGGTTAACAAAAGTTTTGTATTCTCAAACAAATACACATTTATGAAGCTAATGCAGTCTTGAGTCTGGTTTCTATGTTTATATTACTGTTTGTTTCATGCTGTTTGTTTCAGGTGCTTGCCCAACACCTATGGCAAAAACTGTAGCAACGCTCCAAGCATTTGCCTCAATGCTAACCCGTGTCTTCATGGCAGCAACTGTAGTGAGAGCCAGGGACAAGCCTCTTGCACATGTCATCCTGGTGTGTGAACTTTGTACATGACAGTTAGCATTTAAAATTAAACAGGTTTTATGGTATACTATTGCCTACTCTGATTTTCTTTAAAATTATTTTTAAAATGAAAATAAATTGTAAAAAAAAAAAATTATAGGTAAATATATAGAAAATAATACTGCTATTTACGCGCTTTTCTCCAAATTACCAATTAGGCTCAAAATGCAGCGATTTGTACCAACATACACACTCACATTTTTCTTCCACTCTCACACACACAACAAGCACACATCTGTTGATAGTCGTCATCGGCTTCTGTGGCGCACCCGCCAATCAACATCCACAGGCGGGCTATCCAGATCCAGATCCAGGTCACTCAAACATGTGGTGTAAAGGCAGGAAGATCGCTATTAGAAGATGGAAAGAAATTCGAATTTTCATATTGGAAATTTTTATATTGACTGCCTCCAGTACCATTATTGAAGGGAGGGAGAAAATCAGAGTAACCAGAGAAAACCCTCGTTGACCTGAATAATCTTGTAACTAAGTCATATACGTTTGTCCCTTATGGGAATCGAACCCGCAACCTTCTGCATAGGAAACCAGTGACTAACCCACTGCGCCAAATAAACAAATACATACATATATAAATAAACTAACCTTCATCTGGCTTCCTTTAAATGTATTGGTATACTTTAAATTTATTAACAGTGATGCATTACTTCTAGCTACTGAAACAAAATTGCAATTTGCTTCAACATAAAATTTAACATAAAAAATAGCATTAAAAAAAGTTAAACCAAACTAACAAATCGTTAATTACTCATTAAATAAAAAGAAATAATATGGAACAAAGTGCAGTTTACAAAACAACGGGTATCATTATTTAATCCTACCATCTTATATTTGTACAGAGTACAGCGGCAGTACTGTAGGCAATGGTGGTTGTGAATTGCTACGTGAAGTGTGCAGTGAAACGTCTTCAGTGTGTCAAAATGGGGCTACATGTTCACATATGTCTCTCACTAACTTCTCTTGTTCTTGCCCTCCAGGTTGGTATTGACAGGGTTTTGCTTTACTTCGTGTTAGTTTATTTAAATTATTTATTGCATTTATTTGTTTTGGGGGTTTGTTTTGTTTTGGTTTTGGTTTATTGAATTTTTAAAAGAAAATATTTTATTTTAAAAATAAATGTCATTGTTTTTATTTTCTTCATTTTCTTCTTTTGATGCAAGTTTTGTCTTTCTTGTTTTGACTACTACTAAATATTTGTTTTTAATTATATGTTACATGGAAGAAAAAGACAATTGATTATGTGGATGTCGCTATACATAATTGCAGGCTACACTGGCAAGTATTGTGAGATGAGCATCACTGACTGCACGGCTGGCAGTTGCCCTTCACAGAGCACCTGCATCGACATGGTCAATCAGTACTTCTGCAGGTGTCCTGTTGGCAAGTCTGGGGACACCTGTCAGAAAGGTACTTATGTGCAATATTCTCCTTGTAATTTCTTGATGTTTGTGTTCTGATTAATGCTCGAAAAATGAGGAAGAAAATGGATATTTTAAATTACAGTATAAGACCTTTAAGTGAAGATGGTATGGTGGTTGGAATGAACAATAAAGTGCTGGCTTTACTGTATAGATTTCTGGGGGTCATGCCAATCTCATTTCCCTTCCATTTGGATTTCCTTTGTTTTCTCACATATACTTTGCAAATTTGATCAACCTAGTTCCAAGGTCAAGGTCAAAGAGCTGTCCAGAAACCATTTGTATGGGTACTTTAAATTGACTTTGATCCCTAAACTATGAGAGACATAAAATGAAAATTGTATTTAGAGATAATAGATTGATTTGTTTATATATGTTTCGTTTTCACATTGATCTTGAAGGTCAAGGTCATTTCAGGCCTTACAAAAAATCAAACAATTGGTCATATATTGGTTTATTTGATCATACATAAGCATCAGAGGTCATATGAAGGTCAAGGTCATCCCAAGGCCAAGATCACCGAAGGTAAAGATCACTTGTATGGGTGTGTGTGTGTGTGCATTAGAGGGTGGAACCGGTACGATTTCTCAAACCGGTTTTTAACCGGTTTTTCCAATAGAAAACCGCGGTTTAAAACCGGTTAACCGGCTAAAAGTTACAACTGGTTACCCCGGGTAAAGGCGCATAGTAAGCAAGGGAAATAACCTCTGTATTGAATTTTTGGGGGAATTTATGTCGCTAGCTACTTAACTCAGAGGCTATTTCCATCCTCCACTGTGGGTAGATTTGGGAGTTTGCTTTTCAATTTTGAGTTTGTGAAACCGTTGGTGGAATCTGAAGCTCACGTCAGCGTCAGCGCTGCTGGTACACGGACTAGATCTAGCATGTAGGACTTGTGGGTTAGATCTATTGGGTGCAGGGCCCGCAGGCTTGGCTGGCTTCAGCAGCAGCAAAGGGTGGTGTCGGCGAATGTGTGCATTCAGATTTGAAGTGCCACCGCCAAGTTTAATACTTGCCTTACACTCTTTACAGTAACCGGCATTATGGTCAACATTTCCTGCTTCTGTCTCTCGCAGGAGAAAGAATCTCCAAATGTCAGCTTTCCCACGCGTGTTCGCTACGAATTTCTCTGTTTCTGCCATTTTGCTAGTGCTTTACGGGACGAGTGATGTCCCTTAGAAAAACCGTGGTTTTCCGGTTTTTTAAGGCCAAACCGGTTTACCGAACCGTGAGAACGTCGAACCGATTTTAACCGGAAAACCGGTAAAACCGAACACCCCTAGTGTGCATGCATAATACAACTTTTGCTGTAGTTCATTTCATCATATATGAGTATTTGGAGCCAGAGGTCAAGGTCATCTCAAGGCCAAGAGCATTAAAAAATGCATTTTAATGCCACCGTTTTATTTTGTTTTTTCTGGGAACTGATTTTCATGTTAAATATTGCAAGTTTTATAAGGAGATTATGTGTTATGTGGGCTTTGCGCTAATTCTAGTTTTATTTCAAAGCAGGAAAACTTCGTTTTCAGCATTGTGGGTTGTATCCTATATATATAAAAGGGGGGGAACGTTTGAATTGCCTCTGAGTTTAACATTTGTAACCACTACAGTATAGAAGTTTGTTGTTGCTTCGACCGCATTGTCATTACAACAGCACAGCTGATCAGTTTGGTCTTCTTTCTTTCAGATATTGATCGCAATTTTGATCTGATGTTCTCATCTCCGGACAAGAGCAACATGGCAGCCCTTGGCTACCCTCTGCACCTGATGGGCAACGGCTTCACTGTCAGCATGTGGATACAATATCATAAGAAGGAAGGCATGGGCACCTTCTTCACTCTCTACGGTGTCAGGTCAATACCCCCTCTCTACAACATAAACAGTACACTAATTGTATATATTTTTTCAGCATTGTTTACAGTTTGAATTGTAAATCAATACTTATTTTGTGTCCCAAAAAAATTTTGCAAGTCGCCAAATAAATAAAAAGTTGAAATAGAATTATAGATATATTTCTAGTTGCTGTTGCCTGCTGTTGCCAGAATTTATCATTTCGTTGTTATTGGTCATACAACTGGTATTTTTTCATTATCACATGATCATATTATAAGCATTATCAAATTCATAATCGTTGATCAGCAATAAAAAATTGATGCAATAAATAGTGATTGGATTTGTGCACTGTCACTTCATAATTAGCACTTTGATGATTCTTGCTCATCTTGTTTAACAATAACTGCCTGACTGCTGTGTATAATTCTGCTAATCACATTTGTTGCCAAACATCAGCCTGTCTTTCTGTCCAATATAAGCCATATCTCAAGAACCACTTAACAAACTTTAACCAAATGTCACAGGAACATTACCTGGGTTAGTGGACAGCTTCCTATGCCATCACATTTGCTCTACCCTCAAAGTCAAGGTCACCAGGGTCATTTCATTGCTAAACACACTGTGATCTATTTCTCAAAATCGTCAACCAATTTTAAATTATTTTTTGTATATTATAGGTACTTAGCTCATGGCCAATTATACAATGGCAGTCCATTTGTTGGTTGGCTCCCAACATTTTTGCCTTATCTGAACCGATTTTGATAACTTTTGCTAGCAAGATCATCAGTCTAGGCTTTCATTGTGATTCTTTAGGAGAAAGTCGCAAAATCACCACAAACAAATGAACACTTCAAGATGTTAGCTAAGTGTGTGAGTGTTTGGACATATATTTGAATGGCATGCCACCTGTATTTCTTCATCCTTACTGATCTGTACAGGGATGGCACAAGCCTGGCAGATAAAAGGGAACTGATCCGCATTGATGAGACAGGTGCTGTGGTATCCCTCAATGGCTCCCACATCAAGCTGAACACTACAGTGGACATTCACATGGATGGAGAATGGCACTACATTGTCTTGTCTTGGAATCGGACAACTGGTCTTCTGTCCTTTTTTGTCGACACAGTCCGTGTCCCTCTCCACAACTACATGACAGACATAAACCTGGATCTCTAGTGAGTCTTTAAAAATAAAGGTTGATTCAGTGTTACTTAGTTTACTTATTAATGGATTTTGCTGTTGTTTCAGACTGCCTCAAGCCCATTCATTTGGGTCATAATGTTCTGATATATTGTCTTAATATTAAGACAGTGAGTGAATGTTTACTATATTTACTGTTGTAATTTGCTTAATTTTGATGCCTTGTGTGAGTCTGTTCTGAAACTGATACAGGAAGCCTAAAACACGTTATGCACTATGAAGAGAAGGAAAAATAATACAGAAAGTTCTTTGGAGAGGCTAATGTTGTCTTCCTAGATGAGACTAATATATGAGCTGTGGTGGAAGACTTACTACATGTTTATAATTTTCACCTTTGTTTGTTTATTTTGATTTGTGTTGTTTGACAGTAGTGAAGAAATCAGTTGTTGAAAATTATATATTTTAGTTTTTACAAATTTTGTTCCCTTGCGTGTTTTGGAATATTGATTTGTGGCCCTCCTTGACATTTGTTTATTTTGCAGTGTTTGGATGGTTCTTGGTTGCCAGTATGACATTAGTACAGAGATGTGTGAAAAGGATCAAGGCTTTAACGGTTATATCTCTCAAGTGTCTCTGTACCGGAGGGAGCTTGTTTTCAGGGTATGTACTACTGTTATTGCTTTTCTCAATACATAGACTAATCAATTTAGGTGAAACAAATCACAGTAATAAAGAGCTTTCATGAAAATAACGCCATGCAGCATTAATGATATCATCATAGTATAAACAGCTGTTTTTGACATTCTAAGTTAATTAAAAAAAACAATATTGAGGAAATGACAAGCTTTTTCAAAAGTGTATATTATTGCTGCCTGTTGAACTGTTAATTAATAGATTTTTTTGTGTGTAATAAGAATAATACATTGTTGAGAATAGGTGCATGTACAAATTGTATTAATATTGCATATACACACAAACACATGCACATACATGCGTACACACACACTCACAAACTCGCACACATTAAGGGCAAAGAAAAGTTTCTAGAACATTGGTTTATTAAGCAAACCTCTTGTTGTTTTAAGAGGAAAAAAAACTAGTTAAACTGCAGAATTAATGTGTATTTGCTTTTTAGGATGAACTGACCATCCGAGGCAATGTGGATCCTCAAGCTGTATTCCCAGATCCTGTAATGACGTGGGGAGAATTCCTTATATATCCAGGTGTTCGTCGTGTCTACCCATCAAAAGCTGATACTACCTGTCCACGTGGCTTCACAGGCTTCCCAGCATGCACTTCTGTAGTTCCTAGTTAGTCAATTTTGTTTTCTTAGTTCATAAATGGCTTAAGTTGACATTTTTGAGGTTTTGTATGTATGTGGTTTAGATTCCAAATTCAAACCAATGTTTCTTACCTTTATTTTATTATTTTTATTTTAGTAACTTCATTTCAGGGTTGAGTCATTGTCTGTTCATCATATCAGTCGGCTACTTTTGTCTTTCCAAAATAATATTAACAAAAAAAAACTAAAATGAGAGAGAGAGAGAGAGAGAGAGAGAGAGAGAGAGAGAGAGAGAGAGAGAGAGAGAGAGAGAGAGAGAGAGTTCAGACTTTAGAATTTTATTTTAAAAGGTTAAGATTTTAGGCATGAGCCTATTCTTACAATCAGACCTTTTGTAATAAGATAAAGATAACATCAAAATACCACCAAAAAAAAAAACACAACAACAACAATTATTGAGAGAGAGAGAGAGAGAGAGAGAGAGAGGAAAGGTTAGAAAGGAGAGTGGTGGGGAAAGGGGAGAGTGGGGGGAGGCATGCTGGGTGAGAAATGTTTGAAAAAAAGTCATCAGAAAAAAAATCACAGAGAAAGGATTTCACAGCCAAAAAGGCAGAAGAAATAAAGTCAAATTGACTGCGTGAAAAGGGTACAAATGTTCAGAGAGAGGAAAGAGAATGAAAGGAAAAGAAAAGAAGTAATTGTTGATGAATTGTGTGCAGGCAAAACCCCAGTGACTGTAGATAGATCCTGTCCTAATGATCTAATCGTGTACAGCGAGAAGAAGAGAATCACTGCCCCAACATGGAACAACATTGTGTTCAAGGGCCAGGCTACCAGTGTTGCACGCTCCTACCATTCAGGTAAAACAAACTTTTTTAACATGCTTCTTTTTACTTTGATCTACTTGTCAAGCCTTCCATTATTATTATCATTATTATTATCATAATTGTTATCATCATTATCATCATCATAATTGTTCTTCATTCTATGTTGTCTTCTGCATCATTCATTGTTGGTGGATGTAATCTCTGTATCAGAATAATAATAATAATAATAATAATAATAATAATAATAATAATAATAATAATAATAATAATAAACAGTGCAGCTGGCTGAACTCTATGCTCTTGAAATATTCTTACTTGCAAGGACACAGCCCCACACACACATCCATTTTAACATCATGCATTACATAGTCGAGCAAGTTAACTGTACAGCATTTGGAGAAAAAGAAACCAATGGTGTAATGCTAACAGTTCATACAATATTAACAAAAATATTGTGTGAAATAATAGATCTTAAGTTGAGATTTCAAATGGGTACAGTAGATATGCAATTATTGTTTACTGCTGAGCTAAAATAAGTTCTTTACTTCTTCAGAGCTGCCAACTGCTACGAAATTTGTGGAAAATGCTACGCAAAAAAATCGTTTGCTACGCGACTCCGCAAATACAACAAATGCTACGCTTGTAAAAAAAATTTTTTAATTTATTATTATTATTTACAGTGGATTTTGATAGTATTTTGGCACCTATTGCTGGGAAGTACTAGAACGCAGCGCGCTTAAACCAGCTTCAGCCAGTTTGAAGCAGTTCTGTCTTGTTTTGTGTTGCTTGGACAGTCAGCTTTGTAGGCCTATTACTGTGGCATTTAAAGTGAAAGTCATTAGTCTGAATCAGTTGACTGTGAACTTTTGTAGTGGAAAACTTTGTTAAAAAGTGTTACTAATTTTTATGTATATTATGTGTAGCCTATATTGTTATACAATTAATTTCTATATGCGGTAATGTTTTATATTTTTATTAATTTTTAAAAAATTAATTTGTATCTGCAATAAAAGAATTGTTTGAAATGGTACAGCCATTTTTTCTTTTATATGTGGCTACTTCGGTCCGTTTTTCGCGAAACGCTACACACATTTTGCAAATGCTACACAAATTGAGATCTTATGCTACACAATTTTTTGGGGGGGAGGGTTGGCAGCTCTGCTTCTTAATTACTTTAAATATTTCTGTGTTGCCAGGTACTCCCTTCTTGTGGGGCAAGTATCTGGTGATAGTTGTGGCTTCCAGTGATGTAGGCAACCAAGCTATGTGTGCCTTCGACATCTACATTCAATGTAAGTATGCAAGCGCTCTTGTCAACTGTACGCTTTACATGCTAAAGTGTTGTTGTTGCAGTGACATCTGTAAACGTAACTCAGCATTAGTAGATATACATGATTTATTCCTAGAGACAATTGCTGCCACTTCCACATTAGAATTCCAAGATTTGTCAAAGTCAATAGACATTGCTTATGCTGCAGTGCAAAAGGACACGATCGAATGTGATGTTGTGGAGGAAATTTTTCTATGTTGATGATTTTCAGTGGTCTGTGATTTCCAAATGAGACAGTTGTTAGGTGTTCCTTTCAATTATTATCACCTTGTTATTATTGCCTAGGATGATTGTAGTAATTCTCATCGGTATGCCTGGAGTGGGTGTTTAATGTTGTTATCAGTGTCACTTGTATGACTTTTACAGATGATGCATGTACTACCCCTGCTACACCAGCCAATGCCAATGAGGTTTTCACAGCCGTTTTTACTGATGAAAAGCTCAGGACCTACAAACAGGCTTCATCTACATGTAATAATGGCTATGATGTTGTTGTGCCATCTCCAAAGATTCACACCTGTGGGCCTGTGGGTAGCTGGGATCCATCACACATGTATCTGCCTTACACTCTGGCTCCGTGTGGACGTGAGTATCATTTTCTTTTTTGAGAAATAGATAGTTGTATCAGCCAATGTCATGTAGACAGAAACAATGTATTCAATAGATTAGAAAATCAGATCTTTTTCCAATTAAATTGGAATGTCGCTTAATATTTTAATAATTTAAAATGGATTTCACATACACAGTGGCCCAAAAAAGGCTTCTAGGTCATGTAAGCAGGCCAGCTATAAATATCTTCGCTGTGGAAAAGTTCGCCTGCTCCCCTTTCCCAAGTACAGGCACCGCACCATAGCATTACTAAACCGCCTTCTCGCATGCATGCAGCATGCGCAGGCCTAGCTGCTACAAGTAGTTGGCACTGTATCTGCACTGACAAGTAAGGTAATTTCCCTGCACATGAAGAGAACACTCAAGGAAAGGTCCCAGGACAAAACAAACCATCCAAAGAAAGCAACCTGCTAAAAGAGATGAGGCAGAGAAGACAGGAAGAAAAAGAAAATACAGATATAAATAAAAGGAAGAAACAGAAATGGAAAAGACAACAGAGAAATAGAGGCAGTACATATGAGAAAATAGAGAGAAGAAAGAATAGAAAAATTAAAGAGGGAGAAAAAGAAATGAATGGAAAGAAAGAAAAAGAAGGGGAGGGGAGAGTGAGAAAGGGAGAAAAAGAGGGAGAGAAAGGAAGAAAGAGGGGAAGAGAAGGGAATAAAGAGGGAGAGAGAGGAAGGGAGAGAAAGGAAGAAAGAGAGGGAAGGAAAGGTGGAAGGAGAGGGAGGGAACGGAAGGAAGAGAGGGAGAGAAAGGAAGAAAGAGGGAGGGAGAAACGATGGAAAGAGAGGTAGGGAAAGGGCAGAAAAAATAATACACAAGCCACTAGATAGGGAATCAAAATGAATTCAGAATCCTTGACAAATAACTAGACAAAAGTAAACTCCTGCATGCAAGCAAGCACACATACAGTTTTCATTTAAAAAAAAAAAAGAAGAAAAAACAAGCCTGCGGATGATACAAGGCACGCTTGAACATGATAAACACATAAAGTTACAAGTAGAAGAAATCAGAAAACGGATAAAGTACAATAATGCGGAATTCACAAACGCTACAAAGACGATAAAGTAACGAAATACTGATTATTGAAAACAAAACACATACAAAGTTTACAATCATTTCACGATCCATGCAGGACAAAGACCAATAAGCAAAATCGATCATGCATTAGCATTTTATGTGCATGTGAGAAAAATACGAACAAATACACAGACACACAGACAAAAAGTGTGTCTGAAAAGGTGTTTTGTTCGTGTCTTGTTTGTGTGAATAAATAAATAGTACTCACAGATTATGATAATGGTGATGATGATTGTGATGGTGATGACGAGTACGTAGTTTTGTATAGTGCAGGTATCCATTGCGTTTGAGAAGGAACGAGAGAATCTATGATTTGGTATGCAGAGGTGCCAACCAGTACGGATTGACCGTATTTAATTCCGGCGAAGTGAATTAAATACGGAAATACGGTAGCTTTAATAAGAATACGGAGGAGAAGTTGCCGATCGTTTATCTTTGCCAGCAGTGCTTCTGTACCGGTTTCTGATCTCAGATTAGTACTCGTGCACTCACTGAACGTCGCTGTGCGTCAACGGTATTTTCCGAGAACGCGCGACCCGAATCAAGCACGTGATTCATTTGTCCAATGAAAACACTCATTCTTAGCCTTTCGGGGTGAAGACTATAACTTGTACAGATCTATTTTTAGACTGACGTCAACTGGGGTTAGGGTAGGGTTGGGTTAGGGTTACCCTACCCAACCCTACCCGTACCCTAACCCTAGTCTAAAAATAGACATGTACGAGTTCCCTCCATAATAGTCTTTACCGCCTTTCAGAGTGTTTCAAAATCGCGAAAATGGCAGGACGTGGTAGACCCAGAAAAAGAAAAGCTGCTAAGTCTGATGACGAAGCCGATTCTTCGTCAAAGAAAACAAAGCCCGCAACTAAACGTCTGCAAGATTTTCTGCATTCATACACAGAAGCACATCCATGCATCATTGTCGAAACTGTCAACAAAGTACGCACGCTGTACTGTCTGTGGCTTCGATTTATTTATAAGTCATGGTGGCTTTGACGATGTTGCCAGGCATGTTGCATCTGCTAGACACAAAGCTAAATTACTTACTGTCCAAGATCATACTGAGGATTCTCCTGATCCCTGTGTCCAACTGTTCATGTAAAAGGGTCTTTTCTCTGGTTAGAAAAAATAAAACTGACTTTAGAGGGACTATAATATGGGAAGTAAGACACTGAATGCCATGCTGCAGTTGAAATCAAGAAATTAAAATACTGACTGCTACAAAACAAAACTCTCTCCAACACTTCTGAAAAATGCAACTGCTAAGTCCTTGAAACAATTGAACTGTTTTGTTGCTGACATTGCTTTTATTGGAAAGACTATCAGTATCATTCATTTTAGGTAAAACAAGTTCAACAAGCTGATTTTCATGGTGATTTTAGAGTAAAACAAGTGTAGTGTTCAACAAGCTGATTTTCATGGTGATTTTAGAGGACTGAAAATAGCCTGCTATTTCAGAGGTAAGCCTGTCGTTATAATGTCGTAGGCTGGGTTTTGCGAGAAAAAAAATACTGACAAGTGTTAAAAAATACTGACAAACGGGTCCGGAAATACTGACAAGAAGGTTAGGAGGTTGGCACCTCTGGGTATGTTTTTTCTCGGCCTTTTCGATCTTTCTCCACACAATCTGCATAATGAGTTTAACTTATCTCTGTGATACTGTTCTATATGAGCTATTTGAGATTCAGTATCCATTTTAATGTGATATTTGTTACCTACTACCTCTTCCGTATAATATGCAATAAACTAAAAGCTAACGGAAACTTTTCAGTGCAACTTAAACTAGGTCTTCCACATGAATTAAAGACAACACTGCAGTAAAATCTAAAGAATTGGGCGCCTGTTGCACACAATTTAACAGTAACGCACCAGTCGAAAAACTCACTAAAAACACAGTCCCAGCAAGAGATACATTACAAAAATCACGTCAACTTGAAGTACACATATTAAAGTTTCTTCACACAAAAAAACCACACACACACAGTCCCTAATACCTTGACTATCCCAAATTGAACACAGAATAAACCAGGTCCGTCAAAATACTTGAACTACAGTGCAATTTGCGATCACTGCAAGTCTAGGAAAGGAAAATAATATTCACCAAAAATAAACTACATGCACGACACCCATTAAACTTCTCCACAATGTAGCTGAAACAATAGCTGCAAACTTCACCAAATGTCTCCAAGCATCCCTCGTTAATATAAATTCTGTAGCAAATAACACACATAGACTGTGCAACAAGATGTGCACTCTGGCAGTACAGAACAGCACTGAGCCTGGTCTGTAACAATTCGCGCCTAGCTCTTTTCCTTTGTCTGCCTGCAGTCTCTGCACAGCTGGCCTCAGGCAGCAAAAGAAGGGGAATTGGGCCTACGTCTGTGTACAGGCAGCTAAATTAGGCTCAGAACCTAGAAGTTGCGTTCATAGAGCCACCGAGCTACCGTGCATAGTAGGAAGAAGGGTTTAAGTTAAAAAGCAGCAGCAAAAAATATACAGACATGTACAGTGACTGTGTGATGGAAAATTAAGTTTTCCTTCATAATTAAAAACCTGAAATTGAAGGATACATATGAAATAACATGCATTGTCATTGGAGAGGAAGAAAAAAAAAAGAGGATGATGAGAAAGATGATGATGATGATGATGATGATGATGATGATGATGATGATGATAGCATGCCATGAGACTGCATGTAGATAGAGAATTAAGTATAATGTACACATTTTGAAAATGAAATGCAATGTTCAAACTGAATGAATATTTTATTTTAAAGTCTTTTCACATTAAAGTGATTTTAAATGTAAACTAATTTAAATTAACTGACAACAATCACTATGAACACATTTACACAGAAAAAGAAACAAAATTCAAGATACGTAATAAATTAATTATAATTTTTTTACCTCCGTTTTATGCCTTAATTTTGCTATAGCGCTATATAATAATATCGTCATCTGATAATATGTTACCTTTATCAAACTTAATATTATCTTTTAAAAAAAATTGTCAATGCTGAACAATTTGACAAGATTATATGTTGAATGCCAATTTTCTTG
>CM072512.1:71391949-71603982 GCA_036898135.1 Oncomelania hupensis | reverse complement strand
TCCTGGCCAATGCTGATTTACCCTAAAATTATATCCCACATAGGCCGATTGTTTATGATATGCGATTGCATGAAGAAAGAATTGAGGTGTATGGTGTTAATAGGGACTGTCGGCACAGGCGTTTTTGTTTTCGGAAGTCCTTGGTGTGTCCCCACTGAAGTATTTACACACCATTTCGATAACGATATAGCCTATATTAACGTGATCTTCGTCGCTATCAAAATCGTGTGTAAATACATAAACGAAAGGCAAAGCACCCAAAAAACAACCACAGTGAAAATAGAAATAGGTTTTCGCAGGCAAACACAATATCCGAGCACATGCAACTGTAGAACTTAGATGAAAACTGTAGAAAATTGGCGGTGAAGTATTTACACACCATTTCGATAACGATATAGCCTATATTAACGTGATCTTCATCGCTATCAAAATCGTGTGTAAATACATAAACGAAAGGCAAAGCAAAAAAAAACAACCACAGCGGAATAGGTTTTCGCAGGCAAACACAATATCCGAGCACATGCAACTGTAGAAGAAAATAACTGAAGAAAATTGGTGCCTAAGGACAACCGGAAAAGACCAGCAGTAATGGGCACGGAAATTTACCCTTGGCTTATAATGTATAAATAAATACAATAGTTAAAAGAAACACTTTAACAATATTTTACATATTGTATGATAAAAATTAAGAATTATAAGCACAATTAAATAATGATATCTTGCTGAATTGATTTTGTATACATATTTTTCACATACGTACGCCGTAGCAAATGTGAAGCAGACGAAACATTCTACAGACAGTTTAGCCAATGAGAAGTGAGAGTAGGCCTATGTTAGCGTGTGAGCAACGTGGCTTTGTGGTGGGGCAGAATCGGACGGCACACGGGAGGGCGAATCGTTACGCATCAACAGTTCTGGACTCCGCTACGCATCGGGTTTTTGTAGGGCTATGTGGGTCCCTACTATAGCCAGACAAAAGTCGGGATGCCCTACTTGGCGCGAGTGGGGCCCAGATCAGGCTGGTTTGCTGGGTACGCTTTATACATGTCATTCATTAGTGAAATTTGTGTGCAGGGCAAACTATTCTTATTTTATCTCTTCCCCATTCGGTTCATTGGATTTTTTTATTGTCAAGCACATACATGATTTTATGACGGTCATAAATATCGTTATTGTCCTCCTTTTCTGTCTTTTTTTCCTTCTTCATTCTCATTTACCTCCCCTCCTCCCTCCCTCCTTCTTGCTTTCCTCCTTCATCTGTTTCTCGTTCTTATTCCTATTCTTCTTTTATTTTCATCTACTTGTCTCTAAATTAACTTTGTTCTTTGAAGATTTTCTGCTTTGGGCATCAGCTTCTGCATACTTTCAAGAGGAAAAAACATGGGTTAGGAGGGTTATAGATCTTTAGACTTTTGTTGTAAACAACTTTACATTGTCTGAGGATATGTCAGAAGATGTGTTATAGTATATATACCAGGCTTTGTCCCCCGCCCCAACCCTCCCCCCCTCCCCCTCTGCCCCTAAAAAAAAACAAAAAAAAAGTTCATCATTTCAAAATAGGGATCATGCAAGTTTATTTTTTATGATCTGCTCCATTATGATTATTGCGACTTTACATTGTGCATCTTGTTTCCCTCACAGGCAGCAACTGCTTTACTAACATTGACGAATGCCTGACTAACCCATGCAGTTTGGAAGGCAGCTTGCGGTGCGAGGATCTTGTGAATGGTACCAAGTGCCACTGCAAACCTGGATACGCTGGGCAGCGCTGTGAAGTTAGTCATCATTAACACTTTTTTTAAAAACCTCTCAACAGCAACTTTGTTGGTTTTACTTTACTACCACTAGTGACTGCATGGAAAAAATATGAGACTTATTCTGAATATGTGCAAATATTCTTGTCATAATGCAACATGGACCTTTATTCCTAGAGCGCATCATGTCAGATGCTCTTGCAGATCACGAAGGCACAGTCAGCATAGGGGGCAGAGCAATCTCCAATCTTCGTTTTGCGGATGATATTGATGGATTGGCTGGAGAGGAACAAGAACTTGAACAGCTTGTACAGAGGCTTGACACCACCTCCAGAGCTTATGGAATGGAAATAAGTGCAGAGAAGACCAAAATGATGACCAACAACACCAATGGCATCAACACGGACATCAAAGTACAAGGCCAATCCCTCAACACAGTGCACAGCTTCAAATATTTAGGAGCCATTGTGTCAGACAATGGGTCTCGACAGGAAGTCCTCTCCAGGATCGCACAAACAACTGCTGCCCTGACAAGGTTGAAGCCCATTTGGAAAGACAGAACCATCAGTCTACATTCCAAAGGAAGACTGCTGCGATCTCTGGTCATCTCCATCTTCCTATATGCTTGCGAAGCATGGACCCTCACAGCAGATCTCCAACGAAGAATACAAAGCATGGAGATGAGGTGCTACAGAAGACTTCTGTGCATTTCCTATACCCAACACATCACCAACGTTGAAGTCCGACAGACCATCACACAAGCCATTGGACAACACGATGACCTGCTCACAGTGGTGAAGAAACGGAAACTCCGATGGTATGGCCACGTCACCAGATCATCAGGCCTTGCAAAGACCATTCTGCAAGGCACAGTGCAAGGAGGTAGAAGAAGGGGGAGACCGAAAAAGAGGTGGGAGGACAACATTCGAGAATGGACTGGTTTGACACTGAGCGAAGCCATGAGGGCTGCTGAGGACAGAGAAAGATGGAGTATGCTGGTTAAGCGATCATCTGTGGTGCCCCTACGACCTTCGGGTTATGGGACAGGATAGGATAGGATAGGATAGGACCTTTATTGTCATCTAAATATTTTTGCATATGCCGACTGAAAATAATTGTCATCACAAATGTCCTTTTTTCTTTCAAATTTCAATAAACTATTCCAGCGAAAAGGGATGTCCAAATGCTTCTCTCCACAATGACAGAAAGGTTAGGAGAATACCCACACCTCACCATTACATTACATTACATGATTATTGCTTTAGGTCCAGCGGACTCTTCCGAGCCAAATCAGGACCACACACCTCACCATGGTAAAAGTAAACAAAACCAAAAAAAACAGTTCATTTTTGTGGTTTGCAGGTTGTCCAAAGCATTCACAATTATGTTTGCTTTTCTTTATTTGTTTAGATGGATATTGATGAGTGTGGCAGCAGTCCTTGCCTGCACCAAGGCCAATGCACAAACCTTGTGAATAATTTCACATGCCAGTGCATGCCAGGCTGGACTGGGCGTATGTGTGAAAACAAGGTACAACCCTGTACACCAACCACATGTTCCAATGGAGCTGTCTGTGAAAACCTTTTCAATGACTACTATTGCAGGTGGGTGCTGCCTCTGTTGATCAAGATACACTAAGAGGATAAACACACACACACAAAGACAGAGAGAAAGAAAAGAATAACGAATGAAAAGGGAGGTGTGTGCCTGTGTTGAGCGGATGGCATGCTCCATTTCATTCTTGTTATATAGGCTTTTTTCCCATGAACTGCAAATGTGAAAATGGTATCCCACAGCTTCACTGTGCACATTGCTTGTAAACTGTTTCTGATGAAGATTAGGTATTACTCAATGTTGATGATTAGGCACTCCATGCTTTATTATTTAAAATGTCTTAGGGAAATGAAGATGAAAAATAAAAATGTATCCATAAATTATGCAAGTTTAAAGAGTTATTGTCCATTTTAGTGCCTTCTTTTTGACTCGCATGCATTGCAATATGTCTGTGTACGCACCAAAACATTAAACAATCAAGATTTTTGCAAACCTGTGTGAAATTAGTCCTAAATTGTCCCAAAATATAATCTTTAAAAAAAATTGTGTCTGCCCATCCATCTGTCCATCTGCCGTTCAGTGTCTGCCATCTGTCTGTGCAAAACGTGCAAGTGCATTAATATCTCAGAACCTATTTTAACTATCACAACTAAACTTGGTAAGATAATGTATATCCATCAGATCTTATACATGATCGGTAAATTAATGACTTCATTTCAAGGTCAAGGTCACAGGTTCAACAAATGTTAGTAAAAAATTTCAATTTCCACAAAATTTCACTTTTTAAAAATAAGTTTATATTGAACATGATTCTTTGAGGCAAGATAAGACACGTATACTGTGCAAATTTGGTCAACCTCACTCCAAGGTCAAAGTCAATGGAACTGGCCGAAGTCGATTAGTATAGGTACTTTGAAGTGACCTTGACCCTAAACTATGAGCCCAAACTTGTTGTATTTTGAGATCATAGATTGATTTTTCATATATGTTCCGTTTTTGTGCTGATCTTGGAGGTCAAGATAATTTTCGGCCTTAAGAAACTTTTTATAAAAATAGGTCATCGTACAGTGTAATGGCTGTATATTTAACCCATAGTATGCAATAACATTGGATTACTTGATCATACATGAGCATGAGAGATCATGTGAATGTCAAGGTCATTCCAAGGTCAAGGTAACTGAAGGTCGAGGTCATCCCGAGGTCATTGTTTTTTGGGGGCATAATACAACTTTTGCTGTAGTTTATTTGATAGGTCATGAGTGTATTTGAAGCCGAAGGTCAAGGTCATCTCAAGAGCATAGAAAGGTCAAAGTCAGTATTACTTTACATTTAAATGTCACTGTTTCATTGTTTTTTCTGGGTACTCATTTTCATGTTAAATATTACACATTCCATAAAGAGCATGGACTAATTTTATTTGTAGGACTTATCTGCAAAGACTTTGAAATAATTGGGGGAATCAGAAGGAGCTAATTGAAAAGTCTGTTTGCTGGACAGCATATCTCAAGAACCACTGAATGAATGTTGACTAAACTTTATAGGAACATTACCTAAGTTATTGGCCTGCCTCCCATGACATCATATTTGCGCCACCACAAAGTTCAATGTCATTGGAGTCATTGGGAGGCACTATATGGTCTAATGGTAGTGCTTCGGCTTGCGGATCTGAAGGACCCCGGGTTCGAGCCCTGGCCGGGCCATTGTGTTGTGTCCCTGGGAAAGACACTTTACTCCTGTTTTCCTACTCCTTCGGATGAGAGTATAAACCGAGGTCTAGTCTGTGTGTCGCATACATTCCATCATAACGGACTTTAAAGATCCTGACGCTCATGTCCTAGACGGGTGAGTGCCGGTAACAAGAACACACCCAGCATGCACTTGGTCCTTCTCCCCCTCTCTGGCTGCCCAGGATTGTGCTCAGTTGTCCAAGCGTCAGACCATGCGCCCAAAGGCTGCGGGTGGACGTCTCGGGCGGTATGAGTTAAATTAGATCCTGTATCGGCCAGCTCCTTGATCCTTAGGCTAAGGCGCCTTACAAATGACGAACATTATTATTATTATTTTGTTGCTAAACACCTATTGCTTAATATCTCTAAAACGGTTAAAGTGATTTTGTTGAGGTTTGGCATACAGGTACTTTAAAATCATGGGCCGTTTTTAAATAGCACTCCGGGTGTCGGTTATTTTGGTTGTTCCGTCGCTTAGAATTTCACTTTTTTGTTCAAAACACACTTGTTGCCTTATCTCAAGAATAACTAAACCGAAATTCATCACTTTTCTTTGAGGATGCTTTAACTACTGCTGAGTATGTTAGATCATTCGTATTTGTATTTTGTCAAAGATCAATTTCATTGTGCTTCTCCATTTTCTAAGCACCTTTTGTGCTGTATCTAAACATTGGCTAATCTGATTTTGATAATTTTTTGCTTGCAGATAATTCAGATAGTGGCCTATCATTCCATGTTTTCCTTTTCAATTCATTAGAATCTGAGTCACAACACTGCCAACAAAATTAACACTTGGAGAAAAAAAAAATGTTTGTGCTTATGTGTGTGTATGTCTAGAAATACATTGAATGGCTTTTCAACTTGTTATATTTGCATTCTCAAAGGTCAAATTTACTTAGCTCATTATTTTCTAAACATGATATGCATTTTATCTCAAACTTCACTTAACAGAGTTAGATTTTTAAAAACATTCTTCCAGATAATTCAAAGAATGGCCCTCAATCCTTGTTTGCATTTTACTTCTTTGGGTTAACAAAAGTTTTGTATTCTCAAACAAATACACATTTATGAAGCTAATGCAGTCTTGAGTCTGGTTTCTATGTTTATATTACTGTTTGTTTCATGCTGTTTGTTTCAGGTGCTTGCCCAACACCTATGGCAAAAACTGTAGCAACGCTCCAAGCATTTGCCTCAATGCTAACCCGTGTCTTCATGGCAGCAACTGTAGTGAGAGCCAGGGACAAGCCTCTTGCACATGTCATCCTGGTGTGTGAACTTTGTACATGACAGTTAGCATTTAAAATTAAACAGGTTTTATGGTATACTATTGCCTACTCTGATTTTCTTTAAAATTATTTTTAAAATGAAAATAAATTGTAAAAAAAAAAAAATTATAGGTAAATATATAGAAAATAATACTGCTATTTACGCGCTTTTCTCCAAATTACCAATTAGGCTCAAAATGCAGCGATTTGTACCAACATACACACTCACATTTTTCTTCCACTCTCACACACACAACAAGCACACATCTGTTGATAGTCGTCATCGGCTTCTGTGGCGCACCCGCCAATCAACATCCACAGGCGGGCTATCCAGATCCAGATCCAGGTCACTCAAACATGTGGTGTAAAGGCAGGAAGATCGCTATTAGAAGATGGAAAGAAATTCGAATTTTCATATTGGAAATTTTTATATTGACTGCCTCCAGTACCATTATTGAAGGGAGGGAGAAAATCAGAGTAACCAGAGAAAACCCTCGTTGACCTGAATAATCTTGTAACTAAGTCATATACGTTTGTCCCTTATGGGAATCGAACCCGCAACCTTCTGCATAGGAAACCAGTGACTAACCCACTGCGCCAAATAAACAAATACATACATATATAAATAAACTAACCTTCATCTGGCTTCCTTTAAATGTATTGGTATACTTTAAATTTATTAACAGTGATGCATTACTTCTAGCTACTGAAACAAAATTGCAATTTGCTTCAACATAAAATTTAACATAAAAAATAGCATTAAAAAAAGTTAAACCAAACTAACAAATCGTTAATTACTCATTAAATAAAAAAGAAATAATATGGAACAAAGTGCAGTTTACAAAACAACGGGTATCATTATTTAATCCTACCATCTTATATTTGTACAGAGTACAGCGGCAGTACTGTAGGCAATGGTGGTTGTGAATTGCTACGTGAAGTGTGCAGTGAAACGTCTTCAGTGTGTCAAAATGGGGCTACATGTTCACATATGTCTCTCACTAACTTCTCTTGTTCTTGCCCTCCAGGTTGGTATTGACAGGGTTTTGCTTTACTTCGTGTTAGTTTATTTAAATTATTTATTGCATTTATTTGTTTTGGGGGTTTGTTTTGTTTTGGTTTTGGTTTATTGAATTTTTAAAAGAAAATATTTTATTTTAAAAATAAATGTCATTGTTTTTATTTTCTTCATTTTCTTCTTTTGATGCAAGTTTTGTCTTTCTTGTTTTGACTACTACTAAATATTTGTTTTTAATTATATGTTACATGGAAGAAAAAGACAATTGATTATGTGGATGTCGCTATACATAATTGCAGGCTACACTGGCAAGTATTGTGAGATGAGCATCACTGACTGCACGGCTGGCAGTTGCCCTTCACAGAGCACCTGCATCGACATGGTCAATCAGTACTTCTGCAGGTGTCCTGTTGGCAAGTCTGGGGACACCTGTCAGAAAGGTACTTATGTGCAATATTCTCCTTGTAATTTCTTGATGTTTGTGTTCTGATTAATGCTCGAAAAATGAGGAAGAAAATGGATATTTTAAATTACAGTATAAGACCTTTAAGTGAAGATGGTATGGTGGTTGGAATGAACAATAAAGTGCTGGCTTTACTGTATAGATTTCTGGGGGTCATGCCAATCTCATTTCCCTTCCATTTGGATTTCCTTTGTTTTCTCACATATACTTTGCAAATTTGATCAACCTAGTTCCAAGGTCAAGGTCAAAGAGCTGTCCAGAAACCATTTGTATGGGTACTTTAAATTGACTTTGATCCCTAAACTATGAGAGACATAAAATGAAAATTGTATTTAGAGATAATAGATTGATTTGTTTATATATGTTTCGTTTTCACATTGATCTTGAAGGTCAAGGTCATTTCAGGCCTTACAAAAAATCAAACAATTGGTCATATATTGGTTTATTTGATCATACATAAGCATCAGAGGTCATATGAAGGTCAAGGTCATCCCAAGGCCAAGATCACCGAAGGTAAAGATCACTTGTATGGGTGTGTGTGTGTGTGCATTAGAGGGTGGAACCGGTACGATTTCTCAAACCGGTTTTTAACCGGTTTTTCCAATAGAAAACCGCGGTTTAAAACCGGTTAACCGGCTAAAAGTTACAACTGGTTACCCCGGGTAAAGGCGCATAGTAAGCAAGGGAAATAACCTCTGTATTGAATTTTTGGGGGAATTTATGTCGCTAGCTACTTAACTCAGAGGCTATTTCCATCCTCCACTGTGGGTAGATTTGGGAGTTTGCTTTTCAATTTTGAGTTTGTGAAACCGTTGGTGGAATCTGAAGCTCACGTCAGCGTCAGCGCTGCTGGTACACGGACTAGATCTAGCATGTAGGACTTGTGGGTTAGATCTATTGGGTGCAGGGCCCGCAGGCTTGGCTGGCTTCAGCAGCAGCAAAGGGTGGTGTCGGCGAATGTGTGCATTCAGATTTGAAGTGCCACCGCCAAGTTTAATACTTGCCTTACACTCTTTACAGTAACCGGCATTATGGTCAACATTTCCTGCTTCTGTCTCTCGCAGGAGAAAGAATCTCCAAATGTCAGCTTTCCCACGCGTGTTCGCTACGAATTTCTCTGTTTCTGCCATTTTGCTAGTGCTTTACGGGACGAGTGATGTCCCTTAGAAAAACCGTGGTTTTCCGGTTTTTTAAGGCCAAACCGGTTTACCGAACCGTGAGAACGTCGAACCGATTTTAACCGGAAAACCGGTAAAACCGAACACCCCTAGTGTGCATGCATAATACAACTTTTGCTGTAGTTCATTTCATCATATATGAGTATTTGGAGCCAGAGGTCAAGGTCATCTCAAGGCCAAGAGCATTAAAAAATGCATTTTAATGCCACCGTTTTATTTTGTTTTTTCTGGGAACTGATTTTCATGTTAAATATTGCAAGTTTTATAAGGAGATTATGTGTTATGTGGGCTTTGCGCTAATTCTAGTTTTATTTCAAAGCAGGAAAACTTCGTTTTCAGCATTGTGGGTTGTATCCTATATATATAAAAGGGGGGGAACGTTTGAATTGCCTCTGAGTTTAACATTTGTAACCACTACAGTATAGAAGTTTGTTGTTGCTTCGACCGCATTGTCATTACAACAGCACAGCTGATCAGTTTGGTCTTCTTTCTTTCAGATATTGATCGCAATTTTGATCTGATGTTCTCATCTCCGGACAAGAGCAACATGGCAGCCCTTGGCTACCCTCTGCACCTGATGGGCAACGGCTTCACTGTCAGCATGTGGATACAATATCATAAGAAGGAAGGCATGGGCACCTTCTTCACTCTCTACGGTGTCAGGTCAATACCCCCTCTCTACAACATAAACAGTACACTAATTGTATATATTTTTTCAGCATTGTTTACAGTTTGAATTGTAAATCAATACTTATTTTGTGTCCCCAAAAAAATTTTGCAAGTCGCCAAATAAATAAAAAGTTGAAATAGAATTATAGATATATTTCTAGTTGCTGTTGCCTGCTGTTGCCAGAATTTATCATTTCGTTGTTATTGGTCATACAACTGGTATTTTTTCATTATCACATGATCATATTATAAGCATTATCAAATTCATAATCGTTGATCAGCAATAAAAAATTGATGCAATAAATAGTGATTGGATTTGTGCACTGTCACTTCATAATTAGCACTTTGATGATTCTTGCTCATCTTGTTTAACAATAACTGCCTGACTGCTGTGTATAATTCTGCTAATCACATTTGTTGCCAAACATCAGCCTGTCTTTCTGTCCAATATAAGCCATATCTCAAGAACCACTTAACAAACTTTAACCAAATGTCACAGGAACATTACCTGGGTTAGTGGACAGCTTCCTATGCCATCACATTTGCTCTACCCTCAAAGTCAAGGTCACCAGGGTCATTTCATTGCTAAACACACTGTGATCTATTTCTCAAAATCGTCAACCAATTTTAAATTATTTTTTGTATATTATAGGTACTTAGCTCATGGCCAATTATACAATGGCAGTCCATTTGTTGGTTGGCTCCCAACATTTTTGCCTTATCTGAACCGATTTTGATAACTTTTGCTAGCAAGATCATCAGTCTAGGCTTTCATTGTGATTCTTTAGGAGAAAGTCGCAAAATCACCACAAACAAATGAACACTTCAAGATGTTAGCTAAGTGTGTGAGTGTTTGGACATATATTTGAATGGCATGCCACCTGTATTTCTTCATCCTTACTGATCTGTACAGGGATGGCACAAGCCTGGCAGATAAAAGGGAACTGATCCGCATTGATGAGACAGGTGCTGTGGTATCCCTCAATGGCTCCCACATCAAGCTGAACACTACAGTGGACATTCACATGGATGGAGAATGGCACTACATTGTCTTGTCTTGGAATCGGACAACTGGTCTTCTGTCCTTTTTTGTCGACACAGTCCGTGTCCCTCTCCACAACTACATGACAGACATAAACCTGGATCTCTAGTGAGTCTTTAAAAATAAAGGTTGATTCAGTGTTACTTAGTTTACTTATTAATGGATTTTGCTGTTGTTTCAGACTGCCTCAAGCCCATTCATTTGGGTCATAATGTTCTGATATATTGTCTTAATATTAAGACAGTGAGTGAATGTTTACTATATTTACTGTTGTAATTTGCTTAATTTTGATGCCTTGTGTGAGTCTGTTCTGAAACTGATACAGGAAGCCTAAAACACGTTATGCACTATGAAGAGAAGGAAAAATAATACAGAAAGTTCTTTGGAGAGGCTAATGTTGTCTTCCTAGATGAGACTAATATATGAGCTGTGGTGGAAGACTTACTACATGTTTATAATTTTCACCTTTGTTTGTTTATTTTGATTTGTGTTGTTTGACAGTAGTGAAGAAATCAGTTGTTGAAAATTATATATTTTAGTTTTTACAAATTTTGTTCCCTTGCGTGTTTTGGAATATTGATTTGTGGCCCTCCTTGACATTTGTTTATTTTGCAGTGTTTGGATGGTTCTTGGTTGCCAGTATGACATTAGTACAGAGATGTGTGAAAAGGATCAAGGCTTTAACGGTTATATCTCTCAAGTGTCTCTGTACCGGAGGGAGCTTGTTTTCAGGGTATGTACTACTGTTATTGCTTTTCTCAATACATAGACTAATCAATTTTAGGTGAAACAAATCACAGTAATAAAGAGCTTTCATGAAAATAACGCCATGCAGCATTAATGATATCATCATAGTATAAACAGCTGTTTTTGACATTCTAAGTTAATTAAAAAAAACAATATTGAGGAAATGACAAGCTTTTTCAAAAGTGTATATTATTGCTGCCTGTTGAACTGTTAATTAATAGATTTTTTTGTGTGTAATAAGAATAATACATTGTTAAGAATAGGTGCATGTACAAATTGTATTAATATTGCATATACACACAAACACATGCACATACATGCGTACACACACACACTCACAAACTCGCACACATTAAGGGCAAAGAAAAGTTTCTAGAACATTGGTTTATTAAGCAAACCTCTTGTTGTTTTAAGAGGAAAAAAAACTAGTTAAACTGCAGAATTAATGTGTATTTGCTTTTTAGGATGAACTGACCATCCGAGGCAATGTGGATCCTCAAGCTGTATTCCCAGATCCTGTAATGACGTGGGGAGAATTCCTTATATATCCAGGTGTTCGTCGTGTCTACCCATCAAAAGCTGATACTACCTGTCCACGTGGCTTCACAGGCTTCCCAGCATGCACTTCTGTAGTTCCTAGTTAGTCAATTTTGTTTTCTTAGTTCATAAATGGCTTAAGTTGACATTTTTGAGGTTTTGTATGTATGTGGTTTAGATTCCAAATTCAAACCAATGTTTCTTACCTTTATTTTATTATTTTTATTTTAGTAACTTCATTTCAGGGTTGAGTCATTGTCTGTTCATCATATCAGTCGGCTACTTTTGTCTTTCCAAAATAATATTAACAAAAAAAAACTAAAATGAGAGAGAGAGAGAGAGAGAGAGAGAGAGAGAGAGAGAGAGAGAGAGAGAGAGAGAGAGAGAGTTCAGACTTTAGAATTTTATTTTAAAAGGTTAAGATTTTAGGCATGAGCCTATTCTTACAATCAGACCTTTTGTAATAAGATAAAGATAACATCAAAATACCACCAAAAAAAAAACACAACAACAACAATTATTGAGAGAGAGAGAGAGAGAGAGAGAGAGAGGAAAGGTTAGAAAGGAGAGTGGTGGGGGAAAGGGGAGAGTGGGGGGAGGCATGCTGGGTGAGAAATGTTTGAAAAAAAGTCATCAGAAAAAAAATCACAGAGAAAGGATTTCACAGCCAAAAAGGCAGAAGAAATAAAGTCAAATTGACTGCGTGAAAAGGGTACAAATGTTCAGAGAGAGGAAAGAGAATGAAAGGAAAAGAAAAGAAGTAATTGTTGATGAATTGTGTGCAGGCAAAACCCCAGTGACTGTAGATAGATCCTGTCCTAATGATCTAATCGTGTACAGCGAGAAGAA
This sequence comes from Oncomelania hupensis, assembly GCA_036898135.1. Classification (NCBI taxonomy): domain Eukaryota; kingdom Metazoa; phylum Mollusca; class Gastropoda; order Littorinimorpha; family Pomatiopsidae; genus Oncomelania; species Oncomelania hupensis. The sequence continues at coordinate 71,591,179 of CM072512.1, read as the reverse complement.
GAGAATCACTGCCCCAACATGGAACAACATTGTGTTCAAGGGCCAGGCTACCAGTGTTGCACGCTCCTACCATTCAGGTAAAACAAACTTTTTTAACATGCTTCTTTTTACTTTGATCTACTTGTCAAGCCTTCCATTATTATTATCATTATTATTATCATAATTGTTATCATCATTATCATCATCATAATTGTTCTTCATTCTATGTTGTCTTCTGCATCATTCATTGTTGGTGGATGTAATCTCTGTATCAGAATAATAATAATAATAATAATAATAATAATAATAATAATAATAATAATAATAATAATAATAAACAGTGCAGCTGGCTGAACTCTATGCTCTTGAAATATTCTTACTTGCAAGGACACAGCCCCACACACACATCCATTTTAACATCATGCATTACATAGTCGAGCAAGTTAACAGTACAGCATTTGGAGAAAAAGAAACCAATGGTGTAATGCTAACAGTTCATACAATATTAACAAAAATATTGTGTGAAATAATAGATCTTAAGTTGAGATTTCAAATGGGTACAGTAGATATGCAATTATTGTTTACTGCTGAGCTAAAATAAGTTCTTTACTTCTTCAGAGCTGCCAACTGCTACGAAATTTGTGGAAAATGCTACGCAAAAAAATCGTTTGCTACGCGACTCCGCAAATACAACAAATGCTACGCTTGTAAAAAAAATTTTTTAATTTATTATTATTATTTACAGTGGATTTTGATAGTATTTTGGCACCTATTGCTGGGAAGTACTAGAACGCAGCGCGCTTAAACCAGCTTCAGCCAGTTTGAAGCAGTTCTGTCTTGTTTTGTGTTGCTTGGACAGTCAGCTTTGTAGGCCTATTACTGTGGCATTTAAAGTGAAAGTCATTAGTCTGAATCAGTTGACTGTGAACTTTTGTAGTGGAAAACTTTGTTAAAAAGTGTTACTAATTTTTATGTATATTATGTGTAGCCTATATTGTTATACAATTAATTTCTATATGCGGTAATGTTTTATATTTTTATTAATTTTTAAAAAATTAATTTGTATCTGCAATAAAAGAATTGTTTGAAATGGTACAGCCATTTTTTCTTTTATATGTGGCTACTTGGTCCGTTTTTCGCGAAACGCTACACACATTTTGCAAATGCTACACAAATTGAGATCTTATGCTACACAATTTTTTGGGGGGAGGGTTGGCAGCTCTGCTTCTTAATTACTTTAAATATTTCTGTGTTGCCAGGTACTCCCTTCTTGTGGGGCAAGTATCTGGTGATAGTTGTGGCTTCCAGTGATGTAGGCAACCAAGCTATGTGTGCCTTCGACATCTACATTCAATGTAAGTATGCAAGCGCTCTTGTCAACTGTACGCTTTACATGCTAAAGTGTTGTTGTTGCAGTGACATCTGTAAACGTAACTCAGCATTAAGTAGATATACATGATTTATTCCTAGAGACAATTGCTGCCACTTCCACATTAGAATTCCAAGATTTGTCAAAGTCAATAGACATTGCTTATGCTGCAGTGCAAAAGGACACGATCGAATGTGATGTTGTGGAGGAAATTTTTCTATGTTGATGATTTTCAGTGGTCTGTGATTTCCAAATGAGACAGTTGTTAGGTGTTCCTTTCAATTATTATCACCTTGTTATTATTGCCTAGGATGATTGTAGTAATTCTCATCGGTATGCCTGGAGTGGGTGTTTAATGTTGTTATCAGTGTCACTTGTATGACTTTTACAGATGATGCATGTACTACCCCTGCTACACCAGCCAATGCCAATGAGGTTTTCACAGCCGTTTTTACTGATGAAAAGCTCAGGACCTACAAACAGGCTTCATCTACATGTAATAATGGCTATGATGTTGTTGTGCCATCTCCAAAGATTCACACCTGTGGGCCTGTGGGTAGCTGGGATCCATCACACATGTATCTGCCTTACACTCTGGCTCCGTGTGGACGTGAGTATCATTTTCTTTTTGAGAAATAGATAGTTGTATCAGCCAATGTCATGTAGACAGAAACAATGTATTCAATAGATTAGAAAATCAGATCTTTTTCCAATTAAATTGGAATGTCGCTTAATATTTTAATAATTTAAAATGGATTTCACATACACAGTGGCCCAAAAAAGGCTTCTAGGTCATGTAAGCAGGCCAGCTATAAATATCTTCGCTGTGGAAAAGTTCGCCTGCTCCCCTTTCCCAAGTACAGGCACCGCACCATAGCATTACTAAACCGCCTTCTCGCATGCATGCAGCATGCGCAGGCCTAGCTGCTACAAGTAGTTGGCACTGTATCTGCACTGACAAGTAAGGTAATTTCCCTGCACATGAAGAGAACACTCAAGGAAAGGTCCCAGGACAAAACAAACCATCCAAAGAAAGCAACCTGCTAAAAGAGATGAGGCAGAGAAGACAGGAAGAAAAAGAAAATACAGATATAAATAAAAGGAAGAAACAGAAATGGAAAAGACAACAGAGAAATAGAGGCAGTACATATGAGAAAATAGAGAGAAGAAAGAATAGAAAAATTAAAGAGGGAGAAAAAGAAATGAATGGAAAGAAAGAAAAAGAAGGGGAGGGGAGAGTGAGAAAGGGAGAAAAAGAGGGAGAGAAAGGAAGAAAGAGGGGAAGAGAAGGGAATAAAGAGGGAGAGAGAGGAAGGGAGAGAAAGGAAGAAAGAGAGGGAAGGAAAGGTGGAAGGAGAGGGAGGGAACGGAAGGAAGAGAGGGAGAGAAAGGAAGAAAGAGGGAGGGAGAAACGATGGAAAGAGAGGTAGGGAAAGGGCAGAAAAAATAATACACAAGCCACTAGATAGGGAATCAAAATGAATTCAGAATCCTTGACAAATAACTAGACAAAAGTAAACTCCTGCATGCAAGCAAGCACACATACAGTTTTCATTTAAAAAAAAAAAAGAAGAAAAAACAAGCCTGCGGATGATACAAGGCACGCTTGAACATGATAAACACATAAAGTTACAAGTAGAAGAAATCAGAAAACGGATAAAGTACAATAATGCGGAATTCACAAACGCTACAAAGACGATAAAGTAACGAAATACTGATTATTGAAAACAAAACACATACAAAGTTTACAATCATTTCACGATCCATGCAGGACAAAGACCAATAATAAGCAAAATCGATCATGCATTAGCATTTTATGTGCATGTGAGAAAAATACGAACAAATACACAGACACACAGACAAAAAGTGTGTCTGAAAAGGTGTTTTGTTCGTGTCTTGTTTGTGTGAATAAATAAATAGTACTCACAGATTATGATAATGGTGATGATGATTGTGATGGTGATGACGAGTACGTAGTTTTGTATAGTGCAGGTATCCATTGCGTTTGAGAAGGAACGAGAGAATCTATGATTTGGTATGCAGAGGTGCCAACCAGTACGGATTGACCGTATTTAATTCCGGCGAAGTGAATTAAATACGGAAATACGGTAGCTTTAATAAGAATACGGAGGAGAAGTTGCCGATCGTTTATCTTTGCCAGCAGTGCTTCTGTACCGGTTTCTGATCTCAGATTAGTACTCGTGCACTCACTGAACGTCGCTGTGCGTCAACGGTATTTTCCGAGAACGCGCGACCCGAATCAAGCACGTGATTCATTTGTCCAATGAAAACACTCATTCTTAGCCTTTCGGGGTGAAGACTATAACTTGTACAGATCTATTTTTAGACTGACGTCAACTGGGGTTAGGGTAGGGTTGGGTTAGGGTTACCCTACCCAACCCTACCCGTACCCTACCCCTAGTCTAAAAATAGACATGTACGAGTTCCCTCCATAATAGTCTTTACCGCCTTTCAGAGTGTTTCAAAATCGCGAAAATGGCAGGACGTGGTAGACCCAGCAAAAGAAAAGCTGCTAAGTCTGATGACGAAGCCGATTCTTCGTCAAAGAAAACAAAGCCCGCAACTAAACGTCTGCAAGATTTTCTGCATTCATACACAGAAGCACATCCATGCATCATTGTCGAAACTGTCAACAAAGTACGCACGCTGTACTGTCTGTGGCTTCGATTTATTTATAAGTCATGGTGGCTTTGACGATGTTGCCAGGCATGTTGCATCTGCTAGACACAAAGCTAAATTACTTACTGTCCAAGATCATACTGAGGATTCTCCTGATCCCTGTGTCCAACTGTTCATGTAAAAGGGTCTTTTCTCTGGTTAGAAAAAATAAAACTGACTTTAGAGGGACTATAATATGGGAAGTAAGACACTGAATGCCATGCTGCAGTTGAAATCAAGAAATTCAAATACTGACTGCTACAAAACAAAACTCTCTCCAACACTTCTGAAAAATGCAACTGCTAAGTCCTTGAAACAATTGAACTGTTTTGTTGCTGACATTGTTTTATTGGAAAGACTATCAGTATCATTCATTTTAGGTAAAACAAGTTCAACAAGCTGATTTTCATGGTGATTTTAGAGTAAAACAAGTGTAGTGTTCAACAAGCTGATTTTCATGGTGATTTTAGAGGACTGAAGATAGCCTGCTATTTCAGAGGTAAGCCTGTCGTTATAATGTCGTAGGCTGGGTTTTGCGAGAAAAAAAATACTGACAAGTGTTAAAAAATACTGACAAACGGGTCCGGAAATACTGACAAGAAGGTTAGGAGGTTGGCACCTCTGGGTATGTTTTCTCTCGGCCTTTTCGATCTTTCTCCACACAATCTGCATAATGAGTTTAACTTATCTCTGTGATACTGTTCTATATGAGCTATTTGAGATCCAGTATCCATTTTAATGTGATATTTGTTACCTACTACCTCTTCCGTATAATATGCAATAAACTAAAAGCTAACGGAAACTTTTCAGTGCAACTTAAACTACGTCTTCCACATGAATTAAAGACAACACTGCAGTAAAATCTAAAGAATTGGGCGCCTGTTGCACACAATTTAACAGTAACGCACCAGTCGAAAAACTCACTAAAAACACAGTCCCAGCAAGAGATACATTACAAAAATCACGTCAACTTGAAGTACACATATTAAAGTTTCTTCACACAAAAAAACCACACACACACAGTCCCTTATACCTTGACTATCCCAAATTGAACACAGAATAAACCAGGTCCGTCAAAATACTTGAACTACAGTGCAATTTGCGATCACTGCAAGTCTAGGAAAGGAAAATAATATTCACCAAAAATAAACTACATGCACGACACCCATTAAACTTCTCCACAATGTAGCTGAAACAATAGCTGCAAACTTCACCAAATGTCTCCAAGCATCCCTCGTTAATATAAATTCTGTAGCAAATAACACACATAGACTGTGCAACAAGATGTGCACTCTGGCAGTACAGAACAGCACTGAGCCTGGTCTGTAACAATTCGCGCCTAGCTCTTTTCCTTTGTCTGCCTGCAGTCTCTGCACAGCTGGCCTCAGGCAGCAAAAGAAGGGGAATTGGGCCTACGTCTGTGTACAGGCAGCTAAATTAGGCTCAGAACCTAGAAGTTGCGTTCATAGAGCCACCGAGCTACCGTGCATAGTAGGAAGAAGGGTTTAAGTTAAAAAGCAGCAGCAAAAAATATACAGACATGTACAGTGACTGTGTGATGGAAAATTAAGTTTTCCTTCATAATTAAAAACCTGAAATTGAAGGATACATATGAAATAACATGCATTGTCATTGGAGAGGAAGAAAAAAAAAAGAGGATGATGAGAAAGATGATGATGATGATGATGATGATGATGATGATGATGATGATGATGATAGCATGCCATGAGACTGCATGTAGATAGAGAATTAAGTATAATGTACACATTTTGAAAATGAAATGCAATGTTCAAACTGAATGAATATTTTATTTTAAAGTCTTTTCACATTAAAGTGATTTTAAATGTAAACTAATTTAAATTAACTGACAACAATCACTATGAACACATTTACACAGAAAAAGAAACAAAATTCAAGATACGTAATAAATTAATTATAATTTTTTTACCTCCGTTTTATGCCTTAATTTTGCTTTAGCGCTATATAATAATATCGTCATCTGATAATATGTTACCTTTATCAAACTTAATATTATCTTTTAAAAAAAATTGTCAATGCTGAACAATTTGACAAGATTATATGTTGAATGCCAATTTTCTTGCCTGTGTTTACATGTACAAATGTACCTTCTCAGAGATATCTACTCCCAAGCGGCAACTGATTGTGAGACTGGTGTACCGTGTGCCATCTGGAGAGTGTGGAGAGGTGTCTCAGGAGGTTGAGGAACGCTTGCTGCAACAACTGGTGCTGCAGAACCAGCGCTGGGCAGGCAGACCTGCACCTGCCAGGCTGTGTCAGCTAAGCAACTGTACTGACATCCTTTTAAACATCACTTGCACTCCAGGCTCTGGCCTGGCTGGCGGGCGTCGCAAGCGTCAGCTTGATGACAATGTGATTGAAGTCACCATTACTGCTGACAATGTCCCGTGAGATTTCTTTTTTCACAAAAGCTATATATATATATATATTGTGTGTGGGTGGGGGTGCGTGTGTGTACGTGTGTGTGTGTGTGTGTGCCAAAACTACTGTCATGTGTTTCATTGTGCATAACAGTACAGAGCTGCATCTTCGTGATTTTTGGTTTTAAGTTTGACTCATTCTGTCTAAGGATGTATGAGTAAGAAGAAGAATGAAACCCTTAATTCTGGGAAAACAAAAGTATTAGTCTTTCTCTTTAGGTTGGTAGGGTTAAGCAAAAGGGTATTTTTGAGCCATTTAGAGGTTGCTATTCAAGTTAATGTTCTGTTGTATTGCTCAGTGATTCTGTTTGTGTTTTGTTTTTCTCTCTTGCAGTGACTTGCTGGCTCTGATCACTGATACAACTGTAACACGATCTCCAGAAGATTTAATGCAGCAGTTGGTTCTCAGTGATACTGTCTTTGATTTCAAGGTATCTTAGAATATTATCAATCATTATTTAGCATCAAGTGTAAAAGTGTTCCCCGCAATATTCACCTCACTTTTGGTAATAAAGATGTAAGAATATGCAAAACTTAGTAGTAGTAGATAGAGGCTATTTGTAACAATTATTTTAGGGCTTACCGCCTATTCTATGCTTCTTCTTTCAACACTTGTGTGCTGGTCACTAAGTGCACTTTGGACAAAACATTACCTATAACCATCATATCCCTTAAGCTTATCTATACATTTTGAGTTGCTATCCTGAAGGTTTTGAATGAGTTGATATTCTAAGAGAATTTTATGCTAAATAGGAGAGCATTCCTGTTCCCCACTACCCTGTTGCATATGAGTACTTTAGACTATTTGTAGGTCTATAGTTCATCACCAACTTACCCTGCTGGTTTCTAGTTTGGCTGTTGTTAATCTGAAATCTTGAAAATTGACTTTATCTATTCTGTGAAGAATTGTATACATCTGTATTAGATCTCATCTTAGTCTTTTTCCCTTAAGTGCTGGTAATCACAAATGTTCTGACCTTTTGCTATACAATATGTTTGCGTTTTCCAGAAGAAGCTTTGTGGCTCTGCGTTGAACGTGTACAATCGCGGCCGATTGTCCTTTAAAAAATGGTGACCCGATTACATCCCCATATGCCACATGAGAGCAAACCGAAGCCTTGTAAACAGCGTTAACACTATTTTTGTCCAGAAATGAAAAGAATCTTTTTATTATTCCAGTCATTTGATTTCAATTACTGATTACCTTTTGAGTATGCTGGTCAAAACATAAGACTCTCAAACATCTCCTCTAGGTACACCCCTCCTCTGTACACTTTTGTTCACTCTCACTTCTGTTATCAATTTATATAGTAATCCTGTTTTGGGTTAGCTTTGCCAATGTGTATCACTTTACATTTCTGGACATGAAAAACCTACTTCCACATCTCAGACCACTCCTGCAGTTTGTTTAAGTCTCTTTGCAATGTTGTACTATCTCCATAGATTTTGGTATAGACCGTAAAGATCTTGCATAATATACTTTCTATATATTCGGGTAAGTCGTTAATAAAAAATTTAAATAAAATTGGTAATAATGTTGCCAATGTTATATATGTGACAAAATGAATTACAGAAACAGAATTAAATGGAATGATAAAAAAAAAATAATAATAATCAACAGTCAGTATTTGCATGTTTCTTGAGTATTTGCATGGAACTTGTAAATTAGTCTGTCAACACTGCAACATCTCTAGGTTTTTGTTACAGGACTACATTGCTGATGCCACTCCTGACCCTAATGGCTTAGAAGTGCTGGTGGAACTGTTGTGTCAGGCTCCTATGGCCCTCATTGGGGGTAGTTGTGGTATGTTTCTGCTAATTTAATACATTGTAAGTGGGTGTACTACAGCCAACATCAGAATGTTCTGTGGTAAAGCATAATTAGACTTTTGTTGTTTTGGTCTACATGGGTATGATTCAGCTTCTCACTTTTCGTGTTTGGTTTTTGAAATAATTGATTGCTTGCAGGTTGCAGTCATTAATATTATGCATTTTTGTTGCTCATCCATTTTGCATTTTTGTTGCTCATCCATTTTGCATAAGTTTGTCGTTCATCTGTTAATTTTGTTTCTGATCCATTAATTTGGTTGCTCATCCATTTTGCTTCTTACTCAGTTTTGTTTTTATTTGCTCATCCATTTTGCATCTTTCTGTCATTTTTATCAGTGGAGTGTGCTCAAGGATCATACTACGATGAAAGCATCCGTACATGCTCATTGTGTCCAGTTGGGTCATACCAAATTCTGCCAGGACAGACTACCTGCAATGCATGCTCACCAGGAACTACCACAGAATCTATAGGATCCTCTGATGTATCCTACTGCAAGGGTAAGAGTTTTATTCCTTTATTGTTGTTGTATGTTGATGATGGTGGCATTTGTGATTGTTCAGGTGCTAGTAATTTTGTTCTTTCCCGCTTCTACTGTCCCACCCGCCTTCCCTCCTATAGAAAAGACTTCTACACAACAATTATTGTCCTTATTGATTTCTCTTTTTTTTTTCTTTCTCAGACATTTTTTTTTTTGGGGGGGTGGGGGGGGGGTGGGGGGGATGTAAGGATGTGAATTTCTTTTTTAATAGATGCAAGTTTGTTCTTATTCTTTTTTTTTTCTTTCTATTTTACATTGTTATAGGCAACATTTAAAACATTGACAGTGAAATCTGTTCATTTCTATTTCAAGATCTGGTTTTAAAGTTGCTGTTAGTGTCCCAATTGTGTTCACACCTGTAAATTGTTGATGGGTAATGAAAATAAAGTGACCGAACAGCATTGTTTCATACTTTTTTGTTTGAATGAATATGAATGAAAATGTATTTAGCGCATTAATAATTTCATACAAAAGGCATGCTCACATCACTTAGTGATTGTCTATTTAGTCATATGTCCTGTGGGCCAGTACTACAGCAATATGGACAACAGCTGCATGCTCTGCCCTCAGGGCTTCTTCCAAAATGTCACTGGGCTCTTCTACTGCCTGCCTTGCCCTGTGGACAAGACCACCCGCCAGTCTGGTGCCACCTCAGAGAGCCAGTGTTTTAGTGAGTACCACCTTGATAAATCTTCCGTAAGCAAATGCAAATATGTTTTCAATATAAATATTAATGCAAATATTCTGTGTATACTAATGCATAACAATTAACATTGAGGAAAATATCCCAGATGCAGTCTCTTTTGACCAAGCTGGCAGCTTCAAATTTTACAAATATTATGAATTTACAAATAATACGAAATTATTGTAATAATGACTATGAAGTATGTAGACCAGATGGTCGGATGCCATTTTCACTGACATGATAAGACAAACCACTGAACTTCAAATAAATACATATTTTGTAGAAATAATTTACATATAGTATAAAGGCAAGCACCGCCCAAAGAAGAAACCTTGGATCAGACCTAAACTTTTGGAATTTGATAATAAAACCAACAACAACACCTGGGTAGTAGGCGTTAAAATTTTCGGTTTATTACACTAAAACCTTCATCAGTAAGAACCAAGGACTGTACACTTTTGGAATTTGTGACAAACGAAAAGAGATGAAAAAGAAAAGGAACACCTCACAAGGAGCTGATGCCTACCGAAAAATCAACAATGACATCTGAAAAGGCATGCACACAGCAAAGGAGAACTGGATAGAAGATCAATGCCATTAAATAGAGAACTGTCTGAACAAGAACAACAGCAAGAAGACCTACCAGACTGTGAAGCGGCTGACAAGTGTTAAACAGCCCAAGATCTCCATGATCCAAAGCAAGTCTGGTAGGCATCAGCTCCCTGTGAGGTGTTCTTTTTCTTGTTCATTCTCTTCGATTGTCACAAAGGTCCAAAAGTTCAGGTGTGATCCATGCCCAGTTAACCACAATTTCGGGGCCCGATCAAGCGCCGATCAGGCTACCGATCGGGGCCTGATCAGCAAATGGAAAGTGGAACCGACTCGGGCCCAATTAGGGCAAAGATCAGGTGATCGTCGAGCTACACGAAACTTACCCGACCGTAACCCAACCATTGCCAAACGGTAACCCGATTCCGGCAAAGATTGGGCATACATCAGGATACCCTAAACCAACCCTATTGTAACCCATCTTAAACCAGAAACAACCCCGATAATGCCCCATCCCTGGCCAATGCTGATTTACCCTAAAATCATATCCCACATATTGTTTATAATATGTGATTGCATGAAGAAAGAATTAAGATGTCTGGTGTTAATAGGGACTGTCGGCACAGGCGTGTTTTTTTTTTTCGGAAGTCTTGGTGTGTCCCCACTTAAGTATTTACACACCATTTCGATAGCAATATATATTAACGTGATCTTCATCGCTATTGAAATCGTGAGCCAAGGGTAAACTTCCGTGCCCATTACTGCTGGTCTTTTCCGGTTGTCCTTTGCATAAGGTGCGAATCTTCTACAGTTGTCAGAAGATTCGCACCTTATGCAAAGGACAACCGGAAAAGACCAGCAGTAATGGGCACGGAAGTTTACTCTTGGCTGATAATGTTAAAAAAAATACAATAGTTAAAAGAAACACTTTAACAATATTTTACATATTGTATGATTAAAAAGTAGGAATTATAAGCACAATTAAATAATGATATCTTGCTGAATTGATTTTGTATAAATATTTTTCACATACGTATGCCGCAGCAAATGTGAAGCAGATGAAACAGTCCACAGACAGTTTAGCCAATGAGAAGCGAGAGTAGGCCTATGCTAGCTTGTGTGCAGCGTGCCTTTGTGGTGGGCAGAATTGGGCAACAGGCTTGAGAGCGAATCGTTACGCATCCACATTTCTGGACTCTACGCAACGGGTTTTTGTAAGGCTATATCGGTCAATAATCTAGCCAGACAAAAGTCGGGATAAGTACTGTGCCCTACGAGTGGGGCCCAGATCAGGCTGGTTTACTGGGTGGCTTCTTATTTGGGCAGTGCTTGCCTTTATACTATATGTAAATTATTTCAACAAAATATGTATTTATTTGAAGTTACAGAAGATGGATGGACAGAGTACTGCTCTGACCTTTACTACCACACGCCAAACGGAGGCACATCAGTTCTAGCATGTCCCAAGAACGAAGAAGAAGAAGAAAACCTCGCGATTCTCTGAGAAGAAGTTGAGGCAGCAGTGCAATCGCTGAAGAAGGGGATGTCAGTGGGAGTGGACAACATACCCACAAAATTGCTACAAGCAGGAAGAGAAGCGATGATTGAAGCCCTCACCATAATCTTTAACAAGATCTGGCAGAGTGCGGAGTGGCCTAAACCATGGACCCAGTCGCTTGTCGTCACTCTTCCCAAAAAGGGTAACCTTCAGGAGTGTGAAAATTACTGCACCATCAGCCTCATTAGCCATCCCTGCAAAATACTCCTAAAAATAATACTCAGCAGGTTGAAACCCCAAGCTGAACAAATCATAGTTGAAGAACAAGCAGGGTTCAGGGCAAGGCGAAGTACCACTGAGCAGATTTTCAACCTCCGAATAATCTGCGAAAAATACACACAGCACCAACAACATCAATATCATGTGTTTATAGACTTCAAAAAAGTGTTTAACTTAGTCTGGCATGCAGCTCTGTGGGCAACCATGAGAGTGTACAACATCAGCCCTAACATGATTGAAGTCATCAAAAACCTGTATGACAAGGCTACCAGTGCAGTCCTCCACAACAGCGCCATCGGAAACTGGTTCAGAACAACAATTGGAGTGCGTCAAGGATGCCTACTCTCTCCAACACTCCTCAGTATCTTTCTGGAGCGCATGTCATATGCCCTAGCAGATCACGAAGGCACAGTCAGCATAGGGGGTAGAGTAATCTCCAACCTTCATTTTGTGGATGACATTGATGGATTGGCTGGAGAGGAGCAAGAACTTGAACAGCTGGTATAGAGGCCTGAAACCACCTCCAGAACCTTTGGAATGGAAATAAGTGCAGAGAAGACCAAAATGATGACCAACAAAGCCCATTTGGAAAGAAATGACCATCAGTCTACACTCCGAGGTAAGCTGCTGCACTCCCTTGTCATCTCCATCTTCCTATACACTTGCGAAACATTATTTAACAGCAGACCTACAACGAAGAATACAAAGCATGGAGATGGGGTGCTACAGAAGACTTCTGGGTATTTCTTATATCCAGCACATCACCATAGACAAAGTCTGACAGACCATCACACAAGCCATTGGACAACACGATGACATGCTCATAGTGGTGAAGAAATGGAAACTCTGATGGTATGGCCATGTCACCAGAGCATCAGGCCTTGCAAAGACCATCCTGTAAGATACGGTGCAAGGAGGCAGAAGAAGTGGGAGACAGAAAGAGGTGGGAGGACAACATTCAAGAAAGGACTGGCTTGACACTGAGCGAAGCCATGAGGGTTGCTGAGGACAGAAAGATGGAGTACAGTGGTTAAATGAGCATGTGTGGTGCCCCAATGACTTTTGAGTTACGGGATAGGATAGGATAGAATTGGATAAAGGTATTTGTAAATTAATGAGATAGTATTCATATCGGCATAACTTTTTTTTTCATTGCTGCCTGTACTTTACACAGAAGTTGGAGAAAATGATGCATTAGTTTCTGAATTTTTAAAAAGGCATTGTTTCCTATTCTAACGCAGTGTGTTTGTTTATGTTTATTGGTATGTTTGGTAATGGATAGAAACACATCAGAGGGTCATACTGAAATTTAAAATGGCACTCAGAAGTTAATTTGGACAGAATCAAATTCACACGCGCACACACAAAGAAGAAAAAAAAAGTTCATCAGTGGAATCACAAGTGTGATAAATTTACGAAGATAGTATTAGTAAGAATGTCCTTGACAAAATTTACACATACACATATAGACATTGTCTGAACCCAGTACTTGTGAGCCTGAAATTAAGCTATCTGTTTTATTTTTACAGATGACTGTGCTTCTGGCCAGGAGCTGGCTGTGAATGGATCATGCACCGACTGTCTTATTGGCTTCTACAAACCTGCTGGCCAGACATTGTGTGGTGCTTGCCCTAAAGACCTAGTCACCAACTACACTGGCGCTGATAGCCAAGCTGACTGCAATGTTGGTAAGTTAACAAGACACTGTTGGTGCTTATAGCTTTAATTATTTCTAAAAATTATTGGATTGTTAACATTTACAACAAAGCCACATGTGGCAATTGAAGAAATTGTATTGTTGCTAAGGTGACAGACATTGTTTTGTTGGTCTTCAGAAAACAGTTCTTAATTTTTAAAAATTTCATGAACAGGGTGGTGAATATTTAACCTAAACATAGATTTTTCAAGACATGACTCATTTAATATAATCTGTCAATTATGTTATTGTCCACAGCTGACAGTCAGCCTGGCTACTTCCGTGATCCAAGAAATGAATCCAACTCATTGCCATGCCCTATTGGAGAGTACCAACCGGAACGCTGGCAATACAAATGTATTTCCTGTGGTGATCCCCAAAACTACCGCACTGATGCCATGGGTGCCACCAATCAGAGTGACTGTAAATGTATGTATGATGAATTTATTACTATAATAATAATATAATAATTTATTTGCTCACTTCACTCATCTTGATTTAGTAATTTAACATGCTTCTATTTTTGCATTAAACATTTAGAAACACTGTAGAGGTATATGCTCTTTTTTTAACTTGAGAGAATGGTTTAAGATGGCCAGGATTTGATAAATATTAATTTTAACTGTAATTTGTATTCTGGCAGGGTAAAGAATTTAAGGACTGTTTATGATATAAGGGACTTTAATGCCAATTGACCTGCTTTTTTAATTTATTTATTTATTTTGTTCTTTGCTTGATACTTTGTTTATTGACATTGCATGTTTGTGTTATTGACATTGTGTGTTTCAGTCTACTGCCCCGCAGGCCAAGAGCAGATAGGAAAAGAACACAGATGCAAGCCTTGTGACATTGGCTACTATCGCACAGGGGTAAACCCATATGATAGCTGTCAAATGTGCCCTGACAACAAGCGCACAACGAACGTGGGTTCAACCAACTTATCTGACTGCACTATCTGTAAGTTCGCACAAAACTGTGGCTGAGAATTGTCAGAAAAATAGCAGCCATTGCAAGGCTTGCATATTATTTGAACAAATTTAGGTACACTTGAGTATACTTGTACACACAAATGCATACACACTCAAATATACACACACCCATGTGCACACAGATATGGGCACCAGGCATGCTGCAGTAGCATTAAATGGACGTAACTGTATCAAATATTTGATCGATGATGCATTAACAGCAAACACACTTGCATTCAAATATAAACAATCTTGCATACAAACCATTCTTCAGAAGTAACTACTGTTGCCGGAAATCACACAGGTGTGAACTTGAACTTTTCCCTCATCTAACAATTTGAGAAAGCAGAAAGAAAATTCACCTCTGACAGGCATTGCCACATGCTCTAATGCCTCAGTCATTTTTACTTTAGGTCATCAATGATCAGACTTGAGTGTAATTCCATCTGCCTGACAGTAAGGTCCACATTTCTGAGAGCTTGGTTAAGTCGGTCAAACATGTGTTGACTATATTACTTTTCTCTTTGCTTCAGACAAATGCACTGCCGGCTATCGCCCCAAGCCAGGTGTAGATGAGTGTGAGACTTGTCCAAGAGGCACATACCAGCCACTGCCTGATCAGACAGATTGTCTCACTTGTTCAGGGGTTATGATGGATACACGCAACAATGGGTCTACCAAAGTCACAGATTGTGAAAGTGAGTATTGTCAGGAATAATGCATTCTTTTTCATTATTTTTTCATAAGCGGAGAATTTGTACTTCAGGCGAAATATAATAGGCAAAACTTAAACCTTATTTATTTCCCACTATAATGTATGCTGTATAATAAGCTGCAAGTGGTATTTTCTTTTAGGCATTGGTGCTCCTGCAAACTGTAGCTTATTATTGATGACAGATCGTATGGGTGTATTATATGTTTCTTGGTGTGTATCAGAGTACTGCCCATCAGGCCAGGAAAAGGCAGCTAATGGTACATGTATTAACTGCCCCATTGGCTACTACAAGGACAACACCATTGACCACTTCCATGTCTGCACTCGTTGTCCTGACACACGCTATGTCACAGGAAGAGTGGGAGCTGCCTCTGCCACAGAATGTACAGTTCGTAAGTAACTTTTTTTTGTGTGTGACTCACATGTGTGCAGCAATGTGAATCTATGTACTCACACACCCACACACACCCAAGAACTTAAAAAAAATAATAATAACATAAAATTTTAAAAAATAAAGATTTTTGTAAATTGTGCAAAATGAAACTTAAATAGTTTTTAAAAAAATATATTTACTTTTTTTTTCTTTGGGTGGGTGGGTGGGTGGGTGGGAGATAATGAGGAGGGGGGGGGGGTAGGAGAGTATTTGTCTGCAGGCTGTCTGTGCAGAACTAGCAAGTGGCTTAATTTCTCGGAACTTATTTCATCTATCACTATCAAACTTGGTTAGGTTGTCTATATCAATGAGACCTCAAATAATCAGTAAATGAATGACTTCACTTCAAGGCCAAGGTCAACCAGTGTTATGACAATTTTTTACAAGGTACAAGATTTCTATTTTTGCCTAAGTTATTGACAAAATTTCCCTTTTTACCTAAGTTATTAATATTGAGCGTAATTCTTTGATGCATGATAAATATCAATGAGACACACTTAATATGCAAAATTTATGATCCTCGCTTTAAGTTCAAGGTCACTGGAGCTGTCCTGAGTAAATAGATCGATCCTTTTTATATGTAACATTTTTGCTTTGATTGTTAAGGTCATTTTCCTATCCTATCCCATAACTCGAAAAAAGTTGTTGGTGCATGACAGATGACAGGCCTGCCTACCGTTCCGGAATTTCCGGATTTGTCCCGGATATAAATAAATATTACAATTGGTTACGGAAAATACGGAAGGTTTTTTCGTGTTCCGGAAATGTAAAAAAATTCTGGAACACACTTTTTTAGCGTGCGTGTCGGGGAAAAAAAATAAGACATATGACGCGCGGTTTCAGTTCCGACAGTGGCCGAAGTCACAGCACACGATGATGACGCGGCCTTCCGAGTGTTGCCGAACAGCTGTTTGAGCCGCACTGCGCATGGGCATAGAAACTCGTTCGAATCGAAAATGGCGTCAAAACATTAGATCCGTAGGATCTCATCTTTGATATGATGATGATGATCATTATTGATAGGGTGGCGACGTGGTGATCGTTCTTAACGCTGATGCAATAGGATGTTAAGCTTCGTTGTTCCTCCTGGCATCAAAACGTAAGGTGCACGAGACTGATGATGAATTTTCCGATGAAACTGAAAGTGAATCCAAATCCGCTGGTGCCGGTGGTAAAAAGTCTACAAAGCGTCTGCAGCCTTACAGGGAGAAATACACCGAAAGATATCCGTGTATCAAACGTGGAAGTGTGGAATACAAGGTGTTTTGCACAATATGTGCCAGTGAATTCGGCTGCATGTACGGTGGTATGGATGACGTGAACCGGCATGTCGAGGGAAAGAAGCATTTGAAAAATGAAGCGAGCTTGGAAAGTCTAAAAAAAAAAAAACTTGACAAAACAAATCAAAAGTTGACTAGTTATTTTCCAAGTCAAGCGTCAAGTCAAGTTTCTAACCATGATTTGGACGTAATAAGAGCTGAAACCATGATGGTGGATCTCGTGGGCGAGCTAAATTTGCTGATGGCGTCATTGGACAAATTTAACAGAGGTTTCAAGCAGGTCTCTTCCCAAGTCCAAGTAGATTCAGTGGTGTAGTGGAGTGGTGTACATAGTGTAAATATATCTAAAAGGTAAGCTTGCATGCATTTGATACTTTTAGTGTGACTGAGATCCTGATGATTAAGTGCCAATTTCCTTAGTAGTAGTAGTAGTAGTAGTAGTGTAGGGACTAGATAATGGTGATCATTAAGCCTCACGGCTTATTTAATGTCCCATCTTTAGCACATATATTTCAGGTCTGATTTAAGCCAGCTCAAGACGCTCAACTATCAAAATCGTATTTTATAGATTTTAAAATTTCTTGTTCATCAATAAGATTTTTGAAACTGTTTAAAGTTTTTGCCTGTTTAATATTTTGTGGAAGTTTGTGCCATAGAGGTGCAACTCTATTACTAAAAGTATGTTTTCTAAAATTAGTACGGCTATGCTTAATAAATAATTTGTTAACAGAGTTTCTTGTTATATTAAATTTGTTTAATTCAAATTCTTGCTCAGATTGCATGATTTTGGGTCCTTTGGACCCCACTACTTACTTGGGCGCGTATTGGTCGCCCTTGCTTGTCGGCCGTGCAAAATGTCCCTGAAGTTTCAAATCTTGGGTAGGCAGGCCTGAGATGATCATTTAATGAGCATACTCCATCTTTCTCTGTCCTCAGCAACGCTCATGGCTTTGCTCAATGTCAAGCCAATCCATTCTCGAATGTTGTCCTCCCACCTCTTTTTCTGTCTCCCTCTTCTTCTGCTTCCTTGCACCATGCCTTGCAGGATGGTCTTTGCAAGGCTTGATGCTCTGGTGTCGTGGCCGTAACATCAGAGTTTCTGTTTATCCACTACTGTGAGCATGTCATCGTGTTGTCCAATGGCTTGTGTGATGATGGTCTGTCAGACTTCATCGTTGGTGATGTGCTGGGTGTAGAAAATGCCCAGAAGTCTTCAGTAGCACCTCATCTCCGTGCTTTTTATTCTTCATTGTAGAACTGCTGTGAGGGTCCATGTTTCGCAAGCATATAGGAAGATGGAGATGACAAGGGAACGCAGCAACCTCACCTTGGAGTGTAGGGGCCTAATGGACTTGTCTTTCCAAATGAGATTCAACCTTGTCAGGACAACAGTTGCTTGTGCTATTCTGGAGAGGACTTCCTGTCGGGACCCATAGTCTGATACAATAGGCATTATCCCTAAATAAACCGAAAGTAGGTTGCTTCTTCCCCTGAAATGCGGTTACACAATACATGTTGATAGCATAAACCGAAAGTAGGTCAATGAGAGTTGCTTCCCCTGAAAAGCGGTCAAAATACATGTTGACAGCTATTTAGGAAGTACTCCTATTGTTTTTAAATATTTGAAGCTTTGCACCATGTTAAGGGATTGGCCTTGGACTTTGAGGTCCGTGTTGATGCCATTGGTGTTGTTAATCATCATTTTTGTCTTCTCTGTTCTTACTTCCATTCCAAACTCTCTGGAGGTGGTGTCATGCCTCTGCACCCGCTGTTCAAGTTTTTGTTCCTCTACAGCCAATCCATCGATATCATCCATAAAACAGAGGTTGGAGATTTCTCTACCCCCTATGCTGACTTGCCTTCATGATCTGCAAGGGCATCTGACATGATGCGCTCCAGGAAGATGTTGAAGAGTGTTGGAGAGAGTAGGCATAACCCCCTATGCTGACTTGCCTTCATGATCTGCAAGGGCATCTGACATGATGCGCTCCAGGAAGATGTTGAAGAGTGTTGGAGAGAGTAGGCATCCTTGATGCACCCCATTTGTTGTTCTGAATCAGTTATTGATGGCGCTGTTGTGGTAGCCTTGTCATACAGGCTTTTGATGACTTCAATAATGTTAGGGCTGATGTTGTACACTCTCATGGTTTCCCACAAAGCTGCATGCCAAACTCGGTCAAGCGCTTTCTTGAAGTCTACAAACACATGATATAGATGTTGTTGGTGCTGTATGTATTTCTCGCAGATTATTCTGAGGTTGAAAATCTGCTCAGTGGTACTTTGCCCTGCCCTGAATCCTGCTTGTTCTTCAGCTATGATTTGTTCAGCTTGGGTGTCACGTCACCCGAGTGAGGGGATAAAAACTCAAACAAAAGAAACTACCACAAAATCCAGATGTACAATCACACTCTTTTATTCAACAACAAACGCACACACTCACAGGATAATGGGAATCTAAACCACCCTCAACCCCTATCTAGAACCACAACCTAGTATTTACTGAACAATTACCCCCCCCCCCCCCCCCTTTTGTCTAACCTGAAAACCCCAGAACTGTACACAAACAAAAAGCCCACAACAATATGCAACAATAGCAACAATCAATTAAATTTCATATAAATACAATTCCAGCTGAGCAAACAAATCAGCAAATCTTAGAAATTCAATTGTATTGAATAAAGTAACGTATAATTTAGTATCATTGTTCGTAACTCAACTGTTCCTAACTGAGCTCAGAAAAAACTATAGCAGATTACATTACATTACATTACATTACATTACATTATTATTGCTTTAGGTCCAGCGGACTCTTCCGAGCCAAATCAGGACCGGACAACCCCCGATCCGCATAAAAGATCTGCTGAAACAACCCTAGTGGTAAAACCGCAAGCTCTCCACCAGCCAGTCACTTGACAATAAAGACATCCCATGCAGGGGACGGCTGAGGCTTCACCCCAACTTATCGAACCCCCGTTTACAAAAACAAAATAGAATACAAACATCATTATAAATTATCAACAAAACACATACATATAAAATGCCTACATTGCTAAATAATAACATCATCGGAAGCCCTAGTGACCACCTGGCAGAAAGCATCCAATATTCCCAAGCTGATCCAACAGACCTCATACACAAATAAGGAGTCTTATCCCGGAAGAGTTTTCAAGAAAAAAGGTAGGAGACTCGGCTAGTGAAGAAGACGATAGTATAGCAGATTGATAGAACAGAGCAGGAATGAGAAAGAGCAAATGAGAAAGACAGCGACAGTGGGAATTTAAAGCACTAAATTTCCAGAAAGTGGGGATACTATTTATACTGAAACCCCCGGCACCCCAACGGGGAACTATAGCAGATGATTACACAGATAATTGAAGTAATTCACACGAAGTACAGAAGATGGAGATAGGTTTATGTGCGTGAAATGCAAATCTCTGTGTGTGTGTCGGTGCGATGTGGCTGGTAGCCTGTAAACCCCAATGGAAAGCTCCCGGTCATCCGAAGTACTGGGCAGGTTCAGGCGATGATGAAGGACCACACCCAGCAGTGGCGCCCATGACAAAGGAAAGACGTGGCGGTGGCGATGGTGAGGCCTGGCACCGTCCACACTTCACAGTGGCAAAGGCAGAGGCCTCAGGGGTTGAAATACATGAGGACCAGTCGTACAGCAGTAAACCCGTAGAAATATCGTAGAATTAGAACAATAGTGATATCCAGATAGGTGCAGTAGTAGTAGCAGTAGTAATAATAACAGGCCCAATCTGTCAACAAATAAATTGTCTCACTAGTTCATCCTCAAAAATGTAAACACTACATAACAAGTACTCCTTTTGCCATCTGCCATCTTGACCTGTTTATACATGCATCTCAATAATTCACTGCAATTCTTAATTCTAATAACTTATATTTCTTTCATAAAACATATTTGTTTATATAAATATACATAATTATTACCATTGCACTTCCAGTCACACAATCCGATTCATCTCATCCTCACCTCCGTCTTCATCACCCCTCTCAACGTTATAGTACATTATCTCCCTTCATTCACAGTTATCTCTATCACGCTATAATGCATCAACAATCTTCCTTCATATTCCTCACCTTCCTCACCCCTCTCCACCATAGTACATTGTCTCCCTTCCTTCACATTCATCACCATTCATTCACGTACGCAAGCTTGGAGTGCATAGCCACAAAGGAAATGAATTACAGGATTCACACTCACCTTTTAGTCCTCGGCCTGTGACACACGGATACACGTACACATACACTACAACACGAAACAGTACAGCACTACACAGGTTATCCGTTTGAGAGTATTACGTTCGTTCTGTGCTAATGCTATGCTTTGCACTGGAGCATCTCAATACCGACGAGGTACTTGAGCCTTGAAAGGTGCCTAAACGTAGGCCACACAATCTTAAGAGAGAACCCTACACTTATTACTTCCTGAATAAATGGCGGTTACAGTCTTTCCACTACAGTCTTTTAGTCATTCTTGTCCCGGCGAGGGCGCAAGACCTTGGGTGGTTCGAAACAACGAGACTCTACCCTTACAGAAGCACTTTACTCTAACCTGACACACACTGTCACAAAGTTACTTCTGTCCAAAAAACCGACTGCTCGCAAAAGCTTCCAACTGACTCTGCTGGCTAAATCTTCCACCAGTTCACAGCACAAGGTATCGAGTCCCGCTCAGTAACCCATTCTCCTGCTATACATTATCCACTATGCGTTAATCCCGTGAAAATCATACATACTCGTCTTACATACGCAGTCATACATGTCAAGTCTTACTTTTTTCCCGTAATTCTTACGTATTTTCAAAGTTTTTTTCACCTTACGGCGTAAGATGAAAATCTTACGTATTTTTTCTTTTTCCCGACCCTTTTTTTTTAAAGCCGAAATTTTTTTTAAATTTTTATCCGAAATACAGCCTAGAGAACAATTCTGAGTCACGCTCGCTTGCGATGGTGATCTCGGAGGAAGTACGGGCCTTGCGCATGCTCATAGCATTTCTATACACTGTTTCCGTCTTGGAGGAAAGGTTTCCGTTCATTCAGCTTATTGAAAATGGCGAAACCACCTGCGAGAAAAGCACGTATTCATTTCGGCCGATATCTGCCAGAGTGGGAAACAGACAGACTTCAAAAATCTTATTACTTCTTCAGATTCTTTTTTCTATTAAGTAATTTGGATTGTTTGTTGTTGTTTTTTAGAGTGGGGGGGGGGGGGGAGGGAGAGGGGTGTTTTTTGTGTGCAGTGGATAAAGCACAGTTATGAAAGTTTTTTTTTTTTTAAATCTTATTAAGTTGCTTGTTTGTATGGTATAGTGTTTGTTATTAAAAACATGCAGGTGAATTCGCATGTGTTTGCTAAAATTATTATTATTGTTTTTTTGTGTTTTTTAATTTGTATGTGCGTGTTTACCGTTTTACGCATTTCTTATGGTTTTCGATAGAAAATTATGGTCTCTTGGGCCAAAAATTATGGTCAGAAGCTCCAAGAGCTTGACATGTGTGCGCAGTAGGAAAAACTGCAGACACAACTTTGTACACTGTAGCACTAGAGATGTGCAACTCTGCACGATATGTAACTACCTCTAGTGTGTGCTGAAAACTCGTGTCATCACATTGGGGTTTCAACCTGTTGAGCATTAGTTTCAGAAGGACTTTGCTGGGATGGCTGATAGTGCGATAGTTTTGACACTTTTAAAGGTTACCCTTTTTGGAAAGTGATGACAAGTGACTGGGTCCATGTTGTAGGCCACTCCCCACTCATCTAGATCTTGTTACCGATAATGGTTAGGGCGTCAATCATCACTTCTCTGCCTGCTTGAAGCAAATCTGCGAGTATTGTGTCCACCCTCGCTGACTTCCCCTTCTTCAGCGATTGCACTGTTGCCTCAACTTCTTCTTGGAGATTTGGGAGGATTTCTTCTTCTTCTCTGTTCTCGGGACAAGATTTGGAAGGATTTCTTCTTTTTCTCTGTTCTCAGGACATGCTAAAACTGATGATGGTGGGTTGTGTAAAGGTCAGAGCAGTACTCTGTCCATCTGTCCAAGACTTCATGTCCTTCTGTAAGGCACAAGACATACTTGCTTAGGATTGTGGAGACTTTGGGCTGTTTAACACTTGTCAGCCGTTTCACAGTCTGGTAGGCCTTTTTGATTTTGTTCTTGTTCAGATTGATCTCCATTTCCTGGCATTGATCTTCTATCCATTTCTCCTTTGCTGTGCGCATGCCTTTTCGGATGTCATTGTTGATTTTTCGGTAGGCATCAGTTCCCTGTGTAGTGTTCTTTTTCCTTTCCATATCTCTTAGTTTGTCATACAGGTCCAAAAGTTCAGGTGTGATCTACAGTTTCTTCTTTGAGCAGTGCTTGCCAAGGATCTCAGTGGCGGCATCTGTCACAGCTGTTTGAAGGTGGTGATCATGGTGTTGACGTCTACTTTACTAGCTCCCAAAATGAGCAATAGTGCAAATTTTCCTCTTTGTGTCTTGAAATATTTCTGCCACCTCCAGGTCTTGCAGTTTGTCCATGTCAAACTTCAGCCTGGTGCACTTTGCTGTGTTTACTCTGTTCAAGTGGAGCCGAAAAGACATCATCACGAGATTGTGGTCACTTCTGATGTCTGCTCTTGGAAAAGTGCGTGTCTTGCCAAAAGTTGACGCTTGATCTGAAGCATTTCTTGACCATGATGTAGTCAATCTGGTTGATCTGCTTTCCGCTGGGAATATCCAAGTCCAATCATCGTCTGGATTATTTGGGGTGACCAAGCGTGTTTGCCATTATCAGATTGTATCTGGCAAACTACAAGAGTCTCAGACCTCTGTCATTTGTCGTTATTGCAGTGGGGTCTACAAGTGTCTCCCCAATTGTGGTATGCATCTTTGCCAACCTTGGCATTCCAGTCGCCTTGCACTATAACTATGTCCTTCCGCTGTACTTGGTCAAGGACAGATGTTCATAGAAATCATCGACTTCACTGTCATCATAGTCTGATTTTGGGGCATAGGCCCTGTATGATGGTGATGTTCAAAGGGCTGATCTCAGACATATGGTAATGAGTCTAATGGAGACTTGGTGGCAACCCATGACAGTGGCCAAAATGTCTTTGTGGACCAAGATTCCAATGCTGTGTTTGTACCTGTCATCTTTCCCGCAGAAATAAAGCTTATGGCCTTTGTCGGGCGTTGTTTCACCTAGGCCTTTCCAGCGCAGTTCACCAATACCTAAAGTGTTCCATCGATAGTGGTCCAGCTTATTAGCCAGTTCTTCTAATTTTACCTTCACAGTTAGGGTCCTGACATTCCAGGTTCCTATGATGATGTTGTCTCTTGTGCGGATCTTGCTAAGTTGTCGATCAGTAACCCATTTATCACCTCCGTCCTGGTGCCTAATGGATGGCACGGTTCTTGGTGACCCAGGCAATTAGCGATCCGGTATGGAGTGAGCGGTTCTTTTCATCATGTCTTGGGCACGAAAGACCTGGCGGTGCCCAGTCTTCTGCAGACTGTTGGCCAGAGCCGAAATCCATGAGTACAGTGTGGCTCGCTTTGGCCCCGAGCACATGGTCCTTAAAACAATAGTAAGGTGAGGTTCCTCCGCCCTGGCCGGTGACATCTTTGTAGAAGACTTTCACCCAATGATGCCATGCTGACATCACCCCTGTTAGTGGACATGCGGGGAAACGTTGGATCCATTCTAATAAGTGCCTGAACCACCAGGGCATTTTAGGCTTTACAACAGCATTTTTAACATTGTCAAAGTACAGTGGAATGTTGAATTTGGGATTTAGTGTTGTCATCTAGTACCAACAGATACACTTCACATTGCTCATCTTTAGTCAAATCAATGTAAATACATTGATACATAAATAAATGTTTTGTCTAAAATCACTTAGGTGAATAGACGTTAAATGAAATAAACAAACAAACAATGTAAATACAATATGATTGTGGTAATTACTGTTGTTATTTAGCATACTTACAGCAATGGTATAATGTGTTTTTCAGGGGACTGTGGACCAGGATACAAGATTGTGGGTACTGAGTGTCAGGCCTGCCCTCAGGGTGAATATCAAGAAATGCCATACCAGACTTTCTGCAGTAAATGTGCTTCTGGTCAGAGTACAAGGAACAATGCTTCTGCAAATGCTACAGACTGCGAGAGTAAGTAGTTTTAGGGCTGTGGACAGTATTTGTGATGTTGAATTTTTGACATTTTAGAAGAATTTTGTGACTTTTACATATTGACCTCATGTGTAAAGTTCACTACTGTTGGTGTCGATCAGCCCACCGGGGCAATAGCACGTTCTGCGGATCCCAATGGTGCAGCCGTTGATACCACACAGCCTTAGTATTATAAATAGAAGGGGACCAACTGAGTGCTCTCCAAGTGGCGAAGTAGCAATTTGCATGCTTTCACAACAAACTTATCAAAACAAATGTGACAACAAATGCATAAAAAGAAGTATTAGTTGTACAAAGTTACAGGCTTTGCACCACTAAAGTTGTCACGTGGGGTTTATGGGCTCTGCACAATGGAATTATGGACCCTCACGTTTATTCGGTGGGAACTGCTAGTAAGTCACCCTATGAATTACTTTAATAAATTTATTTGTTTAGCTCGTTCTGTGTTAAGGTTGGGGTACAGAAATAGATAGAAAAATGGTAAAAGAATACTGTCACACTAGCTTTCACACGGCTATGAATCATATGTAGTCCAGCCACTTGATAACAGTTAAAATCACACATTTATTTCTTCTACTCTATACAAGATTCTCTAAGTACTAATCTAACTTAAAATGTCTCAGTCACTGCTAATAGTTCGATCGCTGATAGTCTAGGCAGCTGTTATATCTTCATCGGGCACTTTCTATTCGAATTCATGTAGATTTGGACTACTGTGGTCCGTTTTACAGTTTCTGAAGAGTTGGACTACTGTGGTCCTGTTATAATCAGTTTAAGTGCACCTTCGTGTTATGCACTTAACTCATGAGTGGGGGTTCGAAGTCCTTCTGTGAGGTAGCTTCTGGTCCACCTGTGTCGTTGTGTAGTTGGGTTCCCTTGCCACGCTGTGGGGTCTGACAGGGTGTTTCTTCGGGTATCTCTTTCCGTCTTGTGCGGTAGAGTCTCCTCGACCAACTAGTCGTTTCTGTGGAGTGGGGCACACAGGATAGCTCGCCTGCTCGTCTGGAATATAAGAGACGAAATTCTGCACAACCCTGAATAATCGGTTTGTGCAGAGCGTCTCACTGAAAGCCAAAGTAGCCCTCAGTGATAGCTCCACATCTCTATACATAAGCGACGAACATTCTGCTACTTCCGGGTTCCACTGGAATCTCACTCTAAATTCCTATACATACATAAATATCAATCGTGTCTAACTATACACATACAGAATTAATAATATTATATAAACATTCAGTGGTACAGCCACTGGTCTGCAAACATACATATAAGTTAAACAACAGTGGTTCCGTACGGGATACAACATGGCGGCGCAACCGGTCGTGTTTCGCCTCGTGGTCGGCTCTTCCACGTGGTACGCAAATTCGGATTAATAATTCACATTTATGCATAGCAAATTCCACAAACATAATTTCAACAATAATATAAATATATCACGATGAAACAGAAGGGTGTTCATTTACCTGTTTGACAAGTTCAGGCCCGTTGTGACTTGATAGAATTCTATGCTTCTAAGTCCTGCTTCCTGGTCTAAGTGTGTAGAGATTTCTCTAGCTATCTAGCTGTTCACACTTCGGTGTATTCCTCCCAACTGACCAAAACTGTGCGTGGTTTGGACCCAGTCAAACTGGCTCCAACCACTTTGCCTAAGCTCTCCCATTGGTTCCAACGGTCCGATTCAAAACTTAAGTGCTGACGTCACTGCGCTGTGTGTGTGGCTCAGGCTCGCAGTGTGCTGTAATTTAATTGCTGCTGTGTAATATACTAACTCTCTACTGTTACAAAGACTACACAATGCTAAATAGTCAACAAGCAGAGTTTAAAACTAGTCCAATTCGCGACAGGCTCCCTCAACTGAAAAAAGGCGATGACTACTGGATTCGACCTTTTTCTACTACAGAGCCTAGTTTAACGCTGCACTATCCTAGGGTCCTATTTACAAGCTAAGTAAGTTGCTCTACCTGAGCTGCAATGCTGTGCCAGGTAGCTATGGACTCTAGTGACAGGGTATTACTGGGCGGGGACGAATTCTGGTGCTGTGGCCCTTAGTTGTGTTGGGTGGGCGACAGCTGCTGTGTCCTCCACGAGATGGCGACTGAGGTAGTCGGCTCCGTGGTTTTCCTTGCCGGGGATGTACTCGATTTGGAATGAGTATGCCTGAAGGGTGAGTGCCCATCTCATCAGGCGAGAGTTCAAAGACTTGGAGGCTGCCAGGAACGATAGTGGTTGGTGGTCCACCTGAACTGTGAAGTGGGTCCCATACAGGTAGAGTTGGAATTTCTGTATGGCCCAGACTAGTCCAAGGCATTCTTTCTCCGACGTGGCGTAGTGGGTCTCGGCGGGTCTCAATTTTCTGCTGGCGTAGGCGACAGGGAATAGCGTCTCTGCATTCTTGGGGTCGCGCTGTAGCAGTACTGCTCCGAGGCCTAAGTCGCTTGCGTCGGTGCGAAGAACGAATGGCTGAGTCAAATCGGGTAGGTGGAGTACTGGCGCCGATGTCATTCTGTCCTTGAGTGTTTGGAATGCTGTCTCGCATTCCGCTGTCCATACGACTTTGTCCGGGGCGATTTTCCGGGTTCCATTTGTCAGTGGTACGGCGATGCTGTTGTAGTTGGGGATGAACTTCTGGTAGAAGCCGCAGAGTCCTAGAAACGACTGCACTTCCTTCTTGGTCTTGGGCCTAGGAGCGTCGAGTAGGCGTTTCACTGTCTTTTCTACCGGTCGCAGGCTTCCTTTGACTGATGGTGTGTCCCAGAAATTCTAGTTCTGTGAATCCAATCTGACATTTGGTGGGTCTTGCCGTCAATCCCGTGTCTCTGAGGCGGGCGAGTAGTTGTTGTAGGAGCGTGACATGTTCCTCCCACGTAGGTGTTGCGATGAGGATGTCGTCCATAAACGAATGTAGGTGCTCGCTGCTCAGGGGTGCCAGGAGTTTTCGCATCATGGCGCTGAAGATGCTGGGTGCGTTGTGGAGTCCGAATGGAAGCACGTTGAACTCGAAGTGTCCTTCCATAGTGCTGAAAGCTAGGTACTTTCGGACTTGTGGTTGTACTGGTATCTGGTAGTATCCTTTGCTGAGGTCGATGCGTGAGAAGTACTTCGCTCGCTGTAGCTTGGCAAATAGGTCTGTCTGGTCCGGGAGTGGCTCTGGCTGGAACTGCGTTACGGCATTCAGGAGTCTGAAGTCGATGCACAGTCGATGCTCTCCGTTGGGTTTTCGCAACAATACCGTGCCTGCGCTGTAGGGTGAAGTAGACTCTGAGATGATTCCGGCTGCCAGTAAGGTGTCTATCTCTTCCTTGATGGCTCGCTGCTGAGACAGTGGCATCGGGTAGAGCTTCTGGCGGACGGGTGTTGGGTCGGTCACCGTTAAGGTTACTTCGACGAGGTCTGTCCTCCCTGGTCGGTCTGTGAGCACAGTCTGATGTTGTCGAATGACCTGTAGTACTTGCTGTCGCTGTTTAGCGGCTAGGTCTCCGTTGAGTATCACGTCTTTGTAGGTTTCTTTGGAGTGCAGGGGATACTCTACTGCATTGGTCTCCATGCTTTCTCCTTCTTCCGCGATGGCGATGGCTAGCAAGTTGTGAGTGCTGGGGGTCGCTGGTCGGTCCGTGTATTTCTTGAGGAGATTGATGTGGTGGTATCGGGCTCTCCCGTTCACCTCTACTTGGTAGACTGTCTTGGATTTCTTGGCAGTCACCCGGTACGGTCCTCTCCAAGCGATGTCCAGCTTGTTGGTTCCACTTGGAAGTAAGAGTAGCACTTGATCGCCGACTTGCAGTTCTCTGTCCTTCGCGTGGCGGTTGTAGTACTTCGCCTGACGGGCTCTTGCCTTCTTCAGTGCTTCACCAGCTTTCTTCCACGTTGCTTTGAGGGTTTCCTGCAGGTCTGCGACGTACTTGGTGGCACCTCTTGGTGTGTCGTCTATCTTGGCTTCCGTCCAACTTCTGCGTAGGGCTTCTAGCGGTCCTGCTAGAGGTCTGCCGAATAGCAATGTTGACGGGGTGTAGCCTGTGGCTGCATGGGGCGTTTCTCTGTATGCGAACAGTGCCGCATTCACGTAGGTGTCCCACGCTTCTGGATTGTCGTCGGCGACTTTCCTGAGTATGGTGAGAAGGGTTCCATTCAGTCTTTCTACTTGTCCGTTGCTGGCGGGGTGGTATGGTGGTGTGCGAATGTGATGAACTTGTATCAACTCGAACACGTCTTGCATCAGGCGGCCGGTGAACTGAGATCCGTTGTCCGTTCTAATGCTGTCCGGGAATCCGACTCTGGTAAAGATGGCGATGAGTGCATCTGCAATCTTCTTGGTGTCGATCGCTGGCAACGGGACTGCTTCGCACCACATCGTACATGCGTCGACGAGTGTGAGTAGAAATCTGTTCCGCTTCTTGGTCATGGGCAGTGGTCCTACTATGTCTACTGAGACTTGCTGGAATGGCACGCCGACTACTACCGATGGTCCTAAGGTAACTGGTACGGTGTGATGTCGCGGGGAATATCGTTGACATTGGTGGCAAGATTTCACGTAGCGCTTGACATCCTCCGTGATTCCTGGCCAATAGTAGTGTGCGCTGATTCTCTGCACTGTGGCTCCAATTCCCATGTGTCCGCTGAGTGGCATGCTGTGGCCTAATTCTAGTACTTGGGCTCGAAGGGTGGCTGGTAGTACTAGTTGGGTGTGATCTCCATCTCCTTGTCGATGTAGAACTCCCTCTTCCATGTAGAAGTCTCCCTTGTGCGGGGGTGTGTGCGCCTTGGGTAGCTTCTGGAAGCACTTCGCTATCGAGGTGTCTTCTTTCTGTGCTGTTTTGATCTCTTCGAGTCCTGGATTCGGAGCGAACTCGGGCTGGGGTGGTTGGGTTTTAGCTTGGGCCCTGGTTTGCACTGCAGCTATCTCTACAGTTTTAGGGGGCGTGCCTAAGAACACATACCTACAACCTAGCACTAGATCATACAGGGGTTTCTGTAAAACAGCTGCTTGGATTCGTCCTGTGACGTACCTACTCTCTACTTCGATCCAAGCTATTGGGCAAGTAGTCGTCGGTTTCGTCAAGTCTGCTCCTTGTAAGTCGACTGTCTTGTCTGTCAAGTCCGCGCGCGATACAAGAGATTCGCTAACTATCGCGTCGTATGATAGACCTGTGTCATACAGACAGTTCGCTTCTTTTCCGTTGACCTTGACCGTGTCTGTCACCGATGGGTGATCTCCGATCGTGTGTGGCTTGTTACCGCTGCTTTGAGTTAGAACTCTGTGCGCTGGCCGGCTTTCGCGCTCTTCCCTACGTTGTGCGGCCAACTTGAAACATTCTGCGGTGGAGTGATTGTTTCTGTTGCAGAACGAACAATACCGTCTCTGTTCTGCGGGACCTCTTTTCCCGAATTCCGTGTTGGGTCCTTTATTTTGCCCAGGTCTGGGGTTATTCGGCTTATTCGCGGTGCGCTCTTCCCGGTTAGGGCTTCGTTTCTGTGCCTCTTTCCCGTTAGGCTTTAGGTCTCGCCTGAAGCTCTTGGCTTCTCCGTGGGCGGCCACGTACCTATCTGCGACCTTGACCAGATCTTCCAGTCTTTCCGCGCCCTGCTCTACTGAGAATGTTCTCAGCTCGGGGGTCATGGTTTCCCGTAGCTGTTCCCATACTAACAGTTCTGTCAGTCCATCATACGTCTTTAGCCGTGGCTGACTGGCTAATCCACTTATCCAGCATTGTGGACAACCGATCCGCGAACTGCGCATAGCTCTCTCCTTTCACTCTCCGATTGGTGCGGAACTTTTGCCGGTAGCATTCTCCTGTCAGTTCGAATCCCGTTAGGAGTGCCTCTTTTACTTTGTGATAGTCAGTCACTCTGTCAGTCGGTAGCTTACTGTAGATGTCATAAGCCTTTCCTCTAAGCCCTTGACTAAGCTTAAAAGACCAATGAGTGGGATCTAGTTTGTACTCTGTTGCTAGACGCTCAAACCTAGTCAGATAGAGATCTAGACCTTCTTCTCTCTCATTGAATGTTCCCAGTGGAAATGACATTCCTTGTACAGGGTTGGGGCTACCTCTAGCTGATCTGAGTGGGGAGGGGTTGAGGAAGAACTTGAAGCTCCTGATCCCAATCTTCTTAGCTCTAACTCATGCTGTCTTTCTTTTTCCTTTTCTTCCCTCTCTTTTTCTTTTTCTGCCCTCTCATAATCCCACCTCCTAACTTCTGCATCTCTCTCTGCTGCTACCTTCTTCTGTTCTGCTTCTAGCTCTAATTTCCTGTTTCTCTCTCTGCTCTAATTTCTTCTGCTCTGCTTCTAATTTCTTCTGCTCTAGTTCTAATTTCTTTTGCTCTGCTTCTAGTTCCGCTTTTCTCTGTTCTGCTTCGAGTTTCTTCGCCTCTCTCTCTGCTGCTCTCTCTGCCTTAGCCTCCTGTTTCTCTACCTCTGCATTGATATACGCAATTAGGTCTGCCCCTGCTAAGTGTAAAGCTTCTCCTAGTTCCTTGAAACGCAATCTCAAGGCCACTGGGTCCGACATTGTCAAACGTGTCTATGAACAACCTCTGAATCACGTGGAATACCAAAACACTAGCAATATTGCAAGTCAATAACAACAATGCAAAGACAATCAAATTCGTAATCAATAATAGAATAAAACAAGAGTCAAATGGCATACAACAGTTATTTAAGCAAAACCTGCAAAAGAACAATGCAACATACAGGCACAAAAATAATTGAAGCAAAAAAGTTTTTAACTAAAGAATAGTGCACCACAACTGATCAGTGTTATACTCTTACACTATTCTAAGTTATTCTACTTCTACTGTTATCTAATTTTATTGTACTTAGGTCCGGTTATACCAATTCCTATTATACACAGATCCTGGCTAGGCTCGCCAATTAAAGTGTCACGTGGGGTTTATGGGCTCTGCACAATGGAATTATGGACCCTCACGTTTATTCGGTGGGAACTGCTAGTAAGTCACCCTATGAATTACTTTAATAAATTTATTTGTTTAGCTCGTTCTGTGTTAAGGTTGGGGTACAGAAATAGATAGAAAAATGGTAAAAGAATACTGTCACACTAGCTTTCACACGGCTATGAATCATATGTAGTCCAGCCACTTGATAACAGTTAAAATCACACATTTATTTCTTCTACTCTATACAAGATTCTCTAAATACTAATCTAACTTAAAATGTCTCAGTCACTGCTAATAGTTCGATCGCTGATAGTCTAGGCAGCTGTTATATCTTCATCGGGCACTTTCTATTCGAATTCATGTAGATTTGGACTACTGTGGTCCGTTTTACAGTTTCTGAAGAGTTGGACTACTGTGGTCCTGTTATAATCAGTTTAAGTGCACCTTCGTGTTATGCACTTAACTCATGAGTGGGGGTTCGAAGTCCTTCTGTGAGGTAGCTTCTGGTCCACCTGTGTCGTTGTGTAGTTGGGTTCCCTTGCCACGCTGTGGGGTCTGACAGGGTGTTTCTTCGGGTATCTCTTTCCGTCTTGTGCGGTAGAGTCTCCTCGACCAACTAGTCGTTTCTGTGGAGTGGGGCACACAGGATAGCTCGCCTGCTCGCCTGGAATATAAGAGACGAAATTCTGCACAACCCTGAATAATCGGTTTGTGCAGAGCGTCTCACTGAAAGCCAAGTAGCCCTCAGTGATAGCTCCACATCTCTATACATAAGCGACGAACATTCTGCTACTTCCGGGTTCCACTGGAATCTCACTCTAAATTCCTATACATACATAAATATCAATCGTGTCTAACTATACACATACAGAATTAATAATATTATAAACATTCAGTGGTACAGCCACTGGTCTGCAAACATACATATAAGTTAAACAACAGTGGTTCCGTACGGCATACAACATGGCGGCGCAACCGGTCGTGTTTCGCCTCGTGCTCGGCTCTTCCACGTGGTCCCGCAAATTCGGATTAACAATCCACATTTATGCATAGCAAATTCCACAAACATAATTTCAACAATAATATAAATATATCACGATGAAACAGAAGGGTGTTCATTTACCTGTTTGACAAGTTCAGGCCCGTTGTGACTTGATAGAATTCTATGCTTCTAAGTCCTGCTTCCTGGTCTAAGTGTGTAGAGATTTCTCTAGCTATCTAGCTGTTCACACTTCGGTGTATTCCTCCCAACTGACCAAAACTGTGCGTGGTTTGGACCCAGTCAAACTGGCTCCAACCACTTTGCCTAAGCTCTCCCATTGGTTCCAACGGTCCGATTCAAAACTTAAGTGCTGACGTCACTGCGCTGTGTGTGTGGCTCAGGCTCGCAGTGTGCTGTAATTTAATTGCTGCTGCGTACTATACTAACTCTCTACTGTTACAAAGGCTACACAATGCTAAATAGTCGATAGGCAGAGTTTAAACTAGCCAATTCGTGACAAAAGTAACAAAAGATGATATTTTCAATGGCTAAATCAATAAGCCGTAATAACTCTACTTGCCCTTAAATTTATCGAAAATAGAGCAATAAAGCCACCCTTCAAACCAAGCTATGAGTTTATTTCCTTGTTTGCTGTTATATTTGTTTGTAATATGTTGTATAGAATTACCCATGTGTTTATATATTTAAATATTTACATAAATAAAATAATACCAGACCTAACATAACAGTCCTGCAACAAGAATGAAAGTAGAATACCGTTAGCTTTTGAACTTCCAAGATTACAAACGTTAGTACGATATACTTATTGTTATGTAATACTCCTAACATGTATTAACAATGATGTAAGTACAGCTTGCTGCAACAACATGGATTGAATTTAAGAATGTTATTACATTATTAGTCCTGCATTGCAGCGCATTATTTTCGCCAAAACAATAGTTGGTCCCCTTCTATTAATAATACAAAGGCTGCGTAGTATCTACTTCTGCACCATTGGGGATCAGACCAACGTGTAGTGCCCCTGAGATCAGCCCTACCAAATAACACATCCAGCATAGTTCCTTTCACAAAATAACTTCCTTTCATTTATTTTACAAGACCCTACATTAGCAGTTATAGAACATTAAAAATGGGACAACTCCAGATGGGTAAACTGCTTCCTGTGTATCTCATTGTGTGCAGTTCTTTATGTGCCCACACATTTGCAACTGTATTTTTCATCTGCCAAAGAGAACCTGGCTCGGTTTCGCAAGGGTGAAGATAGGGGCACTGTCCTCATGAAGACTGATCATGTGAAAATGAAGGCCCCCAAACACCTCTTTCATCTAAGACCAAAAGATTATAAGAAAGCTTGTACACTTCGTTTCACATCTTCAGCAAACAGCATGTGCATTTTAGACATAACTGCACGTATCAATGAGAATTTCATATTTTTTTTTTACTGCTATGTAATTGTGTTTTTTATTGTAATTATTATGAACGTCTGTGCTTGTGTAGCCTTCTGTAACCCTGGCAGAGAGAAGAAGAATGGTACCTGCATCCTGTGTGAACGCGGCTATTACAAGAACAATGACCTTAATGTCTTCATGGATTGCACACTGTGTCCTATTGAGTACGTCACCCCTTCCACAGGCTCTGCGTATCCCTCACATTGCACTGTTCGTAAGTATAAACTCTGTGTGTTTGTGTGTGTGCCAGTATGTGTACGCTCATGGGTGCATTTCATTTGAGCATGCATGCATATATGTGATAGTAAGCAAATCCAACTACAGGATTTGAATAACATAGAAATTGAGAAGAAAAAATATAGAAAATCTAAGAAAGCATTAAAATGTATACTCATCCTTTGAGAGGATTTAGTACAGTGTTTGTCCCTAATGCTTGGACTTTTCAACATTTTCACCTTCATGACCACCATCTACAACAGCAGCAAAGCCATCATTATTTGAGAACAGTCACCAAAAATGTCGCAATGGTGCCATTGTTTTGTCCACTCATTCTTGTTCCCTTATGCATGAAGATCCCCACAATGTCCAGCCTACAAGGCACAACTTAGTAGTTTACTAAACTCTCCTTATGCCTTATCGGGTGATAATGCGTCATCTGTGCACAAAATGCACAGAAAAAAACTAGTAACCAACCAAGGTTTAACAACCGATTGGTTTGACAATGGTGCAAGTTTGTTTTAGAGCAGTTGAAAAGGGGGAATTAAGATTTCATAGGCAACGTAACGTGGTGTTTCTGATTGATGAATCAAAACAACATCTCTATGCATTTGAAAACAACACTGTCAACAAATACCAGGTAATTTGAGTCCGGCTTTCCTGAAATTTTGTCAGCAAATACAAACATTAATAAACATCTTTTTCCTTAGTGTATAATTATTGTATCTTATCAGATGTATTGACCTTATCCTTGATCAAATTGCTTTGTAGGCTGGAAATTACAGTATGAGCTTTACATTTACCTCTTATTATATTGACTCACATGCGTGCAGCAATGTGAGTATATTTATTTACTCCCCACCTCCCAGAACTATTTTCCAGATTTTTTGCAAATCTGTGGAAGTCCTAAATGGTCCAAAAATGACTTCTTTTTTTTTTATTGTTAGTCTGTCCATCTTTCTGTCAGCTGTACACTGTCTGCTGTCAGGCTGTGCAAAACTTGCAAGTGGCTTAATATCTCAGAACCTATTTCAACTATTACAACCAAATTTGGTAGGAGGGTGTATATTCACGAGGTCTCAGTAAATGAATTACTTCACTTCAGGGTCAACAACTGTTGGTAAAAAATGAACATAATTTCACTTTTTCCTAAGTTATTAATATTGAACTTGATTCTGTTATGCATGATAGATATCAATGGGATACACATACTTTCCAAATTTGGTCAACCTTGCTCTTTGAAGTGACCTTGAACCTAAACTGTAAGAGATATAAAGTCCAGTTGTATTAGGAGATAATAGACTGATCTTTCATATGTGTTCCGTTTTTATGTTGATCTTGAAAGTCAAGGTCTTTTATGCCTTATGAAAATCGTCAAAATGTGTCATTCGACAGTGGAATGGTTCTACATCTTACCCACATTATGCATCAACATTTGGTTATTTGATCATGTATGAGCATCAAAGGTCAGGTGATGGTCAAGGTCGCTGAATTTAAGGTCATCTCACTTTCACAGTTGTTTGTGCTGTCCTGGAGAGGACTTCCTGTTGGGACCCATTGTCCGATACAATTGCTCCTAAATATTTTAAGCTGTGCACCATGTTGACGGATTGGCCTTGGATTTTGATGTTCGTGTTGATGCCATTGGCGTTGTTGGTCATCTTTTTTTTCTTCTCTGCACTTATTTCCATTCCAAAGGCTCTGGAGGTGGTGTCAAGCCTTTGTACTAGCTGTTCAAGTTCTTGTTCCTCTCCAGTCAATCTATCAATGTCATCCGCAAAATCGAGGTAGAAGATTGCCCTACCCCATATGCTGACTGTACCTTCATGATCAGCAAAGGGCATCTTTCATGATGCGCTCCAGGAAGATGTTGAGGAGGGTTGGAGAGAGTAGGCATCCTTGACGCAACCCGATTGTTGTTCTGAACCAGTTTTCGATGGTGCTGTTGTGGAAGACTGCACTGGTAGCCTTGTCATACAGGTTTTTGATGACTTCATAATGTTAGGGTTGATGTTGTACACTCTCATGGTTGCACGCAGAACTGCATGCCAGACTCTGTCAAACGCTTTCTTGAAGTCTACAAACACATGATATAGATGTTGGTTCTGTAAGTATTTTTCGCAGATTAAGAGCAGGTGTAGAGCATCAAAGATCAAACTCCTTACTACTTAGCATTTTAATGCAACCATTTCA
The DNA here is from genome assembly GCA_036898135.1 of Oncomelania hupensis. Lineage (NCBI taxonomy): Eukaryota > Metazoa > Mollusca > Gastropoda > Littorinimorpha > Pomatiopsidae > Oncomelania > Oncomelania hupensis. The sequence continues at coordinate 71,554,270 of CM072512.1, read as the reverse complement.
TTTTATTTTTTCTGGACACTCGTTTTCATGTACAGTTTTGCTATAATCCCATAAAGAACATGTGATTTATATGGGCTTTGCCCTTCTACAGGGTGGGCCATAAAAAGTGTCCACATTTTATTGTGCAATAACTGAGATAGAAATTAATATTTTACAATGTGTTTTATTCCACGTAGACAACAATGTTAAAGGTTTTGTTCAAACTAATCTTAGCAAAATCTGTGCATTTTCAGAGTCACAGAATCAATAGTTCTTGATGTGCTCAATCCATGCTCCGAGTTGTTGATTAACAGCTGCGAGCCGAACGTTGAAGTTGTCCACAACTCTCTGTGACTCTGAAAATGCACAGATTTTGCTAAGATTAGTTTGAACAAAACCTTTAACATTGTTGTCTACGTGGAATAAAACATGTCGTAAAATATTAATTTCTATCTCAGTTATTGCACAATAAAATGTGGACACTTTTTATGGCACACCCTGTAGTTTTACAATATTTTAATATAAGCATTATTGATTTGGCATGCTTTGGCATTTATTGTATGTTTGTTTGCATACCAGGCAACTGCACAGAGGGCTCATACATTAATGCTGGCAATTGCACCCTGTGTGGCTATCGATTTTATCAGCCCCTTCGCTGGCAGTCATCTTGTATAGAATGTGGATTTGAGAAAAACACAACCAGACAGGGTGCTGTTAATGACACAGAGTGTATTTGTAAGTATGCCATTTTACTCTCTTCATGACTCGCATGCATAGCATTGTTAGTTTATGTACTAACACCAAAATAAATGTTTTGTAATATTTACAAATTTGCGCGCATTGAGTCCTAAGTAGCCCAAAAATTGTATTCCAAATAAATGTTCATTTTTCTGTCCATCCCTCTATTCGTCAATTTAACTGTACAAAAAGTTGATAATTACTCAGCTTGCTGGCGTTACAGTCTTAGTAATATTTATTCAATATTTGACTGTAAAACTTGCTTCATCAACAGTGAATCACATTGTATTTACATGTACGATTTTGCATTGTCAGAGTCGATTCGAGACAGACCCTATTAGCACTGTATTGATTTTCAGCTACTTTATTCACGCTTTTGCTGGAAATGAACGCGATCAGATTATAGCTACCACACATGCATGCCCCCCTGAGTTTCCTAAACTGGAGAAAACACGTCCAGGCAACAGTAGCGAAAGCCAACAAGATCAGCGCTTTTGCCCACAGAAACCTAAAAGGATGTTCGGTAGGAATCCAGTCTCAGTGCTTCAAGGGCCTAGCCCGTCCTCTACTGGATTACGCATCGGTCGTATGGGATCCCTATCAACAACATCTGGTCTCCACACTGGAGATGGTCCAACGACGAGCAGGACTAGCAGTGCAACATCCATGTTTGCAGAACTGAACCTGGAGCCCTTAATGCAACAATGGAGACAGATCGACAAGGTGACCATGATGTACCGTATCATGCCCGGCCTTGTCGACGTTTCCCAACAGGGACTTGTGCATGGAGCCCACCGGAGCACTAGGGGCCACAACATGAAACTCCTTGTCCCCCACAGTAGAACAGATGTGTACAACCACGCCTTCTTCCCATCAGCTACCAGGTTATGAAACTCACTGAGCGCTGAATCAGCATCAGCCTCGTCTGTTGCATCCTTTAGAGCATCGCCGACAGACTGGAGTCTCCATCTTGTGATAAATACCCCCTACATGTACATATGTCTTAACACAATTTTAGCTCAGTCAGACTGCCTCATTGCCACATCCTCAAATAATACTTTAGCCTGATTTTAAATCTGTGAGCACCCTTCGCTGCGCACACCAAAGTTGTGGAATCATTTCCTCAAAAACGGGGTATCCACAGTATTACGAAGAAGAAGATGTTTTAGACATGGTCACATATTAAAAGCATGGATATATTTGTGTTTCACAAATGTTTCACAATTTTTGTTGGCGCATATGTTATTAGTTTGACTTCACCTTAAGAAATGTTTTCTCCACTCCCATTTAATTTAGTTGTAACTCTTCCACAGATTTATTGTTTAATGACTTAAACTTTAATGAATACTTGCCCGGATGGCTGTTTTAGTGGACTGCTTAGCTGGTAAGGAAAACAGACCAGGCACTAACAACTGTACAGCATGTCTGCAAGGCTTCTTCAAGAATACACGGGGAGCTACCCTGTGTACGGCATGCCCTGCTGGTCTGGTGACAAGAATCAATGGATCTACCGAAGCGAATGACTGTGACCTACGTGAGTATGCCATGCAGCTTGGTCATGAATGAGTGAGATTCCGTTTGAATACATTACATTTTTCAAACCTAAAATATATGTTCAAATTTTTGTGTGCAGGAGTTTGCAACGGATTTTGTTGTTCTTGATGTGTATTTCTCTCTAGAAATAAAGGTGTCTTTATGCTAGCTTGACACATTGGCATTATAACAATATTTGACAGAGTATATTGGTTTATTGCGGTAGCAGTATGGTTTTGCTTTAATTTCCTCTCCAGGAGCGTGCCCAGCAGGTTCCTTTGCTGATACTAGCAGTTTAGATGGCTGCAAGGCATGTGCCTTTGGAGAGTACCAGCCTATGAAATGGCAGGAACAATGCATTCCTTGTGCTTCAGGCTTCACGACCTACCAGAGAGGGGCAAACTCCTCTAGCCTGTGCATGCGTAAGGACAACTTTGTTCATTCAAGATTAGTTTAACCCCTTAACTGCCAGTGACGACTTATCTCATCATTCAATATTGTGATGCATTATGCCAAAGACGAGTTATCTCTTCATTATCATTGTGATGCTTTTTTTTAGGTATAGTTAAACAGTCTGCAACACAGATACACATTATTTGGAAAGCTCAAAACATTAACTGTTTAAAATTCATGTTAAGTATGACAACACCTTTCATTGAGGGTTTGTATTATTAAGATCATTTATTCTTTCTGGACCCCAAGCTCAACAAATCATAGCTGAAGAACAAGCAGGATTCAGGGCAGGGTGAAGTACCACTGAGCAACCTCAGAATAATCTGTGAGAAATACCTACAGCACCAACAACATCTATATCATGTGTTCATAGACTTCCAGAAGGCATTTGACAGAGTCTGGCATGCAGCTCTATGGGCAACAATGAAAGTGTACAACATCAGCCCTAAAATTATTGAAGTCATCAAAAGCCTGTATGACAAGGCTACCAGTGCAGTCCTCCATAACAGCGTCATCGGGAATTAGTTCAGAACAACAATCGGTGTGCGTCAAGGATGCCTACTCTTTCCAACACTCTTCAACATCTTCCTAGAGCGCATCATGTCAGATGCTCTTGCAGATCATGAAGGCACAGTCAGCATAGAGGGTAGAGCAATCTCCAATCTTCGTTTTGCGGATGACATTGATGGATTGGCTGGAGAGGAACAAGAACTTGAACAGCTGGTACAAAGGCTTGACACCACCACCAGAGCTTATGGAATGGAAATAAGTGCAGAGAAGACCAAAATGATGACCAACAACACCAATGGCATCAACACGGACATCAAAGTCCAAGGCAACACAGTGCAAAGCTTCAAATATTTAGGAGCCATTGTATCAGACAATGGGTCCCAACAGGAAGTCCTCTTCAGGATCGCACAAACAACTGCTGCCCTGACAAGGTTGAAGCCCATTTGAAAAGACAGGACTATCAGTCTACATTCCAAAGTAAGACTGCTGCGCTCCCTTGTCATCTCCATCTTCCTATATGCTTGCGAAGCATGGACCCTCACAGCAGATCTACAACGAAGAATACAAAGCATGGAGATGAGGTGCTACAGAAGACTTCTGGGCATTTCCTATACCCAACACATTACCAACGACGAAGTCCGACAGACCATCACGCAAGCCATTGGACAACACGATGACCTGCTCACAGTGGTGAAGAAACGGAAACTCCGATGGTATGGCCACGTCACCAGATCATCAAGCCTTGTAAAGACCATTCTGCAAGGCACAGTGCAAGGAGGTAGAAGAAGAGGGAGACCGAAAAAGAGGTGGGAGGACAACATTCGAGAATGCACTGGTTTGACACAGCGAAGCCATCAGGGCTGCTGAGAACAGAGAAAGATGGAGTATGCTGGTTAAACGATCATCTGTGGTGCCCCTACGACCTCCGGGTTATGGGACAGGATAGGATAGGATAGACTCTTTCTGGATGTGCCCATCGTAAATTTGTATGAGATTATGAACTCTTTCTGGATGTGCTCATCACAGATTTGTATTTTTTATTTACTCTTTCCGGATGTGCCAATGGACTATCTGCAGATTTGTGTGGAATCATTTGACACATTCTGGATGCATTACAAGAATATCTGTATGTCGGTCGCTGTGCATGCTGCCTGCTGGGATAGGAGTATGTTTCTCACTGTCAGGATTTCTGTTCACCAAGCAGTAATATGCTGTTTTGTCCCCATAAATAGTTCTTACTGGTTCTCCACAAGATATAATCAATTATTGTACTGAAATTTTTTTTTTTATGCCAACAATTTATCACTCTAAATTAATATGTATGGGACAGCCTCAGACCATGTTTGCCCTGACAGGTCCCTAAAAGGTTACAAGTCAATATTTCCTCTAAAATTGCTCCGGCCTGTTCTTTTCCTCAGATTTGTTGAAGGATTAATTGAAGTCTGAAAGGGTTGTTACAAAAGTAATAGACATTATTATTTATGTTGTAATTAGTTGCAGTAGTAGATATAGTGACCACTTTTGTTCTCAGTAACACCTTGATGAAGAGCAGTTTGTGTATGGTATTTTTAACTACATCACTTCTGTTTCTTTGTTTCCAGGTGATTGTCCTTCTGGAGAACAATATGACAATGTGACCAATACATGTACCAAGTGCCCCATCGGTTACTACAATGATGACCTGGATCCTGCCAAGTACACCTGCACCATGTGCCATGTTGACTTTATCACAGAAAGCACTGGAGCTACTGGCAATTCTTCTTGCAATGTCCGTAAGTGAACCTTGGCATGAATAAAGATGATGATGATGATTGATGTTGATGATGATTGATGATGATGATGATGATATGATATTGATGGATGATCATGATGATGATGATGGATGATGATGTTTTAACAGTAGAGAATGATTTTCAAGGGGTTAGGCTGCAGTGCAGTATAATGCATTATTTTTTTGAATACTGAAGTTCCAATGCCTAAAATTGTGGGTATGAAATATGTTACATGGGTTTTTATTCAGCCAATCTAAACTTAAAAAGAAATATATAAATTACCTGTAAAAAATTATTTTCTGTCATCGTATATAATGGTCTCTTTAGACTGCTGTACACTAGTTAGACTTCAATAGAAGAAAAGGCGTTTATTATTATTATTATTATTATTTTTTTTTTATTTTTTTTTTTAAATTATTATTATTATTATTATTATTATTATTATTATTATTATTATTGTTGTTGTTGTTGTTGGTTCTTGTTGTTGTTGTTATTATCTGTCATTATATTTAATTATTTCTTCGGACTGTTGTACACTGGTTAGACTGCAATAGAAAAAGTTTCATTACTATTATTATTGTTAATGGGTTTTAAATTGTGACTATAATATGTATAGAGTACAAGCCTGTGCTAATTATATCAGTTGAAGAATGATTTGGATTCAACCTGATTCAACATTCTTTTAAATAATTCCAGGCTAAAGGAGTATGACAAAATTGTTGTGAGAGTTGAAGGTTTCAGATTATTTTCCAATCAAAATATGTTGTCTTGTCATTGATAAAGTCCACATTGAGTAAACTACTCCTTTCCTTTATTATATATGCAATTTTTTTTAAGTTTTATTGACTCACATGCATAGCAGTATGTCTTTGTACACACCAACCCCCCAAAAAATTCTAATTTTTTTTCAAATTTGTGCAAGATGGGTCCTAAAATAGTCCAAAAATAATATCGAAAAAAATTTCCGTCCATCCATCTGTCTGCTGACAAATACTTTAAAATGGCTAAGTACTCAGAACCTATTTAAACTATCACAACCAACCTTGGTAAGATGGTGCATACCCACGAGACCTCATAAAAGATCAGTGAATGAATGATTTCACTTCAAGGTCAAGGTCACAGAGTCATCAAATGTTAGTCAAAAAATGAAAATTGTTCACCAAATTTTTCTTTTTTTTCTAGGTTATTAATATTGAGTTTATGATTCTTTGATGTATGATAGATATCAATGAGACACACATACTATGCCAATTTTTATAAACCTCACTCCAAGGTTAAGGTCACTGGAGCTGTCCAAAGTTGGTTTTTGCGTTAATCTTGAAGGTCAAGATCATATTAGGATTGCACAAACATACAGAAAATAGGTCATCATACAGTGGAATAGCTGTTTATTTAACCCATAGTATGGGTTATTTGATAAGACATTCATAAGAGACCATGTGTTGGTCAAGGTCATCCCAAGTTCAAGGTCACTGAGGGTCAAGGTCATCCCAAGGTCACAGTTTTTTTTGTTGTTGGCACATTACAACTTTAGCTATACTTTATTTGATAGTAGGCCTACATGAATGTATTTGGAGCCAGAGATCAATGTCATCTCAAGGTCAAGAGCATAGAAAGATAAGTCAGTATTTGCATTTTAATGCCACCATTTCATTTTTGTTTTTTTTGGCACTCATTTTCATGTTAAATATTGAGTTCCATAAGGAGCATGTGAGTCATATGGGCTTTGCCCTTCTAGTTGTCTATGAATAGTTTCAGAGTTGAAACGAAGCAAAGTATCATCACGAAAAAGAACTGAGAAAGCTGATTATATTAATGAGTTAAGCTTGGTAGTAATCAAATTACCTTCAGATCATAAACTTTGGTGGTGCTGATGAGAGTGAGCAATGTATATGCAAATGTATAAAGATTTGAAAACTGACCATTCTGATATTAAATGTTGTTTTAACACTGTTTGGCTTTGCCATTTGATGCACTACTAGAAACAGTTAAAAACTGCTAGATTATTTGCTGAACATTTTACTATTGATTTTGTGCAGTAAAGTGGATGAGGTGCCTTCAGCATGAATTCATTGAGATATGCAGTACATATCATTATCACCCTATCATTGAAAGAATTATTTAGTATATTGAAAACAAGTATTTTAAAATTGGTTTGGATGATGCCTTTTTTTAAGTATTCTCATTTGAATGTTTGAAGGTAACTGCACAACACCGGGTCAGTATTTGGATAAAGGAGCCAACTTGTGTAAGGATTGCCCTCGTGGTCAATGGCAGAATCAGAAATGGAAAGAAAGCTGTCAGCCATGTGATGTTGGCTACACTACTCAATACATGGGTACCTCTGACCCTGCTGGTTGTCTATGTAAGTCATATTTCAGCTTTTTATACACAATACAGAATTTATTCTGCCAAGTGACAACAGTGAACATTGCACACAGAATTAGCTTTGATGTTGGAAACTTACACTACAGGCACCAAACTTCTTATCATACCTATCTCATTCATATACCGCACCATTATTAAATACACAGCCTTTCAATAGCATGGAAAAATTGAGCACACTATTAGACAAATATCACCAATAAACTGTTTAAGTTAGAAATTACTGGTAACACGGTAAAACTGTAATTATAAAAACGTTTCTTGCTAGTCAGTTTGACTTTGTTATGCAGTCTGTTGGTATACCAAAAGCTGTGTTAGAAAAGGTCAATCGGCTGTTGTACAAATTTTTATGGCAGAGAACATTTTCGAACAGAAAGGCTTTTGAAAAAATTAAAAGAAAAATTTTACAAAGCGAATACAGCAATGGAGGTCTTAAGATGGTTGACATGGTTTTCACTCAACAATGTTACTATCTGCATTGGGCAGGAAAACTAGCTTGCAGCAACAATGAAAACTGGACTTTCATTCCTGTTTGGCATTTACAACACCTAGCAGGAAAACTCGGTAGCTTTGATTTTAATTGTAGAGAAGATAAAGCTAAGGGAATACATTCAATACAGAATGACTTCTGGAAAGACGTGCTCATAACATATTTGAATACAAAAACATTGACACCGATGAACGAAATTAATAAACACAATGTGTGTAATCAGATGTTATTTAATAATCAGCTTGTTCAATATAAAGGTAGTGTATTGCATTTTGCATATTGGGTTAAAAGTGGAATTGAAAGGATAAAAGATCTCCTAAATGTAACAGAAAACAGACTGTATTCCTTGGATGAAATGCAGGCAATCGTTGGTAAAAATAAATGGAGTGTTATGTTTGAGTACAATGCTTTAGTAAACGCTATACCAAAGAGCTGGAAAGAATGGTTAAACTCTGGCAAATTCACAATGGTAGAAATTTATGAATCTAGTGGTATTATTTTTAACTGTAAACCTAAATTAATTAAACAAATGTTAAATACTGCTGCAGCAGAAAATCAAGCACTTAAACCGCACGCAGTTGCCTTATGGAACCACAAATTTAATATTGACATTGGCGACAAAGTGTGGCTAATGCCAAGAAAAGCAACTAAAGAAGTCCGTTTAATAGAACTGCAATGGAAAATCATACATAATATTTACCCTACAAACATACTACTGCAGAAAATGAAAGTCGTCAATAAAAACAAATGTAACTATTGCCTTGACAAGGTAGACTTTATTGAACACTTCTTTTATGAATGTGATTATGTAAAAAGATTTTGGAATCATGTTTCAAGTATACTGTCTGCTAAACTTAGTACAAAAATTGAATGTTCTATGCTAGAGGTGTTTTTTGGTGTAGCAATTGAAAGATTACCGTTAACAGAGGAAGAAGAAAATTTCGCTAATCATATTATCTTGATAGGAAAATTGAGTATTAGTATTGCCAAGAAAACAAATGCGTTGAATTCTTTGCGTGTCATTTTTGACAATCAGTTATTATTACGACGCTTAATGGTTACTAACTAGTGGTGTACATATATAATATTCTCTTGCAAACTTTGAAAATCAAGGCTTGTGCCTTGCCTACTTCACTAGTTATCTAGTTATTGTTTTCTCTTGAAAGCATGCTTGTTCTACAGTCTTTGTCTTTGTTTAGTCTTATCTGTCCTATCCTTTAACATGTAGATTTTGTGTTAAAAAATGAAAGAACCAATGATAAGGCATATGGATGTTAAAAAGGGGGGGGGGGGGGGGAGAGAGGGGTGGCGAAAATGGGGAAGTCTGTTTTATTGATTTGTATTTTGATATATTCTTGTTGTCTTATTTTGAAAAAAAAAAAAAAGTAAAGAAAATTTAAAAAAAAAAAAAAAAGAACCAATGAAGAAGATCTGAGGAACCACTTCTAAAAAAAAACTAAAAAAAAAAAACTAAAAAAAAAAAGAAAGAGGACTCGATCTGCATGTAACTGAGGTTCAAAAAAAAAAAAAAAAAAAGAAAAGAAAAAAAAAATTACTGGTGATTAGACAGTTTACACCTTTTCTTGTTTTTTTTGCTATTGAGGTAATATATATGTCCATGTAGTTAAATGGAAAGCAGGACTTTCTATGCCTATAATTATGTCTCTGACCCTCTAAAACCTGAAGGGAGGTACTGTAAATTCTAACTACGGCAGTTTTAGAGGGCACATTAAATAAAACGATGTTGATAAATTTTTTATTTGCACTTTTAATTTGCCTGAACAGGAAGGAGTTTTAATTATGAAAATGGCACTGATTCCACAAGTTGTTGATTGCCCTATAGATGACTGTCCAAAAGGGCAGGAACTTGGCTCTACTGGCCAGTGTGAAGCATGCCCTAAAGGCAAATACCGTGACAAGGCACTGTACTGGAACTGCCAACTTTGCCCCGTCGGACTGACCACTGCTTCTTCTGGCGCCGCTTCCATCAAGGAGTGCAGCATTTGTAAGTAATCTATCTTTCTCTCTCTTTCTGTCTCTCTTTCTAACGCTCTTTTCTAACTATCCTGAATCCCTGTCCTGCACCCGTTTTTATACTCCTCATCCCAGGGGCAGTTGGGTTCTAAAACTCAATTGTTGGTTCTAACACTAGTTCCCTCCTACTGTTGCGATTAGTGTGATGGTTGTCTAAGTGTATAGTTTTCCCTTCTCCCTCATCCCCGGTCGCTTAGGATTGTGCTCAGTCGTCTGGGCGTCGGACTATGCGCCCTAAGGTTGCAGGTGGGCGCCTCAGGCGGCTGGAGTTAGATTCTGTATCGACCAGCGCCTTGAGACGCCTTGTGGTGAGATATGTGCGCGTTACAAGTCATCGTATTAGTATTATTTTTAACTCGCGAAAGATTTAAACCATTGTGTTTATCTGGGCGGAGAATGTAGATCCTAAAATTGAGCTATTGTTCACGATCGCTTCACATTCGCAATCATGAACTCCGATTTTGGCATGTCATAAATTCGAGTTTTCGTGTTGCCATTACAAAAGTACTGATAAATACCTTCTGAAAGAATTTTTGGGCACTAACTCGGTGCGTTCTAAAAGATTTTACTGCACTTTCTTCAGACTTAGACACGATGGACAAATATATTTTTTTAATAATAATAAATGCGACATGATGAACACTTGGATATAATTATAAATGCACAGAACGATGCGCAAATCAACTTACTCGACTGCCTTAAAAGACAATTGCTTCATGAGTTTTCTTTTTGTATTCAATTTGTTTCATGTAGCACTTTGTCCCCTTGGTCAGTACTTCAACAACGACCCTACAGTGCTTAGCTGTATGCTTTGCTCCAACAATTCATACCAAGATGAGACAGGCAGTTTTACTTGCAAGCTTTGTCCACAGCGAACAGAGACAGTCGGTATGGGCTCTACCATGGCTTCACAATGCATTGGTTAGTATAACCTCGTATGTTTTAAGCTTGTGTGATTTATATGTTGTACTTGTAACCACTGCACCTATTTTGTTGTAACTGTTTTAAATTGTTACTGTTTACATTCTTTACATGCACATTACCATATTGTTTTTCCCTTTGTTTATAATAGATGTTTGGATGGTTACGAGGTTAACCTATGAATGTGTGCATAAATATAAGCTCTTTGAGCAGACGGTTGTCTGTAATCGCACTTTATACGATTAATATTATTCTTACTTCAGACACAAACACTGTAGTAAATAGCTGAACCTTAACAAGATTTAGATTTTTTTTAAAGACCACATGCAATTCTTTTACGTGTTGCATGGTTTCTTGTTGTTTTTTCACAATATCAACTTATTGGTGAATCTCACTGTTATCAGTCTGTTTCCACAGATTATTGATTTTGATTTGATTTAAATTGATTTGTTTAATTTAGTCCCTATTGCATTTTTGTCTGTAGTTTTGTGAAAGTATATTGAATTGTTTGTGTTTGTCATGGTGTGTTTGTCTGTAAGAGCGGAGAAAAGATAGAATGTGTATCTCTTTGCCTCTGTGCTACAGTCTTGTCTTCTTCTTAACTATTGTGTAATGTTGAATTTCAGATCGTTGTCAGGCAAGGAGCAACACATGCGGCATCAACGCTACATGTGTCAGCACCAACACTGACATCACCTGCACTTGTAAAAGTGGATATGTAGGCACTGGCAGCCAGTGTACACGTTAGTATTCACCATTCAGCTCTTTTTATCTATGCTCATCTTTGGAAATGTCAGGTAACCAGACACACAGTCGTCTAAAAAAACAGACTCTGGAAAATATTAAGAGGAAATTAATCTGTTTGGGTTGATTTGCAAGATCTTTTCTGAACATTGCATTTTAACTTCATGCGAAAATAAATTTCTGAAGAGTGCAATGGAATAAAACAGAGGACTGGTAGTATTCAAAATGTACAAAATGTATTTAATAATGAAAAACCAATATGTACATAAACCAAAAGAATGCTAATTTGGACAAACACAAGACAAAACCACACAATGCAAATATGAATTGTTTTGTCTTGTTTTTGTCAAACTAGACCATGCTTGGAAATACGATCAGGGAAACAAATTTGTCCGACTTCCCAGCATGTTGCCCCAGAGTTGTCTAACGTTCAGGCAGACATTCTTTGCAAACAAACAGTTTCTCGCCTGCTCTGTCCTCCATCAAACCTTTCGGACCAACTGAAATGTTGATTTCAGTTGCAATCCTTGCTAATTTGACCTTGCACTGCCAGGCCACCACCACCACCATCCTTTCCCGATAAAAATGCTTGCAGCTCGGGATAGCTTTCATACTGTTCTGAGACAAAGATGTCCACCTCGAAAACTCTAGGTAACTAAAAACAAAACAAAAAGACAAGTTACCTCCCATTTTCGAAGACGGTCTAATAGCATTCTTTTAGTTGATGTACATGTTTGTTTCTCGTTATTGAAGAGTGCTTTGTTGTCAACAATAGTTAACAGGATAGCTTTTGCTGCTATTGCGTTTTCCGTTTTATTTTACACCTTTTTTTTAAATAGTAGAATAGTGTGTTCATACATATTGCTCAGGCATCTGTGAATGGTATACAAATATACTCATAAATTGGTGAAGATTAGGTTGCTGTAATACCCTCATTACTTTATTATGTGCAAAATATGAATTTCAATAGCATCGCATTAGTAAACATACACAACATGAAATATATATAGGTATTAGGTAAGAAACAAGTTGCTTTAAAGTTATGGATGAAATATGCAAAAGTTCAACACTACATTCACCAACAGGATAGTGGATGGATGAAAGAATAGGAGAATTTTGTCAGTTTTTCTATACTTTTTCCGTTTATAATTTTTCACTTGCGTGCATCTGATGTTCCCACCCTTACCAACCCCCCCCCCCCTCTTTCCCCCAAACTTATTTTTTAACTCAGAATTTTGCAAGTCTGCACCAAATCCAAATGAGTCCTAAATAGCCCAAAGATGATATCTAAAACAAATGTCTGTCTGTACAAAAACTTTAATGTTAGTAATTACTAGAAACCTGTGTTATTTATCAAAACTGATCTTAGTAAGATGGTATAAAGCTATGAGAGCTCAAAATTATTGTTGATTGAATGACCTCACTTAAAGGTCAAGGTATAATATTGTTGTACAGTTTAGTGGTTCTATATTTGACCCAAATAGTGCATCAACATTGGTTTATTTGGTCATACATGAGCCTTAGAGGTAAAAACAAAAGGTCGATGTCTTGTCAAATTCAAGGTAATGGTTGTTTTTGACATATTAAAACTTCTGCTGTACAAGAGTGTTCATGTGAAGCTGGAGGCAGACCTGCCTACCCTTCACATTTGAAATGAGAAGTGAGTTCAGGACAAAATGTGTAGTTTTTCAGGCAAATGAGTAGTTCAAACCAAAATGTGTCAAATCCGCCATTTTTCAGCACCTTTGAACCACTGTTCTTCTTTTCATTTGGGCTGCCGCCTTTAGCATCTTGAGTGGAGACCGCTCGCACTCATGCTGCTTTATTTCAAGGAACACTGCACGCAGTAACACAGGCAGGCACCCAAGCCTAAATTTAGATTTGACAAAAGGCTTTCTAAAATGTACAATTATGAAGACAAAGTTACGCAGTTGGACTAAAAAATGTGTAGTTACACGGTTGGTTAAAAAATGCATACTTTTCTAGGGTCATCTTTGTTGTTGTTGTTGTTGCATCAAGTTTTATTCATCAGATTAACATAAGTTGTACTTATGTAACATAAACAATTTACAAAATCTAACATGCGCACATCATAAATATTTTCCAAATTAAGTAATTAATTAATCAAACTATAGAAATCATCATACTACTAACATACACATACACTTTTTAACAACATACAATCATTCCCTTGTAACAATTAGTTGATAAAGAAACACACAAAAGAAAAAAAAAAGAAAAACTTTCAACTTCACCTGTGAAGAACGAAATACTTATAAATGTCATTTTGCGTCTTACAGAAAGTTGAAGTTAGGCCTCCAGGCCCGTACCCCCCCTCCCCCCCCCCCCCAAAAAAAAATAAAAGAAAAATGATAAAATAATCAATCAAAATTAAAACAAATTCATAAATAATTCCCCCCACCCTCCCTCCATTCCGTCCAAAAATAAATAAATAAATAACATATATTTATTGAAACTAGTAATGCTTAATTAAATAAATTAGGTACAAAGAATAAACGGACAATTACTAAACTAATTGTTAGAAGATATTTAGAAGAAATTGAATAATTCATGACTTCTAAGTAAATCTATGAGCATTAAGCTCAATGACCAATCAGAATGATCTTCTGGATATACAATACTTGAGATTGACATAGGTAGCTTTAATTTATTTAATCTAATGAGTAAAGGCTGAAAATGGTTATAGCATTTAGCCTTATTCTGTGAAATAAACTGTTAATATGAAAAGATTTTGAAAAAGATATAACGTTATTTGATACGGGTGAATTATCCAAGTAATGTTTTTCAATGACCTCAAATGACCTAGAGTCATCATGTAGTGTACGCATGTCTGCAGAAGTCATGGTGACATTTTTTTTTTTTTTTAACTTGATCCACACTGGGCATTCATTTTCATGTAGAATATTGTGAATGAGTTTTAAGGAGCATGTGAGTCATATAAGATGTGCCCTTCTAGATTTTGTTTTTTAATCCATTTATTTATTTATTTTCTCACAGATAAATGTGATCTTTCTGATTACTGCAAGAATGCCCTCATATGTGATAGAACCTCACTGCAGTGTGTCTGCAAGGAAAATTATGCTGGTGACAGGTGTGAACTCCGAACAGGTGAGATTCAATATCAGTATTGCTATGTAATGTTAAATTTTAAAAAATTATATTATCAAAAAAAAAATACCCCTTTGCATCACTGAAGGCCATACCAGGGCACTTATTTCCAAATTGTGTGTGTGTATGTATATATATTAACACTTTTTATTGCCGTTTTGAACGCGATGATACGAAAGATAACATCGAAGAAATCATAACGCGTTTGAAAGAAGATACCAATGCTGATGACAGTGACTTTGATATCGATGGTGACACAATAAGATCAGTGTCAAAAACTGAATGTAAACAAGGCTGCGGGCTACGATGGCATTGGAGGGCGAACCTTGAGGTGTTGCGCGGCACAGCTGTGCGTAGTGTTTAGCCAGCTATTTTCCTGGTCCCTGCGTGACTGTGTCGTGCCCAGTGTGTGGAAGCACTCTGTCATCTCACCCATCCCCAAGATCTCCCGACCCAAGCAGTTAAATGACTATCGCCCTGTAGCTCTCACATCCATAGCCATGAAATGTTTCAAAAAAATTGTTCTCTCTCGTCTACTCTTTCACACTCAACCCTTCTCTGACTCCCTACAGTTTGCCTACAAACCCAATTGCAGCACGGAAGACACAACTCTTACCCTCCTTCACAATGCCTACACCCACCTAGAGACACCCAGCTCTTTTGTCCGCGTCCACTTCATCGATTTCAGTTCTGCTTTCAATACTATTCAACCTCATCTCATGGCCCAGAATCTCATTTCTTAATCTGTACCCTCCAAACTCGTCCTTTGGATAGTTCAATTTCTTGTCAATAGGTTCCAGGCTGTCCGCTTTCACTCTGCTCTTTCCTCTGTCAAGCAAACCTCTGTCGGTGTGCCCCAGGGCACTGTGATTTCGCCGGTACTTTTTACGTTGTATACCGACGACTGAAGGCACTAATGTAATCCCTGTATTGTTTTTTGCATTTTCAGTACTAGTTCTGATGATGATGATGATTGATATTGATAATAATAATGGTTGTAATGATGAAAATGATGATGGTGATAATGATTTGCAGATCCCCAACCTTCAGGTCTAAGTGAGAAGGACATGATCATCACGATTGTGGTCACCATATTGGGCTTTTTGCTCTTCCTGATTCTTTTAATCGTCTGCTGCTGTGTCATGGCTAGGTAAGCACAGAATATATGATTGTTTGAATTGGTTGTGTCCAGTACATCTTTCTCAGTCTATGAATTTTAGGGTTATGTTACTGACCGTATATGCTGACATGAGTAAGCTCTTTCTCATGGGCCGTTTTATTCTGGTGTAGAGTAATTTCTGGTCGGTTCAAGTATTGATCATGAAGACACGATGTGCTAACAATTGTTCGATACATGTGATACAGGCGTCGCCAGCGCTCCAAGACACCTTTCCACGATACATCTGATGAGAGAGCCAGTATAGCCACAGGTTATGATCCCTTTGGAGGCTATAACACTAAGGGCTCCTCCCTAGCAGGAACACCAAGGATGATGCTACCAGCACAGAACCAACAAATGTATGAAAATCCCACCTTCACCCTTGGCGGTACTGGTAAGTTTATTAGTATTACTGTATCATTTTTTCTCTTTTGGTATTAGAGAGCGACATTTTGGAACATATTAAATCACTCTATGAAGGTAAAATTGAATTGCTCATGCTAGCCAAAGAAAAGAATGACAGTGCAGCACCACCCACAACACTGGTGACCAAAAAATCTATTAAAACCCATAATAAACTATCCTATCCCATAATCCAGAAGTTGGAGCACAACAGAGGATCGTTTAACCATCTTTCTCTGTCCTCAGCAGCCTCATTGCTTCACATAGTTTCAGTCCAGTCCATTCTCGGATGTTGTCTTCCCATCTCTTTTTCTCCATCTTCTTCTGGCTCCTTGCACTGTGCCTTGCAGGATGATCTTTGCAAGGTCTGATGCCCTGGTGACTTGGCCATACCATCTGAATTTCTGTTTCTTCCCACTGTGAGCAAGTCATTGTGTTGTCCAATGGATTTTTGATGGTCTGTCGGACTTCATCGTTGGTGATGTGCTGGGTATAGGAAATGCACAGAAGTCTTCTGCAGTACCTCATCTCCATCATAACCTATTGTATTGGACATACCCTTTGTCCATCATATTAAACATATTAAAAGCTGCTTCGGGATGTTCAGTTATGATGGTCAGATCAAAGTACAAGGAAGCAAATATATGTTGAATAATTTTGTTGAATATAAGGGCTTTAAAGTTATTGTTCATTTGTTTCATTATCTGATTGCAGATGGAGATCCAGCTGTTTATAAAGTGTAACACCAGGAGTGCTATACCGGTGCCTTAAATATCAGAGAAAACATCAAATTTTACATTCACCAAATATCTGGACAAGTTCTAGAATGTATTATTCTTTTACACAACCGCAATTTTTCAGTGTTGTTATTACAACTATGCTGGACTGTAGTGTAGTGCTGATGACTGACATGTTATTATCTCCAATCAACAGATAATAGTTTTGCTTCAAGTAACATTTATGTGCAGTATATTGATTGAACTAAGACTGCCATCATTAGCCCCAAGCCTGCCATAGTTCTTTTTGATTTGCACCTTCTGTTTCACAACAAGATGACTGTGTCTCAATTATATCAAAATTTGATATATGCAATACATCTTGACTTCCAGTAGGAGAGAATGAAATTATGAAGACCGAAATCTGAGAACCTGAAAAATCTGAGACTTTTGTTTCAGTTTGGTAAACTGTTCTGAGGGGAAAATTTAGGTTATAATGGGCTAGTGGAATTAATTAAAAATATGTCATCATGTTTTAATGTGTATTGTTGTTAGTAGTAATTGCTTTGATAGGTTTTATTGAACATATGTTCTGTTTTGCTGCTTGTGTGTTTATATCAAATTTTAATA
This sequence comes from Oncomelania hupensis, assembly GCA_036898135.1. Taxonomy (NCBI): domain Eukaryota; kingdom Metazoa; phylum Mollusca; class Gastropoda; order Littorinimorpha; family Pomatiopsidae; genus Oncomelania; species Oncomelania hupensis. Next base: position 71,536,675 of record CM072512.1, on the reverse strand, counting down.
GTTAGATGTTTATTTTATTTTTAAATGTTGAATTGCTGTGAAATTGTGATACTGAAGTGCCTAAAGTTAAAAGCTTTGTGTGTATATATGTGTGTTTAAACATAGAGATTCATTAAATTTTGTTTTTCCTTAAGTGAAAATTCTAACTTACTTTTATTTATATATATTCATGCAGATTATTGTCAATCAATATAAACTCGTGAGCACATATAATTTCTGTTATCATTTCTGTTAGACAGATAACCACAATTAACCAGTGGATTAGTTTGATTTGTTGTGTCCCTGACACTGACTTTTTTTGAAAGACTGTTTCCACACTTCTATGCAAATGTAGCCTTGGATCACATTTCTTAACCTGACAAGAGAAGTTGATTTATTTATTGAATTGTTTTTAATGTTATTATTAACTCATGAACTTATGACTTCCACAAATAAAATGTAAAGCATGCTCTCATCAGAAGCAAGCAAAATTTTAAGACTTTAAAGTGTACATTAGTTTTTGCCCCATTACATGCTTAGTCAAATTGTATTGTTATTGTAATTGTAAAATGACCTGAACCTAGCGAAATTGCCCAACTACCCCTTCTAAAACAAGAATTCATGTGGTAAAAGTATTTATTACATATGTGTAGAATTAGAGGTTTTCAATACTAACAAATACTTTTTTGTTTGTTGAACGATGTTGATGAGCGACTGTCCGCATTTTATTGAACTACATATAAAATATTTGTACGTTATATAATAACCTGCATAATTATTTCTATGATATTTAAGAGCTTTGTATGCAAATTTATGAATAAAATGCATTGTTTGTTTTATATAGATTTGCTCATGTTCATGTCATATTTTGAAAATTATTCCTATCAGCTGTCATTGTGTGAGCAAACTTCACTTTTTCTCTAATGAATGAAGTAATAAATCTTCATTGAATCTTGGATATAAGAGCAATAAAATGATTATTTGTGTCACGTCACCCTAGTGAGTGCCGTGAGCGTTCAGCTCAAACAGCCAGTGAGGTGGCTCAAACTCAAACAAAAGAAACTAACACAAAAGCCAGATGAATCTGAACAATCACACTCTTTTATTCAACAATCTAACTCACAAACGCAGGACAATGGGATATCTAAACCACTCTCAACCCCTATCTAGACCCACAACCCAAAATTTACTGAACAATTGCCTCCCTTGTCTAAACTGAAAACCCCAGAACTATACACAAACAAAATGCCCCACAACAATAGCAACAATCAATTAAATTTCAGATAAATACAATTCCAAGCTGAGTAAACAAAGCAGCAAATCTTATAAATTCGTTGTATTAAATGAACTGGCTGTATAAAACAGTGTCACTGTTCGTAACTTTACTGTCTTTTAACTAATCTCAGAAACTGTAGCAGTCAGCACACAGATAATAAAGTACACTGCACTAAGTGCTAAAACTGGTAATATGTTTTATGTGAGTGACATGCAGATGTGTGTGTGTGTGTATGACTGTGGCGTCGAAAGCGTGTAATGTAGACCCCAACGGTAACTCCCGGTCTGAGGTGCAGCGACGAATCCTGGCGGTGATGGCGAGAACGCTCCAGCGCGGTGCCCAACGTCAAAAGGAAAGGCGTGGCGGTGGTGGCAGCGACGTCCGTCTCAGTCCACACCCCACGGCAGGTAAAGGCAGAGGTGGTTGAAGTACCAACGGTGGTGACAACCGCAGAAGTCACAGAGGTGGCAGCAGCAATGCGGTAATACAGGAAGTAACGGTAGTACAGCACACATAGGCCCAATCTGGTCAACAAATAAATTTCTTACTACTCTATTCCCATAAAACTGTAAACAATACATAAGAAATAACTCCTTCCGCTGTCCGCCATCTTGACCTGTTTATGCATGCATTTCAACAATTCAATGCAACTCTTAGTTTTAATAATTTATATTTCTTTTCATAAACATAGTTGTTTATACACAACTATACATTACAACTATAATCACACTTCCAGTCAAACAATCCTGATTCAACTTCACTCTCACCTTCATCACCCCTCCCACGTTAGAGTATATTATCTCCCTTCATTCGCAATTATCTTTCTCTATCACGCTATAATACAACGTCATCCTTCCCTCATATTCATCACCCCTCTCTTATTTTAACATACGTATTCCATCATCACCCCTTGACACCATTTTAGCAACAACATATTCCAACAAGAAAATCATATAAAATCATATAAAAAATACTATTAGGAAAATCTCTCCCTTTCCCCCTCATTCACCATCATTCATTCACGTACGCAAGCTCGGAGTGCATAGCCACTAAGGAATAGAATTACTGGATTCACACTCACCTTTAAGTACTCAGCCTGTGAATACACGGATATACAACACCAACACCACAATACAATAACACAACACACCACAAAATGTTATCTGTTTGAGAGTATAAATTTCGTTAACGTGCTATTGCTATGCTTTGCACTAGGAGCATCTCAGTACTTGCGAGGTCACTGAGCCTTGGGCGGTTCCTAATCGAAGGAGACACACCCTTAAGAAAATACTCTACACCTATTATCCTGAATAAGTGGAAGTAATAATCTTTCCGTTACAGTTTTCTGGTCATTCCTGTCCTGACGAAGGCACAAGACCTTGGGTAATTCGAATCACACGATACACAGCCCTTACGAAAAACTGACTCCCCTTTATCCTATGATAACACAGTCTCTAAGTCACTTTTCGTCCAAAAAACGTCTGCCTGCAATAGCTTCCACCTTAATTGCCTCGGCTGGGCTAAGATCTACCCGGTTCACAGTACACTGTATCGAGTTCTGCTCAGTACCCTAATTCCCCGAATATGCATTATGCGCTATGCGTAACCCACGTGAAACCCACACATACTTATCTTGCATACGCAATAACGAATGCTGATACAAAACTTTGTACACTGCAGCACTAGAGATATGTAACTCTGCTCTATATACAAATCCGCACAGCTACTATTAGCGTGTGCTGAAAACTCCTGTCGTCACAATTTGGAGGTAGCATAACTTCACACAAAATTGCAAGGTTCAAAGTATACTTCTTCTAGTTGTCTTTCTTGGCATATTTTATAGTTCATGTAATTCTTTCCTGTAATCATCTGATTTTGTGGATGACATTGATGGATTGGCTGGAAAGGAACAAGAACTGGTACAGAAGCTTGACACCACCTCAAGAGCCTTTGTAATGGAATAAGCGCAGAGAAGACCAAAAAATGATCTACAACACCAATAGCATCAACATGCATATCAAAGTACAAGGCCAATACTTAAACACAGTGCACAACTTCAAATATTTAGGGGCAATGTATCAGACAGTGGACCCTAACAAGAAGTCCTTTCCAGGATAGCACAAACAATTGCTGCCCTAACAAGGTTTGAAGCCCATTTGGAAAGACAGGACCATCAGTCTACACTCCAAGGTAAGGTTGCTGCACTCCCTTGTCATCTCAGTCTTCTATACTCTGGTGAAACTTGGACCTTCACAGCAGACCTACAATGAAGAATACAAAGCATGGAGATGAGGTGCTACAGAAGTGTTTTGGGCATTTTCTATACTCAGCATATTACCAATAATACCCCCCATGCATGTGCCGGGTTTCAGTATAAACAGTATCCCCACTTTCTGGAGATTTAATGCTTTAAATTCCCACTGTTGCTGTCTTTCTCCTTTGTTCTTTCTCATTCCTATTCTGTTCTATCAATCTACTATGCAATCTTCTTCGCTAGACCAGTCACCTACCTTTTTTTCTTGAAAACTCTTCCGGGACAAAAACTCATTTGTGTGAGAGGTCTGTTGGATCCTATCCTATCCCGTTACTCGGAGGTCGTAGGGGCACTACAAATGATCATTTAACCAACGTACTCCATCTTTCCCTATCATCAGCAACCCTGATTGTTTCGCTCAGTGTCAAACCAGTCCATTCTCGACTGTTGTCCTCCCACCTCTTTTACGAGCTTGGATCAGCTTGGGAATATTGGATGCTTTGTGCCAAATGGTCACTGGTGCTTCCTATGATATTATTATTTGATAATGTAGGTATTTTATATGTATGTGTTTTGTTGATATTTTATAATGATGTTTAGATATAAGTAGAAGAAATCCTCCCAATTCTCCAAGAAGAAGTTGAGGCAGCAGTGCAATCGCTGAAGAAAGGGAAGTCAGTGGGAGTGGACAACATACCAGCGGAACTACTTCAAGCAGGAAGAGAAGCGATGATAGACGCCCTCACTATTATCTGTAACAAGATCTGGCAGAGTGGGGAGTGGCTTATACCATGGAACCAGTCGATTGTCATCAATCTTCCAAAGAAAGGTAACTTTAACAGGGTGGAGAACAACTGAATCAAGAAATCTCTGAAATCCGGCCGGGGCCCAGGGGCCAAGCCCCGGTATTCGCCCCCTGGAAGAAAATGAATGTATGCAATTTTGAAAGTAATTTAGGGCCTCTCCTGAAAGCAAAAAGCACAAAGTAAACATGAATAGAAACAACAACAAAGAAAAGAATGTTTTATGCACATGTCTTTCAAAAAAGTTAAGAATCTTGATTTGTAGGCCTAACAAAGTTTGAGGCCCACCACTGTTACACACAAACTCCACATTTCCAATTTTACTGGGCACACGGTTGTCTATTTCTTTAGCTCTAAACAGGCAAGAATTTTTATAATTTTAGAGATATTTAGGGGTACGTTAGTAAAAACACCAAATCTTAGGTATTAGTGACTAGTGTATAGATTTAAATGAAATAAAATGCAAAATGAACAGAAATAAATTCTCTTTTGATTATCTACCTTTTTCTACATCTCTTGTCATGTCTTGTTTTTTTATTACTCCATGTGTATAAAAAAAAAAAGTTTTAACAAGTCCAAACAAGCCCCCTTCTCTTCTTCACTTTCATGCCAGTCTGAAAGATCGCATATATGCATGCACACTTCTGACACTAATGTCAGTACCGATCTCTTCCTCCGACTCCAAGTCCATTTCTCTCACTTTAATGTCTGATAAATGGAAGCCTGTAAACTCCCCTTCATCAGTTGAAGAATCCAAACCATCCATTTTAGACACACACACAATAAAATTTGAAAATAAAATCGAAAAAACTAATGCATCACAGAGAAAACTTGTGGAAATGCAGTCGAATGTTTTCTTAACAGAATAAACCGGAAGTCAATTGCCGCAAGTCTCGCAATCTTTCAAACAACGTGAGAATATAACCACATGGTTGGTACGGACGCTTTTGGACGTTTTGCCTGTTTAGTCCTTTGGCCGCTTTTGGCCGCTATGCCCATTAAAGTGTAGCCCCTCAGCTTCTCACACTCGGAACTCAATATTTTTTTCTCGGAAATGCAAATGCCTTTCGCGGAAATCCGCGGATTCGCGGAGAATTCTCCACCCTGCTTTAAGGAGTGTGAAAATGACCGCACCATCTGCCTCATCAGCCATCCCAGCAAGGTCCTCCTGAAAATAATACTCAACAGGTTGAAACCCCAAGCTGAACAAATCATAGCTGAAGAACAAGCAGGATTCAGGGCAGGGCGAAGTACCACTGAACAGATTTTCAACCTCAGAATAATCTGCAAAAAATACCTACAGCACTATAACATCTATATCATGTGTTCGTGAACTTCAAGAAGGTGTTTGACCGAGTCTGACATGCAGCTCTGTGGGCAACCATGAGAGTGTACAACATCAGCGCTAAAATTATTGAAGTCATCAAAATCCTGTATGACAAGGCTACCAGTGCAGTCCTCCATAACAGCACCATCGGACACTGGTTCAGAACAACAGTCAGTGTTTGTCAGTGATGCCTACTATCTCCAACACTTCAACATCTTCCTAGAGCGCATAATGTCAGATGCCCTTGCAGATCATGAAGGCACAATCAGCATAGGGGGTAGGGCAATCTCCAACCTTCGTTTTTCGGATGATATTGATGAATTGGCTGGAAAGGAACAAGAACTTGAACAGCTGTTACAGAGGCTTGACACCACCTCCAGAGCCTATGGAATGGAAATAAGTGCAGAGAAAACCAAAATTATGACCAACAATACCAGTGCATAGCTTCAAATATTTAGGAGAAATTTTATCGGACAATGGGTCCCGACAGGAAGTCCTTTCCAGGATCGCACAAACAACTGCTGCCCTGGCAAGATTGAAGCCCATTTGGAAAGACAGGACCATCAGTCTACATTCCAAGGTAAGACTGCTGTGCTCCCTTGTCATCTCCATCTTCCTATATGCTTGCGAAGCATGGACCATCACAGCAGACCTACAACGAAGAATACAAAGCATGGAGATGAGGTGCTATAGAAGACTTCTGGGCATTTCCTATACCCAGCACATCACCAACGACGAAGTCCGACAGACCATCACACAAGCCATTGAACAACATGAGGACCTGCTCTGTAACAGCAAAAATATTGACGACAAAATGTAGTAAATTAGCTTAGCGCGAAATAGATAGCATCGAATGTAACATGACGTTAATTCACGAGTTATCTAAAGAGAAGTCCACACATGTTAAATTAACTTCCTTCAGACAGACCTGGCTAAACCAAGAATTTTAACTAGCTTACTTCGGCGAGATGACCAGGGTCTCCTAAAGCACTAAATAGCTTCCGAGACTCATATCTCTATTTGATCTAGCCTGTGCGGCTCTGACACGACGTCAGGCATAACCCAGGATGTCTCCCAAGTATAACAGGTGGGGAGGATTTTCAAAGAAAGAATATTCAGATAAAACCGCAGAATCCCATATTAACTAAAACGAGAGCTAAACGATTGGTCAGAAGGACGTACAACCCCTGCATATTATTGGACCCCCAAACTTAGCTCTTCAGTCGAATACTAACTAAGAAGCTGCAGGGCCGGATCCAGGGGGGGGGGGGGGGTTACCTGGGGTCCGGAACCCCCCCTCCAAACTAAAAAAAAAATTAATTTTGTTTTATGCAAAGAGGTTTAATTTTTTTTAATTGTTTTTAAAACATTGCAGTTTTTAGTCTCTTTTGGTCCAAGGTACAAATAGTTATTTATAGACAATTCAACGGAAATCCATTTCAAGGGATCCGTTGAAACGTCCAAAGCGTTTTCCCGTTGAAACGACCAAGTAACCCAACCCCTAAGCCTAAATTAGTAAATCATAATGCAGCCATATTTTCCTGTTCTGTCCGCAAGCCTCTTCCAGCACCTTCACCTTGATACTGCCCTAATCCCCTGTTAAGAATCTCTCTCATACACAGAAACTCAAGAACGAACTTCAGGTTCAAACACTTTACTAACTGAAAACTGACTGAAATCAAACTTCGACTTCCATAGCGTAGCCCCATAGACAGGAAGTGCCCGTAACCCACAACAACGGATGACGTAAACATATACATGAGCAATGGCGTATATTGATTACAACGTAACTGTCTTGCCAATGAAAACAAACTATCAACATCCTTCTTATTTTTAAAATAGAAAACACTCCTAGTATACTAATGAACCATTTCAGAACTTCAGACTCAATGTCTTTGAATAAACAATAAATATATATGGGAACTTAAAAATACTCAAAGCGCTTAAAACGAATTCGCATTCTTATGCAAATAAACTAAACACTAGATCTATATCAGGATCTAACGCAATTAACGAACTAATGAAAATAAATGTAAATCTCTTTAAATGTTAGTCACCGAACTGATTTTATTTCTTAGCGTTTCCGACAGTAACTTCACGTTCGTTTAACTGGTCACATAGTCATCCAACCAGCCTGGTTTCTTACGAGTTCGCTGGGATCGTCGGGGTGATGACGGACCATCGTTCACATCAAAATCATCATGTGGTACAGGATCTGGCATCAACAATCCACTGTCCATGGCATTAGGGACGGGAGGCGTGCTGAGCTGGTTGGGGGTCATAACAGAGCGTGCTTGATCAGAGATAACAATATTGGGAACGTCTTGCAGGGGTGAACTCTGGATACACGTTGGTCGAATGTGTACCCGATTTCTGCGATACTCCCCACCCGCGTCACCTTCGATCGTATAAGAACGTTCATCGTTTCTGCTCACCACCTTCCCCTTTCTCCACCGTTGTCCGGGAACATGCTGATAGAATACAGTCTGTCCAGCACAGAGAGGTTTTAAGTCCCTGGCTCGTTTGTTGTACGTTTGCTTCACTGAATTTCGCCGTCTACGTCGTTGCCGCTGGGCTTTCTCCGACCGACTTTTACTGACTGCTTTATTGGTAGCGGCCGGTATCCTGGTTCTCGTCAGCCTCCCGAACATCATCTGCGTCGGGCTCAGGCCCGTGTCTTGTCTCGGTGTATTGCGGAGCTCCAGTAAAGCCTCGTACTGGTTGCCGCCAACCTCCAGACACTTGTAGATCATGTGTTTGTATGTCTTAACCGCTGCCTCAGCCTTGCCATTAGACTGGTGATGACCTGGTGATGACATCGTGTGTCTAATTCCCCACTGTTTAATCATTGTTTGGAACTCGCTGGAGGTGAACTGGGTTCCCTGATCGGAAACAATCTCGATTGGTGTGCCATAGCGAGCGAAATGTGCCAGCAACTTATTGATAACCTCATTGGCCGTCGCCTTCTTCAGGAAGTCAACTTCGATGAAGTTGGAGAAATAGTCCACAGTCACCAGGTATTGATGACCATTCACTTCACACAGGTCAATCCCGATCTTCATCCATGCCGCATGACCGTCATTATGCTGCTTCAAAGTCTCTTTTTGGTTCTCAGGCTTCATCCGCTGACAAGCCTCACAATGGTCAGCAGTCTGCTTGATGTCATGAGCCATCCCAGGCCAATACAGAAGGTCTCTAGCTCTTCTCATCATGCTGTCATAACCCAAATGAGCAGCATGTAGTCTCTTCCTCATCTCACTTCTCAGGGAAGCCGGAACGAGAACTCTCTCGCCTTTCAGAATGACTCCATCCTGTTCAGACAAGGTGTCACGAATGTCAAAATACATTCTCACACACTCAGGAACATCACTTTTCTTGTCAGGCCAACCATCCTGGATAACTTTCAGAAGGATCTGCAGTCCTGGATCTCTAGCCGTAGCTTCCTGAACTTCCTTCATGGTGTTGTCAGGTACATCAGACAAAGAAAACGCGAGCACGCACACGTCGTCACCAGGGTGTGGAAGGTACGCGCGGCTCAGAGTGTCAGCGAGGAACAGCTGGGTACCCTGCACGTACTGGAACTTTATGTTGTATCGGTACAACCTCATCATCAGCGCCTGGATGCGGCGTGATGCCTGGCCCAGGGGTTTCTTCAGAATTGTCTCCAGAGGCTTGTGATCGTTCTGCACTCGAACAGGGCGCCCAAAGGTATACTGGTCAAAACGTTCCAGTCCAAACACAAGTGACAACGTTTCTTTTTCTATCTGCGCCCATCTTCTTTCGGCCTGGGTGAGTGCTCTTGAGGCGTACTCCAGCGGTCGGCCATCTTGAAGGATAGCCGCTCCAAGACCATCTTTGCTACTATCGACTTGCAATACCAGCTCCTTGCTTGGATCAAAGAACGCCAACACCGGCGCCTGTGTAACCTTTTCTTTCACAGTTTTCAGGGCTCTGCCACACTCGATCGTCCAGTTCCACTGGACTTCTTTCTTGGTCAAAGCTCGAATAGGTTCCAGATCACTCGCTAAGTTTGGCAGAAACTTGGCGAGGTACTGAATCATGCCACAAAGTCGACGAACTCCCGGTATGTCTTTGGGTGGTGGCATATCCAGTATAGCTGAAATCTTGGCCCTGTCAGGCTTCACCCCTTCTGCTGAGATTCTATGGCCCATGAATGTGATTTCCTCTTGTTTGACCGCAGCTTTCTTCTCGTTCAACCTAATGTTCTTCATTTTGCATCTGTCTTGAAGATTTCTCAGATTGTCTGCATGGTCTCTTTCTGACTCATGTTTAGTGTCGCCGCGGCCCACCACGATGATGTCGTCTGCCACACAGACGACGCCATTCAGACCACTCAGCGCATCATTCAGTCGTCTTTGAAAAATCTCACTGCTGACAGAGAGGCCAAAAGGAAGTCTTAACCATCTGTACCTCCCAAATGGTGTAATCATTGTTGTCAACGTCTTTGGGTTGTAAACTTCCAGTACAGCTTCGCCGACAGGATACATCGTTGATCCGTTCCACATGGTTAGTTTCTGTTTCGTAGGCTGAAGCTGGTGTTTTCTCACAAACTTCTTGCATATCGTGTTCACATCAGCCCCACTATCCAGCTGAAATCCTACGTCATTTTCATTGACATGCATCACCACCGACATTCTCCCCTTGTTCGTTGATGTCATTGCACCTGTCATCTTGATTTCAGTATTATCATTGCGTTTGCTCTCTTCATATCTTACTACCCTTACACGGGTGCGACACTTTGCTTGAAAATGGTTTCGCCCTTCACACTTTCTGCACAACTTCCCCCAGGCTGGACACTTGGTTTTCTGTGCTTCATGCGAATATCCACAAAACTTACATTCCTGAATAACAGGGCATGACCGTTTTCTTTCCGCTTGTGACGTCTTTTGAGACCCTGTCAACGTGTGCGCCAGACATTTCTTTGGTTTGCTTTGCTGTCACCTCAAAAACACGGCAAATGTCTACAGCGCGCGCCAAGTCGAGCGTCTTCTCTCGCAGTAACAGCTCTTGCATCTTGCCGGTAGTAGAAAACACGATCTTGTCGCGCAACATGCGATCTTTCTTGTCCCCAAAATTGCACAGATTAGCACGCGAGCGTAAGTCTGTAAGAAAAGAGTCAAAGGGCTCGCGGTATGGGGTGTTCCAGAAACGAAAAGTCTCCATTACTTCACTTGACTTGGGGGCACAGAACTCCGCGAGTTTTTCCAGCACTTTCTGGGGGTCGTCCTTGTCATTGTCACTTTCAAACACGAAATGTTCAAAAATCTCCTGGACCTGCACGCCAGCACAATGAAGAATGATGGCAGTCTGTGTTGCCTTGGGTTTTTCTGAAGCTCCAGACGATTTCAGGTAGAAATCAATCTGTCTGCGCCAAGTGCGGAATGTCTCTGCCAAACTGTCATCATTTATATCTAGCGCTGGGGGTAGACGAAACTGACTTGCCGAATCAGCCATTATGATTCAGTCACTGACTTGCGTGAGTCCAATCAATATTCACAAATTCGCTGCCACCATGTTAAGAGTCTCTCTCATACACAGAAACTCAAGAACGAACTTCAGGTTCAAACACTTTACTAACTGAAAACTGACTGAAATCAAACTTCGACTTCCATAGCGTAGCCCCATAGACAGGAAGTGCCCGTAACCCACAACAACGGATGACGTAAACATATACATGAGCAATGACGTATATTGATTACAACGTAACTGTCTTGCCAATGAAAACAAACTATCAACATCCCCCAAAAACGACTTTTTAGAAATATTAAGTAAGATGCTAAGTTGATAATTATGAACTATAATTCGTTGCCTGGTTTGGTGAAGTCAGCAAACTGGCAAATGCTTTGACAACTGATGTTATTGTTCCTCGTCAAGCATCCCGACAGACTCTCCGTGACAACCAACCTGCGGCCACTCCAGAAGAATATTTCAAGATTAGCATTGCCATTCCTTTCTTGGAACACCTGTCAACCGAATTGGACTCGAGGTTCAAAAATGCCGACCTAGCAAGTTGATGGTCTCTGTCTGGTGCCAAGCACTTTAATAGACAACCAGGATGGTTTCATGCAGGTTCCAGAAGGGGTGAAGACACTGGCAATGTTGTGGGAGTCTGACCTACCAGACAACGCTACCCTTGATGCAGAATACCAACGGTGGGTTTGCAAATGGCGAAGTGCTGCTGAGAATGCGACAGCTATCATCCCATCCACGGCATCAGAAGCACTGAAACATTGTGACGGGGATTTTTATCCCAACCTGTTCATCATGCTAAAGAACCTTTGCACCCTGCCTGTCACTATTGCCGAGTGTGAGCGTTCAAACAGTCAGTTGCGCAACCTGAAAAACTACCTGCGCTCTACAATGAGGCAACAGAGGCTCAATGGATTTGCTTTACTGAAAGTGCACAGGGATGTTGATATTGACTTCAAAGAGGCAGTGAACTGTTTTGCCAGAAGATACAATTCACAAATGGTACTAATGCCGGAGAACCTAGTGCAGCAAGACTGAAAGTGAAAGCAGGGCGGTGATGTTCATAAACTATAAGGTAAAGCTTTATACCGCTAGCGATCGACAAAAAGTAGTGAATAATAATAGTATACAAAACATCTCTGCTGATAAATAAATGTGTGTGTGTGTGTGTTTTTTTTTTAAGGAAGGTGCAGAGGATAATTTTTGTACCTCAGAGTTTGTCAGTTCAACTGTTAAAAAAGCTCAAAGTCCCAGACCATCACAAATGGCTTTTTAAAGGTTCAGTTAGCACCAGATTGCACCATTTTGCATCCTTGAAAAAAAAAATTTCCCGGAACCCCCTAGAAGGCTCGGCGCTTTGCGCCTTCGCTGAACCTGTAACCCCCCCCCTTCGACTTTCTCCAGGTCCGGCCCTGAGCTGCGAGGGTCAAATCAAAGGAACAAACTGCGGTGAACGCTTATCCTCAGCCTTATCATCAAGATAGACTAGAGACGGTTTCACGAATCCCAGAGTCTAGAAGTAAGTTAACACTAGTAGTTTGATACATGTTTATATATTATATATTGATTGCCATGTATTAACAATATGTTCATGATATATATATGTATATATATTTATATATATAGTTACAGAAACCGATTATTGTTTCTGAGACATTGTGCATGTGGATTGATGTATCTTAGCCTTCGGATCGAAGAATGCATATGGGAACCCTGCAGGTGTCTGATGCTATGGACACTTTGCAGAGGGGACCGCATACTCATATCTGAAAAGAATATTGTAGCCAGAGTTCTGACTTTTACAGTCCAGCTCTGGGACGGTTTGTGGGGACAAACGCATGACGCTTGCTCCCGTGGTACAGAAGGAGAACAACCTAGATTCTACCTCTCCACGTCCGAACCTCGTAGCTACAAGACTCACCGCTCAACCTGAGAGGCAAGACTCATGAGAAGGACTCCATCACGCGCCGAAGCGCCGAAGATAAGTCACCCACAAATGCAACTCATGAGAAGGACTCCATCACGCGCCGAAGCGCCCGAAGATAAGTCACCCACAAATGCAAACTGAGTTCTACCCTCGAGAAACATAGTCGGCCTTTAGAACATTTATTAAACTATGAACATTCGAATCGTAGACTCGCTGAGCAAAGGTGACAAACTTTCCCAGCACAATGAACACTAGGGTAAGTAGCTTATTCGGCCATATGACCAGGGTCACTTGATCGATAAGTAGCCAATGCGACTCATATCTCTATTGGATCTACCCTGCTTCGTCTCCGACACTCGAAGTCGAGACGTAACCGAGTGTGTCTCCCAAGTAAGACAGGTGAGAGGAATTTTCAAAAAAGGAGATTCACATGTAATTCTGTATGAGCGAGATTAACTAGAACGAGAATTAAATGACTGGTTGGAGGACGCAGAAACCCCTGCATATCGATCCCGTATCCTAAAATTTAGCTAGTCAGTCGAATACAAAGTACGAAGCCACGAGGGTCAAAGGAACCAACTACAGTGAATGCTTATCTTCACCTCACCGAGAAAGTGATAGACTAGAGACGGTTCATGATTCTCAGAGACTAGAAGTAAGTTAACACTAGTAGTTTTGGTACATGTATGTTTATATAATATTGATTGCCATGTCTTAGTATGTTCATGTTATATATATATTCACAGAAACTGATTATTGTGTCTGACACGTTGTGCATGTTGATTGATATATCTTAGCCTTAAGATTCGGATCGGAGTATGCATATGGGAAACTCGGCAGGTGTCTGATGTTATAGACTCATTGCAGAGAGTTCCGCGTACCCATATCTGAATAGAATATTGTAGCCAGAGTTCTGAATTTTACAGTTCAGCTCTGGGACGGTTTGTGGAGGCAATGCATGACGCTTGCTCCCGTGGAAAAAGATCCACCTAGAATCTACCTCGCCACGTCCGGCCCCGTAGCTACACGACTCACCCGATCATCCTGAGAGGCAGGACCCCTCGGATTGACCGACGGACTCAAGCACTCGCAGACGCGTAGCAGCTCAGTTTCCCTCAAATGCAACTGAAGTCTAACCCAACTCGGACACATATTCAACCACCAGAACAATATTAGAATTGCTTAGCAAGTGATGGAGAAGAACTGCTAAAGAAATTGCCCAGCACATTGAACAGTTATAATTATTAAGTTACATTTAAATGAAGTAATGTTAGAATTTGTGTTGACTATATAAAAGTTGAAATCACCTACATACGACTGGTGTCATTCTATTTGTATTGTTGTGTGTCTACTAGCTTTTCTTCTCTTGAGACCAAGTAATTTAGTCTGGTAACATATATATAAGATGCCCTTGCAGATCACGAGGGCACAGTCAGCATATGGGGTAGAGCAATCTCCAACCTTCGTTTTGCGAATAACTTTGATGGATTGGCTGGAAAGGAACAAGAACAGCTGGCATAGAGGCTTGACACCACTTCCAGAGCCTTTGGAATAGAAGTAAGCGCAGAGAAGACCAAAATGATGACCAACACCATCAATGGCATCAACATGGACATTGTCCAAGGACAATCCCTCAATACGGTTCACAGCTTCAAATATTTAGGAGCAATTGTATCAGACAATGGGTCCCAACAGGAAGTCATTTCCAGGATAGTATAAACAACTGCTGCCCTGACAAAGTTGAAAACCATTTGCAAAGACAGAACCACCAGTATACACTCCAAGGTAAGGCTGCTGCGATCCCTTGTCATCTCCATCTTCCTATACTTTTGCTAAACATGCATCATCACAGAACCACCAGTATACACTCCAAGGTAAGGCTGCTGCGATCCCTTGTCATCTCCATCTTCCTATATTTTTGCTAAATATGCATCATCACAGCAGACTTACAACGAAGAATACAAAGCATGGAGATGAGGTGCTACAGAAGATTTCTCGGTATTTCCTAAGCACAGCACATCATCAATGAAGAAGTCCGACAGCCCATCAAACAAGCCATTGGACAACACGACAGTGAAAGACGGAGTACGCTGATTAAATGATCATCTGTGATGCCCCAACGACTTTCGAATTACGTGATAGGATAGGATAGGACGCAACCGTTAATAAGCCATTGCAGGTGGGACATTTCTGAATAGAAACAATGAATATTTGAAGAAGAAATTGTGAATAAACATTGTTGTTATAGCGTCTCTACACTCGATTCACTGCATAACGATGATATGAACCTCGCATGTAATGAGCTAACTGTAGTTAAAATACTACCGTGAAAACAATATATCCAGAACCGAACATTCAGTTTTGTTTAATCTCTCTCTCTCTCTCTCTCTCTCTCTCTCTCTCTCTCTCTCTCTCTCTCTCTCTTCTCTCTCTCTCTCTCTCTCCCTCTCTCATGATCACTGAACCAACGGTTTCAAAAGTGCATGCATTTGACCGAGATCCTATGTACATAATCTGCAATTTGCACAATATGCTCTTTACATGTATATGCAACAATTAACTAAAAGACATTTATAAATCAACAGCAGATACGTGTTTGGTATAACATTATGAGTGAATATGACACGCATAAGCTCTTGCAATGATAGCAAGGCGCACGCATATACAGACTTTTACATAGACAGGCCACCGTTTCAGCCCGACGTTATGGGGACTGAACTCTTTCGAGCACGAAGATGTCAAGGGCAGTAAATAGCGGCAAAAAGTCTAATTGATTCGATTCATAACGTTGTCCTTGGGGCCGTGTTTCAAAGTACGGCTGGTATGGTTAAATATATTAAAAACAGTGGTAGGCTTTTCGCCTGGCACACTGATGACCAAGGTTCGAATCCAGCAGTGGGCAAGATAATAGTGGCAGTTTTTACTGTCTGCCTTAGCAGCATGATTGCTCTGCATGGTTGTTCAGTGTTGATTTACCTCTCTACCCCCTCTTCCCTGGGATGGTTATCCCCGTTTGCCGTATCGCCAATGTTGGGTGTAGACGTTAAACTTCCAAGTTCATTTATTCATTCGGCTCCATGATCTTCCAGCAAGTTGCATGCAGTTTAATTCTTATCAACTTCCATCCTGCAGAACCCTCTACAGCCCAAGTGCAGTCCATATCTTCCCTCGCACCATCGCAGAGTGGAACGCTAATCTAGTCACACCTTGGAAAGCTTCAAATCCCAGATCTGACCCCCACCGCCGCCCCCCTCGATCCCTCACTCTCTCTCCTCCTTCCCTCACGTTCTCTCTTCCCTGTCCCATAATCAGCCCCCTCTCCTCCTCACCCAACAGAAGGCTGTTCCTAGTAGCAACCTCTATGATTACCGTATTTGAGTTAACACAAAACCTCTAAGTCTACGGAAATATTATCTACGATGAAGGCAGTATATATATGTAAATATATGCAACGGTAAGAAGAATTTGAAGATAAATAGGACTTAAGTGGTAATACAGCGCTGCGAATGTTTCATCTGCTTGAAGACGACGTAACTTATTCTTTTGATTGCAGGTTTATAATTTGGAATAACAAATGACGTGTACATAAAGTGATAAACCAAAAAATGCTAATTTAGACAAAAACGACACAATGCATATTGTCGAGCTGAGCTGATCTTCTTCAGTAGGTTTATAATTTGACCAAACAGAATAATATAGATCTATCATGTTTGATCTGGTCGCAAACAAGCACTTTAACAGGATTTAGGATTGCCAAGTTATTCGTTTTGTGTGCATGCAGTGCGACGCAGCGACTATACTGCGTCATAAATTACGTCACTGATCAGCAGACGTCAGGCAACATTTTGAAACCGACACGGTATGGATGAACAAACAGTGATATCAGCTGTGGAAGCTCATCCGTCACTTTACAATCCATCTCACCATCAGTACAATGATGCACAACAGAGAAAGGAAGTCTGGCAGAAGATAGCTGACGATCTAGACATAGAAGGTTTGTACCGATTTTTGCAGCACCTACGTGTCGGCTCCTCGGGTTCTTGTGCGCCTTGCCGGCAGGGCGCGACCGCAGCGTCAAGTTCAAAGAAACGTTTAAAATTAATTAAGTGTTGTTATAATAATTAGAGTAGCGGCGCTAGCTATTTGCGAACATCTTAAGCTAATTAACTTATGTTATCTGGGGAGTCTCCATTTAGTAGCTTGAAAGTGAGTGGTTCCATTGAAAGTGCGAAGCTATACGTACGTTCTTTGGTGGTACTGATATGCGTGAAATTGTATCTACTTTCACGTACATCCATACACTAATAATAATAATAATAATAATAATAATAATAATAATAATAATAATAATAATAATAATAATAATAATAATAATACAGGATTCCTGCAGATGTGAACACCTAGCTGTCCCTGATTGCGAGCACCTGTCCTTCAATGCGAGCACATTGGTTCGAACACATTTTTGTATAATTTCCGTGAAATCCGAATGTTAAAATTAAACTCGGCTATCTGTCCTCAACAGAGAGAATAGGTTCGCGCATTTGCTCGTGCAAATGTTTACGCAAATGCTCGCGCGTTTGCTATATCTCGCCTCCCATAGAAGGGCTACCGTAAACGCTTCCGTGACTGCCTGCTAGTCCAGAGGCACTAGAGACCTAAAAGGCCTAAAAAAACAGTTCGTCGGCCAACCCCCTGTCACCAAAAAACAATTATATTTTCTTGTTCAGATACCTCAGAGGAGTTCACAGCCAAGTTTCGACTTAAAAATTCTTGATCGTTAATGAGCAGTCGGCGAAATATTAAGTTTTAAAAATAAATTTAGGAGAAAATAATTAAATCTGTAAAACACAACAAAACACCAAAAATTCATGCTGTAAAGTTTAAATTAGAACAGACTCAGTTTTTAGTAATGATTACAAAAATTTAGTGCAGAAGTATCAAAAAGAGGCAGAATGGCAATAAATAAAGGGTATATTGCAATAAATTACCTCCCTTGATGACTGAAACGTTGCAGAATTACTGAAGACTGTGTGCATCCAGTTATTATTAGAGTCACAGAAAGGTAAATAATCCTTGCAGTTGAAACACTACTTAAAATGTTTATACACATGAAAGTCCAATGGGATAAACCAAAATTAATTATTAAAAGCTGAAATGTTCCCAAACACGTTACTTTGCCTTTTCGTATTCTTCCATCTCAGAGTCACTGCTATCTGAAGCTGATTCCTCATCATCATCTTCTTGATCACTGATCTCTCTCTCTACTGCTTGGTTTGAGCATTTGCTACAGACACAGGCTTTGGTGCACCGAAGCGAACGCTTACGGCATGAACAGTTTGCACTGGCACAGCCACTATTCTTGCATGAACACTGCACAAAGTCAGAAACCACAGGAGGCAACGAGGGCAGCTGAGTCCATTGGAATGACAAGGAGCCATCGTCTTGAGATGTCCATCCATGTGAGAAGGCAGGGGGAGCAGAAATGTACTGGCTTAGGCAGCGGCGAAGTATGCCAGCTTGGTATGCAGCTCTCCTGACATGCAGCATCAAGGAGTCGCGCGTAGGGGGCAAATAGCTGCTATTGTTCCTCTGCTTGAAGATGTCGTACCTGAGGCTGTCAACATTGCTTTCTGTTTTTTTGCCATACAGCGTGCACACATAGGCCTCAAGCTTGACAAGCATTTGTTCGCTGGCTGTCCATTCTGTGCCAAGATCAGCAAACGTAGGCACAAAGCCTTGCAGACAAGCGAGGGCCTTCTTCTTTCCTTTGCCACGGAAAGAACTCACCGTGTCACAACCCGTGAAGCAGTGCAAGCCCAGGAAAGCTTGGCATGTCTCTGCTTCAAAGGTGTCTTGAATTTTAGTCATGTTAAACAAGTTATTTGTGGTTTGTAGCAGCAAGGTACATGTGAACTTGTGGGCCATGGCAGCGGCAATGACGAACACATCAGTGTCTGGACTTGAGATCAGCACTGTGTTGAAGGCTTTACTGGCATGGAAACCATGAAGAAAAACAAGTGTGTCAGCCTCTTGATGATCACATGACAGTTCTTGTACCTCTTGCTTGTCGCCATTTAGAAGATGACATGTGTTGTTGCTGGCAAAGAAGACCTGAAGGCCCTTGAATGCTACGGCAGAGTAGGTTTTCCACTGACTGAGGAGAAAATCAATCAAAGCCAGCTTGTTATTGCGAGAGCTCAGGTACTGATGAAAGTTCTGGGGTACTTTCTGTGTTTTCTCTGACAAGTGAAGGACTTGAATCCCTGTAGCCGCAGCCCTGCGTTCTTGTTCTGCAGATTTAATTGAATGAACTGGATATGTGTCCCACACCATGTCAATGCGAGTAGCTCCAAACGACACAGCCTTGTTGATAGCAGCAGTGAACACATAAGCGGCCAACTCTGTGAAGGTAGGGGGAAGATCCTTCATTTGCTGCAAGAATGCCATTGCATCAACTACGACAGCAAGAGGAGTTGGCACAGTGTCCGTTGTCAAGTTAGGGGCAGCTCTGACAATTTCATGCATCATGGCAGCTTTGTTTGTTTTTGTCATGGAGCCATCAGGGTTTCCAAGGGCTGGGGGAACATCAGCAAGTTCATATCTAATAACTCTGTCAGACAAGACGCCAAAGCAGTTTGTAGAGAGCCTGTCGTCATACTTACAGAAGTGGGTGGAATTATCAGGCCAAGGGGAGACTTACGATAGTCTGCGTGACCTGATCGGGAAGGAGCAGTTCCTTAATGCTTGTTCTAAGGACCTGGCGACCCACTTAGAAATACAAAAGCTGCAGACAGGGTTTTGTTGGAAAACGTCACCAACATTCTGAACGCTCCACGTCCCCAAACCAAGAAGCAAATGCGATCTTTCCTGGGATTGGCTGGAAATTATAGGGAGTTCGTACCTAACTACTCCACCATCACAGCACCCTTGTCGGACCTAGTGCGGAAAGGCTGTCCTAACCAAGTGTAGTGGGGACCAGCTCAAGAGAAGGCATACCAGACTGTTCGCGACCTCCTTTCGAAAGATCCGGTGCTATGACTCTCCGACACTTCCAAAGAATTCATCCTAAGAACAGACCTAGCGGACGAGGGCATCGGCGCCATACTGATGCAAGAACACTAAGGGAAACTATTTCCGGTCAGTTAGTTAGTTGTTCATTGCTTACAGGGTCCAGAGGACTGCAAAGAGCCGAATCAAGATCACAAAATCAAGACCACAACTTCGCTGAAAGAGGACACTCTCATCCGCATAAATAATCTGCCAAAACAACCCTAGTGGTAACTCTTAAGGCCAGTCAGTCACTTTACAATAAAGACATCCCAGGCAGGGTACGCTGAGGATATACTCTAATTTATCGAACCCCCGATTTTTTTAGAAAGTGGGGATACTATTTATATTGAAACCCCTGGCACCCCCCACGGGGGGATTCCGGTCAGTTACGCCAGCAAGAAGCTGTCAAGGGTTGAGAAGAATTACTCAACCATGGAGAAAGAGTGCCTTGCTATCATATGGGGAATAAGGAAATTCGAACTATACCTTCAAGGAGTGAAGTTCGTGTTACAGACTGATCACAAGCCGTTAACCTGTTTGAACTCTGCCAAGTTTGTGATCAGTCGCATCATAAGATGGACCTTTGGCATGCGTGTAGAATCTATTAAAGGATTAGACAATGTTGGTGCGGACTCTCTCAGCAGAGTGTGTGAGTAAAGAATACTGATAGTACCCAGACAGACTGAAATAAGTTTCAGGACTTTGTGCATTGCGTCTCAATGTTCTTTGATATAAATTAAGTACATTTCTTCATGTGTAGGGGGTCATTTTACGATTGAGGCGCGCACGATAGATCCGATCATTTTATTTTGCAAATCATGCAATGATAGCGTGTATTTACCTTTTATTTGAATTTGCGCTGTTGCTATTAGAAGCTTTGTATGATGTTCATAATTTTTGTCAGTCGTTATTGTTGAGAATTTCCTGGAATTACTTGTTTATTATTGAACGAATTAAGCTTCTAGAACTTGCAGGTAAAAGCTGGTCGAATCATATCGATTCGTAAACATTCTGTGGCATAAGACAATGCATAGGTTTGGTGACGAGCTTTATTTTGATTGGGTGTAATTGCGTCATGCTGGAATGTTCGGAACTATTGATAAATCACGGTTTAACACCTAGACGGGTTGTAGCCACAAACTGGCTGGCTGGCAATATATGGGAATAACTAACGGTCGACTCCTAAAACCAAGAAATGTAACACTTTTGAAACAAATAAAAAAAATTGGAGTGTGTGTGTGTGTGCGCGCGTGTGTGTGTGTTTGTGTGTGTGTGTGTGGATTCAACACATTTGACTGTCTTGCCATCTTGTTTCAACCTAATTCACTGCATCGATCATTCATGTTTGTGTAGCGGAAGCGTTGAAATCCAAGTGGCGAGCGCTGCGAGATGGGTTCACACGGTCGTTGCGGAATCAGAGAAAATTGAGGAAAGCAGAACCCGAAAGCTCTAACATAAGATTGTGGCGCTATCAGAGTGACATGGAATTTCTTATCCCGTATATCAACTTTAAAGAGTAAGTTTAGTCGGGAAAATTGGTCGATGTAAAGAATAAGACTTATATCATCGTCCTATAGTCGTTGTATACCTCATCCTCATCATCATAGTCATCCTCCTCATCATCATAATAATCGTCATCTTTAACACAGTAAACAAGATGGTTGGAGTCATCGAAAGAACATTGAGTTTCCTAGAGAACGAAGGTCTCTCTCTCTCTCTCTCTCTCTCTCTCTCTCTCTCTCTCTCTCTCTCTCTCTCTCTCTCTCTCTCTCTCTCTCTCTCTCTCTCTCTCTCTCTCTCTCTCTCTCTCTCTCTCTCTCTCTCTCTCTCTCTCTCTCTCTCTCTCTCTCTCTCTCTCTCTCTCTCTCTCTCTCTCTCTCTCTCTCTCTCTCTCTCTCTCTCTCTCTCTCTCTCTCTCTCTCTCTCTCTCTCTCTCTCTCTCTCTCTCTCTCTCTCTCTCTCTCTCTCTCTCTCTCTCTCTCTCTCTCTCTCTCTCTCTCTCTCTCTCTCTCTCTCTCTCTCTCTCTCTCTCTCTCTCTCTCTCTCTCTCTCTCTCTCTCTCTCTCTCTCTCTCTCTCTCTCTCTCTCTCTCTCTCTCTCTCTCTCTCTCTCTCTCTCTCTCTCTCTCTCTCTCTCTCTCTCTCTTTTCAAATTGTATAAGTTAATGTAAGACCTCGTCTAGATTGAGTATGCGAAAGCTGTGCGGTTTCCAGCCGGTTTGAAGAGACAACCAGTTGCGCTTGAAAAAGTACAAAGATGGGCAAAATGTTAGTTATTTAATGTAATAATGTGATAAGAGACTTCGGTATTTTGCACCATACTCATTGCGTGGTCGTAGAATTAGCGGTGATTTAATTCAGGGGTTCAAAATTTATAACGAAGGTTTGGATGATCTGCGTAATATTATTCCACTAATCTTTTGACTCACTTGTTGAGCAATGCGAGTCTATGCACTCACCGAAAAAGCAATGTTTTCCACATATTTGCAAATATGTGCAAAAAGATTCCTAAATAGTCCCCCCAAAAAAAATCGAAAAAAAAATCCGTCCGTCTGTCTGTCCGCCATCCTCCGTCTGTCTGTGCAAAAACTTTAAAGTGGCTACTAGTATTCAGAGCCTATTTCAACTATCTTGGTAAGATGGTGTATAACCACGAGACCTGGAAAATGATCAGGGATTAATGACTTCACTTCAAGGTCAAGGTCACATAGTCATCAAATGTGAGTCAAGAAATAAACATTTTTTCACAAAATTTTATTTTTTTCCCCTACGTTATTAATATTGAATTTATGATTCTTTAAGGCATGATAGATATCAATGAGACAAACATAATATGCAAATTGGGTCAACCTCTCTCCATTGGTCAAGTTCACTGGAGCTGTCCAAAGTCGGTTTGTATAGGTACTTTGAAGTGACCTTGACCCTAAACTATGAGAGATATTAAGTCCAAACGTTTTGTATTTAGAGATGAGAAATTGATCTTTCTTTTTTTTCCCCCCGTTTTTGCGTTCATCTTGAAGGTCGAGGTCATTTTAGGCCTTGCAAAAATATACACAAAACTAGGTCATCGCACAGTAAAATGGCTGTTTATATTTCCCATAGTATGCAACAACATTGGGTTATTCGATCAGACATGCATGTAAGGTCATGTAAAGTCAAGGTCATCCCAAGGTCAATGTCACTGAATGTCAAGGTCTTTCCAAGGTCCCAGGTGTTTTTTTTTGTATAATAATACAACTTTTGCTGTACTTTATTTGATATTACATGAGTGTATTTGGAGCCTGAGGTTAAGGTCATCTCAAGGTCGGTAATTTGCATTTTAATGCCATCGTTTCTTCTTTTATTCTTCTTCTTTTCTTTCTTTTTTGGGTGGGTGGGTGGGGAGGGGAGTTAGTTGGGGGTGGGAGGGGATTAAGGGTGGGCGTGCACCCATTTTCGTGTTAAATATTGCGAGTTCTATAAGGCGCATATATATGTGAGTTATATGGGCTTTGCCATTATAGTTTATTTTTTTAAATTTTGATCAGTATCTTCTGGCAGTTTAGTAAAAGTAGTATCAGGTTTGGTTGTGACTTCAAACTTTGGCTGAACCATAACTAAAACTTTAAAAAGACAAACTTACGGCTGTCCTATTTTGCCATCTATAGTGGATTCGACAACAAAAATCGGTTGTAGCAATATACAGTGGTACATAATTATTATTAATGTAATAGTATCACATAATGTAACCAGGACCCCCCCCCCCCCCCTCACCCCTTCTTCCTCATAAAGAGCATAATTATCCTCCCGCCTTTATGTGTGTTTGTGTGTGTGTGGGTGTGTATACACACATGCAGTTACTACTTTATTAACAAACAAACTTGATCAAGAAATAGCTTACAAGACCACTTTTTAAAAAAAAATAGATCATATGAAACGCTGAACTGTTCGTTTTGTACGCTATATATTTAATATTAATTATAACTATCTTGCAGGGCACGTGAGCAAGTGGGTGAACCAGAAGAAGCCAAGTATAAAGAGTCAAAAGGAAATGCTGGTTCTAAGGAATCAGGACGAAATATTGATTCACAGCATAACAGCGACCCCAGAACTAGTGACTCATACAGCAGTGGTAGCAGCCTGTCAGTCACCACAGAAAGCAGGTCACGTTTTACCACAGAGACACCCAGCGACATAAACAATCTTAACATCACATTCAGCTCGCCAAATAAATTCCTCAGCACGCATGATGACCAAGTCATCAAGTTTAGTTTTCCCATCCAAGGTCGAAAGCGGAGTCAGCTCAACAATCCAGCCAGCAATCTTAGAGCATGTAACCAAACTGTAATGCTTGGCAGCTCACTCGGCACATCTATGTCACTGTACGAAGTCAGTAAACCTGCACCCGAAGATACAGTCACGCTCGGTTCTGTCAGCAAACTTAGTTCTCCTGCCGATGCAGTGTCAGTGAGTAAAACAGTTTCGCTTAATGACAATATTGACTGCAACACCGGGTCTGCTGACGACTATCTCTCGGCAAAATATAGAGATCAAACTGTGGCTTCCTATAATTTTCCTTCCTTGGCTACAGCCCTTCAAATGCCAGTATATCTAAATTGCAGTTCCATTCAGCAGCAGAGTGAAATTCCAGCTGCAAGAAGTACAGCTTTTTCAGAAGATTTGATGAGCAACAAAAGCGTCAATCTTAAGAGAAATTTTGACACAGCAGCAAATTCTGATGGAATATCAGACTACACACATTGCAAGACACAGGTACAGTACTTTTAATAGATAGTCGTTTTTGAGTGTAGCGAAGGACAACTTGAAAACCAATGCCCGCCAAAGGATTTGCAATAGCTCCTTTGATAAACTGTAGTGCACAGTATGCAGCAAAACAAACGTGACCAATTCTGATGTAACTTCCAGGCTAGAAGTGCAAAGCCAATATGACTCAGGTGCTCCTCATGAAATCTATTCACAGTATTCTACATGAAAATGGAGTATTAATGAGACAAAATTAAAAGGCTGCATTAAAGTGCAAATATTGGTCTTGACATTAAAATGATTTTAAATGCCATAACATCTTGAAACATAACGTATGATCAATAAACTAACTGAAAATTTACATTAAGTTGCAAAGCTATATTTATCTTGTTACACGGTCAGTGGTCAATTCAGCCCCATGCTTGAATCTTGTACAATTACAATTCGTTATCCACGCAGCCAGTTCACTCAACAACAGGGCAGGAGTCGTTATAGTTTTCTAACTTTATTCAGAAAACAACAACTGCATCCAAGATCGCTTTCCGAAAAAACACCCGACATTACACCAAGCTTTTTTAGCAACAGCCCCAGAATCAAATCAAAGGTAAATACACGCTATCATTTCACGCGTTGCAAAACACAATGTTTGTAGCTATCATGGGCGTCTCAATCGTAATTAACAGACCTTGACCTTGAGATTATACCTTGACTTTCACATGGCCTTTGTGTTGGTGTAACATAGCACAGCGTCAGGATCTATAAAATCCGAATAGGTGAGTAGTAAATAAGGTATATACTGGGATGTATTATTATGACAAGCAACGTATTGAATTGACATACCTTGCATGACCTTGAGATGATCTTGACCTTCACTTGATGATGATGATGATGATGATGATGATGATGATGATGATGATGATGATGATGATGATGATGATGTCCACTTGTAAAGCGCCAGACTCCATGCTGTCCCAGCATGTTCAGTGCGCTAAAAAAAATAAAATTAAAAATAACAACAAAAATAATAAGGTCCCACTGTCTTATCCTATCATATCCTATCCCGTAACTCGAAGGTCGTTGGGGCACCACAGATGATCGTTTAACCAGCGTATTCCATCTCTCTTTGTCCTCAGCAACCCTCTTGGCTTCGCTCAGTGTCAAGCCAGTCCACTCTCGAATGCCGTTCCGCCACCTCTTTTTCTGTCTCCCTCCTCTTCTGCCTCCTTGCACCGTGCCTTGCATGGTTGTCTTTGCAAGGCCTGATGCTCTGGTGACGTGGCCATACCATCAGTTTCCGTTTCTTCACCACTGTGAGCATGTCATCATGTAATCCAGTGGCTTGTGTGATGGTCTGTCCCACTTCGTTGTTGGTGATGTGCTGGGCATAGGAAATGCACAGAAGTCTTCCGTAACACCTTATCTCCATGATTTGTATTCGTCGTTGTAGATTTGCTGTGAGGGTCCATGTTTCACAAGCGTATAAGGAAGATGGAGATGACAAGGGAGCGCAGTAGCCTTATCTTGGAATGTAGATTTATGCTCTTGTCTTTCCAAATGGGCTATAACCTCGTCAGGGCAGCAGTTGTTTGTGCGATCCTGGACTTCCTGTCGGGACCCATTGTCTGATACAATGGCTCCTAAATATTTGAAGCTATGCACTGTGTTGAGGCCTTGGACTTTGATGTCCGTGTTGATGCCATTGATGTTGTTGGTCATCATTTTTGTCTTCTCTGCACTTATTTCCATTCCATAGGCTCTGGAGGTGGTGTCAAGCCTCTAACAGCGCTTTGTTCAAGTTCTTGTTTCTCTCCAGCCAGTCCAATGTCATCCGCAAAACGAAGGTTAAAGATTGCTCTACCCCCTATGCTGACTGTGCCTTCATGATCTGCAAGGGCATCTGACATCTGAAGAGTGTTGGAGAGAGTATGCACCCTTGACGCACAACGATTGCTTTTCTAAACCAGTTGCCGATGGCGCTGTTGTGGAGGACTGCACTTGTAGCCTTGTCATACAGGCTTTTGATGACTTCAATAATTTTAAGGCTGATGCTGTATACTCTCCTGGTTGCCCACAGAGCTGCATGCCAGACTCGGTCAAAGGCTTTCCTGAAATCTACAAACACGTGACACAGATGTTGCCGATGCTGTAGGTATCTCTCGTAGACCATTCTGAGGTTGAAAATCTATCCAGTTGCACCTCGCCCTGCCCCGAACCCTGTCCGCTCTTCAACTATTTGTTCAGCTTGGGGTTTCAACTTGTTTATTATTTTCAGGAGGACCTTGCTGGGATAGCTGATGAGGCTGATGGTGCGGTAATTTTCACACTCTTAAAGGTTACCCTTTTAGAGAAGAGTGATTACATTACATTACATGGTTATTGCTTTAGGTCCAGCGGACTCTTCCGAGCCAAATCAGGACCAGAGAGGCGTTATCTTAAAATATTATAAAATGGATCAAATCTTAAAAAAAACAAGCCTGTTACTCTTAAATATTCAAACCAACTTTCACATGCAACCTCTTGAAAATTCTTCTTTAAATCTGATGTATTTAAAATACGTTCTCTTGCTTCAAGCAAATCACTAAAATCAGTCTTACCAATACAATCCAACCAACACAAAACAAGACAACATGATTTATATGCGATAAAACAAACCAACATCATGTAAAAATTAAAACAGGTGTTGACCATTACTTTACAAATCTCTTTGAAAGTTATTGAACCAGAATATGTTTCTCTTGCATCAAATGGTGAACGGAAAAGGATTATATCACATGCAAAGCACCGTGGTGGTTCTTCTCCTTTTAAAAGGAAACTGTGGGTGACATAAGTATGCCCAATATGAAGGCGAGACAAAACTGTTTCTTCTTTGCGAGTGGATGCAAAGTTAGGGAAAGAAGCTGACAAATCGGGAAGAATTTGAAATTATTTTTTATTGATATGGTTAGACCAGTCAGTCTGCCACAGCCGTTTACAATAAGATCCAGTCATACAACGCAGGTCAGAGTAAGGAACAAATGTAAAAATCTCTGAAGAGAAATCGAGATGCTGAGCTTCTTTAGCCGCTTTGTACACTGCAATATTGCCGCGGATGCCCATGTGACCAGGTATTCACATAAAAACTATCTTTTTACCCTCAGAAACAAGTTCGTGTATGGAGGTCATGGATCTCTGCCAGAAAAGGGTGTGATATCTTTCTCGTGGAAAGAGCCTGGAGCGCTGACAGTGAATCAGACATGATTAAAAACGAGGTTCTTTTGGATTGATACACCTGTTTCAGATCTAGATGAATTGCCTTGAGCTCAGCTGTATTTATACAGAACAAAAATCTGGTAGACTCTGTTGCAAAGGCTGGTCTAGGTGTCTCCCAGAGACCGACGCAGCAGCAACCGAGTCTCCTTTCTTTGACCCGTCTGTAAAATGTTTTTCATATCCTGGGTATAAAGCACACTGTTCTAAATAAAGTTGGTTATAGACGGTTTCAGATGTATTGTTTTTGAGGAAAGCGGACAATTGCCAGTTAATGTTTGGGGTACATAATTTCCATGGAGGAGCTTCAGTCCGAAGCTCATCATCGTTGATGGAAGCAACATCGATGCCTGCTTTATTCAAATGAGCCTGCATTCTGATGCCAAACGGAGAAATTGCGTTAGGTTTGGCTTCAAATTTCTGCACAAAATCTGGGTTGAGAACACAGTCATAAGCGGGGTTCATGGGATCAGTTTTTAATTTTAAATAGTAATTCAATGACAATTTTGTACGTCTCAGCTCCAGCAGAGGTTCGTTAGCTTCCACGTAAAGGCTTTCACAAGGGGAGGTGCGAAACGCACCCAAAGCAATGCGTAGTGCCTGATGAGCAACTGGATCTAACATTTTAAGATAAGACTTTCTAGCAGAACCATAAACAATGCAACCATAGTCTAACTTGGATCTAATTAAAGAAAGGTATAACAGCAATAAAGTTTTCTTGTCAGCGCCTCAGTCTGAAAAATTCTGTCCGTTAGAAAATTGGATATAAACAGAGGTAAATGTCCCTTCAATCCCATTTCTTGCAAATCTGAAAGAATGCCATATTTCCATGTGGTATCGTACGCTTTTTCCAAATCAAACATGATTGCAACGACATGTTCACCCTGGACGAACGCGTTACCGATAAAAGTTTCCAGTCGCATCAGGTGATCAACAGTGTTTCAACCACTTCGAAAGCCACACTGAGTGTTGGATTATTATTTGTTTCGAGATACCACAGTAAACGAGAATATACCATTCTTTCCATCGTCTTGCATAAGCAGGACGTTAAGGCTATTGGTCTGTAGTTTGTTGGATTAGTATGGTCTTTGCCAGGTTTAGGAATGGGTACAATAATAGCCTTTCTCCAAGAGGGCGGAAAGGTGCCAGTGATCCAAATCTGATTTAAGATGTCCAGCAGTTGAGACCGTGAGTACTTTGTTATGTTAAATGTCGTAGAAATTGATAATGCACTTTTGTTAATGGCATCATCAAGCTCAACTAATGAGAACAAAATGTTATAGTCTTCAGAATTATCAGAGGTAAAATTTAACCGTTGTTTTTGTTTACGTGTTTTAATAGTTTGAAAAGAAACAGAAAAGTTTTCAGAGGAAGAATTTGCAGCAAAAGAAGAGGCCAAAAGATCAGCTACTAGTTTTTTTTAAATCTCCGATTATGTCCCCATGCACATAAAGGCATGGGCTGACCTGTTTGTTACTTTTATTTTTGAGTTTGCGGACCACTTTCCAAACCTTCGACAGTTTCGCGTTCGAATTTAGCGTGGAGCAGAAACCTCTCCACGATTCTCTTCTTTTACGTTTTAAGAGCTATCGACATTGGGCTCGCAAACGTTGGTGGTTCTGTTTATTTTCAGAGCTTGGGTGTAAATACATAATTCTTAAAGCTTTTTTACGGGTGTTACACTCCGATCGATGTTGGTGTTTTCTATCAGTATCTGATTCAGCCCCAATGCTGAATTCCTGATAGGGTGTAACTCAGATTCGTTTATCCACGCAACCCGCTCAAGCAGCATACAAGTCACTAAGTCGACGTATGAAGTTTTCCACTTTTTATTCAGCACACATCAACAACTGCATACAACTCTCAACTCAACTTAACAACTTTCAACAACTATCTCTATCTTATTTTTGAAACAGCGCGGCACTTAAATAGTCTCTTGATACTCCCGAATAA
Organism: Oncomelania hupensis; assembly: GCA_036898135.1. Lineage (NCBI taxonomy): Eukaryota > Metazoa > Mollusca > Gastropoda > Littorinimorpha > Pomatiopsidae > Oncomelania > Oncomelania hupensis. The sequence goes on along the minus strand of CM072512.1, from coordinate 71,506,628 downwards.
CCTGGATCAATCTCGTTTGACGCAATTTAACCAATCGCTTCTAACTTCGTCATTACTGTCTTACGTCATACATATTTTCTTCTCCTTCCGGAACGTCTTCTTGCTTCGACATGTATCGGGAAATTTCTATCGAGAGTAAACACGCGGATCCAGAAAATTCTACAAAAATATCGACCAACAAAAATTATCAACGTTATACAAAGCCTCTCCTAACAACAATGCAAACTCAAATCAAAGGTAAATAAACTCCATCATTGAATACTTTGCAAAACGAAACGATTAGATCTATCGTGCGCGCTTCCGACGTACTACCATTCGCGTTTCAACGTAACAACGGGCTTGCTGAAGTTTTTTACATTCATCATCAAACCAGTTTTTTTTTAAGTGTATGAGGTTTTGATGAAGTTTGCGGAATGGACTCCTTGGCACCGTTTATAACTATATGTCAGTTTAAAGCTGTATTGGGTCTATGGCATGTGAAAATTCCTGTTTTTTAGCACGTAACTGAACCTCAGACAGGTTTAAAAACAGACTCCAGTTAGCTTGTTTCAGTTTCCACCTGCCATGAGTTTGCTCAAGGTTGTCTGAATCATGTTTTAATAAAACCGGAAAATGATTGCTGCCATGAAGATCTTCTAAAACTGTCCATTTAAAGTTCAAAAGTAAGAAGGGATCACAGATCGATATATCAATGTGGGATAAAGAAGCAGTTCTTGAACAGGAAAAAGTTGGAGCACCCTCGTTCAAAGTTACCAGATTCAATGAGTCTAAAATGTCTTCAATTATTTTCCCCCTGAGAATCTGTACGATCGCTGCCCCAACAACAAAAAAGGGGTAGGTAATTGTTGGATCAAATTCTCAAGGTCATTTTTATTTACATTTATTGATGGGGTCAGATATATGGAACATACTGTAAGGGACTTGAAAAGAAATACTCTGGTTGCTACTGCTGGTAAACTTGTGTTGAGTGAAATTGGGTGAAATGGGACGTTTCTATGAATAAAGAGTGAAACGCCTCTGGAAGATAGACAATTTAGTGACGATTAACCAGAGATATCTATAGGCTGTCTCTCTGACAAGAGAGTCTCCTGAATGGCGAACACCTCAGGTCGATGCTCTGTCAGCAGACAGCATAACTCCTCATAATTCGCTCTTATCCCGCGTATATTCCATTGTAAGATAGCCATAAAAATGAAGTAAAAGAAAGCTAAATATTACCATCCCTGAGAGAACAATTATGTCTCTTAAAATTTCTTACCCTTATCCATCTCCTCATGGTCCATCAACTCCCCGAAACGGTTCTCTGTCTCGAGAGGTTGATTGTGCTTGGAAGAAAGGGGTCCAAGCTTTTGATTTTTCTTCAAACTCCCGGATCCCAAACTGCCAGCCGGCTTCCTCCCCCTTCTCCCCAGCACTGGTTCTTGGATCTTCTCTCTCCCTCTCACCCTTTCCAACTTTTCCCTCTCCTCCCCTGACACACCCCTGCTGAGCCACTAAGATCTTGGCCGCCTCTGTGACCACCCGGTCGCTGAAACCTGCCGTCGATGTTGTGGTGGCCTGAGGCATGGCCTCCCTTGCAACAGGTGTGAGGGCTTTAGACACGGCCACCTGCGTGTTGGGATTAACGGTTTTTGACGTGACCGTCGGCACGTTCTCCAGTGTATCTGATGGAGCTGGAGACACCACCCACAAAAAAACGTGAGCAATTTTTCTAGACTGTCCATCCGTCTGCACAATGCTTCCAAAATCTGCATCATTTTATTCATAGTGATTTCCATTGCCGGGTGTGTACTATGTTCCGCAAGAGGTGTGGAACCCGCCACAGACGCAAAGGATCTCTCTCGGATAACCGGCCTCTTTTCCATAACTTTTTTTTTCGCATCCCCAAAGAAGCACCCCTCAGTGGCCCGCACCTTTTGGATCTCCAGCTCCAACTGCCACTGAGGGCAATCCTTGGAGCTGGAAGAATGCTGCCCCGTGCAATTTACACAGCATTTGGGGTCCGTGCATTCATTTTCATGCTTATCTTTGCCGCAATCTCTGCAGATTTCTTTATTTTTGCAGGTATTGTTACTGTGGCCAAACCAAGGCCAATCCCTCAACACAGTGCATAGCTTCAAATGTTTAGGAGCCATTGTATCAGACAGTGGGTCCCGACAGGAAGTCCTCTCCAGGATCGCACAAACAACTGCTGCTCTGGCAAGGTTGAAGCTCATTTGGAAAGACAGGACCATCAGCCTACATTCCAAGATAAGACTGCTGCGCTCCCTTGTCATCTCCATCTTCCTATACGCTTGTGAAACATGGACCCCCACAGCAGAACGAAGAATACAAAGCATTGAGATGAGGTGCTACAGAAGACTTCTGGGCGTTTTCTATACCCAGCATATCACCAACGACGAAGTCCGACAGACCATTTCACACAAGCCATTGGACAACACGATGACCTGCTCACATTGGTGGAAAAAACGGAAACTCCGATGGTATAGCCACGTCACCAGATCATCAGGTCTTGCAAAGACCATCCTGCAAGGCACAGTGGAAGGAGGCAGAAGAAGAGGGAGACCGAAAATGAGGTGGGAGGACAACATTCGAGAATGGACTAGTTTGACACTGAGCGAAACCATCAGGGTTGCTGAGGACAGAGAAAGATGGAGTGCGTTGGTTAAACGATCATCTGTGGTGCCCCTACGACCTCCAAGTTACGGGATAGGATAAGATATGATAGGATAGGTCCCCTGCGTGGGATGTATATATTGTAAAGTGACCGGCTGGTGGAGTGCCTTCAGTGTTACTACTAGGGTTGTTTCTGAATATCTTTTATGTAGATCAGGGATACGTAAGTCCTCTTTCAGCGAAGTTGTGGTCTTGATTTTGAGGTCCTGATTAGGCTCTTTGCAGTCTGCTGGATCCTGTAAGCAATGATCATAACTACCTAACTAATTCCAGGTTCCTATACGATGTTGTCTCTCATGCGGATACTGCTAAGCTGTCCATCAGTAGCACACCTATCACCTCCGTTTTGGTGGCCAACTGAAAGGCGCGGTCCTTGGTGACCCGGGCGACGACCGATCCAGTATGGAGTGGGTGGTTCTTTTCATCACATGGTGTGTCTTGGGCAAGATAGACCTGAAAGGACCCAATCCTCTCCAGGCTGTTGGTCACCACCGAAATCCACGAGTAAAGTATGGTTCGCCTTGACCCCGAGCACGTGGTCGTTGAACCTGTAGTAACATGAGATTCCTCCATCCTGGCCGGTGACTTCTGTGTAGAAGACTTTCGCCCAGTGATGCCGTGCTGACATCGCCCCTGTCAGTTGCCTCTTATGACACGCCGGGAAACGTTGGGTCTATTCTAATCTATTCAGTGCCCGAACCCACAGGTGCCACAGTGAAACTGAATTATTGCATAAATAAAAAGGTCTTCAACTTTTTTTTTCAAAGTGTTTTTGGAGCTGCCTCCCTTCAAGTGCAGAGGTAATCTATTCCATAAAAGTGGTGCACTACATTCAAATGATCGTGCTCCGAGAATTTTCTTCCTATGCCTCTCGACACTAGGAACCCGCATCAAGGACTTGGCAAGCCGGAGACCTCCAAGAGGGAATATTCCGTTGAACAAGCTCATGTAAATATCTTGTTGCATAACTTGAGCTTTGATGCTCATCCTTACATCGTTTCTGAATTTATATTTGCAGGATACATTGATGAAATTATAGCGAGTGAAGGTTGATGATAATGTAAGATTATATTACCTTATAATATTATACATAGAATGTGCTGTGTTCTCTCTCTCTCTCTTTCTCTCTCTCTCTCTCTGTCTCTCTCTCTCAAATACATAATTTGTGCATGCAAACTTTCACCTATATATTATTTTATATTATTTTGCACAATTGTTATGACAGGAACTTGAAGAGGATGTGATAACTAGGAGTCAAGATCTGTCAAGCTCCCCTTCAAATCCTTCCACAGTACCAAGCCAAAGCCAGTGCCGTTGCCAAAGCAGCCTCAGTGATCCCACAGATGCTTTCTTCTTCAGCATGGGACAGAGCGTTAAACGCCTGCCTTTCTATCTGCAAGCCCAGGTCAAAATGAAGGTCTGTCAACTGGTGACAGACGCAGAGCTGGAATGCCTGAACTGTGAATAGTTTATTATTCTATTAAGGGCAAGCATATACTGTGGTTTTCCTTGACAAACGTACAACATCTGGTGCTTCAGTACCACTCATTCTACAACCAGGAGTTATGCTAAAAGTAAAAGATTGCAAATACGTGTTACATGCTTGTGTGATTCACATGCTATATATATGCAAGTCTATGTACTTACCTAAAACGTAAAAAAATGTCAGATGTTTGCCAAATCTGCACGAGATGAATCATAAATAGTCCAAATATATACAATCCCAAAAAATGTCTTTCTTTCTGTCCTTGCAAAACTTTAACGTGAATAATTACTTGGAAACTATTTTATCTATCACAACCAAACTTGGTAGGATATGGTGTATAGCAATGAGAGCTCGAAAATTATCAGTGTGTGAATAACCTCACTTCAAGGGCAAAGTCGTAGGGTCAACAAATGTTAGTCAAAAATAAGTTTTTCACATTTCACAATTTTTCCAAGTAATTGAAAATGGATTTTTTTATTGTTTGAAGCATGACATCTATCAATGAGACACACCAACCATGCAAGTTTGGTCAACCTCACTCCAAGGTCAAGGTCACTATAGAGCTGTCTAAGGTCAGCTCATATGGTTACTTTGAATTTAAGTGACTTAATTGACCCTAAACTATTAGAGATACAAGTCCAAAATTGTTGTATGTAGCGATCATAGATTGATCTTTCATATTATGTTCTATTTTTGTATTATCGTAAAGGTCAAGGTCAAATTTTAGACCTTATAAAAAGTGTAAAAATTTCTCATGTTACAGTGGAATACCCACATTATGCATCAACATTGGGTTATTTGATCATGTATATGAGCCTTAAAGGTCATGCAAAAGTCAGCATCATCCCAAGATCAAGGTCACTGCAAGATCACAGCTATTTTATATAATTGAACCTGCTGTAATTTATTTGATCATAAATGAGTGTTTTATTCAAAACCGGATGTTATATCATCGCAAGATCAAAGTCAATACAGTTTTACTTTATGTTTTAATGCAAATGTTTCGTTTCAGTTTTATAAACCTTTATCCGTACCAGGCAATAATTTTCACGAAGACTGTTGTGAATAAGTTCTGTTTTTGACAGAAACTTGGTTAAGTGACAATAATGGACATAAAACCACATGCCAACTCTTGACCCCCTTAGGATACTGTTCGAAGTCATGCCCCCGATCCTTTAGAGGTGGTGGAATGGCAGTTGTTTTTAGGCAGGCGTTAAAACCCTTTGTGACTTTCAGAACATCTGTTCCTTATGAACAGACCACCTTTGAAGTAGTAGTTATGGTAATTTCCTGCTCTTGTACAAGCCCTTGTGTGGTCTGCATCTACCGTCCTCCCTCCAACACCAAAAACAAATTCATATTCCTCACATCTGGGACTCCTACCTTAAGCAAGACATTGAAAAGCTGGAGCGTTTCTTCACCACTGTGAGCAGGTCATCGTGTTGTCCAATGGCTTGTGTGATGGTCTGTCGGACTTCATCGTTGGTAATGTGTTGGGTATAGGAAATGCCCAAAAGTCTTCTGTAGCACCTCATCTCCATGCTTTGTATTCTTCGTTGTAGATCTGCTGTGAGGGTCCATGCTTCGCAAGCATATAGGAAGATGGAGATGACAAGGGAGCGCAGCAGTCTTACTTTGAAATGTAGACTGATGGTCCTGTCTTTCCAAATGGGCTTCAACCGTGTCAGGGCAGCAGTTGTTTGTGCGATCCTGGAGAGGACTTCCTGTCGGGACCCATTGTCTGATACAATGGCACCTAAATATTTGAAGCTATGCACTGTGTTGAGGGATTGGCCTTGGACTTTGTTGTCCGTGTTGATGCCATTGGTGTTGGTGGTCATCATTTTGGTCTTCTCTGCACTTATTTCCATTCCATAAGCTCTGGAGGTGGTGTCAAGCCTCTGTACCAGCTGTTCAAGTTCTTGTTCCTCTCCAGCCAATCCATCAATGTCATCCGCAAAACGAAGATTGGAGATTGCTCTAACCCCTATGCTGACTGTGCCTTCGTGATCTGCAAGAGCATCTGACATGATGCGCTCTAGGAAGATGTTGAAGAGTGTTGGAGAGAGTAGGCATCCTTGACGCACACCGATTGTTGTTCTGAACCAGTTCCCGATGACGCTGTTATGGAGGACTGCACTGGTAGCCTTTTCATACAGGCTTTTGATGACTTCAATAATGCTAGGGCTGATGTTGTACACTTTCATTGTTGCCCATAGAGCTGCATGTCAGACTCTGTCAAACGCCTTCTTGAAGTCTATGAACACATGATATAGATGTTGTTGGTGCTGTAGGTATTTCTCACAGATTATACCGAGGTTAAAAATCTGTTCAGTGGTACTTCGCCCTGCCCTGAATCCTGCTTGCTCTTCAGCTATGATTTGTTCAGCTTGGGGTTTCAACCTGTTGAGTATTATTTTCAGGCGGACCTTGCTGGGATGGCTGATGAGGCTGATGGTGCGGTAATTTTAACACTCCTGAAGGTTATCTTTTTGGGGAAGAGTGGTGACAAGCGACTGGGTCCATGGTGTAAGCCACTCCCCACTCTGCCAGATCTTGTTACAGATAATGGTGAGGGCATTAATCATCGCTTCTCCTCCTGCTTGTAGCAGTTCCGCGGGTATGTTGTCCACTCCCGCTTACATCCCTTTGTTCAGCGATTGCAGTGCTGCCTCAACTTCCCGGAGAATTGGGAGGATTTCTTCTTCTGCTCTGTTCTCGGGACATGCTAGAACTGATGGGTCTCCATTTGGTGTATGGTTGTAAAGGTCAGTAAGGGTCAGAGCAGTGCTCTGTCTATCTGTCCAAGACTTCTTGTTCTTCTGTAAGGCTTATGCCAGACTTGCTTTGGATCGTGGAGACTTTGGGCTGTTTAACACTTGTTAGCCGCTTCACATTCTGGTAGGCCTTCTTGCTGTTGTTCTTGTTCAGACTGTTATCTATTTCCTGGCATTGATCTTCTATTCAGTTCTCCTTTGCTGTGCGCATGCCTTTTCGGATGTCATTGTTGATTTTTCGGTAGACATCAGCTCCCTGTGAGGTGTTCTTTTTCTTTTTTTTATCTCTCTTCGTTTATCACACAGATCCAAAAGTTTCGGTGTGATCCAAGCTTCTTCTTTGGTTGGTGCTTGCCAAGGATCTCACTGGCGGCATCTGTCACAGCTGAGTTGAAGGTGGTGGTCATGGTGTTGACATCTACTTCACCAGTCCCCAAAATGAGCAGTGTTGCAAATTTCCCTCCAATTGTGGCCTGAAATAGTTCTGCCATCTCCGGGTCTTGCAGTTTGTCCATTTCGAACTTCAGTCTAGTGCACTTTGCTGTATTTACTCTCTTCAGTACAACTTATGTTAATCTGATGAATAAAATTTGATACAACAACAACAAAAACAACTACTCTTTTTAAGTGAAGCCGGAAAGACATCATCACGAGATCGTGGTCACTTCCGATGTCTGCTCCTGGAAAAGTGTGTGTCCTGCCAATGTTGATGCTTGATCTGAAACGTTTCTTGACCACGATGTAGTCGATCTGGTTGTGATGCTCCCCGCCGGGACTGTGCCATGTCCATCGTCTGGAGTTTTTGTGGAGACCAAGCTTGTTTGCCAGTACCAGATTGTTGAATCTGGCAAACTCCAAGAGTCTCAGACGCCTGTCATTTGTCTCGTTGTTGCAGTGTGGTCCACATGTGTCTCCCCAGTTGTGGTGCGCATCTTGGCCAACCTTGGCATTCCAGTCGCCTTGCACTAATTAGACACATTAGCAAGATCCGCACGAGAAACAATTTCGTCATAGGAACCTGGAATGTCAGGACCCTAATTGCGGAAGGAAAATTAGAAGAACTGGCCCACGAGTGGACCACTATCGATGGAACGTTCTAGGTATCAGCGAACTGCGCTGGAAAGGCCTAGGTGAAACAACGACCGACAAAGGCCACAAGCTCTATTCTAGCGGTAGAGATGACAGGCACGAACACGGCGTTGGATTCTTGGTCCACAAGAACATTCTAGCCACTGTCATGGGTGGCCGCCCAGTCTCCAGTAGACTCATTACCATCCATCTGAGAGCAGCCCCTTTCAACATCACCATCATCCAGGCCTATGCCCCAACATCAGACTATGACGACAGCGAAGTGGAGGATTTTTATGAAAATCTACAGGCGGTCCTTGACCAAGTGCCGAAGAAGGACATAGTCATAGTGCAAGATAACCCGTAACAATAATAGATGCTTCATTGTGCCCCAGTGCAACACTGAGCAGTACAAACAATCTATCTTCCTCGCACCAGCACCATCGGTACTTGGAACCAACCTGACAGTTCAGTTGTTGGCTCATCATCTATAGAGAGCTACAAAACTGCCCTAGCATCTGCTAGGAGCCGTTAAAATTGCGCCTATGCCAGTATATGGATGTAGCAACGTATCTCACCGGAACCAGAAACCGAAGAATTGCTTGAACACCACATCACGCACATCTCATACGTCGTCCTTATAGGCGACTTCAACATACATTTCGATCAGCCACCGAACAATGATACAAGGCAGACGATGGACCTTCTTGCTGTCATGATAAATCCACACACAACACGACATCATTGACTGGATCGTCAGCTACGAGTCGACTGACCTGGTGTACGGCGTTCTTCTAAATGACTATATATCTCAGCTATCTCAGGTCTGATCACTCTGCCGTCCTCTTCTCATTCAAAATAGCCAAGTCATCTAAACCAACCAAAAAAAAAAAAAATTAAACTAAAAAAAAAACCGCGTAGTTTATGGCAACCTCAAAGAAGTCAACACAGACACATTTCGCACAGAAGCAACCTGGCGACTTCTTAATCGTCCGCCTTCCTCGGATCTTGACCTTCACTATGACTCCACTCTTCGTACACTTCTTGATGAACACGCATCATCAAAAACAAAACTCATTGTAGATAGGCCTTCTGCACCTTGGATGACATCTAAGTAATGAATGCAAAACAAGCCTGTCGCCGAGCAGAGAGGAAGTGGCGAACCTCTAAGCTAGAAGTTGACAGACAGATCTACAATAAAGAACAAGTTCAGACAATCATCACAAACGCCACAGTACCAATGTCACGTGGGGTTTATGGGCTCTGCACAATGGAATTATGGACCCTCACGTTTATTCGGTGGGAACTGCTAGTAAGTCACCCTATGAATTACTTTAATAAATTTATTTGTTTAGCTCGTTCTGTGTTAAGGTTGGGATACAGAAATAGATAGAAAAATGGTAAAAGATTACTGTCACACTAGCTTTCACACGGCTATGAATCATATGTAGTCCAGCCACTTGATAACAGTTAAAATCACACATTTATTTCTTCTACTCTATACAAGATTCTCTAAGTACTAATCTAACTTAAAAAGTCTCAGTCACTGCTAATAGTTCGATCGCTGGTAGTCTAGGCAGCTGTTATATCTTCCTCGGGCACTTTGCTATAATATTTCATGTAGATTTGGACTACTGTGGTCCGTTTTACAGTTTCTGAAGAGTTGGACTACTGTGGTCCTGTTATGATCAGTTTAAGTGCACCTTCGCCTTATGCACTTAACTCATGTGTGGGGTGTTCGAAGTCCTTCTGTGAGGTAGCTTCTGGTACACCTTTGTCGTTGTGTAGTTGGGTTCCCTTGCCACGCTGTGGGGTCTGACAGGGTGTTTCTTCAGGGTAGCTCTTTCCGTCTTGTGCGGTAGAGTCTCCTCAACCAACTATAGTCGTTTCTGTGGAGTGGGACGCACAGGATAGCTCGGGATAGCTCGGGATAGCTCGCCTGCTCGTCTGTAATATAAGAGACGAAATTCTGCACAACCCTGAATAATCGGTTTGTGCAGAGCGTCTCACTGAAAGCCAAGTAGCCCTCAGTGATAGCTCCACATCTCTATACATAAGCGACGAACATTCTGCTACTTCCGGGTTCCACTGGAATCTCACTCTAAATTCCTATACATACATAAATATCAATCGTGGCTAACTATACACATACAGAATTAATAATAATATAAACATTCAGTGGTACAGCCACTGGTCTGCAAACATACATATAAGTTAAACAACAGTGGTTCCGTACGGGATACAACATGGCGGCGCAACCGGTCGTGTTTCACCACGTGTTCGGCCTTTCCACATGGTCACGCAAATTCGGATTAACAATTCACATTTATGCATAGCAATTCCACAAACATAATTTCAACAATAATACAAATATATCACGATGAAACAGAAGGGTGTTCATTTACCTGTTTGACAAGTTCAGGCCCGTGATGACTTGATAGAATTCTAAGATTTCTAAGTCCTGCTTCCTGGTCTATGAGTGTAGAGATTTCTCTAGCTGTGGAGATGTTGCCTCTACCTCGTCTCACACACGACTGATTCAAACTGTGTTAGGCTCTGACACAGTCAATACTGCTCTACCCACTGAGCCTGCTCTGATTGGTTAAAACGGTCCGATTCAAAGCTCAAGTGCTGACTCACTGCGATGTGGGTGGCTCGCTCGCTGTGTGTGGTCTGCTGTGTAATTTAATTGCTGCTGTGTAATAGTCTAACTTCTCTACTGTTACAAATACTACACATGGCTAAATAGTCAATGGGCAGGGTAAACTGCTCGGTTCATGACAACCAAAATCTCTGCTAAAGCCCTCTTTTCCACCATGAACGACTTACTTGGCAGCTCTTCTGCTTCTCCCTTGCCCAACAACCCTTGACCCTTCCAAAACTCCCACAAGCTTTCTCTGAGTATTTTCACACACCAGCTCACTTCCTATGTGAGCAGTACTTTTAAGTGCATCCGCGTGTCGCTTGCTGCAGGCTATTTATAGCTTGCCTGCACTCTCCCTCCCCCTTCCAGTGAAGGGAAGCTTCGACGAAGCTATTATAACAGCTAGCCTGGCTGACCTAACCTCAAAATCTGAAAAGCTTTGGTTGAGCTGCTGTGTTCACAACAAGATCCAAGCCATCCGTAACAAACTAGACAGATACAATATTAAAGCTCTGATACTCCTGCATTTACAGGAACTCCTTTCACACATTTCAAGCCTCTAACTCTCCCTGAACTGGAAAAAGTCGTCTAAGAAACCATCTTAAAAACTTAAATTGTGACCTTGACCCTCTTCCTACACACCTCTACTCTGTCTGCCTGTGACCTTGACCCTCTTCCTACACACACCTCTACTCTGTCTACCTGTCCTTCTTCCTCCTGTCTACAATCAGGCATAATCCAAGACTCCTTCAAAACTGTTGTAGTTAAACCTCTTTCAAAGAAACCGTCGCTTGACCCTAACACACTCAGCAACTTTCGCCTTGTTTCAAACTTATCCTTCATCTTCAAACCCTTGAAAGAATAGTTCTGAATCAGCTTAACTCTCACCTTTTCTCCAACAACCTTCTCTCTCTTCTTCAGTCAGCATATCATCCAAACCACTCCACTAAAACTGCTGTTCTCAAAATAATTAACGATCTTCTTTCTGCCACTGATCAAGGAAAATCTATACCCTTGCTCTTCTTGATCTCTCAGCGGCCTTCGATATGGTCGATCACAACATCCTTCTTCAATGTCTTCAGCATACTTTTGGCATCCTCAGCACAGCTCTTTCTTGGTTCTCTTCTTATCTGACTGACCACTATCACACTGTTTCCATTGACAAACTGAACTCCGACCCTATTAGGCTTAAGTGTGGAGTGCCCCAGAGATCCGTGCTTGGGCCTCTACTGTTCACTCTCTACACTCAACCTCTTGACCACGTCTTTGACCGACACAACGTTCTCCATCATTCTTTTGCTGACGACTCACAACTTCAAAACAGCTTTACTTCTGATCAGTCTGATATTACCCTATCCACGCCACTCTTTTTAATACCATCACCGACTTACAGAATTGGATGACAGAAAACAAACTTCAACTCAACAGCAACAAAACCGAAGCCATTCTGATATAGACCACATCCAAACTCTCAAAAGCCATCTTTGACTCTCTTGAACTCTCCGACTCGTCTGTCTCTCTGTCTTCTACTGTAAAAAATCTAGTTACCATAAATACCCTCTTCATGAAACAAGACATCTCTCTTGTCTCTCACAACTGCTACTTTCAGCTCTGCCGCATTGCCACACCAAAGACACTACAGCCAAACTTGTCACTTCTACCATTCTCTCTTGTCTTGACTATTGTAACCCCACACTTGCTGGACTTCCCTCTCACTCGATCTATCAACCTTCCCGACCACTCTGCTCCTCAAACAACAACCTCAAACTCAACATGCCTCATACAAAACTTGGAACTGCAGGCCAACGCTCCTTTTCTTTTCAAGCCCCCACCAACTGGAACTCGATACCTCTCCCCTTTTGCCAACAACAGTCTTTAGAAGATTTAAATCTGGCCTCAAGACTTTTCCTTTTCCTAAATAATCCTCAGACTATAATGGCCAGCTACACCACCTCCCTCCTCCCCCCAACCCACCTCACACACATGCCAAAATTAGAGCAGTTGTAAATGGCCATGGCATGTACATAATCATTATTTGAAAATTTCTCATACTTATTCTTGAGTGCTGTGTCTCTGTGTTGTTGCCTTGTCATCTTCATGTAATTTAAATGTGTACCAGTGTGCTTGAATTGTTAATGCGAAAGAATGTATGCGTGTGCCTTGAATTGCCTTAGGCGAGATAGGCCTATGTGCGCGTTATAAGTTCTTGTGTTATAATTATTATTAAGCAGCATGTGAGTCACATGGGCTTTGTCCTTCTTTTATTCCCCCTCCCCACCCCTCCCGTGAGGAGGGTGCAAGGGGTTTCTGTATAAATATTATCCCCACATTCTGGAAATTTAGTGCTTTAAATTCCCACTGTCCCTGTCTTTCCCTTTGTTCTTTCTCATTCCTACTCTGTTCTATCAATCTGCTGTACTATCATCTTCTTCTTCGCTACTAGACCAGTCACCTACCTTTTTTTATGTAAAACTCTTCCAAAACTCCTAGCTCATTTATGTAGAAGGCTTGTTGGGTCAGCTTGGGAATATTGGGCGGACGCTTTCTGACAAATGGTCACTATAGGGCTTCCTATATTATTTAGCTCACAAGTATATCACAAGTATATACAAGTTGATATACTTGTGTTTAGCTATATAGGCATTTTATATGTATGTGTTTTGTTGATATTTTATAATGACGTTTATATTCTATTTTGTTTTTGTAAATGGGGGTTCGATAAATTAGAGTATAGCCGCAGCGTCTCCTGTGTGGGATGCCCTTATTGTAAAGTGACCGGAGGGTGGAATGCCTTCAGTGTTACCACTAGGGTTGTGTCAGCAGATCTTTTATACGGATCAGGGGTGAGTCCTCTTTCAAACAAGTTGTGGTCCTGATTCGGATCTTTGCAGTCCACTGGACCCTATAAGCAATGAATAATTAACGAGCTATGTTACTCATAGTGGAAACTATGTCCACAAATGCTTGCCTACAGAAAGAAAAGATTGAATGTACCAGCACGACCCTTGTATCACAAGACTATTTTTTCCATTCTCCCCCGTGGGGGTGCCGGGGTTTTTAGTATAAATAGTATCCCCACTTTCTGGTAATTTAGTGCTTTAAATTCCCACTATCGCTGGCTTTCTCCTTTGTTCTTTCTCATTCCAACTCTGTTCTATCAATCTACTATACTATTTCTTCTTCGCTAGACCAGTCATCCTTTTTCTTGAAAACTCTTCCGGGACAAAACTCCTCATTTGTGTGTGAAGGTCTATTGGATGCTTTCTGCCAGGTGGTCACTGGGGCTTCCTATGATGTTATCATTTGGCAATGTAGCCATTTTATATGTATGTTTTGTTTATATTTTATAATGCTGTTTATATTCTATTTTGTTTTTGTAAACGGGGGTTCGATAAATTAGAGTATAGGCTCAGCGTCCCCTACATGGGATGTCTTTATTGTAAAGTCACCGGCTGGTGGAGTGCCTTCAGTGTTAATTACCACTAGGGTTGTTTCTGCAGATCTTTTATGCGGATCAGGGGCGAGTCCTCTTTCAGCGAAGTTGTGGTCTTGATTTTGTTGTCCTGATTCGGCTCTTTGCAGTCTGCTGGACCCTGTAAGCAATGAATAACTAAATCTTTTTTTTTTACCCCCTCCAATAATAGAAAGCTGTCTTTATAATCTGTTTTTTTAAATGTGTTAGAATGATTCATGAAAATTCATTTGGAATATTCCAATCATTTTAATGTTTGTGTTGTTGTTCAGTTGAGATTGTGTTATAATTTGTTGACTTGCATGCATAGCAATGTAAGTCTATGTACTCACCAAAACCTTTTTTTTTTTTTTTTTTTTTTTTTTTACAGATTTTCGCAAATCTGTTTAAAACGAGTCCAAAATAGTCCAAAAATGATATAGAAAATAAATGTCCGTCCAACCGTCTGTCTGTACAAAAACTTTAAAGTGTCCTAAGTACTCAGAGCCTATTTCAACTATCACAACCAATTGTGGTAAGATCGTGTACATCCATGAGACCTCGAAAATGATCAGTGAATAAATGACTTCACTTGAAGGTCAAGGTTCGCAGAGTCATTAAATGTTAGTCAAAAAATGACAATTTTTCACAAAATTTTTCTAGGTTATTAAACTTATGATTCTGTGAGGCATGGTAGATATCAGTGAAACACACATAAGCCTACTTTGCAAATTTAGTCAACCTCACTCCAAGGTCAAGGTCACTGGAGCTGTCCAAAGTTGGTTTGAAGTGACCTTGACCCTAAACTATGAGAGATATTAAGTCCAAACTTGTTGAATTTAGAGATGATAGATTTATCTTTCATATATGTCCCTTTTTTGCGTTCATCTTTGAAAGTCAAGGTCATTTTAAGCCTTGCAAAAAAAAGGGTTACTGTTTATTTAACCCAGTATGCAAAATTGGGTAATTTTATCAGACATGCATGAGAGAACACATGATGGGGAAGTGACTATCAGAATCCCCAAGACAACATTTTGGAGAATGTTGTCGATGACCTCAACCTCTGGATTTTAAATTCAGATTCTCCTACTTATTGTAGCCATTTAGGAACATTTTCTAATTTAGACCTGTACGTCCATCTGTGAAGCTTCCCTTTTTTGGGACCTTGATTGAAAACCTCATTCGGATCTCTGCGGGAGTGACCATTTTCCTAAAGTTTCTGGAAGATCAATCTGAGAGGCGCTGGAATTTTTAAAAAGTCATCCCGAGGTCAAGGTCACTGAAGATTAAGGTCATCCCAAGGTCACCGCATAATACATTCCCTGTACTTTTTTTGATAGTACATAATTATTTGGAGCCAGATGTCAGTGTCATCTCAAGGTCAAGAGGATAGAAAGATAAAAATCGATATTATTTTGCAATTTAATGCCACAATTTCATTTTGTTTTTGCTTATTTTCATGTTAAATATTGTGAGTTCCATATAAGGAGCATGCAAGTCAAATGGGTTTTGCCCTTCTAGTTTTGTTGTTTTCAATTGTTTAATAAATAACAATAATATATTTTACTTGTGCCTTTCCAACAAATTTAGATTAAAACACTTTTTAATCAGTTCACACCCCACACAACAGCTCATCACACAAGCAACATGGGTCAGATATGGTTGGAATGCATGGATCTGGGGCAAACAATGTGTGTGCAAAACAAGCACATTTCTAAAATTTTCAAAGTCGACAATTTTAAAATTTCCCTAATTAACTAAATACAAAGTGTTTACGTTAGAAAGCATGTAGATTTGCTAGGGATAAAGACAAGAATCATGGTTTTGAAGAGTTTATACAGTTATAATACATTTATTCTGTTGTCTTATCAACTCACATGCATAGCAGTGTGAGTTTATGTATTCACACCCTATCCCTTCCCCCCTCTTCCCTCCCCCCTTCCTCTATCCAAAAATAAATAAATAAAATATAATTAAATTGTCCAGATTTGTGTAAATCTGTGCGACATGAATCCCAAATAGTCCAAAAATGACAATTTTTAAAAAAAATCTCCTCCTCCTCCACGGTTTTTGTGCAAAAACTTGATATCTTAATATTAATAGCTTAATAATTCAAAACCTATCAACTATCACATCCAAACCTGGCAAGATATAGCCATGAGACCTCACAAATGATCAGTGAAAGAATAACTTTACTTCAAGGTCATAGGGTCAATAAATGTAAGTAAAAAATGACCATTTGTCACAAAATTTCAAAATTTTCCAGTTATTACTTATTGAACTTTCAAGGCATGATAGATATCAATGAGACACAAATACTATACAAATTTGGTCAACCTCGCTCCAATGTCAAGATCACTGGAGTCCAAAGTCAGTTCTATATATGTACTTTGAAGTGATCTTCACTCTAAACTAAGAGAGAAATAAAGTCCAAACTTGTATTTAGAGATAAAAGATTGATCTTCTATACATGTTCCGTTTTTGCGTTGGCCTTGGCCATTTTAGGCTTTGCAAAAACAAAACTTCTCATCGTACAATGGAATGACTCTATATTTAACCCAAAGTATGCGAAACATTGGGTTATTTGATCATACATGAGCACCTAGGTCATGTGAAGGTCAAGGTTATGCCAAGGTCAAGGTCACTGAAGGTCAAGGTCATCCCAAAGTAAGTTTTTTGGGGAATAATTTGATCGATTGTACATGAGTAAATTTGGAGCTGGAGGTCAAGGCCATCTCAATTTCAAGAGCATCAAACGATCAATGTATTATTTTGCGTTTAATTGCCACCGTTTCATTTATTTTTTTCTGGGCACTCATTTTCATGTCAAATATTGCAAATTCCATAAGGAATAGATGAGTCAGATGTGCTTTGCCCTTCTAGTTTTAAAATGAAATTTAACTTGCCTCTAAGATTTTGATGTTGATGTGTTGTTTATTTTTGTCACTTTGAAGTGGCTATTTGTTATATTTTATCTATCAAAACAAATTTGGTAGGATAGTGTATATGAATGAGAGTTCAAAATTATCAGTGAATGCATTACCTCACTTCAAGGTCAAGGGTAAAAAAATGTTAGTTAAAAATAAACAAATTTAATGAAATAGTGATAATGATGGTTGGAAATTATTCTTTGATGCACAATAATTATTGATGAGGCACACCTACCATGCAAATTTGGTCAAACACATTTGAAAGTCAGGGTAACTAGAGCTTTCCAACATCAGTTCATATCAGTACACCTTGACCTTAAATGTAGAGATCATACATTGATCTTTCATAGAGATGTTCCATTTTTGTCTTGATAGTCAAAGTCATTTTGGCCGTACAAAAAAATTTCATTTTGTTTGTTTTTTTCTTTAATTTAACGTCTGTTCACCTTCGTGATTTTAGAAAAAAAATGTCATGTATGCGTCATCATGCAGTTGAAAGGCTCCTTTCGAATGTCAGATTAAGTTTCTTAAAACTCTATCTACACTCTGCACTATTACTTAGTTAATAGATTCCTTAAGAAACAATTGAATCATATGGATTGTTCCCTTCTAGTTTATTTACTTTAGTCCAAAATTTGCACCACTGCTCATTTTGGAAGCTGGTAAAGTAATGTCAACACCATGACCACCACCTTTCTCACAAGCAGACCCGTTTACCCCTCACTATTTGAGCTTTTGCTTGTTTAGCAGTAGTAAAACCAAAGAGCTTATTACGGAAAGAGAGGGAACTTCCATTATGTCCTATACAAAAAAGCGAGACACTCTCACGGATTATTTCCCTTTGTTCGGGCTGGCTATATTTCACCATCTGCTATATGAATGATCTGTGCGTGGTAACTTATTGAGCCTATGCCATTGCAAAAGAACATTTTTATGGCAACGTTTGCAAAAACCAAACTTTTAACCATCATTATTATTAACATTCCGCTACTGCTGTCTTTTTTTTTTGTTTTTTGTTTGTTTTGCTTGCTTGTTTATGTTTACTTATTTAGAGGTGCCAACCCCCTAATCTTCTTGTCAGTATTTCCGGACCCGTTTGTCAGTATTTTTTAACACTTGTCAGTATTTTTTTTCTCTCGCAAAACCTAGCCTATGACACTATAAAGTAACGACAGGCTTTCCTCTGAAACAGAAGGCTATTTTCAATCCTCTAAAATCACGATAAAAATCAGCTTGTTGATTGATTGATTGATTGATTTATTGTTGCTTTAGATCCAGCGGACTCTTCCGAGCCAAATCAGGACCGGACAACCCCCGATCCGCATAAAAGATCTGCCGAAACAACCCTAGTGGGAAAATTGAATGCCCTCCACCGGCCAGTCACTTTACAATAAAGACATCCCACGCGGGGGACGGCTGAGGGTTGACCTCAACTACGCGAACACCCCGGTTACAAAAACAAAATAGAATACAACCATCATTATAAATCATCAACAAAACACATACATATAAAATGCCTATAGAGCGAAATAATACAATCATAGGAAGCCCTAGTGACCACCCGGCAGAAAGCGTCCAACACTCTCAAGCTGATCCAACAGACCTCATACACAAACAAGGAGTCTTGTCCAGGAAGAGTTTTCAAGAAAAAAGGTAGGTCATTGATCTAGCGAAGAAGAAGAAAGTATAGCAGAGTGATAGAACAGATCAGGAATGGGAAAGAGCAAATGATGAAGACAGCGACAGTGGGAATTTAAAGCACTAAATACTGAAACCCCCGGCACTCCAACGGGGGGAACTGTTGCCGCAGTGAATTAGTCATGCCTACAAAGGCAAGACAGGTTTTCAACTGGGGCTTTCACTGTTCCCTTTATAGGTTAGAACAATCTACAGTGACAAGATTGCTCATGACCCCAAGGGGTTAATCAGCTTGTTGAACACCACACTTGTTTTACTCTAAAATCACCATGAAAATCAGCTTGTTGAACACAGCGACGTTCAGTGAGTGCAGGAGTACTATTATGAGACCAGAAACGGGTACAGAAGCACCGCTGGCAAAGATAAACGATCGGCAACTTTTCCTCTGTATTTTTATAAAAGCTACCGTATTTCCGTATTTAATTCACTTCGCCAGAATTAAATACGGTCAATCCGTACTGGTTGGCACCTCTGCTTATTGACATTTATTAGGTGCTTTTATGCTGCTTATGTATGTCATTGGTTCGTTTTCTGCCCTGGAATTTATTATTTTTTAATCAACGACAGATATTTTAAAATTAAAATATGCATGACAGACTGTTTCATTTATCCGAAACTGTAAATCCGTAATTGTGTGTGAGAGAGAGAGAGAGAGAGAGAGAGAGAGAGAGAGAGAGAGAGAGAGAGAGAGAGAGTGAGAGAGAGAGCTCTGTCATTCAATCATTTAATCACAATAAAGCACAATAACAAAATGTTTCACTAATAGTGTGAATTTAATTTATATCAGGGGTCCCCCTACCCCCCAACCCTCTCACCTCCCACATCACTAGCTTAATAACATCAGTCACTTCATGGAAAATAATTGATTAATCAGACAGAACAATCAGAACCTACTGGCTGCGCAGAAATTCACAGATCAGAACAAGGACTGAGTTTCTACATTACATTTTTTTTTCGTTTACTCTCAAACGAAAAGTGATTAACAGATCAAGGACCATTTTTGTGCCTAGGTAAGGGGTTATCTTGCACAGTATTTGATCACGAGGAGAAAACAGACTTAGTCTAATTTAACTTGTTAACATAAGCAGTTTGACGAAGCCAAACTGCCAATCTGACATCTACTTTTGAAATATAAGCACAAATATAGTCAACCTAGCAATAACGTAAACAGTGAGCGACCTGTTGAACGTAAACTGTCAGCAAGCAAACTGTTTTGGATTTAGCACATAGGTATAACATGAATCATTCAAGCCGCTCTCCGATTGTTTTAACACTAACAACACTGCAGCAGTCTTAGTTTAGGCCTACATAAACACACAAAAAATGAAGTTTTTCAATTGCAATTTACCTTTCTTTGTCTCTTAGAAATTTGAAAAAGGACTTGCCAACACATTTCTTGTATCTGGCATTATGGCAATTGATAGCTGTGCAAAAGTCAGTGCCCTGTTTCACTCGGTCGACTTTTGACTTTCTGCCAGGAGCCATTTTCAGCATGTCGACAAGGGAGCATAACTCGTACATTTCGTCTCGCGGTTCTGAACCAAGTTCCCCCTCTTTCTATCATAAGCTCTTTGGTAAAACTTAGAAGGTTACTGTAGTCTATAGCAGACGATTAAGGTATAACTGATGTGTACACTCACACTGCCAGCTGACGCGAGCCGTTTAGTGACATCATTGCGGCCTACGATCGAGTTTTGAACTTTATTGCCACTTAGAATGTTTGAGCCAATCGGGACACAGGTAGATTGGGCAGGACCAGTTCTGGCTGATTCAGTCCCAGCCAAGCATAGGTCAGTTGTGTGGAAAGCTCTGAGCAGTACACAGTTACAATCGAGCAGAGAAATATCTCCACTGATAGAACAGGGAAGCAGTGCTTGTTGAATATTTGAATTCAATCAAGTAGCCACGGGCCTGACATTGTTGAACAGGTAAATGAACATACTTCTGATGTATTTATATTATTATTGTTGAAATTATGTTTGTGGAATTTGCTATGCATAGATTTGAATTGTTAGTCCGACTTTGCCTTACCACGTGGAGAAGCCAAACACGTGTCAAACACGACCAGGATTGACGCCATGTTGTATACCTGACGGAACCACTGTTATTTAACCTATATCATATGTATGCTTGCAGACCAGTGGCTGTACCAGTGAATGTTTATAATATTATTAATTCTTTATGTGTATAGTTAGCCACGATTTATATTTAAGTATGTATAGGAAATTAGAGTGGAGATTTCAGTGGACCACCGACTTAGCAGAATGTTCGTCGCTTATGTATAGAGATGTGGAGCTATCACTGAGGGCTACTTTGGCTTTCAGTGAGACGCTCTGCACAGACCTATTATTCAGGGTTGTGCAGAATTTCGTCTCATATGTTACAGACGAGCAGGCAGAATATCGTGAGCCCAACTCAACAGAAGAGCAGAACCTAATCTACGATTCGAGTTGGCTGCCGAGGCATCTACAGCATTGTGCGCAGATAGCCCCAAACGTCGTACCAAAAGTCAAAGACTACACGACGACCCAGCATGTACCAAAAGTTACCTCAACGCAGCGCTTCACCCACGCATCCATTCAGTTAAGTGCCCAGGAAACAGTGCACTAAAACTGTAGCAAAAGGACCACAGTAGTCCACTCTTCATGAACGCTAGTAGCCAGTGCCCTATGAAAAAAAATAGCTGCCTAGATTATGAGCGAGCAAACCATTCGCATTGACAATTGAACTTTTAAGTTAGATTCATACTTCGAAGATCGTGTATAGAGTAGAAGAAATAAATGTGTGATTTTAACTGTTATCAAGTGGCTGGACTACATATGATTCATAGCCGTGTGAAAGCTAGTGTGACAGTGATCTTTTACCATTTTCCTATCTATCTCTGTACCCCAGCCTTAACACAGACCGAGCTAAACAAATAAATGTATTAAAGTAATTCACCGGGTGACTCACTAGCGGTTCCCATAGAATAAGACGTGAGGGTTACAGCATTCCATTGTGCAGAGCCCAGCAACCATAAAACCCGACGTTACAACCTTCAACTCAGCTGTGACAGATGCCGCCACCGAGATCCTTGGCAAGCACCTCCAAAGAAGAAACCGTGGATCACACCTGAACTTTTGGACCTGTGTGATAAACGAGAGATGAAAAATAAAAATAAAACCTCACAGGGAGCTGCTGCCTACCGAAAAATCAACAATGACATCCGAAAAGGCATGAGCTCAGCAAAGGAGAAATGGATAAAAGATCAATGCCAGGAAATACAGACCAGTCTGAACAAGAACAAAAGCAAGAAGGCCTACCAGACTGAAGCAGCCGACAAGTGTTAAACAGCCCAAGGTCTCCATGATCCAAACAAGTCTGGCGTATGCTTTACAAAAGAACAAGGAGTCTTGAATAGATTAGACAGAGTACTGCTCTGACCTCTACAACCACAAACCAAACGGAGTCCCATCAGTTTTAGCATGTCCCCAGAAAATAGAAGAGGAAGAAATCCTCCCAATTCTCCGAGAAGTTGAGGCAGCAGTGCAATCACTGAAGAAAGGGAAGTCAGCGGGAGTTGACAACATACCCACGGAATTGCTTCAAGCAGGAGAAGCGATGATTGACGCCCTCACCATTATTTGTAACAAGATCTGGCAGAATGGGGATTGGCCTACACCATGGACCCAGTCGCTTGTCATCACTCTACCCAAAAAAGGTAACCTTCAGGAGTGTGAAAATTACCACACCATCAGCCTCATCAGCCATCCCAGCAAAGTCCTCCTAAGAATAATACTCCAAGCTGAACAAATCATAGCTGAAAAACAAGCAGAATTCATGGCAGGGTGAAGTACCAGATAACAGATTTTCAACCTCATAATAATCTGAGATGATAATAATAATAAAATAATAATAATAATAATAATAATAATAATAATACGGTAAACTTATATAAAGTGGTACCCCAACAAGCATGGGCTCGCCATGTTTCACAATGCACTAAAAAGCATTAGTATTAAAACAAAATAAAGTAAAAACATGCCTAGTTAAGAACTGCTAAACCAGAAATATGTACATTAATTAACAGTACACATTTCAAGATTTTATTCTCTATAACATGATCATCGCATGAACATATATATATGCACTTAGAGAATTACATGGACGACACGAAGCAAGCACCATCATGATTGGACAGAAGCAAATTATGCACACACACATAAAATAATACGTCAATGGCAAATGTTCTCTCTCTCTCTCTCTCTCTCTCTCTCTCTCTCTCTCTCTCTCTCTCTCTCTCTCTCTCTCTCTCTCTCTCTCTCTCTCTGTCTTTCTTTCTCTGCCTAATATAATAATGGAACGCAAAATATGAATAATAATATTAAACATGATTACTTATAAAACATGCACACTATATTTCATTTTAATTATTTCCAGTTTACATTCACAGGTGCATACAACACAGTACAGAATCATCTTTGACACTCCTTTTGGCATTAGGCATTAGGGCAGAGTGTCTCGACATCGCTGCTTCCAGATAATCAGCGACCCTAGCATAGTGCTAACTGAACAGTAGCGGGCAACCTTGGCTCGTCGAACAGGCAGGCCCACCAACTTCAGTCCGCTAACAAACCGTCCGTGGACTAGGCCTAGCGAGCCAACTATCAGAAACACAACCTTGCAGCTATAACCAAGATCACTAATCGTCTGGCACAGCGGGAGGTATCTGTTAAATTTGTTATTGTAAGAATCAGTTACAAAGTCATCAAAAGGTACAGCTATTTCAATAATGGTAGAGGTTTTATTAAGATGGTCTATGACACACATATCAGGCCTAGTGTAGGGCAGGTTGCCAAAAACTGCACTACTATCGTTCTGGAAGTGAGAAGGCTTTACAATAGAGTCTGCCAGGATTTCTGCTCTGGGATTAGCATCTTTCACCGCCCTGGCCACAATATCTAACACTCTATTGTGGCGGTTCTGAATAGAGTTCTTGCTTTCCCTACAGCCATTCAGCAAGTGGCTGACAGACTCTATGTAAAATCCACACCTACCGCACTGCTGCGAGAAAGTCTCTGTAGGTGTGGAGCCTGACGTTACACTCCAGCAGCTGTAATCTGGCCTTCACCACGAACTTCAGCAGTCGGTCACTTAGATGTAGGTTGGTCAGGTGGGAGGAGGACAGTGAGAAATCGACGTTGTTGGTACGCGCCAGGCGCCCCTGATATTCTTTGTCTCTCCACACACACACACACACACACACACACACACACACACACACACACACACACACACACACACAGACGCACGAGCGCCTGGCCAAAGTACATGTCCACAATAAAACATAGAAATGTTTACAGCGCTAACATCTTATCATGTGCTTGTAGACTTCAAGAAAACATTTGACCGAGTCTGGCATGCAGCTCTGTGGGCAACCATGAGAGTACACAACATATCAGCCCTAAAATTATTGAAGTCATCAAAAGCCTATATGACAAGGCTACCAGTGCAGTCCTCCACAACAGCGCCATCGGGAACTGGTTCAGAACAATTGGTGTGCGTAAAGGATGCCTATCTCCAGGACTCTTCAACATCATCCTAGAGTGGAACATGTCAGATGCCCTTGTAGAGCACGAAGGCACAGTCAGCATAGGGGGTAGAGCAATCTCCATCCTCGGTTTTGCGGATGACATTGATGGAACAAGAATTAGAAGAGGTTTGACTCCACCTCCAGAGCCTATGGAATGGAAATAAGTGCAGAGAAGACCAAAATGATGACCAACAACACCAATGGCATCAACATGGATATCAAAATCTAATCCCTCGACACAGTGCATAGCTTCAAATATTTAAGACTTAGAGCCATTGTATCAGACAATGGGTCAGGACAGGAAGTCCTCTCCAGGATCGCACAAACAACTGCTGCCTTGACGAGGTTGAAGCCCATTTGAAAAGACAGGACCATGAGTCTATATTCCAAGGTAAGGCTGATCGGTGCTCCATCTTCCTATACGCTTGCGAAACCATTAAACATGGACCCTCACAGCAGATCTACAACGAAGAATACAAAGCATGGAGATAAGGTGCTACAGAAGACTTCTGGACATTTCCTATACCCAGTACATCACCGACAATGAAGTCCGACAGACCATCACACAAGCCATTGGACAACACGACGACATGCTCACAGTGGCGAAGAAACTGAAACTCCGATGGTATGGCCACATCCCCAGAGCATCAGGCCTTGCAAAGACCATCCTGCAAGGCATGGTGCAAGGAGGCTGAAGAAGAGGGAGAGAGAATAAGAGGTGGGAGGACAACATTCGAGAATGGACTGGCTTAACACTAAGCGGATCCATGAGGGTTGCCGAGGACAGAGAAAGGTGGAGTACTCTGGTTAAACGATCGTCTGTGGTGTCCCAACGACCTTCGAGTTACAGGATAGGATAGGACAGTCCAAAGTAACTTACTGAACAGACTTTAAAGGTTTATTCATTCATTCGCTTTTAATTATAACCAAGACAAAAAGCATCCAGATAACATTTTATGTGTGAAATTAAAATATTTTAACAAATCATTTATTTTCAAAAAGTGCACAGACTATATCTGGACAGACATTAGCAATAAACACAGAATTGTCATGCAACATAATGTTTGAAATTATTTATTTAATACAGTTTGAAATATTTTTGATTTTGTTAGAAACATGACCATCATTCTATGAGATTATATAAGGTATGTCTAGGACCAGCTGCAACCTAGTGGCATATTTATTCCCAAGGTGTGACAGAAAAACAGTTTGTCGTTTGCTCACTTGGCACACCAAACGACCCAGGTTTGACTCTAGAAAGCAGTGGGAGATTGTTCTCACACTGTCACAAAACAATTTTTTGTAATGTAGCCGGGCTGGGCGTCATAAGAATTTCTGATCATTACGATACTTAGGCCTCACTCATTTCTCTGTTATTTTTAAACTAGCGGTATGCAATAATTTGATATATACTTTCCAGATCCCTTAAAGCCTATAATCGTTAGACGCAGCATTAAATTCTCTATTAGAATACATAAACTTTATTTGTGATTTATGTAGCAGTTTTGAATTAGAGCGCGATGTTTAGAATAGCGCGATGCCTATCACGGTGATAAATGCACCGCGCTTTTGTGGGGGCGAAGCCACAGCTGATACGAACTTGACCGGTTGCCTCAGTCTTCCCGCCTTGTAGATTAATGCATGATAAGAACATAATTGTCGATGATGGCGATAGCAAAGATTTTCCACTGTAACACCTTAAGTGTGATATTTTCCGATGCCTTAGATAGTTCATTCTCTAATAGTATATACATAAATTAAATATTAGTTTTATAGGGACATACATCGGAAGAGAAACAGAGGAAAAGTTGTAAGAAGAGGCTAAATGTAAATATTGTTGTGTTAGGTGTTTGCTAATTTAGTCCGTCATAGTCGGAACCCATAATAGTAACCATGTCATATTATATATCGTTGGAAAGTGGAGACGTTGTTCTTTCTTTGTCATTATGATTATTATTTATAATTGTATTAATTTAAAGAGTTAGTACGAGTTTAGACTCGTGACATTCTTAAAAGCAGCAGCCAACTCCATCTTAAATTGCGTTACTATTATTTTTATTTCGTAGCAGATAGGTCCGATATTATTATATCAGTAGAAAGGTCGTATTTCCGCCCATATATAATTTATATAGTATTCGTTTGCGTTTCAAACCTTATATGTAAAATAAAGATTAACAACTAAAACAAATTACCGAGAGAGGCGAGCATTATGTGGCGCACCACACGCGTTAATCATCGGGTTCAGTACGGCTTGCGCCACCAGATAAAAGCAGAATGCACACACGGCAGAGAGACAAAAATACAGAGAGCTGGAGCACGCAGAAAGAGAACAAGAGAACGGGAGAATGAGTCAAACACACAGAGAGGGCAGAATGTAGAATGTTATCTCCACGAGCATGCCTTTGCTACGATGCACTTCGAGAATAAAACTTTCAACGTTCATCAACGAACTGGCGTTGGGGAGAGAGAGAGAGAGAGAGAGAGAGAGAGATAGAGAGAGAGAGAGAGAGAGAGAATGTGTGAAAATTCTTCATCACCCTAGCCTCCATCACTTTATCTTCTCTCCACCCACCAACGCCAACACTACAGTAATAGCTTGGGAAAGAAGGCTCTGAGGTAGAAGTAACTTCTTTGAAACCAAGAATAGCTTGACATAGGATATACATACATATCAAAAAGAAGAAAAAGAAGAAAAAGTAAGATGGTTCTGGTCTGTAAATTGAAGTCACAGTCATTCGATAGTTGTCATTAGTTACAGGCCCAGCCATACCCAAATCATGTATGAAATTGTAGATTACAGCTTCACTATAAGTGAAAAAAACAACAACACATATTGGTTATAAGGGAGAGGACGATGCAACAAAACAGCTGTGTCAAAGAATTACAATTAGAAATAATCGTTTCTTCGTGGGTAATAACAATGACATCCAAACACTATTTAAAACTGGTGTTTTAATGGAAAGTTGTCTCTTTGTGGAGTCTGACAATGGCTAGCAGGATACTGCAACTGTATTCGAGAGGTTAACAATCAGTAAATATTATGCACTTCTAAGACTGTCATGCAATGTCATAATCCTTTACGATGTTGAGAAAATAAGGTGTCAGTGTCAAGTAGAAGATCTGGTAACACAGAGTCTAAGATCATCAATCCAGAGGACGTTGCCTTCAAGCCTCTGAAACAAAGAATACAAAATACTGTTTATTCAGTCACGTCACAACATCAATATTTGACATGGAAATTACCACCATGTTGCTAAATAGTTACACATACATCCACACGATAGGCAAAAGTCACCATGAATACTATCTTAATACTCTTGCACACAAAACACTTTATAAAGCCTCAATAAAATAACCTTCCAGACACTATTGCCACATTTGAAAAAGGCCCGCAGAACGTGCAATCACACTGGGCAAATAAAATATAAAAAATAATGGTATACTTATCACAAATTATCATAATAAATGCTAAAGGATGAAAAATAAAAAAACATTGAAGTCATGATGGCAAGGAGGAGAAATGGGGTGGATGGAGGGTGCATAGTTATCTACTGTCAACAACACACCCATACTTTATTCAAATAAAATACTAAATGAAGTAGGCAATGTAATAATACTAATCCTATCCTGTAATTCGAAAGTCTTTGGGGCACCACAGATGATCGTTTAACCAGCATACTCCATCTTTCTCTGTCCTCAGCAAGCCTCATGGCTTCGCTCAGTGTCAAGCCAGCCCATTCTCGAATGCTGTCCCCCCATCTCTCTCTCTGTCTCCCTACTCTGCATCCCCGCGCTGTGCCCCGCAGGATGGTCCTTGCAAGGCCCGATACTCTGGTGACGTGGCCATACCATTGGAGTTTCGGCTCCCTCCCCTCCCCACCCCACCACAGGTGGCATCAACGCAGACGTTGGGGTCCAGGGCCGGTCCCTCGGCACGGTGCATAGCTTAAAATATATAGGAGCCATTGTGTCGGACGATGGGTTCCAGCAGGGGGTCCTCTCTGGGATCACACAAACGGCAGCTGACCTAACGGGGTTGGGGCCCATTTTGGAGACAGGACTATCGGTCTGCACTCCAATGTAAGGCTGCTGCGCTCCTTTGTCATCTCCATCTTCTTATGTGCTTGCAAAAGGTGGACCCTTGCAGCAGACCTGAAGCGAAGTGTGCAAAGCATAGAGTTGAGGTGTTGCGGAGAACTTCTGGGCATTTCCTGTGCCCATCATGTCATCGGCAGCGAGGTCCAGAGGACCATCGCGCAGGCCATTGGATGGCATGCTCGCGCTGTTGGAGAGGGGGGAGGGATTGGGTAGGGGGGCGGAACTACGAATAATAGTAATATTGGATGCTAATAAGAATAAAATGCACCAAGTACATACCCACGATGAGACGACAGAAACCCATCCTTTATCCATTTTTGTGTTCGTGGTAAACTAATAAGGTCTGATAAAGGTGTGCCTGCAGATAACGCTTGCCAGTTCTGATATCAAAGAAAAACACACAAAACCAAAAAGTATATTATGTGAAGAATAAATTAAAGGTAGGTGCATGTATGAAGTGCTCAAAACCCCAAAATAACATGAGAGTAAACCAATGCTCCATTTACAAAAGCATCTTTCTGGACAAATTTTATAAAATAGAAAACTAAAATCAAAGAGACTTACATCAAATGTCAATCCCCATTTTGTGCGCAGGCTTGCAGACAAGAGTTCCTCAAGTCTGGATAACAAGCAAAAAGAAGATACAATTATGTTTGTTGGCGAATGTGTATGCTAATCACAAGGAGAATATGTAGTACAGAAAAAGAAAAGGAATAATTATTAAATTAAATGAGGCTTAATTACCTAAGGTGAAGTTTAATTAGAATTATTGTGAGTATGCTGATTGGGAGGCAAGGGTATCATATGAGAAATTGTGTGCATTCAGCACCAGGATTCAGCTGTGAGTGTTCCTCTACCTTGAACAAAGCTTTCTTTGGGTGGAAAACAATCATTCTGAGTACGAAGTAGAAGGGTGGGCATTTGATACCCTTGCCTCCCAATCAACATACTCACAACAATTCTAATTAAACTTGACAGCTGTCTCATTCACAATCATTCTGCACCAAGACTTTGACAATAAAGATAATACATCCATATTACATTCCAGTTTAATTCTGAACCCAGCTACAATTTCAAGTATTTCGGGATCAGAAGTGAGTTGTCTCCATTCATTCTCAAAGTGCTTCCATCTACTACCCACAAATGTATCTGCCTCTAACTCTAAGGTTTGTACCGTGGAAGGTAGACACTAGACAGATTCACTCACCCCAGTTTCGTTTATAGCTAGTTGCTGTTGTGACGGTTATTTTTGCTGCCAAACTTGAAGTGGCGTTTGTTTGTCCCCTTTCCGTTGTTGCCAGAAATCTGGTTGTGCTTATGGTGGTTTTAGTAGTGGGGTTGGTAGTGAATGAAACTGTGTTGGCCACCTTTGTTTGTCAGTCCTAAAAAAGGACCAGAACCTTTGCTCTTCAGATTAAAGGAACGTCTCTTGTTCTCAGTCAAGATATTGGCCCCTATAGTTTGTCCAGTTCTTTCATGTCCTTGATAGTGGTTGCCAAATTGACACCAAGCAATTTGTCAGTCATTGGCACTCCAGAATTATTGTCACACATGTGGGTGATTGTTTTGTTTACAAATGGCCTCAACGCACTGCACCTGCGCTGTGAAATTTCTTGAGAGGTGTGGCCAAGCAACGCAAGCGCATCAGTGCCCTTATGCACGCAGTCGTTTTGGCCAGAAAGAGGCAAAAGTGTATTCACCGAATCTGCTACTGCTATAGCTGCCTTTACAACGGCATGTTGTGTGTGTGCGGCTTTGAGGTCAGTCTTTCTAGCATTGGCGGGAGATTCTGCCAAATTTCTTTGTTCACGGTGGGCACTAGAAGAGTGGGACAATCCGCCGGTCTTTTGTGGGCTTCAAGCCTCCTTTGCAAATTGTCGTCTCCGAGTTTGCTTTGGAAGCGACCATTACACAATTTGACCAAATCCTCCCTGATATTTCCCCCCAGTCGTTCATCTTTATTGAGATCGCTTTCTATTTGCTGTAGTAAATCATCCATTTCACTTACTCCTTTGTCAATCTGACTTTGCCCCGCACACTTCATCATCAAGTTTTCCCTCATCGTGCACCATTAACACATCGGCATCGTTTACTGCACCACTATCCTCATCAAAATCAGGATGACTAGATGAACTGTTACTGAGCTCTTTAATTATTCAATTATTTCGGCGCCGAGTCAGAATCAGAGTCAGAAAATTTTCTCCTCTTTCGATCCTTTGACCTCACAATGTTCTCTGCGAGCAATTCAAACCTCTTTTGCCACTTAGCATCAAGTTGTTGTATTCCCAGTTAACCACAATTCGGGGCCCGATCGGCCCGGATCTGGCTACCGATTGGGGCCCTATCGGGCAAATGGAAATTGGAACCGACTCGGGCCCGATTCGACACAGATCGGGCGATCGTCGAACTACCCAAAACTTACCCTGATTGTAACCCCACATTCGCCGAACAGTAGCCCGACTTTCGATAAAGATTGGGCGATCGTCGGGGTACCCAAAACTTACCCGACCGTAACCCAACCTTTGCCGAACGGTAACCCGATTCCGGCAAAGATCGGGCATACGTCAGGATACCCAACACCAACCCTATTGTAACCCAACTTAAACCAGTATAACAACCCCGATAACGCCCCATCCCTGGCCAATGCTGATTTACCCTAAAATCATATCCCACATATTGTTTATGATATGTGATTGCATGAAGAAAGAATTGAGATGTCTGGTGTTAATAGGGACTGTCAGCACAGGCGTTTTTGTTTTCGGAAGTCCTTGGTGTGTCCCCACTGAAGTATTTACACACCACTTGCATTTCGATAACGATATATATTAACGTGATCTTCATCGCTATCGAAATCGTGTGTAAATACATAAACGAAAGGCAAAGCCCCAAAAAACAACCACAGCAGAATAGGTTTTCGCAGGCAAACACAATATCCGAGCACATGCAACTGTAGAAGAAAATAACTGTAGAAAATTGGTGCCTAAGGACAACCGGAAAAGACCAGCAGTAATGGGCACAGAAATTTACCCTTGGCTTATAATGTATAAATAAATACAATAGTTAAAAAACACTTTAACAATATTTTATATATTGTATGATAAAAATTAAGAATTATAAGGACAATTAAATGATATCTTGCTGAATTGATTTTGTATAAATATTTTTCCAATACGTATGTCACAGCAAATGTGAAGCAGACGAAACATTCCACAGACAGTTTAGCCAATGAGAAGCGAGAGTAGGCCTATGTTAGCTTGAGTGCAGCGTGGAGAATCGGGCGACAGGCGGAAGAGCGAATCGTAACGCATCCACATTTCTGGACTCCGCTACGCATTGGGTTTTTGTCAGGCAATATCGGGCCCCTACTCTAGCCAGACAAAAGCCAGAATAAGTACTGTGCCCTACGCGGCGCGAGTGGGGCCCAGATCGGGCTGGTTTGCTGGGTTAGTTCAGTCACATCCACTTTCGGCACTTCGTTAAAATGCTTTTCTGACTCTTGATTCTCCCCCATTCCGACTGACTGGCAAGTCTCGTGTCTCTTTCATGCATGAACTGACAAGGCAATACAAAGCTGTATAGTCCAAGGTGCCGAACACAAGCGGCATATAGCGAAAGATAGAACCGACTCAAGGGGGACCCTATGCCGTTAGAAACCGGTAGCAGTACAAATACTGTGGGTTCGGGCATTAAATAGAATAACCCAACGTTTACCGGGGTGTCGTAAGAGGCGACTAACAGGGGTGATGTTAGCACGGCATCTCTGGGCGAAAGTCTTCTACACAGAAGTCACCGGCCAGGGCGGAGGAACCTCACGTTACTACAGGTTCAACGACCACGTGCTCAGGGCCAAGGCGAGCCACACTGTATTCGTGGACTTCAGCTGTGGCCAACAGCCTGGAGAGGATTGGGTACCGCCAGGTCTTTTTTGCCCAAGACGCACTACCTGATGGAACTATCCACTAATTCCATACTGGATCGGTTGTCGCCCGGCTCAACAAGGACCGCACCTTCCGTTGGCCACCAGGATGGAGGTGATAAGTATGTTACTGATGGACAATTTAGCAAGATCCGCACGAGAAACAACATCGTCATAGGAACCTGGAATGTCAGGACCCTAACTGCGGAAGGAAAATTAGAAGAACTGGCCCACGAGCTGGACCACTATCGATGAAACTAGGCGAAACAATGACCGACAAAGGCCACAAGCTCTATTTCAGCGGTAGAGATGACAGGCATGAACACGGCGTTGGATTCTTGGTCCACAAGAACATTCTAGCCACTGTCATGGGTTGCCGCCCAGTCTCCAGTAGACTCATTACCATCCGTCTGAGAGCAGCCCCTTTCAACATCACCATCATCCAGACCTATGCCCCAACATCAGACTATGACGACAGCGAAGTGGAGAATTTTTATGAAAATCTACAGGCGGTCCTTGACCAAGTGCCGCAAAAGGACATAGTCATAGTGCAAGGCGACTGGAATGCCAATGTTGGCCAAGATGCGCACCACAACTGGGGAGACACATGTGGATCCCACTGCAACAACGAGACAAATGACAGGGGTCTGAGACTCTTGGAGTTTGCCAGATACAACAATCTGATACTGGCAAACATGCTTGGTCTCCACACAAAATCCAGACGATGGACCTGGCACAGTCCCAGCGGAGAGCATCACAACCAAATTGACTACATGGTCAAAGACATGCTTCAAATCACGCATCAACATTGGCAGGACACGCACTTTTCCAGGAGCAGACATAGGAAGTGACCACGATCTCGTTATGATGTCCTTCCGGCTCCACTTGAAGAGAGTAAATACAGCAAAGTGCACCAGACTGAAGTTAGACCTGGACAAACTGCAAGACCCAGAGGTGACAAAAATATTCCAAGCCACAATTGGAGGGAAATTTGCACACCTGCTCATTTGGGGAGTTGGTGAAGTAGATGTCAACATTATGACCACTACCTTCATGTTACGTTGAAACTCGAAGGATAGTACACATGCGGCGGAGGGGGGGGGGGGGGGGGGGGGGGGGGGGGCAAGGGGGCACTGGCCCCCTCCAGAAAAATATTGGGGGGGCAAACCTATACATTTGCCCCCCCCCCCCCAATATTCAGCCCCTCAAAAAAACAATATATTCCCCCTTTCTCTGGACTGATGCAAGTTAACAATATCTGTGCTGAGACCATTTTTAAAGCACTGAAGGATTGCTTGATCAGACTTGACTTGCCAGTGCAAAACTGTAGGGGCCTAGGCCTACGACGGGGCGAGTAATTTTCAGGGTCATGTGTCAGGAGTTGCAAAAAGATTCAAAGATGAGATCCTTGCTGTGACTGAAGAGTTGGCGACAGTTCTTCAAAGAAAACAAACGACTTGTGATGATGCAGTAAACGCTGCTGACATTTGTCTGAGAACACTGGAAAGCATGCGGCATGAAGATTGTTATGAGACATTTTTTGCTGACATCACAACGAAAGCTGCAAATTTGTGTGATGAGTCCTGCGTTCCTACACAGAAGCAGCCTCCACGAAGACTGGACGATGGCTCACAGGGTCACAGCTACTCTTGTCCATCTGCTTACTACAGACAGTAATACTGTGAGGCCATTGACAACATCAAAGAACATTTAAAGAGCCGGTTTGATCAAATAGCTCTCGACTTACCAAGGAAAATTTAAGTTCTTCTAAGTGATGGAGCAGCAGGGAAGAGACCAAAAATTCCTCAGGAAATCAAAGATACATATTCCGCTAACATCGACTTGGACAGACTCAAAACTCAGTTTTTAGTCACTTTTGGTCCAACGTACAAAGAGTTATTTATAGTCAATTCAACGGAAATCTATTTCAAGGGATCCGTTGAAACGTCCAAAGCGTTTTCCCTTTGAAACGACCAAGTAACCCAACCCCTAAGCCTAAATTAGTAAATGCAGCCATATTCTCTTGTTCTGGCCGCAAGCCTCTTCCAGCACCTTCACCTTGATACTGCCCTAATCCACCAAAAACGACTTTTTAGAAATATTAATTAAGATGTTAAGTTGATAATTATGACAATTCGTTGTAACGAACATCCATTGAAACGACCATCGCTGAATCGTCCAAAAATATCGTTGAAATGGAAACCCTTGACAGTGAAGCTGGAGAAAAGGACAAAAGATGTTGTCGATGCCTACAGGGAAATCAAAGAAGTCAGTAACTGCATGTCTTCTATTAGAAGAGATGTCGACACAGCGTTCGTTGCCTGCTTTGGTGAAGTCAGCAAAATGGCAAATGCTTTGACAACTGGTGTTATTGTTCCTCGTCAAGCATCCCGACAGACTCTCCGTGACAACCAACCTGCGGCCACTCCAGAAGAATATTTCAAGATTAGCATTGCCATTCCTTTCTTGGAACACCTGTCAACCGAATTGACTCGAGGTTAAAAAATGCTGGCCTAGCAGTTGATGGTCTCTGTCTGGTGCCAAGCACTTTAATAGACAACCAGGATGGTTTCATGCAGGTTCCAGAAGGGGTGAAGACACTGGCAATGTTGTGGGAGTCTGACCTACCTGACAACGCTACCCTTGATGCAGAATACCAACGGTGGGTTTGCAAATGGCGAAGTGCTGCTGAGAATGCGACAGCTATCATCCCATCCACGGCATCAGAAGCACTGAAACATTGTGACAGGGATTTTTATCCCAACCTGTTCATCATGCTAAAGAACCTTTGCACCCTGCCTGTCACTACTGCCGAGTGTGAGCGTTCAAACAGTCAGTTGCGCAACCTGAAAA
The DNA here is from genome assembly GCA_036898135.1 of Oncomelania hupensis. Lineage (NCBI taxonomy): Eukaryota > Metazoa > Mollusca > Gastropoda > Littorinimorpha > Pomatiopsidae > Oncomelania > Oncomelania hupensis. The sequence goes on along the minus strand of CM072512.1, from coordinate 71,471,459 downwards.
ACTACCTGCGCTCTACAATGGGGCACAGAGACTCAATGGACTTGCTTTAATGAAAGTGCACAGGGATGTTGATATTGACTTCAAAGTGAACTGTTTTGCCAGAAGATACAATTCACAAATGGTACTAATGCCGAGAAACCTAGTGCAGCAAGACTGAATTAAATGAAAGCAGGGTGGTGATGTTCATAAACTACAAGGTAAAGCTTTATACCGTTAACGATCAACAAAAAGTAGTGAATAATATTAGTATACAAAACATCTCTGCTGATAAATAAATGTTTGTGTGTGTGTGTGTTGGTTTTTTTTAAGGGAGGGGCAGAGGATAATTTTTGTACCCCAGAGTTTGTCAGATCAATTGTTCAAAAAGCTCAAAGTCCCAGACCATCTCAAATGGCTTTTTCAAGGTTCAGATTGCACCAGATTGCACCATTTTGCATCCTTGAAGAAAAAAAATGTCCGGGGGAGCATGCCCCCGGACACCCCTAGAAGGCTCGGCGCTTCGCGCCTTCGCTGAATCTGTAACCTCCCCCTCGACTTTTCCAAGGTCCGACCCTGAGTCAGTGAATAAAATGGGGGTGTGCCCCCCCCCAATCCTGAACAGCTTCTGCCGCCTGTGTAGTAAGTATGTCTGAAACGTGCACGATAGATCTAATCATTTCGCTTTGCAAAGTATTCAATGATAGAGTGTATTTACCTTTGATTTGAGTTTGCGTTGTTGTTAGAAGAAGCTTTGTATATCGTTGATAATTTTTGTTAGTCGATATTATTGGAGAATTCTCTAGATCTGCTTGTTTACTATCGATTGAAGTTTCTTGATGGGTGTAGATATTTGAGAACATTCTTGGACGGAAAATAATGTGGAATGACGTAAGTCAGTGATGACGAAGTTTCATTTGATTGGTTGTAGTGCGTCATTCTGCCGTGTTCTAAATTGTTCTGGAGTATGAAGAGACTATATAAGTGCCGCACTGTTTCAAAAGAGGTTGATAGTGTGTGTTGATAGTTGAGAATTGTAAAGTGAAAAGAGGAGAGTGAAAAGGCGATTGTATGCAGTTGTTGATGAACGCTGAATAAATTTTGAAAACTACATACGAAGACTTTGCCTTGTTGCTGAGTGAGCAGGCTGCGTAGATAAACGAACCTGAGTTACACTTTATCAGTACTTCAAGCATCGGGGCTGAATCAACTACTGATAGAAAAACACCAACATCGAACGAGTGTAACACTTCAACTCAGCTGTGACAGACAGATGCCGCCACTGAGATCCTTGGCAAGCACCGACCAAAGAAGAAGCCATGGATCAAACCTGAACTTTTTGATCGATGTAATAAACAAAGAGAGATAAAAAAGAAAAAGAACCCTCACAGGGAGCTGATGTCTACTGAAAAATCAACAATGACATCCGAAAAGGCATGCGCACAGCAAAGGAGAACTGGATAGAAGATCAATGCCAGGAAATAGAGAACAGAAAGAAGGCCTACCAGACTGTAAAGCGGCTGACAAGTGTTAAACAGCCCAAAGCTTCCACGATCCAAAGCAAGTCTGGCATATATATGCCTTACACAAGAACAAAAAGTCTTGGACAGATGGACAGAGTACTGCTCTGACTTTTACAACCATACACCAAATGAAGACCCATCAGTTCTAGCATGTCCCGAGAACAGAGAAGAAGAAGAAATCCTCCCAATTTTTACGGGAAGAATTTGGCAGCAACGCAATCGCTGAAGAAATGGAAGTCAGCGGGAGTGGACAACATACCCGCGGAACTGCTACAAGCAGGAGGAGAAGCGATGATTGATGCCCTCACCATTATCTGTAACAAGATCTGGCAGAGTGGGGAGTGGCCTACACCATGGACCCAGTCGCTTGTCATCACTCTTCCCAAAAAAGGTAATCTTCAGGAGTGTTAAAATTACCGCACCATCAGCCTCATCAGCCATCCCAGCAAGGTCCTCCTGAAAATAATACTCAACAGGTTGAAACCCCAAGCTGAACAAATCATAGCTAAAGAACAAGCAGGATTCAGGGCAGGGCGAAGTACCACTGATCAGATTTTCAACCTCAGAATAATCTGTGAGAAATACCTACAGCACCAACAACATCTATATCATGTGTTCATAGACTTCAAGAAGGCGTTTGACCGAGTCTGGCATGCAGCTCTATGGGGAACAATGAAAGTGTATAACATCAGCCCTAAAATTATTGAAGTCATCAAAAGCCTGTATGACAAGGCTACCAGTGCAGTCCTCCATAACAGCGTCATCGGGAACTGGTTCAGAACAACAATCGGTGTGCGTCAAGGATGCCTACTCTCTCCAACACTCTTCAACATCTTCCTAGAGCGCATCATGTCAGATGCTCTTGCAGATCACGAAGGCACAGTCAGCATAGGGGTTAGAGCAATCCCCAATCTTCGTTTTGCGGATGACATTGATGGATTGGCTGGAGAGGAACAAGAACTTGAACAGCTGGTACAGAGGCTTGACACCACCTCCAGAGCTTATGGAATGGAATAAGTGCAGAGAAGACCAAAATGATGACAACAACACCAATGGCATCAACACGGACATCAAAGTCCAAGGCCAATCCCTCAACACAGTGCATAGCTTCAAATATTTAGGAGCCATTGTATCAGACAATGGGTCCCGACAGGAAGTCCTCTAGGATCGCACAAACAACTGCTGCCCTGACAAGGTTGAAGCCCGATTGGAAAGACAAGACCATCAGTCTACATTCCAAAGTAAGACTGCTGCACTACCTTGTCATCTCCATCTTCCTATATGCTTGCGAAGCATGGACCCTCACAGCAGATCTATAACGAAGAATACAAAGCATGGAGATGAGGTGCTACAGAAGACTTCTGGGCATTTCCTATACCCAACACATCACCAACGACGAAGTCCGACAGACCATCACACAAGCCATTGGACAACACGATGACCTGCTCACAGTGGTGAAGAAACGGAAACTCCTGATGGTATGGCCACGTCACCAGATCATCAGGCCTTGCAAAGACCATTCTGCAAGGCACAGTGCAAGGAGGTAGAAGAAGAGGGAGACCAAAAAAGAGGTGGGAGGAAAACATTCGAGAATAGACTGGTTTGACACTGAGCGAAGCCATCAGGGCTGCTGAGGACAAAGAAAGATGGAGTATGCTGGTTAAACGATCATCTGTGGTGCCCCTACGACCTCCGGGTTACGGGACAGGATAGGATAGGATAGGGATAGGAGCAGTACAAATGTAATTACTTACGATTTCGTAGCTTGTACAGGTCAGGTATTTCCAAGAGTACTGTTACGTTGAGACTTGCGCGGCGGTCCGAATGGCACGCGCGCGATAGATCTGTTCGTTTTATTTTGCAACGAATGCAATAATAGAGTGTATTTACCTTTGATTTGATTTTGCATTGGTATTAGAAGAAGCTTTGTATAATGTTGGTGGTTTTAGTTGGTCGATATTATTTGAGAATTTTCTAGAGTTGGTTGTTCACTATCGATCGAAGCGTATGGATAATTCTAGTGGTAACTATAGACGCTTCTATCCCAAATAAGGTTGTATGACGTGAGACAGTGATGACGAAGTTAATTTTGATTGGTTGTGGTGCGTTACGCTGGAGTGTCCTAAATTGTTCTGGAGTATAGAGAGACTATATAAGTGCCGCACTGTTTCAAAAGGTGGTTGATAGTAGAGAGAATTGTAAAGTAGAAAGTTGTGTTGAAAGAGAAAAGTTGAGAGTGGAAAAAACGATTGTATGCAGTTGTTGATGTATGCTGAATAAAGTTGGACAATTTCATACGACGACTCCAGTCTTGTTGATAATTGAACGGGTTGCGTGGATAAACGAATCTGAGTTACACCTATCAGGAGGATTCAAGCATTGGGGCTGAATCAACTGCTGATAAAAATCAACATCGAGTGTACAAGTACACACAGTGTAAAACAATTTTCTTAATCACTTTGGTACCAATTCCTAAAGGCGGTAATCAGTACTGTTACTCTCAACAAAGACACAGGATAGCATCTCTGTCCAGCTAGTCCAGCTGCTTGCTCATGAATGGTGCTGAATGCGTGCAAATTCTCATATGTTTTCCTCTATCGACCAATCAGCAGAGGGAGCAATAATTAGAATTATACGATGATGAACAAAAGTACGCACATAAACACACAAGCACCCACATCAAGACTACCACCAATAAACAAAAATTGTTGAGCAGCAGAAAAAAATACCAACACTGTCTGGGACGTCTGAGGATTGGATTTTCTGATGGCGTGACCACATCTTTCCACCTCCCACATCCAGTTCAAAGGTTCCAGTGTTTGAATGAGTGCAAAACGTTCATGGGTACCATCATGCTTTAATCTCCACACTCTACTGTGGCTACCTGAAACACCCATAAATAATGCAATAATAATTAAGTCGTCAGTTACTTTGACAGTAATAATAATGCCACCATTTAAGTAAATGCAACTTTCTTTGATTAACTAAGCATGACAGTAAATCTTTCAACAACAATTAAAACAAAAGATGGAAGTCCATTCAAATGTATTTTCAGACAATCACACACATGGATGTAAAAATATCATTTAAAAAAAAAACTAATTTTTACGAAGATGAGAGGTAAAAAGGGTGAAAGATCTTACCTGGACCAATGCCAACATATTGCTGTCCTCTCCAGTAGCCTCTGTTATGACGACAATAATGTCCCTGTTCCACATCATATCCCTTAGTTATCATAATTACAATACAAACGGCAAATAGGCCTGAAAGCAATTACATATATATATATATATATATATATATATATATATATATATATATATATATATATATATATATATATATATATATATATATATATATATATATATATATATATATATATATACATATATAGGGGGTGAAAGAAAGAAAGGCAATGAGGGGTGGTAGTAGTGGTAGAATCAAAGATGCAAACAAGGATAACAATCACATAACAACAACCTATGAAAAAGGAACATCAACAAACTAAAACAAACAAATTATACATCTATAATTTAAATACCTCTAACATTCCAAAGAGCGGGTATATGTAGGTTACAGATCGCAGCGCTTTAAGACTGATTAATTTAAAAGGAAAGCATATATACTATCATTGTGTTAGATAAATTAACTCCATCCCACCCCTTCCTCAAGCTGTGCATGTGCAGCTCCCGTCTAATTATCACAAAGTTCAAGGATGCCCAAATCTCGTATTCATTTCACTGCAGCGGTTATGTTTATGTTATGAAAACAACAGGAATAATATTCAAAATAGTAACAATAGCAAATAATTACAATAGTTACATCAGTCCCCCTATCAATATCACTACCAAAGACTCTCTTCTTTCACAAATAATAATAAATAACAACCCTATCATAAAAGAAAAAAACAAGAAAACCATATTTAAAAAACGAAAACCATGTAGCATTAATAACATGAGTACTATACCCTCCCTTAATCTGTCTGCACAAAAAAGCTAGAGAGCTCCAGGTCATAACCTGACAAAGGCACACAACCACAAGTCATGGAACTGGCATTGTGCGATATTTTCACAATTAAAAAGTAAATTTATATTAAAGTGTGGATTGAATTTGAAACATGGATTAGATAGGGTTACAAGATAAAAAGGACTTTACTTTGTTTACAACAGTGGACAGAATGTCTTGACTTTAATTAAAGAGACACCTAATACAGATATGGATTAATACGGATTCAGAATATTGTCGAACAGAACCCGGCCCTTTAGAGTTAATGAATGAAGCCTCCTTTTACCTCTTTTGCAAAGTTTGAGATTTCATACTGTTCAAATCCATGTGAATGTAATATCTGAAAAGAAAAGAAAAACAAATAAAAATAAACCTCACTGTTATAATTGATCAGTTAGGGCTTATGTTGCTGCATCACATTTTCTGTGACTTGTATTCATTGTATTACTACTTCTCCAAGATTACAAGCCTGTGCTAGAAAAAAAGAAACAAATAAAGCACAGTATTAAACAAGAGTTGTTTGAAACAAAGGATACTCACCTCTAATGCTGTCTGGTACATGTCAGTCATTTCATCTGTGTTTGGAATACCCTGTTCAAATCATCAAACAACCGTTTATTCAGTAAAGTGATCTAAATACAAAATGAATGCTGAATAAACTACCAAGTTTTACAAATACATTTGCAAATTAAATACAATGAGTATGAATTGTTTGCATGAGCAAGAGAAATTCAAAAGATACTTCTCCATACAGGTACAAGACTTTACAAATCAGAAGTAAGGTGTTGGGAAATATGGGAACTGACAACAACAAAAGAATAGCAAAAAGCGTACACAACGTCCTGCAACCACTTCCTTGAAAAGGGCGGTCCCTCTTTCTAGAGTAAGCTGGTAAAGCGACACATGGTTGCCACAGAGGGGTAAAATCTGGAGATAAAAATTATGGAATGTTAAAACTCCAAAACAGTCGACTCAACAAATATCAAGGTAATTGACAATATTATTTGTGGATGTATACCCATATATTCTCCTTCTGAAATACACAGTTATGGAGCTGATTGAGTGCACATCTTAACATGTAAGCTTTGGTGTTTTTATCTTTAATTTTAAGCTTTAATTTATTTATAAAATGTATGATAAATCTAGCTATACAACACCTTTTTCAGTTCAGCATGCCACATTTCCAGTGTCTGTCCAGGATAACCAAATATTAAATCCACTGATGTTGAGTTGTCAAATATTTTGTTCGCAGCATCAAGACATCTGCAATTTGACAAATTTTCACAAGGTATAATTAAGTTACAAAACTATTTAAACTGCTTCATTTACTCTTACTCTAGTACATGGTCTGTAATATGTATGTAAATAAATAAATGGTTCCTTTGATTATTTGTGAACAAGGTAAAGCTGAGAATCCATGTTCAAAATACTCTTCACTCGTGAAAAAGAGTGATTCATGTAAGATGTTCAATGGAAATGACTGCAATAAATAGAACCAAAAGCAATTGTATAGCCTAAATTTTGTCACGCCAATGAGCTTCAGGGTTGAGTGTCACATTTTTCTTGTGTCAATGAGCATTTGTAGCAGAACTCTTACCAACAGTAAATGGTGCCACTGCTACAAACTATAAATCCCTCTTCAGCAACTCCAGTAAAAGCAGAAGTAACGACTGGCATATTGATCCGGAGAAAAAAAACATCACCACATAGCCAATACTGTCCAACTCTGTTGTTGAGCCTCTTCAGGGTATTATGGATACTCCATTTACATGAAGGGAAAAAACTCTCTAACTTTTGCATCAGAACATCCTCAATGTCCTCCTCTTCCATAAACAAAAACTCCTTCAGCGCTTATCAACCAATCGTTTAGTACTGGCTGCCCTTAAAAATGTGTTTCGTACCTCAGACTGTCCTTTGAGTTATGATCTCTTCCAAGAACCTTTAGACCATTGTCATCTAATGTCTGAAATTAAAGAAGAACATAGAAGTTATTTACTGTTTTGACGCTTTCAACAAACTATTTTTTTTAAAAAGAAACTTTATACAAATAATCTGGGGTTATAATTTTTTGTGTTTTTTTTTTTTTGTTGTTGTACACTCCAGAGGTTTATATCCTAGAAGCAGCTTATGAACTTTTTTTTCAATCCTTCCACTCCCACACCCCTTCCAATAAAGAAACAAACAAAAATAAACAGTAATTAATTGCCATATAAGCATGTAGATAATGCATTATATTTGAGGAAACTGTGCAAAACATTTATACTAATAACTACTTTATGCTGTCAATGTGTGCATTTGCATGACTAATTAATCTTCAACCTCCCTATAAAGAAATTTACTATTTAATGAACAGTTCTACCTGAATTCCAACAGAAACTCTGTTGACACCAGCTGCTTTGAAGTCTCTGAAAAAAAAAGCACTTTCAAATGTCTTTACATGTTCTTTTATCAAGCTAAACTATTTAATTTAACGCAATGCAAATAGAAAAATCAAACAAGATAATATTTTCTAACACAATGTAAAACATTTCATTTATTCAATGTTACAATAAACTCACCAATCAACCAATGAACAATAAGAAAGTATTTAATTCTGTTACCTCAACATACTAGTCTCCAAATTTGTTGGGTTAACCTCCATGCTGACCTCAGCATCAATGTCTAATGAGGCTACTTGATGTGTCACTTCTAGTAGTGTTGAAATGGTTTTAGGTTCCGCTAAACTAGGTGTACCTATACAACAGATATGAAAGCACATCAACTGATGAACATATTTATAATATATACATCTGCAGATTTACTAATTGCTACAATGCATAGTTTATTACTGTAAATTGTATGCTTCTTTATGTAATTAAAAAAAATATACATATAATGCACAGTAAAAAATGTTTACAGTATGCTGTTTTAATTTACCTGTTGTCCATGAAAGATTGTTATAGCATTTTATGAAAATATCATTTTTCATAAACTACTAACAGACATAATTATATCCATTCTATATAATATGAATTTCAGTAAGAGTTGTGGAACTATTGTGAACTATAAAAATAATTCTGTACCTCCACCAAAAAACACGGATGTGATTTTCTTTATGCTGCTGTTTCCAATTAATGTCTTTGCTTCATTTTGAAGACATGTCCTCATTCTTTGATGGTCTACCTTATTGCTGAAAAATGAAACAAACGTCATAGTGAAAAAAAACATACATATGTAGCTGTTCAAGTATATACAGTTGTTATAGCACCTATATATAAAAACTGACCTATAATAATAAAATCAGCCTAGTCATTTACAAAATGTTTGGCTCTGGTCTGTTTTGCATACAAATTAATAACTGCAAACAAATAAAAGAATCCCTTTACCTTATGTACTTATTGAAATTGCAGTACGTACACCTTCTTTTGCAGTAAGGCCACTGAAAGAAAGATTATAAAATCATCATCATCATCATCAACATCATCTAAATCTAACAACATACTACTACTACAACTTAGCAACAGTTCATTTATTATGTGTTAACATTGCATGACCCTGTGATGTCGACAAAATTTGACAATGACATAAGACATTTTAAAAACATTTAGTCCGCAAGATTACATTAGAATTATTACTTCTGGCAATGAAAAGAATAACACTGAAAATAATAATAAATCTATCTATCTATCTATCTATCTATCTATCTATCTAATAAAATGTTACAATGATGGCAGTCCATGCATGGTCCACGTACAAGCTGACTAAAGCCAGCAATGGTGCTAGAGAGACATTACTGAAATAAATATAATTATAGCCACATTTGTTTGAAATGTTTGTAAATTTAAGTACACTTACATGCACATACAGCATTGCAGATTGCACATCAGCTACTGGAGCATACGAAGATGAATACATCCGATTCAGCATCATGCTGATCAATGGCAATGGCATGCTCGTATTCAAATTCATTTGTCAAAACATCGAGTCATTATATTATCCAAGATCACAACCTCTCAACTTGTAGCAGACAGTGTTAGCATAGCATAGTTTTTGGCCTTCATATTAAATCTTGATGAGATACTTGGTCTCAGAGCCTACCAATTTAGAACCTTTTAGACTTCAAATTGGTGAAGTAGATGCTGTCACAAGAGGCTAGTTTGACACTGCAGTAAGGCTTCAGACCTCTAAAAGTTCATCCTGCTTTGGCCTTTGTAATTTAAATTCGATGCCTAGCAGATGACAAAAGTTAGTTTTGTTCTAAGTATGTGTAAAGAAACTTCTTCGCTAAGGTAGGCCATGGCATAATCCAGCTGACCTATATCTGTCGACCCCCATGAGGGCGCAAAGGATCACGGGATATCGCGGGCTTTGGCTAGCCACCCTGTTAGTCCTCCAAGTTCTCTCTCAGAAGACTATGCAGGTGACGGGTGAAATCCATTCATCGCAGTATAGTCATAGCCTGACATTGTCAAAAAGGTAAATGATTGATCTTTTGTTTCACCACGATTTATTGATATTATTATTGGATTATTCTTGTGAAGTCTTGCCATGTTTTATGATTGTGAATGTTAGCAAAACTTTGCTTGACCATGTGGCTGACCCACGCGACCAGTTTTCAACACCATGAGGTAGCCCCTACTGATCCACTGTTGTTTCTCACATCCGTATTATTGCAGACAAGTGGCTATACCAGAGAAGATATATATTAATAATAACTTCTCCCTGTGTTTATTTTAGCCATGATATATATATATATATATATATATATATATATATATATATATATATATATATATATATATATATATATATTTATATATTTATATATATTTATATATAGGATGCATGTTGGAGATTCCAGTGGACCACGGACTTAGAAGATTGTTCATCTCTTATCTGTATAAGTGGAGATGATCTCGCTGAGGGCTGTTTCTGCCAACAGTGAGATGCTCTGCACTCCTTTTGTAAAAAAGGCGTTGCAGAAACTCATCTTATGTTTTGCAGACGAGCAGGCTTGGTCCGTGGCAGGAGATAGACCCCATTGAGAATCATCTTGGACACACGGCCTGCAACCGATCATCAAGCACTGAGCTCAGATAGCCCAATAGTCAACCAACGAGACAGAAGCACCTCACCTCAACATTACAGTTAAGTGCCATAGAAAAAGTGCACGAACACTGATCTACAAGGAGTGTACAGTAGTCCACTCTTCCAGAAAAAGAACATTAGGCAAAACAAGAACAAAGCCCAGGGATGAGACTGTAGCAAATATCGAGATCAGTAGCAAAATAGATCCATCAAAGATGTACCCATTCTCCGAACCACTCGGAGTGAATTTTGGACTGTTAAGATAATCCTAGCTATATTATGTTTTGGACATTTAGGTTAATGTAGTGATTAAATAATTAGATATAGAGTAGAGGAAATAAATGTGTGATATTTACTGTAACAAGTGGCTGGACTACCTATGATTCATACCCTTGCTAGAGCTAGTGTGTCAGTGAATCTTTACACTTTTCTCCCTATCTCTGTAACCCCATCCTTACACAGACCGGGCCAAACAAATAAATGTATTAAGATTAGTCACAGGGCGATCTAACAAAGACAGGACCATCAGTTTACATTCCAAGGTAAGGCTGCTGCGCTCCCTTGTCATCTCCATCTTCCAATATGCTTGCGAAACATGGACCCTCACAGCAGATCTACAACGAAGAATACAAAGCATGGAGATGAGGTGCTACAGAAGACTTCTGGGCATTTCCTATACCCAGCACATCACCAATGACGAAGTCCGACAGACCATCACACAAGCCATTGGACAACACGATGACCTGCTCACAGTGGTGAAAAAACAGAAACTCCGATGGTATGGCCACGTCACCAGACCATCAGGTCTTTTTCCAAGACTATTCTGCAAGGCACAGTGCAAGGAGGTAGAAGAAGAGGGAGACCGAAAAAGAGGTGGGAGGACAACATTCGAGAATGGACTGGTTTGACAACTGAGCGAAACCATCAGGGTTGCTGAGGACAGGGAAAGATGGAGTACGCTGGTTAAACGATCATCTGTGGTGCCCCTATGACCTCAGAGTTATGGGATAGGATAGGATAGGATCTAACTAGCCGATCCCCGCCGACAAAAAACAAGCGGGTAATAGCATTCCATTGTGCAGAGCCCAGCAACAATAGAACCCACCGTCACAGATGCAATCCTTAAATAACCTGTCTATACAGTTCTTGAACATATTTAGTGATTTAGCATCCACAGCCTCGGCAGTCAGTTATTCCAAAGGGTTACAACTATTAGTAAAATACTGCTTAAATTTGTGAGTATTATTACAAGTTTTAGTAAGTTTAAATTTGTGACCTTGTGTTATACCAACAACATTAAAATTTAAAAGACAAAAAGTGGTTAAAGGATCATAAAAATTGTGCACAATTTAATTTTTTTCTCGATTAAATCACCCTTCTTCTCCGGCCTATATTCTAAGCTGGGTAACTCATATAGGAAAGTCCTGACATTCAACATATCTTACTGGTGAACCTGCGCTGGACACACTCGATCAAGTCAACATGCTTCCTCAAGTATGGACACCAGACAGGGTTAGCGTACTATCCTATCCTATCCTGTCCCATAACCCGAAGGTCGTAGGGGCACCACAGATGATCGTTTAACCAGCATACTCCATCTTTCTCTGTCCTCAGCAGCCCTCATGGCTTCGCTCAGTGTCAAACCAGTCCATTCTCGAATGTTGTCCTCCCACCTCTTTTTCGGTCTCCCACTTCTTCTACCTCCTTGCACTGTGCCTTGCAGAATGGTCTTTGCAAGGCCTGATGATCTGGTGACGTGGCCATACCATCGGAGTTTCCGTTTCTTCACCACTGTGAGCAGGTCATCGTGTTGTCCAATGGCTTGTGTGATGGTCTGTCGGACTTCGTCGTTGGTGATGTGTTGGGTATAGGAAATGCACAGAAGTTTCTGTAGCACCTCATCTCCATGCTTTGTATTCTTCGTTGGAGATCTGCTGTGAGGGTCCATGCTTCGCAAGCATATAGGAAGATGGAGATGACCAGAGAGCGCAGCAGTCTTGCTTTGGAATGTAGACTGATGGTTCTGTCTTTCCAAATGGGCTTCAACCTTGTCAGGGCAGCAGTTGTTTGTGCGATCCTGGAGAGGACTTCCTGTCGAGACCCATTGTCTGACACAATGGCTCCTAAATATTTGAAGCTGTGCACTGTGTTGAGGGATTGGCCTTGTACTTTGATGTCCGTGTTGATGCCATTGGTGTTGTTGGTCATCATTTTGGTCTTCTCTGCACTTATTTCCATTCCATAAGCTCTGGAGGTGGTGTCAAGCCTCTGTACAAGCTGTTCAAGTTCTTGTTCCTCTCCAGCCAATCCATCAATATCATCCGCAAAACGAAGATTGGAGATTGCTCTGCCCCCTATGCTGACTGTGCCTTCGTGATCTGCAAGAGCATCTGACATGATGCGCTCTAGGAAGATGTTGAAGAGTGTTGGAGAGAGTAGGCATCCTTGACGCACACCGATTGTTGTTCTGAACCAGTTCCCGATGACGCTGTTATGGAGGACTGCACTGGTAGCCTTGTCATACAGGCTTTTGATGACTTCTATAATTTTAGGGCTGATGTTGTACACTTTCATGGTTGCCCATAGAGCTGCATGCCAGACTCGGTCAAATGCCTTCTTGAAGTCTATGAACACATGATATAGATGTTGTTGGTGCTCTAGGTATTTCTCACAGATTATTCTGAGGTTGAAAATCTGTTCAGTGGTACTTCGCCCTGCCATGAATCCTGCTTGTTCTTCAGCTATGATTTGTTCAGCTTGTGGTTTCAACCTGTTGAGTATTATTTTCAGGAGGACCTTGCTGGGATGGCTGATGAGGCTGATGGTGCGGTAATTTTCACACTCCTGAAGGTTACCTTTTTTGGGAAGAGTGATGACAAGCGACTGGGTCCATGGTGTAGGCCATTCCCCATTCTGCCAGATCTTGTTACAGATAATGGTGAGAGCATCAGTCATCGCTTCTCCTCCTGCTTGTAGCAGTTCCGCTGGTATGTTGTCCACTCCCGCTGACTTCCCTTTCTTCAGCGATTGCACTGCTGCCTCAACTTCTTCCCGGAGAATTGGGAGGATTTCTTCTTCTTCTCTGCTCTCGGGACATGCTAGAACTGATGGGTCTCCATTTGGTGTATGGTTGTAAAGGTCAGAGCAGTACTCTGTCCATCTGTCCAAGACTTCTTGTTCTTCTGTAAGGCAAATGCCAGACTTGCTTTGGATCGTGGAGACTTTGGGCTGTTTAACACTTGTCAGCCGCTTCACAGTCTGGTAGGCCTTCTTGCTGTTGTTCTTGTTCAGATTGTTCTCTATTTCCTGGCATTGATCTTCTATCCAGTTCTCCTTTGCTGTGTGCATGCCTTTTCGGATGTCATTGTTGATTTTTCGGTAGACATCAGCTCCCTGTGAGGTGTTCTTTTTCTTTTTTAACTCTCTTCGTTTATCACACAGATCCAAAAGTTCAGGTGTGATCCACGGCTTCTTCTTTGGTCGGTGCTTGCCAAGGATCTCAGTGGCGGCATCAGTTAGCGTACTCCAAGATGGGATATATAATAACCTTAAAGAGGAGGACCATGATGTCCTTGGATTTATTACTTGTGATTCTTACAACCAAGGTTGACAGTACTCTCAATGTACTCTCAAAGCTGAACTCTGTATCCCCTTCACTCCAAGATCCCTTTTAGCACCATTCATCTCAATCTTACACCTTTCTTTACCGTCACTCATAAAATACTAATGCTGAGGATTATTTTTGCCCAGATGTAACACCTTACATTTTTCACTATTAAATGTAACTAGCCATATTTCTGTCCATTCAACCAACATTAATGCATTTCTATATTCTCTCCTTAGACTCCTCACTTTCATCAACCTCTGCATATGCTTTTGTGTCATCAGCAAATATTTTTATTTCACACTCTACCTTCTCTGGCATGTCATTTATAAAATATAACACTCTTGTTTCACAAAGCACTATAATAATAAGCTCATCCCCTTAAAAACATCAAAGAAAAATTAAAGTTAAAACTATCTCTGCAGCAACCCTTTACTTAACCTGACTGCTGAGGCTGTGGATGCTAAATCTCTCAGTATGTTCAAGAACTGTATAGACAAGTTATTTAAGATGCAAATTTTTTATTTAAAGTCTTTTCATTGATAAAATGATATTAGATTCAAGATTCAAGATAATTTATTGCCAAGTGAATATAATACACAAGGAATGCATTTGGTCAACGCTGCAGCACCACACAAAAGCACATATAAAACATAGAGAACATGTGAACAAGCTAACAGCAAATCACAATAAAAGCATGAAACAGATGAACTGTACAAAAGGGCAAATATATATTTGCTAGTCAACGCACATACACACACACACACACACACACACACACACACACACACACATACACACACACACACACATACACACACACACACACACATGCTGCTGAGTCCTAGCCATCCAGTTTTCACTCTCCATCCATTTGACCTCGTGTTACTTTAACATTAGCATACCTATGTGCAGCGAATAGGCCTGCTTGACGAGCCCTGCGACAAAGTTACTGGCTCTCACAACAAAACATGGCGTCGGCATGTGCTTGAGGCAATGGGCAGAGAACTTTGATAACTTCGATAAATTTGAAAAACTGGTTCTGAAGGAGAAGGACTACACTGTAGTGCACTGACACTGGATACACTGAAATTGGATACTGGGAAGAAAGAAGGCTTAGCATAGGAGGTAAGAGAATAGTGTGTTCGGCTTTAAAAACTACAGCTACACAATAGCAGATATTGCCAAAAATCAAAGTACACAAATATCACAAATACAGACACATCAGTTTTATCACAAACACTGCACCATCCGCATCAACAGGAGTAACAAAGTGTTCTTTATAAAATATATGCATAAGAGATACCACCGATAAGACAAGAGACACCAATAAAAAAAAAGACTTTCACAAACCCCTACATATGCATAGACATACACACAAACACATATGCATAAACATAAACACATATTTATGTACTTAATAAAAAAATGTTTTTTATGTCACTTGTCAGTATGTAAGATAATGTAAGCGATTTTTTTAATAAGTGTAAATTATATAAAAATCTGTCATACTATCGGTTTCAATGATCAAGACATATTATTTGCCTTGTATAATGGTAATAATGTTGTACATTCAAATAATAAATGTTGTACAGACATTGTTTGCTGGCATATACAATGAATATCAGTAATGTATTTTGTGCTCCATGCATTTTATATATGATTTTTGAAATATTTCTATATGATAAAATGTTATGATTGTTTACTGATTTTTGAAAATGTCTTTCTACTAATGAAACCAATTCATGCTTAGAATTAGATAATGTAATATTACAATTTGATATAGAATTTGTATTTTTAGCTCCAATTTTGGCAAGTTTGTCTGGCTGTTCATTCCAGTACAAGCCAGAATGAGACGGAACCCAACAAAAATCAATATTTGTACCTCTGCTAATAATTTGATGTATTATATGCTTAATTTCAAATATTAGATCTGGTCTAGTAGTATATTCCCAGTTTTGAAAGTAATGTTAAATTAAAGTAATGAATTGTAATTTAAGATCGATGCATCTACTCCACCAAATTGGAGTCTAAAAGGTTCTAAATTGGTAGGCACTGAGGTCTGGGTCTTGAGACTCATCAAGATCTAATACGAGGGCCAAAGGCTGTCAGCCTATATGCCGACCTATGCCATGCTATGCTATTAGCAAACACTGACAGATTGACTCATTGAGGTCAGGCTTTGTTCACGCATCCTACTTTCACTTTTGTACTCGAATAAAGAAATGTAAGAAATTAGGGAAGGCAACAATACCTGACCGCTATCACCAAATTTCTTACAAATACATGCACTTCGTGTGTTGAAAAACAATAGTATTAAACTAAAACTGTTATCGACAGACAAACTCTAGTCTAATATCTAATATTATAGCTGAAGATCGCAAAGTTGCAAAGAAAAGGGAAATCACTCAAAGGCGAAGTTACGACTTCATCTGTTTACAAGTATGGCGGCCGTTTCAGATAAGAGACAGTCTGAGGAACCTGCGGAAATAGCAGATAAGGAGGAGGAAGAGCAGAGAGCTGCTCATGATAATTTTAAAGACATAGAAGAAGTTAGGCAATTGATTGACTCTCTGAAAAATGTTTGGGATGATCTTCGAGCTGAAGAGATGGCCTGCGAACGGTTTACCGGTGAGTATAACTATAAATCAATCAAATTCAAACGAGTTGCACCACAGTCCACACTGAGTAACCCTGTTTTGTTGTCAACAGTATAGTAAATCACTGTGTGTGTTTGACTCCATAACTTTATATGACTGATGAGTGATGTATGTTTAACACTGTGTTTACCTATCCTTTAGTACATATATATAAGTCGTATGCCAATGAAGTGTATGTATGACACGATGAATGCATGTGTGACTGTGCAAGAAACTTAGAAAGGATGTAATCCAAGTTGTAACGTTTTTACTTGGTTAATAAATATTCTTATCTTATCTTAACTAAGGCTACTGTACTATTATTAGTATTAATTTTGTTAATTTTTGAACTCCAAATCAGTGGAGTAGACAAGCTTACTAAATAATTTATTTAAATAACTTTGAAACATATTAAGTGAACCTGCATTCAAGGCCGATGGTTGGTAGGTTATTCCAAAATGTCTATTAAACTGACTGACCAGTATTAGTACGAGGCTTTGTTAGTTTAAAGTTATGCCCACAGGTTATGACAGTATCGATAACTTCAACAAGGATGCTGTGTTGATGGGGTCATACAATTTGTGTACGATCGTATACGTTTCAATCATTTCCTTTCTCATTCGCCTGTATTCGAGCTAGGAAGTCTCAGAGATTCCAGATGCTCTTGATAATCTAGGGCCGACATACCTGCTATTTTCTTAGCAAAAAGCATCTTTGCACACCCTCAATTAAATTTTTTTTTCCAGTGAGGACACCATATAGGATTACCCTATTCTAATATCTGATTAATTAAAGCTTTAAAAAAGCAGAACCATGATACCTCTAGACTTGTACTTGTAGGTAATCGTTCTCATAATCAACAGTCTGTTGCACTTTTTAACTATCTCTGAATTTATATGAGGCTCAAAGCTCAATTTTGTGTTGATCATAACGCCAGGGTCTTGCTCCATAGACGTTGACTCCATACAACGACTCCCATAACAATCTTTACTTCATAAAGTAATTATGTTGTGGATTATATTTTCCAAAGTGCATAACCTTCCATTTTTCACTATTGAAAAAAAAACTATTAATCCATGATAGCAGGTTCTCACTGACTCCGTAACCCTTTCCGCAAAAGTCTTCTATGCGCCATGGTATCAAATGCCTTCCTCAAGTCCAAATACTCGACTGCTGCTGCAGCACCGCCGTCGAATAAGGTCATCCAGTCATTAACAGTTGCTAGTAATTGGGTAATGCAAAATCTACCTTTTGTAAAGACAAACTGTTCACCTAACAGCAGGTTACGTTCAATCAAATTTGACTGAAAAGCACAGTGTTCTTAAAAAAAGGTGGTAAAGGTAGTCCCATAGCCTTGTGGCCGTAGGGGAGCGTGATGTTGGAGATCACACTTATCTTGGGCCAGCGTAATGAGGGTGATGCCCAACTCTCTGCCTCGCTGCTTTACCTTAGGTACTCAATCACAGTTGAGTCAACTGGGGGCGTTGTTGTTTGTCGCTTCACACCTTAGCGGTCACCCATCCAAGTGCTAACCGCACCGGACGGTGCTTCACTTTCGACACAGTAGCGAGTGCTCCAACCACTGCACTATCCGACACCCCTTAATGATTAGAAATAGAATGGAATTTATGTTTTTGATTTTTTTGTTAAAGTGTTGTGTCTGCTCTTTTATCTTCAGAGATTGTTGATGATTACCAAGAGCAACCTCACCTGATTGATCCCTATTTGGGTATGTTTGAACAGTTTACCGTATAATCCATTCTCATGCAAAGTAATCTGCAACATCGGGACTGAAATAATTAAAACACATTATGCAAGATTAACAGCAGTATCCTGTAAAGTGTAGCAAGGGTAATCCGAAGTCCAGAAAGCGTTTGACCATTCATAAATTGTGATTTTTAAAAAAAAGATTGCAGATGATCTAAATGGTATGATTCATTCATCCAATGTGTGTCTGTTTTTCCCCTTATTGAATGTGATTCATTTTCTAATATTTGATTTTTTTTTCCACAGAGGAAATTCTGATCAAGTTGTTGACAATAGCAAAAGATCCACAGTCACCGACAGGGTTGTCTCAAGAAGCCTTCAAATTCATGTATCTGATTACAAAGGTAATAATCATAATTACTATTTTATTATTATTATTATTATTATTATTATTATTATTATTATTATTATTATTATTATTATTATTATTATATAGTTCTTTACAAGCTCAAGAGCTGCTCAAGACGCCGGCTGACAGGATCTACACAAACGACTGCAGAGGAACTGACGCCACACCGGTCATAAAGTACTCGGACGATTCTGCCCTTGAGGACCTGTCCAATTCAAATGCTGTGCATTTCTCTGCAGTTGATAGGTTCAGCTCCTGGTGCAAAAAATACTATCTGGACTTAAATGTCAAGAAAACTAGTAAAAACAACGCTCTCATTCCAGACCTTGTCATTGATGGTGTTAGAGTCGAGAGAGTCACTCAATACAAATACCTGGGAACCATCATTGACGAGAAACTGAACTTCACTGCAAACACCCAGGCCATCCACAAAAAATGTCAGTCTAGAATTTACTGTCTTCAAAAACTTCAAAATCTCTAAGTCAATAGCCGCATCCTTCAGACTTTTTACTCTTCTTTTATTGAGTTCTTTCTTACCTTTTCTTTTATCTGCTGGTATGGAAGTTTGTGTGTAAAAAAAAACAAAAGTGTGCTGGATTGAGTGGTGAAAGTCTGTGGGAAGGTTGTGGGAGTGAAAGAAGAGAGTCTGCAGGTGTTGTATGAAAGACGTGTTGTGCGGAAAGCCAGTTGCTTTGTGTTTGATAGCACTCATGTGTTTGATAGCACTCATGTGCTTGCGCACCACTTCCATCTCCTGCCTTCTGGAAGGCGCTACCAAACACCAAGGGTCAGAACTCTCAGAACGAAAAAAAAAGTTTTATCCCAAAGGCTGTCTCATCTATATATATAAATTGCTTAGCCGGAAGTCCTTCTTCGCCTCTACTGTAAAGTTTGTCCGGTATGGACGCTGATATGGGCAGGTGCTGGCCGCTGCTGATCGGCCTGCTGTGCGCTCAAAACCTGCCAAATCGTTATAGCCGACATTTCCTTACCGAAAGTTTAACCGTTTCTAAGATAAATAAATAAACAAAATGTCCACAAACTGCAATAGCCTCATTCCGCGCGGCGCTTCCGATTCAACCCGTGTCAAGAACGTGCCGTTCCGTAATACCGCAAATTTTGTTTTATTTCCATTCAAAACACTTTTGCACTCATGTCACCAATCTTACAAAATTTTGTGTTTAACTAATTAAATTTGATTAATTAAAAATCGAATCGAGGTTTCAACATGTTTTCCCATATAGACCCAAAAAATTGATGATCTTTATATGAAGCCTTGTAGCTCACTTAGTAAAACCTTCGCCTACCGTGCAATACAATACAATACAAGGTTATTGCTTTAGGTCCAGCGGACTCTTCCGAGCCAAATCATTCGCCTACCGTGCAGGCGACCCAAGTTCAAATCTCCCGCGGGCCTTTTTAAAAAAAAAAAATTTTTTACACTACAATATGAATATTTTTCTTTTTAATTTAGGCTTTTTACTTTTAACTTATTTATTATTATTATTATTATTATTATTATTATTATTATTATTATTATTATTATATTATTATTATTATTATTATTATTATTATTATCTATCTATATATATAAATTGCTTAGCCGGAAGTCCTTCTTCGCCTCTACTATAAAGTTTGTCCGGTATGGACGCTGATCTGGGCAGGTGCGGGGCGCTGCTGATCGGCCTGCTGTGTGCTCAAAACCAGCGAAATCGTTATAGCCGACATTTCCTTACCGAACGTTTATCCGTTTCTGAGATAAATAAATAAACAAAATGTCCACAAACTGTAATAGCCTCATTCCGCACGCTTCCATTAAAAATCAAATTGAGGTTTCAGCATGTTTTCCCATATAGACCAAAAAATTGATGTTCTTTCTAGGAAGCGTTGGTAGCTTACTTAGTAAAACCATTCGCCTACCGTGCAGGGCGACCCAAGTTCAAATCTCACCCGGCCCATTTTTTTTCTTTTTTGTACACTAAAATATGGATATTTTTCTTTTTAATTTAGGCTTTTTACCTTTAATTTATTATTATTATTATTATTATTATTATTATTATTATTATTATTATTATTATTTATAAACTACTACTACTACTACTACTACTACTACTTAATAATAATAATAATTATTATTATTATTATTATATCTTATATCAAATTTTCTTTTAAAACCTTGGTGTTTTTTATGATTTCTATTTGTATTATTCTATATTCAATATTATTATTATTATTATTATTATTATTATTATTACTACCAAGGATCGGGATGGGGTGGTACGTGTAGGTAAAAGGGGGCTACGGGTAGGTTTAAAGGGGCATGGGAAGGCATAACGGGGATACGGGTATATATAAGGGGGTATGGTGATGGTCGATTCCTTTCATCCATACCTGCGAAACGATCAACGGGGAAGTATCAAGGAGGGTACAGGTAGGAACCAAGGGGGTATGGAAGGTATCAAGGTGGTATGGGGAGCTATCAAGTGCGTTCGGGGAGGTATCAAGGGGGTATGATGAGGCATCATGGGGGGAGGGGATGGGGAGATATCAGGGGAAGGGGGGGGAGTATGGTGAGGTATCAAGGGGGATATGGGGAGGTATCATCGTCCAAATGAAACTCGCAGACAAAAGTTCTCTCTGTCTACATTTTAAACAGCATCAGCCAGGGTACAAAAACCACTAATATATATATATAAATTGCTTAGCCGGAAGTCCTTCTTCGCCTCTACTATAAAGTTTGTCCGGTATGGACGCTGATCTGGGCAGGTGCTGGGTTCCGCGGATCGGCCTGCTGTACGCTCAAAACCAGCGAAATCGTTATAGCCGACATTTCCTTATTGAACGTTTAACCGTTTCTGAGATAAATAAATAAACAAACTGTCCACAAACTGCAATAGCCTCATTCCGCGCGCTTCCATTAAAAATCAAATTGAGGTTTCAGCCTGTTTTCCAATATAGACCAAAAAATTGATGGTTTTTCTATGAAGCCTTGGTAGCTTACTTAGTAAAACTTTCGCCTACCGTGTAGGGCGACCCAAGTTCAAATCTCACGTGGGGCATTTTATTTATTTATTTTTTTTTTTACACTACAATATGGATATTTTTCTTTTTAATTTAGGCTTTTTACCTTTAATTTATTATTATTATTATTATTATTATTATTATTATTATTATTATTATTATTATTATTATTATTATTATTATTATTAAACTAATAATAATAATAATAAAAAATTATTATTAGTATTATTATTATATCAAATTTTCTTTTAAAACCTTGGTGTTTTTTATGATTTCTATTTGTATTATTCTATATTCAATATTTTTTATATTATTATTATTATTATTATTATTATTATTATTATTACCAAGGATCAGGATGGGGTGGTACGTGTAGGTAAAAGGGGGCTATGGGTAGGTTTAAAGGGGCATGGGTAGGCATAACGGGGATAAGGGGGTATGGTGATGGTCGATTCCTTTCATCCATAACTGCGAAACGATCAACGGGGAAGTATCAAGGAGGGTACAGGTAGGTTACAAGGGGGGTACGGAAGGTATCAAGGGGGTATGGGGAGGTATCAAGTGGGGTCTGGGAGGTATCAAGGGGGTATGGTGAGGCATCATGGGGGGGGAACGGGGAGATATCAGGGGGGGGGGTATGGGGAGGTATCAAGGGGGATATGGGGAGGTATCATCGTCCAAATGAAACTCGCAGACAACAGTTGTCTCTCTGTCTACATTTTAAACAGCAACCTG
The DNA here is from genome assembly GCA_036898135.1 of Oncomelania hupensis. Classification (NCBI taxonomy): domain Eukaryota; kingdom Metazoa; phylum Mollusca; class Gastropoda; order Littorinimorpha; family Pomatiopsidae; genus Oncomelania; species Oncomelania hupensis. The sequence goes on along the minus strand of CM072512.1, from coordinate 71,448,770 downwards.
TGTACCCTGGCTTGCCAGGGTACAAAACCACTAGTTACTTAATAATTACATGTGTGTGTGAGTGTGTTTGTTTGCCCAAAATAATTTCATTTAACATTTGCTGTCGTTTAATGTTAGCATTCATAAGTGTAATTATATTCATGTGTGACTGTGCATTTTTATCCTCATTTTTATTATGATTGTTGTTATTATTATTGTGATGTTTATTCCTTGTTGATTGTAATTGTACACCGCAATGTAATTTCTTGTAAAAGATAACAAAGTTGTCTTATCTTATCTTATCTTTATCTTATCTTATCTTATCTAACTTAAGCCGGCTGAGGCACTAATTTCAGCCAGGCAGATTGCCTAATGCCTCGAGCAACTGAGTACGATCCTGGGATGGGGACGAAGGGGCACAGTGCTTGCTGGGTGTATTTACCTAACTGGCACTCTCATCAAAGACAGGAGTGTCAGGATCTTTAAAAATCCGTGTGATGGAATGTGTGCATGGACAGATTAGATCTCAGTTTATATTTGAACAAAGTTAAATACTACTACTACTAAAAGCATTAATAAATATGCTTGTCGTAGTATAGAAGTAGTAATAGTAGTAGTATATAGAATAGAAGCGGTCGAACAAGTTGAAAGTTTCAGGTTTTTAGGTACTACAATTTCAGCTGACCTCCGGTGGGAGGCACACATTTCTGGTGCCATTAAGAAAGCCCACCAAAGGTTGTATTTCCTCCGTCAGCTCAAAAAGTTCAGAGTCAGTCAGAATATTCTGTCACTGTTCTACCGGTCCATAGTAGAGAGCGTTCTCACTTTCTCGGTCGTGGTATGGCACTCTAGTGCGAGCAATCAGGACAGGGACAGACTTGACCGTGTTGTACGACAGGCATCAAAAGTCGTTGGGAGCATTCTCCCATCAATTGAATCAATGTATCTGCTCCGAGCCAACCGCAGAGCTCAGAATATATATAAAGACAAACTCCACCCAGCCAGCCAGCTCTTCCAGCTGCTTCCCTCTGGGCGTAGATTAAGAATGCCTCGATGTACCACATCAAGATCCCTCAATAGTTTTTTCCCACAAGCAGTTAAACTGATTAATCTTGAGATGGGCTGATCGCCCCAGTGTGTTGGTGGGGGGCATGTGGGCGAGTGTGTGTGTATGCACATACATTAATACTTAAACACCCCACAACGTAGACAATACGGATGAGTGTGTGTGTGTGTGTGAATGGTATATAACTTCTATATTCTACCCTTACGCCTCCCCCTCCCCCCCCCCCCATACACTGTCCACTGTTGGGTAATCTGCATCTAAGCATGAATACAAGACTTGTATACTAGTGTCACCCTTGGAAACTCTTTGTGCAATACCCTCCCCTGTGTACAATGGTGATTAGGCAGCTAATATTAGAGCCATCACCAATGTGGAACTTCATTTAATGGGTTGTTAGACTTTTTTTTTTTTTTTCCCCTAGTTGTTTTTGTTGAATTAGGCTTTATTGGTGTCTCCTGTTGTTTTATCGGTGGTCTCTATTATGCATATCTTATAAAGAACACTTTGTTACTCCTTTTATGCGGATGGTGCAGTGTTTGTGATATAATTGATGTGTTTGTATTTGTGATATTTGTGTACAGTGGTTTTTGGCAATATCTGCTACTGTGACTCTGTAGTTTTTAAAGCTGTGATTATGACATATTATATTATTATTTTTTTTTTATATATTATATTATTTTTTGTTTGGTGTGCATGCTCTGCGGTGTTGTCGTTGCGGGTGACGGATGCTGCGGCTTGTGTCAAACGGGACTCGTGTTTTCTGCAGAAAGGCTCCCCCTTCTGCTCTAGGCTAAACATGGATTTCCACATGCCGAAAATACTATTCTCTTTACCTCCTATGCTAAGCCGTCTCTTCTTTCTTCCCTGTATCCAATGTCAGTGTATCCAATGTCAGTGCATTCAACAGTGTAGTCCTTCTCCTTCATAAACACAGTTTATCAAATTTATTGTATATATCCAGTTCTCTGCCATTGCCTAACCACATGTCGTCGCCATAACGTGTTGGCGAGAGCCAGTTTGTCGCTCGTTTCGTACAAGTAGGCCTACTTGCTGCACATAGGCGCGCTAATGTTACAGTAACACGAGACCGAATGGATGGAGAGTGAAAACTGGATGGCTGGGAGTCAGCAATGTGCGCTTGTGTTGGTGTGTGTATGTGTGGGTGTGCGCGCGTGTGTTTGTGTGTGTGTGTGTGTGTGTGTGTTGACTAGCAAATATACATTTGCCCTTTTGTACAGTTCATTCGTTTCATGACTTTATCTTCTTATCCTTTTATTGTGATTTGCTGTTAGCTTGTTCACATGTTCTCTATGTTTTATATGTGCTTTTGTGTGGTGCTGCAGCTTTTACCGAATGCATTCCTTGTGTATTATTCACTTGGCAATAAATTATCTTGAATCTTAGTAGCGGTAGTAGTAGTTGTAGTAGTATACAACTACTACTACTACTACCGCTACTACTACTATTACTACTTCTATACTACGACAAGCATATTTATTAATGCTTTTTTGAAAATAAATTTTATTTGAAACTTGTGGGTTCGAGCATTAAATAGAATAGACCCAACGTTTCCCGGCGTGTCGTAAGAGGCGACTAACAGGAGTAATGTTAGCTTGGCATCACTGGGCGAAAGTCTTCTACACAGAAGTCACCAGCCAGGGCGGAGGAACCTCACGTTACTACAGGTTCAACAACCACGTGCTCAGGGCGAAGAAAACCCACACTGTATTCGTGGCTTTCAGTTGTGGCCAACAGCCTGGAGAGGATTGGGCACCGCCAGGTCTTTTTTGCCCAAGACACACTACATGATGACACTATCCACTAATTCCATACTGGATCGGTCGTCGCCCGGCTCAAGGACCGCGCCTTCCGTTGGCCACCAGGACGGAGGTGTTAAGTATGCTACTGATGGACAATTTAGCAAGATCCGCATGAGAAACAACATCGTCATAGGAACCTGGAATGTCAGGACCCTAAATGCAGAAGGAAAATTAGAAGAACTGGCCCACGAGCTGGACCACTATCGATGGAACATTCTAGGCATCAGCGAACTGCGCTGGAAAGGCCTAGGTGAAACAACGACCGACAAAGGCCACAAGCTCTATTTCAGCGGTAGAGATGACAGGCACGAACACGGCATTGGATTCTTGGTCCACAAGAACATTCTAGCCACTGTCATGGGTTGCCGCCCAGTCTCCAGTAGACTCATTACCATCCGCCTGAGAGCAGCCCCTTTCAACATCACCATCATCCAGTCATAATGCTCCAACATCAGACTATGACGACAGCGAAGTGGAGGATTTTTATAAAAATCTACAGGCGATCCTTGACCAAGTGCCGTAGAAGGACATAGTCATAGTGCAAGGTGACTGGAATGCCAAAGTTGGCCAAGATGCGCACCACAACTGGGGAGACACATGTGGACCTCACTGCAACAACGAGACAAATGACAGGGGTCTGAGACTCTTGGAGTTTGCCAGATACAACAATCTGGTACTGGCAAACACGCTTGGTCTCCACAAAAACTCAAGACGATCGACATGGCACAGTCCCGGCGGGGAGCATCACAACCAGATAGACTACATCATGGTCAAGAAACGCTTCAGATCAAGCATCAACATTGGCAGGACACGCACTTTTCCAGGAGCAGACATCGGAAGTGACCACGATCTCGTGATGATGTCTTTCCGGCTCCACTTGAAGAGAGTCAATACAGCAAAGTGCACTAGACTGAAGTTCGACCTGGACAAACTGCAAGACCCGGAGGGGGCAGAAATATTTCAGGCCACAATTGGAGGGAAATTTGCACCACTGCTCATTTTGGGAGCTGGTAAAATAGATGTCAACACCATGACCACCACCTTCAACTCAGCTGTGACAGATGCCGCCACTGAGATCATTGGCAAGCACCGACCAAAGAAGAAGCCGTGGATCACACCTGAACTTTTGGATCTGTGTGATAAACGAAGAGAGATAAAAAAGAAAAAGAACACCTCACAGGGAGCTGATGTCTACCGAAAAATCAGCAATGACATCCGAAAAGGCATGCGCACAACAAAGGAGAACTGGATAGAAGATCAATGCCAGGAAATAGAAAACAGTCTGAACAAGAACAAAAGCAAGAAGGCCTACCAGACTGTGAAGCGGCTGACAAGTGTCAAACAGCCCAAAGTCTCCACGATCCACAGCAAGTCTGGCATATGCCTTACAGAAGAACAAGAAGTCTTGGACAGATGGACAGAGTACTGCTCTGACCTTTACAACCATACACCAAATGGAGACCCATCAGTTCTAGCATGTCCCGAGAACAGAGAAGAAGAAGAAATCCTCCCAATTCTCCGGGAAGAAGTTGAGGAAGCAGTGCAATCGCTAAAGAAAGGGAAGTCAGCGGGAGTGGACAACATACCCGCGGAACTGCTACAAGCAGGAGGAGAAGCGATGATTGATGCCCTCACCATTATCTGTAACAAGATCTGGCAGAGTGGGGAGTGGCCTATACGATGGACCCAGTCGCTTGTCATCACTCTTCCCAAAAAAGGTAACCCTCAGGAGTGTGAAAATTACCGCACCATCAGCCTCATCAGCCATCCCAGCAAGGTCCTCCTGAAAATAATACTCAACAGGTTTAAACCCCAAGCTGAACAAATCATAGCTGAAGAACAAGCAGGATTCAGGGCAAGGCAAAGTACCACTGAACAGATTTTCAACCTCAGAATAATCTGTGAGAAATACCTACTGCACCAACAACATCTATATCATGTGTTCATAGACGTCAAGAAGGCGTTTGACTGAGCCTGGCATGCAGCTCTATGGGCAACAATGAAAGTGTACAACATCAGCCCTAAAATTATTGAAGTCATCAAAAGCCTGTATGACAAGGCTACCAGTGCAGTCCTCCACAACAGCGCCATCAGGAACTGGTTCAGAACAACAATCGGTTTTCGTCAAGGATGCCTACTCTCTCCAACACTCTTCAACATCTTCCTAGAGCGCATCTTGTCAGGTGCTCTTGCAGATCATGAAGGCACAGTCAGCATAGGGGGTAGAGCAATCTCCAATCTTCGTTTTGCGGATGACATTGATGGATTTGCTGGAGAGGAACAAGAACTTGAACAGCTGGTACAGAGGCTTGATACCACCTCCAGAGCTTATGGAATGGAAATAAGTGCAGAGAAGACCAAAATGATGACCAACAACACCAATGGCATCAACACGGACATCAAAGTCCAAGGCCAATCCCTCAACACAGTGCATAGCTTCAAATATTTAGGAGCCATTGTATCAGACAATGGGTCCCGACAGGAAGTCCTCTCCAGGATCACACAAACAACTGCTGCCCTGACAAGGTTGAAGCCCATTTGGAAAGACAGGACCATCAGTCTACATTCCAAAGTAAGACTGCTGTGCTCCCTTGTCATCTCCATCTTCCTATATGCTTGCAAAACATGGACCCTCACGGCAGATCTCCAACGAAGAATACAAAGCATGGAGATGAGGTGCTACAGAAGACTTCTGGGCATTTTCTATACCCAACACATCACCAATGACGAAATCCGACAGACCATCACACAAGCAATTGGACAACACGATGACCTGCTCTCAGTGGTGAAGAAACGGAAACTTCGATGGTATGGCCATGTCACCAGATCATCAGGCCTTGCAAAGACTATTCTGCAAGGCACAGTTCAAGGAGGTAGAAGAAGAGGGAGACCGAAAAAGAGGTGGAAGGACAACATTTGAGAATGGACTGGTTTGACACTGCTGAGGACAGAGAAAGATGGAGTATGCTGGTTAAACGATCATCTGTGGTGCCCCTACGACCTCCGGGTTACGGGACAGGATAGGATAGGGATAGGAAACTTGATTGGTATTACCCTGATATAAAAAGGAATTACTGCATACATTAAATTAAATACCTGTGTTTTACATGAACATGCCTTGGAGGTTTTGAGAGTATAGCATTTCAAAACAATTCAAGAAATCTATATTAAAAAGAAACAAATCCAGATAATAATTAATCCTGAAATGCTAGTAAGTATGTAATAAACGTTACACATAAACAGTTATAAATAAATATGTTATACTATGAATCATGCTTTTGTAGTCATACATGCCCCTTGACAGAAAATATTAATGCAGTGATAAACAAAAATGTGGGTTATGCAGAGATGTACAGGCAGATAAATTGTGTAGACATTTATAAACACAGTAATAATAATAATAATAATAATAATAATAATAATAATAATAATAATAATAATAAAGGTATTTATTTATGTAGCACTTTTTTCTAATAACATCAGCTCGGATAGTGCAGTGGTTGGAGCACTCGCTACTGTGTCGAAAGTGAAGCACCGTCCGGTGCGGTTAGCACTTGGATGGGTGACCGCTAAGGTGTGAAGCGACAAACAACAACGCCCCCAGTTGACTCAACTGTGATTGAGTACCTACTCTCTTGAGGGTGGGGAAGGTAAAGCAGCGAGGGAGAGAGTTGGGCATCGCCCTCATTACGCTGGCCCAAGATAAGTGTGATCTCCAACATCACGCTCCCCTACGGCCACAAGGCTATGGGACTACCTTTACCTTTTTTTTTTTTACCAAATCGCAGTTCTACCGCATTTATACTTAAAGTTAACATAGAAATACATACGAAAAGAAGTGAAACAAAAACAAGACACTAATAAATTATGCAAAGACATAATACAAACATGAAAAAGAATATTAACAAGTAAAATATATAAGACGAGAGGGGGTGAGGGGAGGGAAGCAGCTAAGGAGTGAGGGGGCGTGCGTTGTGACGGTGGCGGTCTGAATCAGAAAAGTAGGAATGATGATGGTGATGGAAAACAAGATCAGACATTTGTAAGGAAGAGATAAGTTGGGCTTTAAAGTGGCTATGTCGGAGAGCTGCGAAGAAGTCGAAGTCGAAATCTTTAATAGGGTAATAGCATTGGGTCCTTTGGACCAGTGTTACAGCTAGTCCTTAATAAACAATGCAAAACAAACAAAATAATTAGCATAAAATAATTTGAAACAAACATAGTCCTTAACTACGGTAACAAATCACTAAGCAAAGTAATGAAAACAAAACAAACAAAAAGAGAGAGAGAGAGAGAGAGAGAGGGAAGAGAGTTTTTAGTTGAAGGACCAAGCACTGAGAAGGATCGACAGCTTGCCAAAGAGAGTTTGTAGCAGTGTATTTTAAGCATGAGGTTGTCCGATGAAGAAAGAAGATTTCTAGAGGGCTTGTAGAGTTCTGAGTGAGGTATGAAGTGGCTAATCCATGGACGCACTTGTAAAAGAAAGTACAGATTTTGTAGGTAATCCTCTGAGATACAGGAAGCCAGTGGAGAGAATGTAGGAGGGGTGTGATATGATCAGATGTTTTCTTTTTGAGAACCAGACAAGCGGCTCTGAGTTTTGAACACGTTGGAGCAGATGAACAGAAGAAGAAGGAAGTCCAGCCAGAAGAGAATTACAGTAAACTGTAGTCTAAGCGTGACAGAACAAAAGAAATGAGTTTGGATGTAGTGTCAGTGGTCAGATTTTTGCGGGCAAGGCCTATTCTACAGAGCTGAAAGTTACACAAGTTACTTATAGTTTCTGAAAACCACGGAGTTGTGCATCTATGTCGATGCTAGAGTGACCTCTTAGAGTGCTCAATGACTGGATAGCTAGATATGGAAGACCGACTGCTACGCATGCAGGAGGTCTTCCCATGTCCACCTTGCGGGAGTTGCCAGGACTATGCTGTGTACTTCTTCTGAGCATGGCAGACCCATTTCTACCTAAAGGAGAAGGTGCAAAAAGCAGGTCACTGGTGCCTTAAAACCATTTGCTTCAAGTTTGACAGGCAGTTCAAATAAGAGGAAGCCAATGCTGATTTCAAACCTCTGCTGCCTTGCAGCTATATCCCCTAGTAACTGAATCAGCTATCTAGCAATCTAATTACTGAAAATGGTAAATTACAAATCAGCTGTCATCTGCAGGGCTTAATCTTACATACGATAAGAATATATATTTTACATGGTTTATGACCGTCTAGACATGTGCTGCAATTTGATGTCAACTCTGCAGTCAGTATAATATAAAAATGAATGTCTTTATGGAAAGCAATGGTTTTGTTCTATGTTTGCATGTATGAATTGAAATATTATAAGGTGAATTTTCAGCTGCGTGGTTTCAAGACTATTGTGAGATTTTTGCCTCATGAAGTAGCAGATATGGAACCAGTGCTAGCGCTTCTTGACCGGCAAGATCCATCAGATACAAAGGTAAACCATATTGAATGCTGGCATGTTATATTGTACAAGGTTGAATTATTGCATCTTCATTTTCTCTGATTTATTTTAATATTTTGTGATAATATATTTCTGTTAAGAAAGTTTTCTAACTTAACATGGGCGAAATGATACATTATGGCAAATGATATTAAATTAATAATTCAGGAAGTGAATATGTTTCTGTGCGTTACCCATTATTTTGTAATTAGGTGTAGTGTTTTAGTGCCAGTTGTTCTCTGGTGCTCACTACACACAAATATTCTTGTAAATTCTTATGGGAACAACAATAAAGTGTTCTGTAATAATACCAAAACTTAAAAATCTGTATTTATGCTTGAATATAATAAGATTAAATTTGTTCTATATAGGCAGTGCTTTTCTTACTGTGTGTAATAATCTGTAGTAGTAATATAAAATAATTTTTCAGTGTATTTAAGCTTCTTTTTTTTTTGTTAGGCCGAAGAGTAGACCGTGCTACTGTCCTACTTGGATTAACAGGCCTTATGATCATTTTTCTTTCTTTTTTTTTCTGTTTCTTTTTCTATTCTTGTTTAGTGTTTACACCACTTGCACAACTATTCTATAGATTATTTCAATGTTTGTTTTCTCCAGACCTGGCATTCCCGCTATATGCTGCTGCTGTGGTTGTCAATGGTATGTAAAATTCCCTTTGACCTGAGGCGCCTTGACAGCAACCTTCCGACTGGAGATGGACCAAGTAGACAGCCAGTTATGGAGCGAATTCTTCGCATTGCACAGGTGTGATGTAGTTGTGACTTTTTTCCATGGCATTTTATGTGTTTATTTTGCAACCTTTGGCTTTTTGCTTGATATTACCATATTAGACCTTGAAATTCCTTGGCATAGATATCCCAATAGAATTGTGAAAAGTTATTTGTGAAATTGTGAAGCATTTTGCCGTTTCTTGCTCACTGTTGCAAATAGCACACTGTTGATAATCACTAAGCAAAATCAGTTATAGTTTGTAAGCAGTATTAATTAATTATTACAAGTTTGCTGCTTTGTAAATTGATCTGCATGCCCTATGTACTTGTTCACTCAGTAACTCCTTTAGCAAATAATCTGGAAAGGCATCTGTCTCTGTTATGTGAAAGAAAAGTATTTATCAGGTAAAAACAGGGTAGTTTCTGTTTGCTGCTTCAGGTATACATAGGTGTGAGTGACAAGTGCAGAGATGCTTCTGCCTATTTGCTGTCAGCCTTCCTTACCAGGCCGGATGTCAAGAAGGAATTTCTTCCTCAAGTTATCGACTGGAACCTCAAGAATATCTGTACTTCTGATGGCAAGTGAACTACTTTTAAACATTCATGCAGTAATACTGTTTGTATGCTAAGAAGATTTTTTTAAAAGTTGTTCTTTACTTCAGACAAGTGCTGTCTTTTTGTTTACTAATTTTGACTGAATAATTTTATTGCAGTTGTAATATTGTGTTTTTTTATTTAAAAAAAATGTTGTTGATATTGCAGTGGAAACCATGAAAGGAGGATACCAGATCATTGGCTGTTTGGCAACTTTAGCACTGCTTTTCAAACATGGCAAACGAGAAGATCTTCTAGTTTATGGTGAGGTAGACTGTAGAACTTTCAGATTATAGACTAATTGAGTACTTCACGGTTACAGTATTATAGAATTTACTAGTACCTGTCAGTGATGTCATTTTCGTCGGCAAATCGGCCATTCACCGATAAATTCCAAAATGTCCGAAAGAGTCATGTTCTGATCGGCCCGCTGTCCTAAGGTTTTATGCTTCAATCGGCCACCAATTTTCCATTTTTTGTTTGCTTGTCTCATGTCTGTTTCGTTGTTATTGCTTCTGGTCATATTAATTTCCTATAGGATAAATAAAGGTGTTATGAGTTATTGTCGAACATCACGTATCGGAAGCGCCAAGCAGACGACACATGCATCAGCAGTGCATCAGCAGAGAGAGTTAGAGTAACTCCCCCTGTTGCGAATGGCGTACTTCCTGCAATAACACTTTTCGTATTCGAAACTGCCGCCGAAAAAGAAGCCAAAACTTATAAGTGGCCAGCGCTTCCTCTCGCTTGGTGTTGGAAAGAAAAAGAGAGAGTGGCTACACTCAGAAAGGTTGTGTAAACCTAGAAGCCTGTCTTCAGAGATTGAGGGACATGACTAGTCATGTCAGGTGTCATGCCAGAACTTTTTTTTTTTAATGTGTTTGCATCAGGGATTCACCTAAGTTCACAACTCAGTTGAAGAGTTTATTAGTCATCCATTCTAGTCATTTCATCAAGTTTTATATAATTTTGTTGTTAATAAATTTAAATGAAACTTTTTTCATGAGTATTCTTTGTGTGTTATTAGTTGCAACATTTTTGTAAGTCAAAATGATGGCCGAAAGATTTTCAAAATGTCCCAAAGGTTTGTGATTGAATCAGCCAAATGGCCTATGCTGAAAATGTCTAGCAACATCACTGACCTGTACATCATAGAATTAAGAAGCTGTAGAAAGCTTGCTATTGTAAAGAATAGTAATCGCTTCAATACAATACAGTATAATACAATACAATGCTTACTTACTGGTTACTTGCTCATTACAATGTAGAAGGCCAAGAAGCCTGTCATGGATCTACTGGAATAATCCAAAAGTGGCAGCACTAAAATAATAACATCTTTATTTTACATGCACAGCACAAATACTCGGTCAACAATTAAAACTATGGTTAAAAACAAACAGTAAACTAGTACATTGTAAGAGGTTACATTATATTTATAAACTATCCTGAAACATCATAGACTACAAAACAAGATTCTATCATCAGAAACACACACTCCTCTCTTTTTTTTCTGTATGTGTAATGAAAAATAAAATTAATTAAAAACAAATTTTCATTAAAAGTTCCTTAAAAACGTTCTCACACACACATCCATGAGCACATATACACACTTAAAGTAAATCAAGTACATTTTATCACAGTAAGGCAGTTTACATAATAATTTTTCATAATTAATTTGTCAATGTAAAACAATTTGTTGGCTTTTGACTCGCATGCATAGCAATATGAGTCTATGTATTGACCCCACCCCACCCCACCCCCTCTCTTTTCTCCCCCCCCCCCCCCCCAATATTTTACAGATTTTTTTGCAAATATGTGCCAGATGAGTCCTAAATAGTCCAAAAGTGACATTTAAAAAAAAATCCGTCCCACAGTTTGTCTGTCCATCGTTTACCATCTGGACGTGCAAAACTTGCAAGTAGTTTAATATCTCAGAACCGGTTTTAACTATCACCAAACATAAACCAAGACCAAGGTCACTGAAGGCCAAGGTCATCCCAAGGTCACTGTTATTTGGCATAATACAATTTTTGCTATAGTTTATTTGATATTACAAGAGTGTATTTGGAGCCGGAGGTCAAGATCATCTCAAGGTGAAGAGCGTAGAAAGATCAAAGTCGGTATTACTTTGCATTTTAATGCCACTGTTTCATTATTTTTTTATTTTCTGGGCAGTCATTTTTATGTTAAATATTGCAAGTTCCGCAAGGAGTATGTGTGTCATAAGGGCTTTGCCCTTCAAATGTTTAGAATTGAAATGTTGCTCCTTGCAAAATACTTTTGTTCCCCTACATGTGTCTATGAGGATACAGATTTTTTTTTTTAAGTTGTTTAAAATGTATTACATAGTATTACTTATTTAGATTTTATATGTTTATTTTATTTGACTGAGGGTATGTTATTTTTTTAACACAGCCCCAACAGTGTTGTCGGCAGTCTCCAGTTGTAACTTCATGGAAAGTAACAATACCCTCCTGCGAAAAACTTCTACCAAACTCTACCAGAGGATTGGACTCATCTTCCTCAAAAGTAGAGTTGCAGCTTGGAGGTTAGCTAGAACATTGTTTGGGTCAAAGGATGGGGGTTGTCAGTTGAAATGTGCATTGATGTAGTTCTCCATGCTAGTTCAATAGCAAACCTTTGATTTGAGTAATATGGAAATCTTCTATTGTTTTGTATTTCCAGACTGATCTAGAAGTCTGATCTGTCTTTTGCAGCTCTAGGCTAAACATAGATTTCCGCATGCCGAACATATTATTCTCTTACCTCCTATGCTGAGCCGTCTTTCTTCCCAGTATCCAATTTCAGTGTATCCAGTGTCAGTGCACTACAGTGTAGTCCTTCTCCTTCAGAACCAGTTTTTCAAATTTATCGAAGTTATCAAAGTTCTCTGCCCATTGCCTCAAGCACATGCTGACGCCATGCTTTGTTGTGAGAGCCAGTAACTTTGTCGCAGGGCTCGTTTAGTACAAGTAGGCCTATTCACTGCACATAGGTATGCTAATGTTAAAGTAACACGAGGTCGAATGGATGGAGAGTGAAAACTGGATGGCTAGGACTCAGCAGCGTGTGTGTGTGTATGTGTGTGTGTGTGTGTGTGTGTGGGTGTATGTGTGTGTGTGCATTGACTAGCAAATATATATTTGCCCTTTTGTACAGTTAATCTGTTTCATGCTTTTATTGTGATTTGCTGTTAGCTTGTTCACATGTTCTCTATGTTTTATATGTGCTTTTGTGTGGTGCTGCTGCGTTGACCAAATGCATTCCTTGTGTATTATTCACTTGGCAATAAATAAATTATCTTGAATCTTATCTTGAAGTATGGTGACCCTACTTTTCTGATGAAAGTTTAAAAAAAAAATCTAATCTGTGCACACATACATTCCATTGAAAAGACTTTAAAACATCCTGATGCTTATTTCCTAGACGGTTGAGTGGCAGCTAAATGAACAAACCCTGCGAACACCATTTTCTGACTGAATGTGGCTGCCTTTATTGTAGGGTACAAAATTGTTACATACTCAAAAATATTACCAGTATGGTGATACCACAGAATTCTGAGAAAAAGAAAAAATGCCATTAAGATATGAGATAGAGGGACAGGGTCAGGATGTGGTTTAGAATTCCTGGCCGTAAAGTACTTTCATTATTTATAAATTATTTTGAGAGATGTAGTCTTTTCTGCATACCTACTTGGATATTAAAACAAATGTAAATTTAATAAAGACACTTCATGACTTTGAATTTGTCTAGATATCAGAGAGGCAGTCGTTCACTGGCAGAAAACCTGAAAGCAAAATCAACTTCTGCAGGAAATACCCAGTCTTCCACAGCAATGAAGGAGGAGGAGGCATTTGATGTGCCAGGGGAGACAGAAGAAGTTATTGGTAATTATTTTTGTTGTCAGTCTTGTAATGTTTTGTCTTAGTTGATGTTTTTCTCCATTTTGATGTTTCCATTAAACAAAACTTCCAAAGTTATCAGAATTATCGCTGATGGTAACTTATAGTGGTTACATAGTGGATTCTTTAGCAGAGTTTAGATATGTTCTTGGAATGTTAGTACTTCTGCATGGGAGTTCGCTTTAATAAAAACAAGTTAGCTTTCTCATTGGTTTACTATAATAATTTGTCTGCTTGAAGATTAATATGACTATGATCCCAGACAAGAGATTTACAATAAAACAACCACGCATTGTCAGTATACCTTGCATCGTTACCTTTCTCAAATAAAATTTTTAATGTGAACAACTTCCTATTTTCTGATTATTTGCTTACTTTAAACAGGACAGCTGCTGAGCTGCTTAAAGGACAAGGACACAGTAGTGCGATGGTCAGCGGCCAAAGGGTATGTAATACAGTCATTATATAGCGCAGACTAGTCACTCTTAGCAGAACGCACAGGGCACACAAGAAGTAGGAAGAATGGAATGGCTACTATCGAAACACAGAAATAAAAGCATGTTAAAAACATTCTAATATAACCTGAGTGAAATCGGCAGTCATTACTTTATTATTTTTAGCCATTTCTTGTTGTAGTTGATGCCTTATTCTTCCACAATGAATTATGGTGTGCTTTGGTAGTGTTGGTCGAGTGACAGGACGGCTGCCCAAAGAACTGGCTGATGAGGTGGTGGGGTCAGTATTGGAACTCTTCAACTATCAAGAAACGGATGGAGCTTGGCATGGAGGTACTTTAATTTTTTCCTCCATTTTTAACATGTTTACTTGTTTCAATGTTGTCATTTGTGTTAAGTGCCTAGTTTTCTACAAGCATCCTGTGATATAGTATTTGCTCTCAACTACCTTTTCAAGAGTTTAACATTTGTTATTCTAACATTGGGTCATGTTTGTGTATGCAGTAGGAATACAATCTTATTTCATACACTTTGAATGTGCAGGTTGTTTGACTTTAGCTGAACTGGGTCGTAGAGGACTTTTGCTGCCGGAGAGACTGAAAGATGGTGAGTGTCTGCTTGGAATTAGTTTCAGTTCTTTTCTGTGCCATTTATTGAAGTTTATTCTGGGTTATTTATTGGAAAGCTCAAACTAGATGAATAATGATATAAGTACTGTTTTCAAAGAAGAACAGATTTGTGTGATACATTGTTCACAGCACCATACTGGTCGCTCTTTAGATCAGCCATCGCTATTGCGTAATTGGCCATAAACCATGCGAACCAAGTCATTTTACTATAACTTATAGCATTGCTGCTAGACTTAGAGCGGCCAGAAAAACACATACCCTTTTTAAAATATCAATATCTTTTGACTCCATAACATTTTTTTGATCGCTGTTAACATATTCTGAATGAAAAATGTATTTGATAAACAACGACACCAAACACAACTATTATATTATAAAATGTGTTGCTTGTATGCCTATTTAAAATGAAGTGCAAAGTCAAACACTTTGCAAGCTTTTATACATTCACAGCCTTTTTTTTTAACACAATGCTGCTCAAAATCCCTTTTTTCCCAACAACATGCTACCACTCTTCTGAAAGCCACGCATTTCTGCTTGCAGTGACCACTATTAGTTTTGATGGAATCTTTGTTTTAAGGAAGAAAGAAAGCTGTAAAGGACACTGCCCATTTATGTAAGGCAGAAATGGTCACATCGAAAACTTGACTGCATACGTTATCACTTCATTTCAAGTCAAGTCAAGTCAACAATTCTTTAATTCAAAAAAGCAGAAGACATGGATAACATCAACACATTTACCAACTGATAAATTAATTAAAATTAAAGAATTTATTAAGAGGTATTTGATGGAATATTATTGTAATAGTGTATCGGGTTCCTTCCTCCAACACCGCCCAAAACCCCCCATCTCCAACCAATACTCACACCTCGGTTTTCAGGAAGTTAAGCATAACCTAAACTGTTAACCTTGATCCACAAAACCTTAAGAACTACCATCCTGTCTCCATCCTCCCTTTCTTGTCAAACTTTTAGAAACAATTGTACTGAAGCAGCTCAATCACCGTCTATGCCCTTACAGCTTGTTCTGACCTTTTCAGTCTGCCTACCGTCATGACCATCCTACTGAAATTGCTCTTCTGCATTCACCAATAACATCCTTTCAGCCACCGATTCTGGAAAATTCTCTCTCTTGACCCTTCTTGATCTTTTACTATGGAAACAGATCAACTCCCTTTGCAAATCTACTTTCAGCTCCCTATAATCGGCAAAAATTCACACTTATCTTAGTGTTGACACGGGTTGTTGTTTTAATTCTTTCCGCCGTGACTTGTGCAACTCACTCTTATCTGGAATACAAAGTCATCTGTTTGTCCTTCCAGTGATTTCACTCTGCATTCTTCCCAAAATATCTTTCTGAAGCTCTGACTCTGTACCAGCCCACTTGCACTCTGCATTCTTGTGATGCTTCACTTCTTTCCTGTCCCAGATTTTCCTTTAACTCCTTTGGAAAACATCCTTTTGCTTCATTTGCTCCCACTCTCTGGAACTCTTTACCAGCTCAGCTATGTCACTCACAGTCTCTTCTCACTTTCAATAATAATCTAAAGACTCATCTCTTCATCAAACATCTGTTTGCTCTTTACTTCCTTACTCTTTGTGCCCTCTTTCTCTCTGTCTCTGTCTTTGTTTGTCTGTCTGTCTGTCTCTCTGTCTCTCTCTCTGTCTGTCTCTGTCTCTGTGTCTGTCTGTCTCTCTCTCTCTCTCTCTCTCTCTCTCTCTCTCTCTCTCTCTCTCTCTCTCTCTCTCTCTCTCTCTCTCTCTCTCTCTCTCGCCCCCCTCTCCTGCACAGCTGTTTGGTGGTGGGAGAGGCACTCGGAAACGTCCGTATGAATTTTGTTGGCAATATTGCTTGTGTGTTTGTACATATGCATATATATATATATATATATATATATATATATATATATATATATATATAAATTGCTTAGCCGGAAGTCCTTCTTCGCCACTACTATAAAGTTTGTCTCCTATGGACGCTGATCTGGGCAGGTGCTGAGAGCTGCTGATCGGCCTGCTGTGTGCTCAAAACCAGCCAAATCGTTATAGCCGACAATTCCTTACCAAACGTTTAACCGTTTCTGAGATAAATAAATAAACAAAATGTCCACAAACTGCAATAGCCTCATTCTGCGCGCTTCCATTAAAAATCAAATTGAGGTTTCAGCATGTTTTCCCATATAGACCAAAAAATTCATGGTTTTTCTACGAAGCCTTCGTAGCTTAGTGGTTTAATCTTTCGCGTACGGATTCGGGCGACCCAAGATCAATACTCAAGCGGGCCATATTTTTTTTTACGTTTTTTTTTTTTTTTTTTTTTTTTTTAAACACTACAATATGGATTTTTTTAAAAATTTCTACTCCTTACATTTAATTTATTATTATTATTATTATTATTATTATTATTATTATTATTATTATTATTATTATTGTTATTATTATTATTATTATTATTAATAAACTAATAATAATAATAATAATAATAATAATAAATTATTATTATTATTATTATTATTATCATTATTATTATATCAAATTTTCTTTTAAAACCTTAGTGTTTTTTATGATTTCTATTTGTATTATTCTATATTCAATATTATTATTATTATTAGTAGTAGTAGTAGTAGTAGTAGTAGTAGTAGTAGTAGTAGGCCTGCTGTGTGCTCAAAACCAGCGAAATCGTTTTAGCCGACATTTCCTTACCGATCGTTTAACCGTTTCTGAGATAAATAAATAAACAAAATGTCCACAAACTGTAATAGCCTCATTCTGCGCGCTTCCATTAAAAATCAAATTGAGGTTTCAGCATGTTCTCCCATATAGACCAAAAAATTGATGGTATTTCTAGGAAGCGTTGGTAGCTTAGTTAGTAAAACCATTCGCTTAAAGTGCAGTGCGACCGAAGTTCAAATCTCACCCGGCCCCCTTATTATTTTTTTTTTATTACACTAAAATATGGATATTTTTCTTTTTAATTTAGGCTTTTTACCTTTAATTTATTATTATCATTATTATTATTATTATTATTATTATTATTATTATTATTATTATTATTTATAAACTAATAATAATAATATATTATTATTATTATTATTATTATTATTATTATTATTATTATTATTATTATTATTATATCTTATATCAAATTTTCTTTTAAAACCTTGGTGTTTTTTATGATTTCTATTTGTATTATTCTATATTCAATATTATTATTATTATTATGATTATTATTATTATTATTACTTATAAACTAATAATAATAATTATTATTATTCTTATAATAACAATTATACTATCTTATATCAAATTTTATTTTAAAACCTTGGTGTTTTTTCTGATTTCTATTTGTATTATTCTATATTCATTATTATTATTATTATTATTATTATTATTATTATTATTATTATTATTATTATTATTATTATTACTACCAAGGATCGGGATGGGGCGGTACGTGTAGGTAAAAGGGGGCTACGGGTAGGTTTAAAGGGGCATGGGTAAGCATAACGGGGATACGGGTATATATAAGGGGGTATGCTGATGGTCGATTCCTTTCATCCATACCTGCGAAACGATCAACGGGGAAGTATCAAGGAGGGTACAGTTAGGAACCAATGGGGTATGGAAGGAATCAAGGGGGTATGGGGAGGTATCAAGTGGGTTCGGGGAGGTATCAAGGGGGTATGATGAGGCATCATGGGGGGGGGGGACGGGGAGATATCAGGGGGGGGGGTATGGTGAGGTATCAAGGGGGATATGGGGAGGTATCATCGTCCAAATGAAACTCGCAGACAAAAGTTCTCTCTGTCTACATTTTAAACAGCATCATGTGTACCCTGGCTTGCCAGGGTACAAAAACCACTAGTATATATATATATTTTATTATTTTATTTTATTTTTTTTAACCACTATTTAGTGTGTATGTATGTGTTTGTGTTTGACTGTGAGTGCCTTTGTGCCAAGAGCAGGTTGCGAATAATTATGGTTTGAGTGATATACAAATGTTATTATTATTATTGTTATTATACTATATAATGATGGCCTCTTGATCCTTGCTGGCCTAGAGAAGTAAGGCGTTATGTGGCGTTGCGTTACAGAGGCATTCAGGCTCGCTCAGGCTGCGGCTAAAGAATGACTTTTTGCGTTATGGCCAGCAACTGTGTGCTGCATGTACTCTTGCTGATCTCCTCTTGGACTTTATGAATAAGCTGATGTAATTTTTCAAAAGAATGTGCAGGGTTCGCTCTGAGATATTATTGCTCAACCCCCCTTAAAAAAATTCCATTCCTTATATAGAATGGAACTGTGCATGAACTGAATAATACAATAGAAATAATTAATTTGAATATACCTCATATCTATGGAGAAATTGTGGCTTTAGGATTAGGATGCTCCATGACAGTAATTCTACGGTTGCAGTGGTACCCATCGTTCTGAAAGCCTTGTTGTATGATGAGAGGAGAGGAAACTATTCTGTGGGAAACCACGTTCGGGATGCAGCATGCTACGTATGCTGGGCCTTTGCCAGAGCCTATGAACCAAAAGAGATTGCTCCATATGTCAACCGTATTGCCAAGTAAGCAGCCAGCAGATTGGGTTGTTTTGTTGGAAAGTTTTTATAAGCATATTGGATTTTCTTATTGCTGAAATGTTGCATTAAAGTATTTTATTTGTAAAGCATTAAAGTATTTTATTTGTAAGCGAACTACATGTGCAAGCAACTTGGAATTGAGAAAAGCAACTTTGAACTGTATAGTGGTATATTTATGACTGTTTATTTGAATTTAAATAAAGAAGCAACTGTCTTTATGTTTTTCTTTTTTTGTAATATAGTGCTCTGGTGATCGTGTCAGTGTTCGATCGTGAAGTCAATGTCAGAAGGGCAGCAGCTGCTGCCTTTCAAGAAAATGTCGGCAGACAGGTATGCATGTATATTATGCATGTATTGATTAAAATCTTATATCAACATCTAATTATTTGTACTTTAATCTTGAAATGTGCAACTTTATATTTTATGTATATGAATGATTCACTGAGTTTTTTGTAACAAAGGTTTATTTATGTACCTATTCCAGATAAGTCTGGAAATACTTTGATATAGTTGGGAATCAAAAGGAGCCAAAAGTTGGTCTGTCAGTCAGTGTGTTGGTCAGTCTGCTGCATGCCATTTTTGAAGAACCACTGATCTAATGAGACAGAAATGATCTTTGGTGTGCCACATGCTTCTGTTTTAGGACCTGTGCTTTTTGTGATGTACACCCGACCATTGCTGTTATTTCTTGATAAGCATGCCATTGATAACCAGTCGTTCGCTGACGATACACAGTTGTACAATTCTTCCCATCCTTCTGAGATTCATTCTTCTGTCCAGAGCATGCAGCAGTGCATTTCTGATGTAAGGTCTTGGATGGCTCACAACAAACTTAAATTGAATGATGACAAAACAGAAGTGCTGTTATTCCACAATCCTAGATCGTCTTCACACTCTACACTTCCTACTTCTATTTCTTTTGGCAACTCTGACATTACTTTCTCATCCTCTGCCAGGAATCTCGGTTACATCATATCTGATGACATGTCCCTTGATAACCATGTTTCACATGTTTCTCGTTCTGCATACACTGCCATTCGCCAAATCAGCTCAATCCATCAGTATCTTACAGTATATGCCACCAAAACTCTTGTGTGTGCCTTTGTTCTCTCTCGTCTAGACTATTGTAACTCCCTACTCACTGGCTGTCCTAAATCTTTGATTAATAAACTACAAAAAGCTCAAAATTCTCCAGCACGGCTTGTACTGAAAGCAAAAAAACGTGATCACGTGACCCAACTACTATTTTCCCTTCACTGGCTTCCTATCCAAGCACGCATTGACTACAAACTGTCAGTTCTCTGTCACAGTTTCTTTTCTGATACCTGTCCATCCTATCTTAGTCAACTCCTGTCTGCTTACTCACCTGCCCAACAGTTTGTGTTCATCTGCAGACACTCATGTCCTCACCACACCAAGAGTACGCACAAAAACCTACAGTGAAAGATCTTTTGCTTTTTGTGGCCCTAAACAATGGAATTTGCTGCCAGCTAACATTCGTAGTATTGCGTCTACGCTGACCTTCAAGAAAGCACTCAAAACACATCTTTTCAAGCATTACTTTTCCACTGATTGAACTAACGAACATCACAATTCTTCCGCCTGCTGACAATTAGTCGACTGCCCAGTTTTAAACTGTTACCTTGAGGTGAATGCTGGTGTTCGTGTTGAAGGTCATCTATCAATTTTATATAAGGGTATTTACCAATGTCATACAAGTTCTTTTATACTACTAGTTTAGTGAAATTTATCGGTTGTAGTTGAGTCTAGTCCTTTTAATGTTGTGATTCATGTCTTTTCATTGTATTTTACTGTTTTAAGAAATGTTTACAATCTTATGTTTTTGTTTAATAGGTCTGTAATGTTTTTAGTTGTATTTCCTTTGTTAAATTATGTGATAATGAATGTTTTTATTGTGGACATGTACTTTGGCCAGGCGCTCTTGCTTCTGTGTGTGTTTGTGGGTGTGTGTGTGTGTGTGTGTGTGTATCTGCGTGTGTACTGTTAATTAATGTACATACTTCTGGTTTAGCAGTTTTTACTAGGCATGTTTTTGTTTTACATATTTTATTTTGTTTTAATACTATTGCTTTTTTAGTGCATTGTAAAGCGTGGCGAGCCCACGCTATATAAGTCTACCGTATTATTATTATTATTATTATTATTATTATTATTATTATTATTATTATTATTATTATTATTATTATTATTATTATTATTATTATTATCATAGTGGGATGAGACAGAATAGTTAGACCTCAAAGGTTCAACTATGCTGTATGATCTTAATCTTGAATTCAACTTGCTGTGAAAGATTTTGTGTTGCCTATGGACACACCAGCAAATTTGTTATCGCTCTCTCTTTCTCTCTTTTTTTCTCCCCCCTTCCCCCCCCCCCCTCTCTCTCTCTCTCTCTCTCTCTCTCTCTCTCTTTCTCGTTTGTAATTCACTTTTATTTGTTTAGGGAACATTTCCACATGGTATTGACATTTTGACAACTGTGGACTATTTTGCTGTCGGCACACGAGGTCACTGCTACCTGGATCTCAGGTTGATTGGCTTTTCTCATTTCAGAATATGTTGTTTGTTCACAGTCATAATATTAAGATTTGCCAAGTTGGTGATTTTCAGTTTCACAATAACTTTAAATTATTTTCTTTGATTTGCTGTGTTATAAATGTGCGTGTATAGTGTGTGTGTGTGTGCATGTGTGTGTGCATGTGTGCGCACCTTGGATTCTTGCTAGAAGTCTCAATTACTTTAATCAAAGTTCTTCTTGCAATGATATAGACATGATTTTCTGAGTACATGCTAACTTGTATTGTTGTTGCAGCATGTTTGTGGCCCAGTATGAAGAATATACTGTTGCTCTCATTGATCACCTGGTCTCTGTCAAAGTCAGCCATTGGGACATGTAAGTTTGAATTAAACCATATTTTACATGGAAGGCCTACCAGAAAGACTGTGTGAGAGTCAAGGTTACTATTAATAAACTCGCTGTGAGAACCAAGGGTAGCATCAACTGATTTCGAAGTGGCTGTGATAGTTGATAAACTGTTTGTGGTTTTTTTCTTCACTTGATAAAGAAAGTATATCAAACTATATACTGGTATGTTGTTCTCATCCTCATCTTGATCACACGATGTGCATCCGGAATTCTCTAATATTGAGTGATGACAGTGGTGTTTCTGGGTGGTGATATTGTCTAATATCTGGTACAATGGCTGGGGTTCTTATTATAAGAACATTTATAATTTTTATGATGAGGCAGTGAATCATTCTTGATTTGTCATTGTATCTGACGCGGTAATGGTGATGAGAAAATCACTTTTAATGCAACAAATTACTGTATGCCCAATTGAGGATATTTTTACAATTCTATTTGCTTACTTTTCTTACAGTTCTATGAGGATTCTTACTTCACAGGCTCTTCATAAACTGACAACAGCAGCACCAGAACAAATGGCAACTAAGGGTACTGTTTTTGATTGTCTTCTTTGGGGGAGTACATAGACTCATATTGCTGCACTCACCAAACTTTCACCCGGATTTAAATGACTGATGATGATGATGATGATGTCCACTTATAAGGCGCTGCATCATCCATGCTAGCAGCATGCTCATGGCACACAGGGGACGGATGGAAGATGAATTTCTAAGAGAATGAGGCAGCTTGTTTCAAATGCAGGACCCTGATAAGAGAAAGCACGTTTGTCATATGACACACAGATTCGAATTTTCAGAACTGAAGCTTGTCACTCTGTCTCTAAATTTGCCTTGACTGAAATTGTTTTATGGCACATGACATTCACACTATCCCCAAAACTTGTTTGCAGTCAAAGGTGAGATGCAATTTTTTTTTAAATTCATATTTTGTTTATGTGTATTCAGCTTTGCCTTCATTGCTGGCCATGACGTCAGCCATGGATCTGTTTCAACGTCATGGCGCCATCCTGGCTATTGCTGAAATCACCTACGCTTTGTTCCTGAATCATCAGAAACAAAATAAGTAAGAAACAAAATAATTAAGCTGTCTTGGATGTTTTTCGCTGACAGTTTATTATAATTCCAAAGGCAAAGCATCAGGGTTATCTCATTCAGGAAGTTCATAAAACCCATCTCCTTCACATCACTGACAGAGGTACAAAACTGGAAATATATTTATGTTTTTAAAATTGTGACAACCATTCATTTTAGGCCTGTCCAGCTCCATCATCAATACACCCATGTCATTTTATGTAAATAACGTGAGTGCTTGCTTTTCTCATCACAAGATGTTTGTGCTATGCTGCCATCTTTAAGACAGATTCTTGTGTGATGATACTTTACATCAATTTTGGCAATTTAAAGCAATCTTTTTAATAATAGCATTGACTTTAATATGTTTTATCTCATTTTCACTTTAGGGATCAAATTTTATTAATTATTATCATTATTATATTTGGTTAATTTACAGTTTTTAAGATTATTACTGACATGTTTTTCAGAAGCCTGGAGTCAGTACTAGACAAAGAAACAATAAATGGGCTGCGTCAGATTGCAAAGTACTTGAACAACGCCAGGCTTTTTAAAGGACATGGAGGAGAACTAATGCGAAAAGCAGGTATTATTATTAGATACGATGCTGAATGTATCTTAAAGATATGATGCTGCATGAATCTTCAACAATTTTTGTGAAGTTAACCTTTGCTGTATGTAACTATGGTATTGAATATCATTTTGCAGACTCAACTACTATCACAGTCTATACATATATAGAAAATATATGTTCTGACTAGAACTGGAAAAAGTAAACAAGCCGTTCAAATGTATTTCCAGACACTTGCACATATAGTTTAATATCAGTATTTTCAAAATGTTAATTTTTCTGGAGATTTTGTGATTGGCTTTATCCTAAAGAAGCAAAATGAAAGCATGAAATTGATGGGATACAGTCTGAACTATTTGCAATTTTTTTTAAAAAAATTATTAAAATTGTTTCAGACAATTTGGCATAAAAGTGCAAAAGTTTTTATATTTTATTTGACCTCAGCTCAGAAACCTGTGCTCTTTCTTAAAAGTCAATGACACAAAAAGCTGAGTGGTGGTTAAAATGTCTGCATAGTAAAAAGAGTACAAATCGTTTCAGTCATTCTTGAGATGAGGCACACACACACACACACACACAAAAGTTTTGAAAAAAAGAAGTGAGATTTGGAGCGACGGTTGACCAACTGACCGAATGACTAACAACTGGACTGCCCCTGATTTGGCTATCTATGAGTTGAAGTATACCTACCAAAAATCAACAAAATCAGCTCTTCCATTTTTGAGATTTTGTGCAAAGGTGTTTAGCAACACAGTGACTCTAACGACTTTGACCTTTTCAGTAGAGCAAATATGATCGCATGGGAGTCTGGTCACTAACCTAGGTAATTTTCCTATGAAACTTAGTCACCATCAATTCAGTGGCTCTTGAGATATTATCTGAAAGTACCAAAATCATGGAGGTTATCCTGCAAAAACAGTTCTTGTTCAGAATCTATTAACATTCACTCTGAAAATGTGGAATACATTCATACTAAATATATTTTGTCTTTTTTCCCCAGTGGCTGTGCTGATTCAAAAGCTCTCGCTGTCAAAACTTCCATTTCATTCACTGCCCATTATTGGTATGTATGTTTGTTGCTTCTTTTTCCTTCATTGTTCTCAATGTGTGTGAGTGTTTGTTGTGTAATTTGTTATACATTTCTTTGCTTCTCTTTTTGAGATCCTTTTGTTCATTTGTCTTGTATATTGAATTGTTCATTGATTGAGCTGTATGGTCAAGAGTACAGAAGAGTACAGAAGAGCGTTGAAGGCCCTTTTCGTCTGTTCAGTGTAAAAACATGCATGTAAAAGACGGTTGTATGAATGAACTTCAACCAAACTTGTCACAATGTGTTCAGAATAAAACAATCTCAAAGTCTATGACTCTTTTTGTGTGTTTGTATAATTGTAGTTAGTTATTTTTGTTTTCTCGCGAACATTCCAGAGAACCAAAAAGGACTTTTGACACTCTACACCCACGTTTAGATAGAAGCTAACTCATGCATCACCAGAAGCAAGTTCTAACTTTGCAAGTTGAGACAGGCTGCTAAAGACTTCAAGCTTTAAAGCAAACTCACTTTCAAGACCCCAAGTTGCTTTAAAGCAAACTCACTTTCAAGACCCCAAGTTGTATTGTTGTTACTTATTCGCGCGATATTTGAGGCGAATGAACCTAACACATTGTGTTAACTTTCAGTTCCAGGTTAATCTGCTATTTTTAGCAACAAGAAGCAGATCTGCACAAAATATAATTTGCATCACGTGGAAGGCCCTGGGCCTTTTGTTTATTACCTGTAAAATATAAAGATGTTGAGAAACTGCTTTTGTACAGCTCTCTGATTGCCGGAAACCGAAATGTTCATTTTTGTTTTCGACGAATGACGGGCATTTTGTTTCTTACCTGATCGAACACATGTGCATACATCTTGCCTTTTCAAAATCAATTAACTTAAGCAACGATAATTGGACAGGTAAGTTTTGTCGTTTTTTGTTACGTTCATACATTACCTGTCAAACAACTGCTGCCCTGACAAGGTTGAAGCCCACTTGGAAAGACGGGACTATCAGTCTACGTTCTAAGGTAAGGCTGCTGCGCTCCATTGTCATCTCCATCTTCCTATATGCTTGCGAAACATGGACCCTTACAGCAGACCTACAACGAAGACTACCATGCATGGAGATGAGGTGCTACAGAAGACTTCTGGGCATTTCCTATACCCAGCACATCACCAACAACGAAGTCCAAAAGACCATCACACTAGCAATTGGACAATACGATGACATGCTCACAGTGGTGAAGAAACAGAAACTCTGATGGTATGGTCATGTCACCAGAGCATCAGGCCTTGCAAAGACCATCCTGTAAGGCATGATGCAAGGAGGCAGAAGAAGAGGGAGACAGAAAAAGAGGTGGGAGGACAACATTGGCTTGACACTGAGCAAAGCCATGGGGGTTGCTGAGGACAGAGAAAGATAGAGTATGCTAATTTAACGATCATCTGTGGTTCCCCAAAGACTTTTAAGTTATGGGATAGGATAGGATAGGAAAGCTGACAGTCACCAGAACGCTTTGTTTTCAACTACATTTGAAAGCACAATATTTGTCTAAGCATGCACAACTAAATTAAAGATCAGTTGCCTTTTCTGTATCAAGTTGTTTTTTTTTGTAAAAATGTGACGGTGTTAATGTTACATTTAAACGCTATACATTTTAATCAAGTACAACCAAATGACAAACATGTTTGAAGAAACACATCATGTGCAGGATGCATGTTAGAAAATGTAACAATTTCAAGAGAAATTATGTTTTTTTCAGTAAGATTAGTTTTCAGTGTTGGTGCCACAGTCATTGGAGACTTCTCTGTATCTTAATATATACATATATGTTCACAGACCTGTGGCAGCAGCTTCTTGATGACAGTCTATTACACATTGATCCAGAAGTTCAGGTATGTGAATACATAAACCATGTTATTAATATTTTGGATATGTTTAGTTGAAGAAACATAATAAAAAGTGATTCTTACTCAAATATTAATATATGTATGCTTGCTTAACCTTTGCTTACTATCTTATGTATGTATTTTGATTAAGGGTAAATACAAAGTAAACCATTGAAAATAGCTGCTTACGCTTCTTTGATTTTCAGTCTGCAGCAGCTTCAGCAATCCCAGCATTTTTCTCGGAGTATTACATCCAGAAAGATGGTACTGCACAACCACAGAAGCAGGGTACTTGACTTATTTTCTGTACTCATGTTTGATTGTGTGTGAGAAGCTGTTACTGCACTGCTTAGAAATCATGGCTCAGTGAAAGTGCCAACTTCGAACAGTCAAATTAATTTTGAAATTAACAATATATTTGGGGGGATAAGGAATGTGGAGCTGTGAATTTTCTCATATGTGAATTGTAAATTTCTTTTTATTTTCAGAGGCTGTCATCACACATTATCTTTCTCAACTGAAAGCAGGAGCAGAGAATGTGAGGTGACTGAACTCTCAGTATTTAGTTTTAATTATTGCTGCATTATTATAATGTACCCTATCTCTCTTGTAATGATTAATTAGTGATGTTGGCGAATGTGATTAGCTGCAACAAGCCATATGCACAGTTTGAAAAATGACTGACATAGAGTTGAACAAATTTATTTCTTGTATTTTCCCTGTATCAAACTACCCAGTAGCTCATGACTTGTTCATGCGTTTAATGAATCTGGTATGTGGTATCAAAAAGTATTAGACCGTTGTGTTCAGGTTGTTACATTTGCATTAAAAAAAGTTCTGTTGTAGCCATAAATTAATCATATATTCTCTTTGATGTGTGTGAGGAAAGAACCTGTTGAAGTAAATTTGTTGTGTTGATATTGGTGAATATGCTGTTAATACTAACAGGATGGGGTTTAGCTTGGCTTTGGGTGGACTGCCGCTGTTCATGATAAAAGGTCGTCTGGACCAGATACTTGAAGGGCTTGTTGCATCTCTGAAGCCCAGCAATTCAGCAGAAGAGAAAATGGCTGAAGCAAGACGAGATGCTATCAAGGCCATTGCAAGGTATGTATTTTTATAAATCCTATCCTATCCTATCCCGTAACTCGGAGGTCGTAGGGGCACCACAGATGATTGTTTAACCAGCATACTTCATCTTTCCCTGTCCTCAGCAACCCTGATTGTTTCGCTCAGTGTCAAACCAGTCCATTCTCGAATGTTGTCCTCCCACCTCTTTTTCGGTCTCCCTCTTCTTCTACCTCCTTGCACTGTGCCTTGCAGGATGGTCTTTGCAAGGCCTGATGATCTGGTGATGTGGCCATACCATCGGAGTTTCCGTTTTTTCACCACTGTCAGCAGGTCATCGTGTTGTCCAATGGCTTGTGTGATGGTCTGTCGGACTTCGTCGTTGGTGATGTGCTGGTTATAGAAAATGCCCCAAAGTCTTCTGTAGCACCTCATCTCCATGCTTTGTATTCTTCGTTGGAAATCTGCTGTGAGGGTCCATGTTTCGCAAGCATATAGGAAGACTGAGATGACAAGGGAGCGCAGCAACCTTACCTTGGAATGTAGACTGATGGTCCTGTCTTTCCAAATTGGTTTCAACCTCGCCAGGGCAGCAGTTGTTTGTGCGATCCTGGAGAGGACTTCCTGTCAGGACCCATTGTCTGATACAATGGCTCCTAAATATTTGAAGCTATGCACTGTGTTGAGGGATGTCCGTGTTGATGCCATTGGTGTTGTTGGTCATCATTTTGGTCATCTCTGTACTTATTTCCATTCCATAGGCTCTCTGTACCAGCTGTTCAAGTTCTTGTTCCTCTCCAGCCAATCCATCAATGTCATCCGCAAAACGAAGGATGGAGATTGCTCTTTCCCCTATGCTGACTGTCTTCGGGATCTGCAAGGGCATCTGACATGATGCGCTCTAGGAAGATGTTGAAGAGTGTTGGAGAGAGTTCTTTTACTTTTTTATCTCTCTTTGTTTGTCACCCAGGTCCAAACGTTCAGGTGTGATCCATGGTTTCTTTTTTGGGCGCTGCTTGCCAAGGATCTTAGTGGCAGCATCTGTCACATTTGAGTTGAAGTGGGTGATAAACGACTAGGATAACATTTGAGGAAGATCTCAAGAAATGGAACAGCCTTTTGTACAATGTGCCAGTCGGAAATCAAATTCGAGCAAAGGAGAACTTGCTGTCTGAGGTTAAAAAAAAGCTAAGCAATCTCAGGCAACTGTAAGGCAATTGTGCATCACTCAACCTTCAGCCAGTGTTGTTAAAGCTCAATTTGTGAAGTCAGTGTGCATCTTTCAACCTTCAGTCAGTGTTGCTGATACACAATCTGTTGAAGCCAGTGTAGATCTTTCAACCTTCAGTCAATGTTGCTGATACACAATCTGTGAAGTCAGTGTGCATCTTTTAACCTTCAGTCAGTGTTGGTAAAGCACTTCAAAAACCTGTTTAGAGAAACTGCAGTCACAAACAAACCAATCTCTCAAAATTCTTCAAACATACCAACTAAACCCTTGCCAGTGAAAACACTATTTCAAGATGTGGGTTGTGCATCATAATATATGAAAATTTGTTAACTAAATTTGGACTTTATTGGTGAATAGGAACTGTCAGCTGGGCACTAGTGTGTGTTTAAACTTACATTTATAGTTGGACTTTGTTGACAGATAATAACTTGGAACTTTGTCCATTTATTTCACATAACATGATTTAAATATACAAAATGACAAGAGGCTCATAGCCCTGTGGGCTGTTTAGCCAAAAAAAGGGAGGTTTGAGGGGTGGTGGTGGGGGGGATTGGGATACACATAGCATTTGTACCATGAATGGCATTGTATAACACTACAGCTACATTTACAGTGCATTCAGCAACTGGACTGACAAACATTAACGAATTTACAATCACAAAAATAGCTATAAGCTATGCATCGATAAAGACAGGGTACTTCAAGAGTTCAGCTGTGTGTAAGCAAGCAAGTCCTTCCTTCACTATATTATGATTTTTTGGTCATCAAAAATGCACAATTAAAATGCAACAATTCATATATTGGCCAGGAATGGGGAAGTGGATGGGGGAGGATGGGGATGGAGGGTAGGGGGGCATTCCTCTGCACTCTCTACAAGCGCATAGGCGGAACCTGGACCCCGGCCAAGTTCCTCTTTTTTAACTCCAAACCATTACAAGCCCTGCTAAATGTAAGCGTCCTCAGGTCAAGGATGCAACAGGCTCTATTTAGTAATGGACAGAAAGGTTAAATATAATAGACATGTGATTGTGTCAGGAAAACATCAACAACACTAGTGCAATGCAGATATTCATGAACCTCTTTAAGTTTTAAGAACCTAACCTTAATTTATTTATTTAAGAGCTGCTCAAGGCGCTGGCCGATACAGGATCTAACTCAAGCCGCCCGAGACGCCCACCCGCAGCCTTTGGGCGCATGGTCTGACGCCCGGACAACTGAGCACAATCCTGGGCAGCCAGGGATGGGGGAGAAGGACCTACGTGCATGCTGGGTGTTTTCTTGTCACCGGCACTCACCCGTCTAGGACATGAGCGTCAGGATCTTTAAAGTCCGTTATGATGGAATGTATGCGACACAGACTAGACCTCGGTTTATACTCTCATACGAAGGAGTAGGAAAACAGGAGTAAAGTGTCTTTCCCAGGGACACAACACAATGGCCCGGCCAGGGCTCGAACCCGGGACCTTCCGATCCGCAAGCCGAAGCACTACCATTAGACCACAGTGCCTCCTTAATTACCAAAATAGTCCATGAATACCTGACTCAAGTCAAGTCAAAGCATTCTTTATTCCACACAAAAATAAAATAGATTTTTCTTGTACTTTTTGGTATTGTGGTAGGTGGTGGATGGGATTTGTACTAATAGAAATTCGAGAACAGTAGCAAACAGGACAACAAAACGTTTTTGAACATGTTATAGGTGTTTTGCAGTATATGTGGAACTGTGGGTGTACAAAGTGATGGAGATCCAAAGAACTGTGTGTGTAGAAGCAATGTGGACAGCATTTTTGCCATTCTGCAAGCTGCCCTCAATGACTATGCCATTGACAGTCGCGGAGATGTTGGGCGGTTGTGAGTTGCTATGCTCTTTCATGTTTATTGATTTTCAAAATTTGTTGCTTATTTATTGATTTATTTTAATGGAGTATTGTTAACTGACCCTGTCTGCTTAAAGCCATGAACAGAGTATTTCCAGTTCTTTACCTGTATAGATAGATAGATAGATAGATAGATAGATAGATAGATAGATAGATAGATAGATAGATAGATAGATAGATAGATAGATAGATAGATAGATAGATAGATAGATAGATAGATAGATAGATAGATAGATAGATAGAGATAGTTAGATATAGATAGATAGATATATATTATTATTTTATATGCACATTTTTCACATCACTGATCCAAGGAGCATTTACATCCTCGTTTTTAATCATGCAGTTCATAATCATATGTCCAACCCATGAGTGTAACATTTGTCACTTCTGTCTGATAGTATTCTTGCATTTAAACCTGCTCTAACAGCAAGGGAGATTAGGTGGATGGGAATGTGATTAAGTAAATTGTCTTCCCTTGTTTCTTAATTGCATGCACTACATGTTTCCTGTGTTACAGTGTGCGTGAAGCTAGCATGCAGGCTCTGGGAGATCTGACAGAGATGGTGGTTAAAGCTGATCCCAGTTTATTAAAGCCTAACATGTAAGTGGCGCTTAGGTAGATATTCCCATTTGCAGTTGGCTCCCAGCTGTGGAAATTTACCTACAGACCTCATGAAGAGTCTTGAAGAGTCTTGAGGACTGGGCTGAAAGATGGGGCATGCGCTTTAACGCGACCAAGTGCTACATCATGTCCCTTGCGCGCTCACCCAACTCCAGTTTCATGTACACCCTAAATAAAACCATCCTCCAGAATGTTTCCACAACCCCTACCTCGGTATCCTCATCTCCAAAGACCTAAAGTGGAGCAGCCACATTAGCAACATCACCAAAAAAGCGAACTCCACTCTTGGATTTATCCGCAGAAACCTCCGTCACTGCCCAACCCCATGCAAGAAAACAGCCTACCTAGCCCTAGTCCGCCCACTAATGGAATACGGAGCCATCATCTGGGACCCATACCAGAAGCAGGACATCGACAAGTTGGAGCGAGTACAGCGGAACGCAGCTTGCTTCATATCGAGAGACTACAGGTCGACAACTCCTGGTTTTGTTACGGGTCTCCTGAAAAAGCACAACCTCCCTACACTGCAAGAACGACGCGAACAGCTGAGGCTGACAGTCTTCTACAAGGTGGTGGAGGGGCTGGTGCCGGCAATCCCTGCTGACCAATTCCTTACCCCACTAAAACCCGGACGCAAAATACGTCCTAGTAACTATCAAAAGGACTATGTAACTAACAACCCAATAGATAACCATATCAGGAACAACGATCGCTGCTTCGTCGTCCCAAGCTGCAACACAGAACAATACCGCCACTCATTCTTTCCAAGAACAATAATAGCCTGGAACAAACTGGACAACTCAACTGTCCACTCAACATCAGTGGACTCTTTTAAATCCGCGCTGACGGCAGCCCAGCGCCACTAACAACACCGTGCTGCGCACCCCCCACCGTCGTACCAACGCCAGATTTCTGGATGATAAACGACGTACTAATCAGAATCAGAATCAGATAGATTGATTACGAAACTTTTTCTACCAGAGTCTATGTGATTGACCTGCCTTTTTCGGTATAGTGTTTCAGATACATTGCAGTATATTTTAGCTATCAATTTTAAATTAAAAATCATGGGTCAGAATGACAAAAAGGATGGGTGTTGGCAATGATGAATGGGGAGAGTATACAAAATTGATAGCTAAAATATATTGCAACGTATCTGAAACACTATACAGAAAAAGGCAGGTCAATCACATAGACTCTGGTAGAAAAAGTTTAGTAATCAATCTATCATAACAGTTAATTTTAAATTAAAAATCATAGGTCAGAATGACAAAGATGATGGGTGTTGGCAATGGTAAATGGTGAGGGTAAAACTAACTGCCACTAACTGAAACACATCCAGACATGCAAGAAAATGTTTGATGGTCAATGAGATACAAAACTATCATTCATATGGGCAGTTGCAAGGTAGGCTGAAACTATGAGGTAAACAAACCTGTCTGCAATTTGGAATACCTCTCCTAATGTCTAATTATTACCACATTAGCAATAACAATGGAATATTAATATTATGGATTTGTTTCAAATCAACACTGATATAATGAACAGGAATTATTGGGCTTATCATATGCCAAATAAAGAGCATATGAACAGAAGGCAGTTTTGTGCTGTTTAACAAAAATGATATAGCTGCTTAAACATGCAAAAAACATTGCATTATTAAAAGTCAGTATTGTAAGTTCCATTGCTGTATTGATTGATTGCAGAGTTGAGGGAATCATGTGTGGCATTATACAACAGGCTTGTGAAAAGATCGACATGACAAGACTGGTTGCTGGGGAAGCATTCTTCAAACTTCTCTACCTTCAGCCAGAGGTGCCTGCCATTCCTCACAAGGATAAGCTTATGGAAGCCTTCCCAAAGTAAGGTTTTAACATCTCCTTTTGCCTCCTTTTATAAGCACATGCACATACATATAGTGTTATGATATCACAATGAGTTAGACAGTGATTATAGTTTTATAATTTGTATGGTATGGAGTATGTATTGCAATTAGCTGGTTTGTTTGAGTTAAATTAAATTAATTAATAATGAAGTCACACATTTTGTTTACATTAATTGGTTTGATTATTATTATCATTAAATTTTGTTTTACTATCAAATTGTAATTTTAATCTTAACTATTTTCAGGAGAGCAGATGATCCCATTTACTGGGAAGTGCCATCCAGTACATTTCATCGCTTTGCCAAGCTGCTGGCCATTCCTAAATACACTTACTCTATTCTCCTGGGCATGACAGTCAGTGTTGGTGGACTCACAGAGTCACTGGTCAGTATGTTGCATTGTACCATTTTTTACCCTCGTAACAACAGTTGGGCATTGAAACATTTTCAGTGAATATATGAGATGGGATGATCATCAATGATTGGTGCTCTCAATGCTGTGTAAGAATGTTGAAAGGAGACTGAATGCTCATCTAGCTGAAGACAGTGTAGATGAATCAGTGTTGAAGAGGCTGCTCACTTGATTATTTTGCTATTGTGCTATAGTTGTTTTTCTGAAACCGTTTATATCAGCATTTTGGAGGAAAGGGAGTGGGAAAAATCTATATCAGGATAACATGAATGCACTAAATTGTCAGGAAAGTTAAGCGTTTAAGGTATTCTTTACCAAGAGATTATGACAATGCATGGATTTAGAGAAAACCTATATAATGCATAAGAAACTTCTTCATTTTGAATAATGATCAGATGCTTGTGTCATAGACTTAAAAATTATTGTCATTCATATGTATTTTCAAGTGTTGATTTCCAGGTGAAACATTCCAGCGCTTCTTTGTTGGGGTACCTGAAGGAGATTCACAACAACCCCTCATTGTTGGTGGTTTTCATGGAAACCTTGCTGAAAATTCTCAATGAATACAAAAAGAATGACAGGTAAGAACACGCACACTTGAATACACTTTTAATTTGTAATTGTTCAGAAACTATATTATGTTCTTGTACATATTTGTTTCTGCTTTAGCGAGTAAATGTTTTGAAGAGAAAAAAGACTGTGTTGTTTGAACACACTTACATTTTGTTTGCAGGGTTTCTATCCCCCTGTTGAAGATGCTGGATCTGCTGTTAGGGCGCCAAGCATTTGAGGGTTTGCCTGACGAACAGAGGTAAGATTTTCATTATCTCAGTAATTCGTAAGTTCACATTCCTATTTAATTTCATTCCACTATTAATTATTCCTCTCACAATGAATAAGGTGTCAGTTTACAAAATTAATGTTGAGAATTGTGAGTACATACTCCTATATTTATGGAGGATAGATGATAAATTTATCTTTCTTTCACAGACTAAAATCGTGATTGCTTATGATAAGTGCTTCTGTTTTTTGCAGAGATGCATTGCCTGGCCAGTTGCTGGAACTTGTCAAACAAGAAATTACCCGCAGTGCAGATCCCAACAAGCTTATGGCTGCTGCTGACGTGTAAGTTTTTCTCTCCATTTTTGCATGAACAATACCGCAGCAGGCAGTAATTATCAATAATTTCATTGTAACGGATGGAATTTGATGAGTGCTTGTTTATATTAATAATTAATTGAATGCAAAATATATCTGACCCCCAAATCAAAACAAAGTGTGCATGTAAGGATCTCTGTTAACTACCACACCCAAAAATTCACAGATTCTCACTAACACAGGCAAACACCAACACAAATATAAGTTCCATGCTCTCAATACTTTATATAACTAAACAACAATATTTAACACCATCTTTCACACCACATGTTTCAGGTTACGAGTTTTCCAGTCCGCCAGCTGGCATTTTCATGTCCCGAACCAAAATAATCAAGACTTGTTACCTGTGGTAATCGTAGGAAGTAGACGAGCAGATGATGTTTGCAAACAGGCAGATAAACACGTCTGTTTATCTGTCTGAGGTGGCAATGTCATCTTTGTGTCCCCAGAACTCCGTTCTCACGATACGCCTTTCCCCGTTCCACGACGGCAACCTTGTATGTCCAGGTATAGGAAGCTAACCAGCCTCCCATAGGCAGCTAAAACAATATATATACACTTGTCAATACTCTGATTATTATAATCATATTATTCGTCTTTGTTTCATCCTTGCTCATCTCCCTTAGTTTCTTCAATCTTTCAATTCCGCTTCATATGTGATCTATTCTTTCCTTCTCCCACAATTTTATCCATATCCAAGTATAATTATTTCATGAATGATGTCTTTCCGGCTCAACTTGAGAGAGAGTAAACACAGCATAGTGCACTAGACTGAAGTTCGACCTGGATAAACTGCAAGACCCGGAGGTGGCAGAAATATTTCATTCCACAATTGGAGGGAAATTTGCACCACTGCTCATTTTGGGAGCTGGTAAAATAGATCTCAACACCATGACTACCACCTTCAACTCAGCTGTGAAAGATGTCGCCACTGAGACCCTGGAAAGCACTGGCCAAAGAAGAAGCTGTGGATCACATCTGAACTTTTGGACCTGTGTGATAAACGAAGAGAGATGAAAAAGAAAAAGAACACCTCTTATGGAGCTGATGCCTACCGAAAAATCAACAATGACATCAGAAAAGGCATGTGCACTGCAAAGGAGAACTAGATAGAAGATAAATGCCAGGAAATAGAGAACAGTCTGAACATGAACAACAGCAAGAAGGCCTACCAGACTTTAAGCAGCTGACAAGTGTTAAACAGCCCACGGTCTCCACGATCCAAAGCAAGTCTGGCATATGCCTTACAGAAGAACAAGAAGTCTTGGACATATGGACAGAGTACTGCTCTGATCTTTACAACCACACACCAAATGGAGATCCATCAGTTCTAGCATGTCCTGAGAACAGAGAAGAAGAAGAAATCCTCCCAATTCACAGAGAAGAAGTTGAAGCAGCAGTGCAATCGCTGAAGAAAGAGAAGTCAGCAGGAGTGAACAACATACCTGCGGAACTGTTTCAAGCAGGAGGAGAAGCGATGATTGATGCACTCACTATTATCTGTAACAAGATCTGGCAGAGTGGGCACCATAGACCCCGTCACTTGTCATCACTCTTCCCAAAAAAGGTAACCTTCAGGAATGTGAAAATTACCGCACCATCAACCTCATCAGCCATCCCAGCAAGGTCCTCCGGAAAAAAATACTCAACAGGTTGATACCCAAAGCTGAACAAATCATAGCTGAAGAACAAGCAGGATTCAGGGCAGGGCGAAATACCACTGAACAGATTTTCAACCTCAGAATTAACTGCGAGAAATACTTACAGCACCAACAACATCTATATAATGTATTCGTAGACTTCAAAAAGGCGTTTGACCGAGTCTTGCATGCAGCTCTATGGGCAACCATGAGAATGTACAACATCAGCCCTAAAATTATTGAAGTCATCAAAAGCCTGTATAACATAATTTTTCCAGTGCAGTCCTCCACAACAGCGCCATCGGAAACTGGTTCAGAACAACAATCGGTGTCCATCAGGGATGCCTACTCTCTCCAACACTCTTCAACATCTTCCTAGAGTGCATCATGTCAGATGCCCTTGCAGATCACGAAGGCACAGTCAGCATAGGGGGAAGAGCAATCTCCAACCTTCGTTTTGCAGATGATATTGATGGATTGGCTGGAGAGGAACAAGAACTTGAACAGCTGGTACAGAGGATTGACACCACCTCCAGAGCCTATGGAATGGAAATAAATGCAGAGAAGACCAAAATGATGACCGACAACACAAATGGCATCAACATGGACATCAAAGTCCAAGGCTAATCCTTCAACACAGAGCATAGCTTCAAATATTTAGGAGCCATTGTATTAGACAATGGGTCCTGACAGGAAGTCCTACAGGATCGCACAAACAACTGCTGCCCTGGCGAGGTTGAAGCCAATTTGGAAAGACAGGACCATCAGCCTACATTCCAAGGTAAGACTGCTGCGCTCCCTTGTCATCTCCATCTTCTTACACGCTTGCGAAACATGGACCCTCACAGCAGATCTACAACGAAGAATACAAAGCATGGAGATGAGGTGCTACAGAAAACTTCTGGGTATTTCCTATACCCAGCACATCACCAACGACGAATTCTGACAAACCATCACACAAGCCATTGGACAACACGATGACCTGCTCACAGTGGTGAAAAAAACGGAAACTCTGATGGTATGGCCATGTCA
This sequence comes from Oncomelania hupensis, assembly GCA_036898135.1. NCBI lineage: Eukaryota > Metazoa > Mollusca > Gastropoda > Littorinimorpha > Pomatiopsidae > Oncomelania > Oncomelania hupensis. The sequence goes on along the minus strand of CM072512.1, from coordinate 71,411,111 downwards.
CCAGATCATCAGGTCTTGCAAAGACCATCCTGCAAGGCACAGTGCAAGGAGGTAGAAGAAGAGGGAGACCGAAAAAGATGTGGGAGGACACCATTCGAGAATGGACTGGTTTGACATTGAGTGAAACCATCAGGGTTGCTGAGGACAGGGAAAGATGGAGTACGCTGGTTAAACGATCATCTGTGGTGCCCCTACGACCTCTGAGTTACGGGATAGGATAGGATAAGATAGGAATGAAAATTACTATCAACATATTCACACCTTCCATTCATTCTACATTATCTAGAACTCTATAATTATAGCCCCATGTAATTAATAACATTATTACATCAATGAAAATTATATTTCATCTTAGTGGATAACAGCCCACCAACTCTCAACACAATACATCCAATACAAAAATATACTTCTCCAACATTTCACAATCATGAAAACATTATAAATACCTGTAATCTTTACATCACAATACACAATCCAATTTCAGAGAGAAACACTGAACCTATACTCTTTGATAAGTCCTTGATGCTTTCTACCTATTAAATCTTCCCCAAAATCTTTTTTTTTCTTTTTTTTTTTCCTACACACCTGACACTTTGACTTCACACAACTTGACACATTGAAACATACTCCTGAAGTGAGCTCCAATTTCTTTTACTTCCAGCTATTCAGTATTCTATTGGTTCACATTTTCAATCAATGAAATTTTAGGTATATTTTTCAAATAAATAATCATATTCTAAAAATATAAATATTGTTGAAACTAGAAAATTAATGTTCTCTACATTAATATCAAATTTTGAAGTTGATTTACCCTGCGATGATTCTTTTCATGTTTGCCATATACCCACTGCGATACGAAATGAAAGTAACCCACATTTATCCACATAAATATGTAGAGTTGTGATATTTTGAAACAATTAAAAAATTATCTTTGTTTCAGGTTCTGTGGGCTGCTGCAGTTCTCAGGGACAGTGTGTCAAAAGTCGCTTCTCCAGCTGTGCATTTTCCTCTGTCATAAATATCCCAGGGTTAGTTTATTTGTATGTTTGAGGTTTTCTTCTGTCAGTATTTAACATGTTATTTCCTAGTTATAAAAAGGTCTAATATGTGTATACAGGCATTTGATCACAGACACTTTAAAGATCCTAATGCTCATGTTCTAAACAGGTGATTGCCTGATTAAAAAAAAAAAAACTACCACCACCCAGCATGCACTGTTTCATATTTTCCCTTGCCCTGGGTGGCATTGCTCCCAAAGAATTTCAGCTAATACAAAGAAGGATCATTCAGAAAGACTGCTATATAAACGATGATGACATTCCGCGCGAAACTCCCAAGTGGTCAGTAGGATAGAAAACTCAAGGGAGGCAATCCGATACATAGTGACAAGTAAACAAACCTTGAGTGTTGAATACTGCCAGCGGTCGCTTTTTAAATTAAACCACCCAGAATTTACAGAAAGTATGCACAGATGCTTGTTAAACAATAAGCAAATGATCCTTTTGTGTAATAAAAAAAGAAATGTACAAGAATATAAATGCAAAAGATGGTTTGTATGTAGTTCAGATATATGTAAATGTGTTATAGAATGACAAAGCCAGAGACCAAACCTGGTGACCAAAAACCGATAGTCTAGCACTCCAAAAAGTTCATCCAGAGGGCAAAAAAAATCCAGCATAAAAATAGATCTGTTTGAACAAGAAAAAACAGTATGGTTTAGATTTTTTTTACAAAGTAAACAGACAGATTGATGAAAAACACCAACTGTTTTAGAATGACGAAACAACAGGAGACCAGATTTGGTGACCAAAAACTGATAATCTAGCACTTCAAAAAGTTCACCCAGAGGGCAAAAATTACCAGCGTAAAAACGCCACTATTGGTATGCTAACTGATAACCAAAATAATGCCAAATTCATCTATGTGAAGTCACTGCATATCCAGATAATGAATGCAAAGCGAGAATGTTCAGTGTCAGTGCTTGAAAAATGATACTGAGTTGCAGATAGTAGTATCAGAGCACAAATATTAAAAAAAAAGAAAAAAAGAAGAAGAATGTGTGTGTGAGTGTTTATATATCTTTTTATAAAAAGGTGATTGCAAAATGGAGTTGCAAATATGTTAGCAGGTGAGCTTATTGCGTAAAAAAACTCTGCAAGTCAGCTTAATAGACGAAGATTAACACGAGACAGGACTTGAAGTTGAAGCAGAGAGAGAGAGAGAGGGAGAGAAAGGGCAAGAAGAGGACAAAGATAGGTAGGACAGAGAAAAGTGAGAGACAAAAAAGGAGGTAAGACGGAGAAAAGAGAAAGATAGAAGACAAGAGAAAGAAGGAAGGGGACCAAATATAAAGTGAGCAAAAACAACAAATCACTGAACTATTTTTCTCTAAAAATTTACTTAGGTAAAATTAAATCAGTTCACAAAAAACACCTATGGTTACAATAAACTTCAAGCAACATTTTGAATTCTTAATATACGTTCACTCAGAACAATTACATACTACAATTAACATTTAAAAGTGCAGCATGCTCAACAGGCACATGTATACCCGCACTTAAGCACCACAGTTATGGGATCATTAGATAGTTAAAAGTCCAACAGACTATCACACAAGCCATTGAACAACTTGATAACATGCTCACAGTGGTGAACAAATGGAAACTCCGATGGTATGGCCACATCATCAGATCATCAGGCCTTGCAAAGACCATCATGCAAGTCATGCTGCAAGGAGGCAGAAGACAAAAAAAGAGGTGGGAGGACAACATTCGAGAATGGACTGAGCGAAGCCATTATGGTTGCTGAGGACAGAGAAAGTTGGAGTATGCTGGTTAAACGATCATCTGTGGAGCCCCAACCACTCTTTCGAGTTATGGGATAGGATAGGATAGCTAGTTCAAATTTCATAATTATTAATAATATTATCCTGGCACCCCAACAACATCTTCCCCCCTTTCCCTATTCCTCCCCACCTCCCCGGTAGGGGTAGGGGTAGGGGTGCTGGGGAGTTTCCGTATAAATAGTATTCCAATTTTCTGTCAATTTAATGCTTTAAATTCCCACTGTTGCTGTCTTTCTCCTTTGTTCTTTCTCATTCCTGCTCTGTTCTATCAATCTGCTATGGTGTAATGATATCAATAACAACTTATTTTAAATCCTACCAGATTTCTCTGCTTCTTTGCCTAACTTTGCGTCCACTCGCAAAGAAGAAACTGTTTTGGCTCGTCTTCATATTGGGCATACTTATGTCACCCATAATTTCACCCCCGTTGGGGTGCCGGGGGTTTCAGTATAAATAGTATCCCCACTTTCTGGAAATTTAGTTCTTTAAATTCCCACTGTCACTGTCTTTCTCATTTGCTCTTTCTCATTCCTGATCTGTTCTATCAATCTGCTATACTATCTTCTTCTTCGCTATACCAGTCACCTACCGTTTTTTCTTGAAAACTCTTCCGGGACAAGACTCCTTATTTGTGTATGAGATCTGTTGGATCAGCTTGGGAATATTGGACACTTTCTGCCAGGTTTCTATGGCTTCCTATGATGTTATTATTTAGCAATGTAGGCATTTTATATGTATGTGTTTTGTTGATAATTTATAATGATGTTTGTATTCTATTTTGTTTTTGTAAACAGGGGTTCGATAAATTAGAGTACAGCCTCAACGTCCCCTGCGTGGGATGTCTTTATTGTAAAGTGACTGGCTGGTGGAGAGCTTTCAGTTTTACCACTAGGGTTGTTTCGGCAGATCTTTTATGCGGATTGGGGGTTGTCCGGTCCTGATTTGGCTCGGAAGAGTCCGCTGGAACTAAAGCAATAATCATGTAATGTAATGTAACCCATAATTTCCTTTTAGAAGTAGAAGAACCACTGTGGTGCTTTGTATGTGACAAATCCTTTTCCGACCACTATCAACAGAAGGCATAGTAGAAGCAGCAGCATGGCCACAGTCCTCTGTCACATGTCCTGAAAGAGACAAATGACACAAATAAATGAATTCCTACGCCTCGGTTGCTTCAAAGGCACAGAGGTGCCAACCCCCTAATCTTCTTGTCAGTATTTCCGGACCCGTTTGTCAGTATTTTTTAACACGTCAGTATTTTTATTCTCCCAAAACCCAGCCTATGACACTATAAAGTAACGACAGGCTTCCCTCTGAAACAGCAGGCTATTTTCAGTCCTCTAAAATCACGATGAAAATCAGCTTGTTGAACACCACACTTCTTTTACTCTAAAATCATCATGAAAATCAGCTTGTTGAACACTGCAATGTTCAGTGAGTGCAGGAGTACTATTATGAGACCAGAAATCGGTACAGAAGCACCTCTGGCAAAGATAAACGATTGGCAACTTCTCCTCTGTATTTTTATAAAAGCTACAGTATTTCTGGATTTAATTTACTTCGCCGGAGTTAAATACGGTCAATCCGTACTGGTTGGCACCTCTGAAGACATGTCCTAAAAGAGACAAATAAAATAATTACATTAATGCTATGGCTTAAAAAAAAAAAAAGGTAAAGGTAGTCCCATAGCCTTGTGGCCGTAGGGGAGCGTGATGTTGGAGATCACACTTATCTTGGGCCAGCGTAATGAGGGTGATGCCCAACTCTCTCCCTCGCTGCTTTACCTTCCCCACCCTCAAGAGAGTAGGTACTCAATCACAGTTGAGTCAACTGGGGGCGTTGTTGTTTGTCGCTTCACACCTTAGCGGTCACCCATCCAAGTGCTAACCGCACCGGACGGTGCTTCACTTTCGACACAGTAGCGAGTGCTCCAACCACTGCACTATCCAACACCCCAAGCTATGGCTTAGTGCTTGAAAATTATAAACCAGTCCCATCATTGTCTGCACCATTCTTAGTCGAGATTAGATCCCTTCTACGTTGCCAATGCTGTATGTTGTTAATGCTTGTTTTAATCTTTTTTCCTGAATGCTGTCTGAATGCGAGTGTATGTGCTTTAAACCCATTTTTAGGAAAAAGCACTATGTAAATAATCATAATAATTATTATGATTATTATTTATTATAAATATGTATGTACACAATATTATCAGTCGCACACTTCAGATAAAACTGATCTTAGTGGATGATTAAAACTCAATTCTCTTTAAAATTGCAGGATAAAAAAACAACTAATTCATGCAGTGCACTTACATAGGTTTCTCCTATGGTTGCAAATGTTTGAGAAGAATGCTAAAAAATATAATGACCTGACATGTGTAAGCAAAAGCAAGTTTAAGGATAATCTTACGAGAATGTAGTGCACAGTAGTACTAGAAGAGCAAGGCTCTCTGACTAAATGCTCACAATAACTGCATGTTTGTCAAGGAACCTGAACAAATGAAATGAAGCAAAATAGACCAACCCCTAAACAAAAGGTTATACAACAAATTGCAAACTGTTGCATGTAATCATTACATACCTGCATTCATGAATTGAGAGTCCTGAAAAATGGTTGTCACACAGAAAGTTGTTGGAATAAAGATATTGAGCTGTTTTTTTCATTAGGTCCTCTCATTCTGTGTATCTTTATACAAAATCACAAACCCTATAATTCATACTATTACAGGGCACATAATGGGTAATCTTGCTGTTTAGATGCAGGGCACATTTTACCTTGAAAATAGCCTACCTCTCTAGAGACTCACATTTGATTGCTTGTTGATCTACAACCTTCCTTTTATCTATTCGCTAGTATTTTAGATTATCTTATGCTTTTTGCTTTAAATAATGCTCTTTTTCTTTCTGCCCTGAACGCTGTTTTTTTTTTTAATCAATGCTGGCAATGACAGCATACTACCAAAGACTTACATAGGCATAGATCCCACACACTGCTGGTACTCATCTAACCCTAATAGCCCTAGCTCAAGCCCAATATATGAAAGACTGCCAATGAACATGTTATGGTTTGTTATTCGAGAAAGGTTATACGAGACAAAAATTGCCCTGACCAGAGTTTAGCAAGATGCCAAGCAGTAGTGCAGTAGATGTAGATGTTTATGGTCAAGTTCAAAAACAGTATAGATCTAGCTTTAATTTTATCGACAGTGTACAGCGTACATTGGTTTCTAGACAACAAAAATGGAATACAAACACAGTATTATTGTTGTTCTTCCTAACATTATAATCATTATTGAGAATGATTTATTTCACATAGTATGCTTATACAGTTTTATGGTAAAACGACCGGTTCAATTCATCTACATGTACAAATAAGCATAGTTTTCAATAATTTGTGATACACCTTGTTTCATACTTTGGAAATCTGAAGAACAATAGTCCAGGGCACTTGTAACAACCATTTGTGCAGTTACTAGCACTGCAGTGATTACTCCCACACTTCTTTTCAAAGAGTTTTCCACAAAGTACAGTGTCTCGTTCTTTAATAATAATAATAATAATAATTTATTTTATAAAGCGCGATTCCAGACAACTGTCTGCTCAAAGCGCTCACACGCATGCACACACTCTCACACTCGCAGGTTAACATTATAATCTTAAAGTATCGAGTTTAAACGAAGGGTAAATATTATGTATACTAAAAGAAAGATGTACATGTACAAGATTTAAACTTTAACACTAAGGTAAAACACAGGACAGCAATTTTTAAAAAGTTAGGGCCAAATAGGTACAGTGGTTACAAATACAATATATAAATCGCACAAGCTAAGAAATAATTGATTTTAAATGCGAATCACAAAACCAAACCATAAACAGAATTTTAAAAAGTATGTGATAAAACAAAATGACGTACTAAAACGTATTGCACATAACATTGCATTGCACAAACACACACACATACACACACAAAGAATGAAATTACGGGTTTAACCGTCTTATAAAATATTACGTATTACATTTAAAAACAAAAATTAAAATAATGAAAATGGCCATTGGTCTTTTTTTTTTCACGATGACCGTTTGGTGGTATTTGCACCTTTCAGTTTCGCCTGTCCGGCAGTTATGCTCCTTCTTTGTGAAACAACTTTCTTTGTTGCTTGTGAGGCTAACACACCTTCACTGAGGAAAAAACCCTAGTTTTGTCCTCCTGGGTGACAGTTACAATCTAAACACACACCCACACCCACAAAAACTAGATGGCAAGCCATTCAGATGTATTTCCAGACACCAATGGTCTTTGACACCAATACACATTTGCAAATCTTTAAAATAAATGTGCGTTCTGGTCTGTTTTGTTCATACACATGCAAACCAACAACCTCAAATATAAAAATTAAACAAGTAATAATAAATGTATTAAAAATGTAAAAATAATAATAAGTAAATAATATTAATTTATTTAATCAATCTTATTTTATTTACTTATTTAATCAATCTTACATAGTGCGTTTCCAGCTGGTGCTGCTCAAGGCGCTGGTCTTTATAGATCTAACTCAAGCTGCCTGAGGCCACTACTAGTAGTACTTGCAACATTTTGGTGCTTAGTCTGGCATCCAGATAATTGAGCACAATCCTGGGCTACCGGTGATGGGGAGAAGGGATTTAGTGCATGCTGGGAATATTGGTTTAGCTGGCATTCACCTATCTAGGACAAGAGCGTCGGGATCTTTGAAGTCATTGCGAAGGAATGCGTGCGTGCACAGACTAAACCTTGGTTTATACTCTCATCCAAAGTAGTAATATAAATAATATATCATAAATGGTAAATAAACAAATGAAATAAATTTACTTCCTGTTCCTCAAAAAGTGTGTTTTTCATTTATTCATTTTGCTTGCCCGTAATAAAGTAATAAATAGTAATAAAGATTAATTGTCTGCTTGTTGTCAGGTAAGGAAAACAACAGCCAACAAACTGTACGAGGCTTTGTTGACCTATGATGAAGCAGCTCCCCCTGAATCATTGGATGACATTCTCACACTCCTCAGTGAAACGAAGTGGTATGGTTCCAGTTTCTTAAATTGAGTTTTTTTTGGTTTTTTTTTTTTTTTGAACCTCAGTTGCATGCAGACCTAATCCACCTTTTTGTTTCTTTTTTTTTCTTTCTTTTTTTTCTTTTTTTTTTTTTTTTTTTTAAATCAGGTTTTTTAAGGTCTTCTTCATTGGTTCTTTTTTAATATTTATTTATTTGGAACATTTTTTAAAATTAACATAAATGTATACATGTAAATTTATAATATCAAAAGCAATAGGCAGTTTTCCGGTTGTCATTGCATAAGTTCATCCTTATTAATCTTTTTTAAAACCTCTAAGCTTCATTTCATAATAAAAAATATATTCAATTATCAATCTGTCTCCGTATCTGAATTTACTAATACACATTTTTCCAATCAATAAAATATGGTTAATCAATTGCATTTCTTTTCTAAGCATGTTTTCTACATTATAGCCAAGTAAAATATCCTGTTCAGTAAGTCGTATGTTTTTTCCTGTGTAGAAAGCAATTTCCTTTTTAACATGCTCCCAGAAGTTACGTAGTTTGTCGAATTTTCAGAAAAAATGCTCTATATAATCTACTTCGTTGCATAGGTCACACCTATTTGAGTCTTTAATTTTCATTTTATGTAGGAGAATGTTTGTTGGATAAATATTGTGAAGCAGCTTCCACTGCAGTAACGGCAGGCGTTCTTCCCTAGTACACACATTAGGTAAGGACCAATGACATTTGTCAATAGTAATGTTGTATTTGTTTCTCCAAAAATTAATACTTATAGGGGGACAAGCTTTGTCTTGAGTCAAGAGCGTCCTAAAGTTGCGGGGTGTAATATCATTGGGGTTACAGGCCTCGCCATACAGTGCCTGTGTTTCTGTCTCGCGCTCTCTCTGCTGTTGCCTCCACGCCACACGCAGTGCAGTACCCAAAGCTGCGTACTCAAAGTACAGCGATGGGCTATGACCAACAACGTTAGCGATTTCACCTAATGGACGCAAATCACCGTTCACCCACACGTCTTCGACAAAATTAATGCCCACTTTGGCCCATTTCTCAAAGAAGATAACTTTATTCCTGAATAATATTTTGGTATTATTCCAAAGATATGATTGGATTAATGCATTCTTTTTAACCCAAAGCCTTTTATTTTCTAACCAGCAAGCGAAAGCTTGTCTCCAGAATGACGAGTTTATTTTATCTAAACCAATGAATGATTTTACACTAGCTTCTTGAATTGAGTTGTTATTATTATTAATGTTTTCCACATATTTTAAACTTAAAATGTTTAATATATTTCAACTTTTTAAATTTAACATTTACAAAACATGGGTTTGTGTCATTTGATTAGCACTGGGCACAAAGAATCTTAATCAGACTCGGTTATTTAACAGTTGGTACTTGGAAAAAAGTTCATGATGTTGTTTTATTTAAAGTGTGTGGATTAACTAAATTATACTTTGGACCCCATAATGTTGAACACACATCTTTGCAAATAATCTTAATAATAAGGGAGTGCTCTTCAAAGCTGAGGAAGCCGTCAATGAAGCTGTCTCGTATTTGCTTGTTTTGTTTCAGGGATGAAGGCTTGGAAACAGTGAGGCCCATTCGCAGTCAAATTTGTGATCTGTTTGGTATCAAGCAGCCTGTTCTAATAAAAAAGGTAGTCATTAGAAATATATATTAAGATAAGATAAGACAACTTTATTATCTTTTACAAGAAATTACATTGTGGTGTACAATTACAATCAACAAGGAATAAACATCACAATAATATTATTATTATTATTAAAGATTAATATAGAAATTATGTAAGATATTTTAAAAAAACAACTAATTGTTTCAATTTTGTTTACACTTCAAGACTTTGTTTATTTATGTATATATATAGTTCTTATATAGAATTTTTCCAGCTCAAGAGATGCTAGAGGCACTGGCCGGATCAGACTCAAGCTGCGTTAAGCACATAATCTTTATTTAAAATTACTATGTATTCGGAACAAATGTATAGCTGAACTTGTTCATTGATAACTTAATGTTACTTTTGGCCTGTCTTCTGTCACACAGAAAGTCCCAGAACAATCAGGATCTGGAGATCCATCGTGAAATCATCAAGCTCCGCACGTCGACCAAATATCAGTTATTTGCAGCCGATTTTTATTGTGTAGTAGTAGTTTCTTCTTTGGTGCTCTGTTAATGGGCATTGTTTCTTGTTGATCGACAGCTTCAGCTTCAGCAACGAGAATCTACTAACCTGTTTTAAAAATATTTCATATTGATGAAAAATGAAAGTAGGCAAATAAGAATTTGCTTGTGCTTTGTCAGCGAGTTGTTCACATGCACAGAACCAACATGTGAACGTGTTTTCACTGTTCTGGTTTTTAATGCATATTTATCTTGAATAATCTATTTACCTTTCTATGATAGTTGGAACTGCATATGTATACATACTGCAACAAATGTGATATACTGGTTTTGAAACAATGCAAGTAAGACTGCTGCGCTCCCTTATCATCTCCATCTTCCTATATGTTTGCGAAGCATGGACCCTCACAGCAGATCTCCAACGAAGAATACAAAGCATGGAGATGAGGTGCTACAGAAGACTTCTGGGCATTTCCTATACCCAACACATCACCAACGACGAAGTCCGACAGACCATCACACAAGCCATTGGACAACACGATGACCTGCTCACAGTGGTGAAGAAACGGAAACTCCGATGGTATGGCCACGTCACCAGATCATCAGGCCTTGCAAAGACCATTCTGCTAGTCACAGTGCAAGGAGGTAGAAGAAGAGGGAGACCAAAAAAGAGGTGGGAGGACAACATTCGAGAATGGACTGGTTTGACACTGAGGACAGAGAAAGATGGAGTATGCTGGTTAAATGATCATCTGTGGTGCCCCTACGACCTCCGAGTTACGGGACAGGATAGGATAGGCCAGGTTCATGCTGCTGCTTTTATTAAAATCTTTACAGACCAGAGTGGAGGTGATTTTTTTTTTTTTAGTAACATCCTTCTGGCCATAGCAATCAAATTGAGAAATGTTAAGTGTTACAGTGATTAGTTCTGATTAGTCCACTGAATCCTTGTAGAAAAACGTTCTTAAAGTGACAAAAATAAACCCAACAAAGATTTTTTTTCATTATGAATATTAGTGTGTGTTACGATGTGTGGATAAGATAAAATGGTAGAGCACATTCTGGTGAGAAAGATTTCTTTACACATTTTGTTTATGTCAGTTGTATTACAAGAGAACCGAATATAAATTGTGATTGATGCTGCAGTGTGAGTTTGGCAGTATCATTCTTTTTTGTTGATTGACGATTTGTTCTGAATATGTTGTGTGATTGATATTTGATTGATAGTGTTGAATATTTGCAGTAAAAACTTTAGTATGTCAAGTATATAGTGTTGGAGTATGATCAGAAACTTGATATGTAAAGTATAGAGTGATGAAGCACTGCTTTTGTTGCTACTTTCTTGTTACGCATTGTAATTGGAGGTTGTATTTTTGTCACTTTAAAAGAAGAAACGATTTTTATGAAAAAAAAAAAGATAAAGGAAAACAGTTTTGCATTGTGTGTCATAAAACTTGTGCTAGAGGAGAGAGAATGGGGATTGCAGCAGTAGATTTGCTTTGATAATGTATAACATCTTGTTGATTTTGCACACTGAATACACCATCCCTTTTAAATATATAGCCCAAGATGAGACGAGATGTACAATTAACTAGGTTCAAACAGAAAACAGAAACCAAAATGAACAAAAGAAATTAGACATTTGAGAAGAAGCAATTATTGATACACAAGGAATGACAGTAAATTGAAGACATATTTATTTCACCTGTACAATTGTCATTTCTTTGATAACATAAATTTTAGTTTATTGTAATTCTAACTGCAAACAAATAAAAGCATGTTGTATGCACAGGAGTTAGCAACTCGGGGTAATCATACTGACTGAAGAAATCATGTACTTTGTACATGACATGATGATTTATTTTATACATTCTTCCAAAGAAAGACGCTCTTATTCTCTCAGATAACTGCAAAAGATTTTATTCCTGTCTACATGCAACTGCTGCAACAATAAACAAAATGACTTGTTTCAAACAACAGGGGGATCTATGCATGAAACTAACCTATTTTAGTTCAGAACTCTGTAGTTTGGTACTATTAATTTTCATAGTCCAGTATGCACCATAATGGAATAGGATAAGACTTCTCACAAACTAAATGTTGATAGTACCACACTATCCTGAACAATCCTCAAAGGGAGCCTACTCCGCCAAGGCAAGCCTGTCTTACGCAGGGTGATGAAACGTACTTAGACCCTTGCCTCCTTTTTCAGTTTAGGATGGGGTCACTTGTATAAAACAGAGCTGTGTTGAGGCTTAGTCACCTTTCCACCATCGTGATGTAAGCCTCGGCTGTCTCTGCTACGTAGTGTGGGGAATAATTGATCAAGTTCCTCTGCCATTTCAAAAATGGTGTGTCGTGGCAGACGAAGCCTTCTCATAACTTGGTCATCAATAAAAATTTTCCAGTGGTTGCTGTTCTGTTAGGGAAAACACTATTATGACGCAGTGCACGCTTGTATTGATTCAATAACAGTACATTGGCAGCCATCATTGTTTTCGACTTGAGTCCAAAACAGGCTAATAGTCCTGATTGGAGGAGGACTTAATTTGGGTCTGTTTAGTCAGTACTTTAGGATGGAACTTTTTATAGGCCACTTTCCTGCATTCCGGACTATGGCCAATAGAACCGAACTAGGCTAAAGTACGAAACTAAACATTTTATAGTTTTTGATGCATAGATCCCCTGAGTAATTCACTAATATTAACTGCAATTAAGTTTCATCATCAAAATACAGATAAAATGGCTACACAGATAGCATCAAGCCTCATGCTGCAGTTCAGTTCACATTACATGGCAGTAGTACTGAAAAACGATAAAATCAAGCTTTATGCTGCAGTTCGGTTCATATCACATGCAGTAGCACTGAGAAACGCCAAGTGACCTTTGGGGCATCTGTTGGCAAAATGACCCTTTTCACCACACTGCAACAGAGCAATCAAAAACACATGGGCTTTATACTATTGGGACAATAACAATACACAACAGGGTAGTGTGTAATGGCCGACTGTGGTGCTCGCCACATTAAGGTCGAAGTATGACAGGATCACCTCCTGTCCCAATGTCGCATGATACTGGTCGATTTTAGCTGCATTTATGTCCCTTTGCCCTTGATTAAATCCCTTCTACATTAGGGTTGAACTTTGACATGATTATCTTCTGTTTAAACATTGCATATTATAACTACATTATAGGCATTAATGTTGGCATTCTGAAACATGAGAAAGCCACACTATATAAAAGTTAACATCTTAAAAATAAAACGATATGCAGCGATAAATAGTGAAAGTAGGGAGAAGCTGGAAAGGTAAGATTGAAAGAGTTGGGGAATAAATACTGCAACAAAATAGCTCTGCCACAGGTTTAACACATTGTGTCAGAGATAAAGAAAAATCAACAAGCTATGTTCACATCCTTCCATGCATTTAATATGATATAAAGACTGCATGAATAACTGACAAATTCTGGTAGGCTGTTATGTTTCAGATGTGCACGATAGATCTGATCGTTTTATTTTGCAAAGCATACAATAACAGAGTGTATTTACCTATGATTTGATTTTGCGTTGTTGCTAGAAGAAGCCTGTTGTAATGCAGATAATTTTTGTCGGTTCAAATATTGTTGAGAATTTTCTAGAATTACTTGTTTACTATCGACCGAAGCTTCGCGATAAATCTAGTGATAACTTAGGCAATTCTTTTATCCTAAATAAGATTATATGACGTAAGACAGTGCACAGTTCCAGTGACGAGTTTTATTTTGACTGGATGTTATTGCGTCATGCTGGAATGTTCAAACTTTTTCTCGATTGCAGAGAGGCTATATAAGTCATGCACTGTGTCTGCTTGACTAGTGAAAAAGTGATTGAGAGAGATTGGTGACGATCTTTGAAGTGATTTTTGGAAAGAGATCTTGTATGCAGTTGTTGATGTATGCTGAATAAAGTTGGAAAACTTTATATGACAACTCCTGCTTTGTTGCTGAGTGAATTGGCTGCACGGATAAACGAATCTTGAGTTACACTTATCAAGATTCAAGCATCAAGAATCAGCCATTGATAAAAATAACACATGTGTAACCTAGGCACATAGGCACACGTCTTAATTATACAAGTGAGAGAAGAAAATAATAGTTATTCAATCCAATTACACTATTTGAACAATCTAGAATAATTCAAAAGGAACTGCTCACTTTATTTGTAGCATCTATAAATCCCCATACCTTATAGCATGTTATCATTTCAAGAGGAACACGTGGCCTTCTCTCTGACCGTTCTGACTTATCCAAATATGCGGGAGGCATGTCTTCCTTCTGCACACAAATGGAAACAACTCATAATTCACTGTTAGAAAACAAAACCATACATGCACATACCTGCACTGAAGTAATATGAAGCTAGCCCATGGAGCTTTTCAATATAAAGAAGGCTACATTGTAGTTCTACAGATAATATACAGTAATATAAAATTACCACACAAAGCCTTTCACTGATAATACTACATTGTAATTACAGAGATTATATAATTATGGTACTGGTAAGCAATAACATGAAATTACCACATACCTAAGCATTTATCATCGTATGTGTCTGTAAATGGTAGTTATGCTTATGTGCACATAAAATTGTCTTAAGAGGAATACAAAGACATGGGGTATGAGTATGCAGACAAATGAAAACTGCCATCCACAACTTACTGCCTGGTTAGTGGCAGGCATAGGTTGGTTGGGATTGAGAAGACAGAAGGCAGCTTTGTGTCCTGCATTCCCACACATGTGACACACAATGGACAACTTCTTCATTATCAATTGTGGATCTGGAGCTGGCAAGTCAAATCTGGGACTGAAAAAAAAAATGACCATAGACACGGGCAAAAGATAAGTCAGATTTAACTAAGCCAATGCTCTTATTGTACAATGAAGATATTTAAATGTATGGAAAATGCACACACAAACCATCTTGACAAAATGTACTGAGGGAACATTTGTACTCATTTATTTGTGATCATGTCAGCTGCTCATGACTATGTTTTAGGACACACATGCACCCCTCTCCTCTCACCCCTGCAGACACCCTTTAATCCCAAGATCATATTATTTTATAGGTTTTAAAAAAAAAATGTATATACAAAAAATTCTCCCACCCCTCCCTTTTCTCACTCTTGCTCTCTTTTCAGGATGACACCCCCTCTCCACCTCCTTTCAATTCAAGTCTTTGTTGCTTGTCCTTAACATTCATATTATAGGACACTCAGCACAAATGTAAATTCATATGCAGAGTTTGAAAATTCAACTCTGCTTTAATGCTCATGCAATAGGACAGTGTTCTTTGTCTCAGCATGCTCCCTGCCTTGCAAGGCACAATTTTTGTATGTCCCTCTGGAAGGGTTAATTACTGTTTACTTTGGGCCATGTTCTCGTGGGAAGTGGTACAGAGTTGTGAGTCAAATGCTCTGCTCATCTACACATGTCTTCAAAGGCAAGTAAAATACTTCATGACAGTATACTGATGCAAAAGTGAAAAAAAGGCTAGTCCAAGTGTTGCACATAATAGTAAACAACATGGTATATCAACATGATAGCATTAAGTAGAAGCAAAAAGTAGTACTTAGAACTTACTGAACATATTTGCAGTTGGGTCCATCAAGACAAAAGCCATTCAGGTAACATTGGCATAACACTCGCCGTACATGTCGATTTTTACAGTTTGGTCCTGACAAAACCAACACACAAGATCCGCAATGAAAAGAGGATTCAAATACACATGTATTTGTGAATCACTGTTGTATAGTAGCAGCAAATCCATCTCTAAAAGAAAGGCGACATTTCTATTTCAATCTATTCAAATTGTATAATATGTACGTTACTCAGTCTCAGGTTAACTCTTTTTCTAAAAATCAGTTTAGATACTCTATTCCATTTCACATTTGAGCATACAAAGTCATGGAATATTTGCTGGTAGAACTTTTCTAATTCATCAATGTACTAGTTACGATTTGAGTGATATAGTTATTTTTCTTCACCAATAAAACTCTTATGGTTACAAATGCAATGACTGTACCAGGTCAAATTGTTGCATCTCAAACATATTAAGCAAGCATACCATGTCGGCAAAATCCTCTGTCATACCATGGGCAATCTTTGATTTTACTTTCAGGATCAATGTGTAGAAAAGGACAGTCTTTGTTGCTGCACTGTCCTGCACATCCAACCATAAAAGTTGTTTTTTTAAAACATTATATAATTTAACTGAAAAATGAAAATCTGTCCAATAAAACCTTACTAAAAAAGAGTGTTAAGAAATCTTGATTAAAAACAATATTTTAATTTTGAGCTTTAAGAGTTATCTTCTTTGGAGGGGAAGGTGTTACTCAATTGAATAAAAGTGCAACTAAAACTAACTTTACAAATAACAAAAATTAAAATTTTATTTCTAAATTTATTATTAATAAGCATACTTACCATGACTCAAAGGTGCAATGTTATTGGCGTTGCTAGGTGAGTGCCCCTCAAAGGGGAAGCTGATACAAATCAAAACAATCATAGACTCCACGACCGAAGGAGACGAAGAACCTTGGCCCAAGGGTGCCGCGATAGCAGACCGAAAACGATCCTCTAGTACGAACGGCCGACGAAGATAAAGACTCCCGCAGAGACGGGGTAGAAGCCGAGGGACAACTGCATTAGACATAACGCAAAACTAAAACTCCGCCGGCGGCAGCAACAACAAACGACAGGGCGAAAGTAAGCTAGCAAGCACAGAGCTTGAAGAAGGGACAACCACACTCAACAAGTGCCAAATAAGGACTGAGGTGGGCGGCTTTTGCCGTGAGCGTTTAGACGCGTGTTGTAGCACGTGACGCACGAAGTAAGTTAGTGCAGGGGAAGCAACTCTATGATTGTTTTGATTTGTATCATCTTCCGCTTTGAGGGGCACTCACCTAGCAAGGCCAATAACATTGCACCTTTGAGTCATGGTATAGTATGTGAAATTAATCATAATTTTAAACTGACTTAATTCATTCTGAACAGAAAACAGCAAGTTATTTTAGTCACACCTTGATTTTAAAATAATTTTCTTCAGTGCAATGCCGTAATGATTCATTTTTCTGTCTAAACTAAAACTAGTAAAAGGTCAAAACTTTTGATATTTCAAGAGTCATGATCTTTAAGAGCATACATAAATTAACCAACTATTTGTGGGAATTGTGACACTGTAAGTGTTAAATAGCGATTATAAAAACTACAAATCAAATAATGAAATATTAATATATAATGTGACACTTACCAAATTTAGAGTAGAAGTAACAATCTGGCATTTTAGACATATCATACTCATGCAAATATTCGCAGTCATCTCCTTTCTTACACAGTCCACGTAGCCAGTGTTTGCACACAATCGTGCGATCTCCTCTGACATGGCGAAATGAACAAGCCGCTCCTTTGTTGCAAATTGATGAAATATAAAATGTGCATATGGCAGCTCCTGATTCTGAAATGAAAATAGCATGTTGCTGTTAAATATATGTGTGCTATATTAAATGGCCTGTAATAAATACATAACAATAAACTTAAAGCACTAAATGTAAATTACATTACATGGTTATTGCTTTAGGTCCAGCAGACTTTTCCGAGCCAAATCAGGACCAGAGAAGTGAAAGAGGACTCATAAAAGATCTGCCGAAAAAACCCTAGTGGTAACACTGAAGGCAATCTACCAGCCGGTCACTTTACAATAAAGACATCCCACGCAGGGGACGCTGAGGCTAAACTCTAATTTATCTAACCCCCGTTTACAAAAACAAAATAGAATACTAACATCATTATATACTACTCAAAATAATTGAAGGGCCACTCTCATATTTCATTTAATTTAAATATTTTTTGCTGCTATCAATAATATCGCTTATAATTTGCTTATTTCAAAACTTATCCTGTACAGTAACATTCAAGACAATCTTATTCTGACAAGTAATCAAATGTGTGAGTTTTGAACTTTCTGCACTGAGTTGAAAAACAAACCCAATTTTTACAAAAAAATGACCCTAATTTACTGTTGTCTTGCTAATAAAGCAAAATTTTCAACATTAAAAAGTGATTTGCACGCGAAATGCTTGCATTTTGTGAGTTCAGTTCAACAATCAGCGCTTTTTTCTGGGTATAAATGGCAGCGCTTTTGCTGCTTTTTTAAGAAGTCTCCTCTCTGAAAATCCTTATCGGGAAGAGAGGGGACTATAAACTGATACACTTACTTACTTGCTTTTCTAACCATGCCCCCCAAGGCGACGATTGACTGATGCGGATAGAGGCAGAGCTATTGCATGGCTTCAGGAAGGGGTGGGGGTGAGAGAAGTTGGCAGGCGGCTGGGAGTGTCCCAGGGAGCGGGAGCGCTTTAACAACACTGGAAGCTTCTAAGAACCAAGAAGGTCCGGACGCCCCCGCCTTACCACTGCAAGACAAGACCATTTCATCACCCTGTCAGCTCTGAGGATGATGTCCGCTACAGCAAACACCATCAGAAGACAGCTTCATGCAGCCAGCAATGTTAACGTCAGCGACCAGACAATTCGCAACCGTCTACACGAGGCAAACCTGCGATCAAGACGACCAGCAGTACGGCCTTTGTTCACCCCAGCTCACCGTGCAGCGCCTTTGGCCTGGGCTCGGCATCATTTGGTGTGGACTAGGCAACATTGGTCAAGGGTGCTCTTTACAGACGAGTCTCGGTTCTCCATGTCTTTCAACGACCGTCGAGTGAATGTTTGGAGGCGTCCACGGGAGCGTTTTCCTGAAGCGACGGTGCGCGAGCATGACCGCTTTGGTGGTGGATCTGTCATAATGTGGGGTGGCTTCGCATTAAACTTCAGAACACCCCTGCTCCGGCAACTTAAACAGTATTGGCTACAGGGATGACGTCCTACAACCTAGGGTTCTCCCAGCTCTGCGGGCCATTGGGGAAGGTGCCATACTACAGGATGATAATACCAGACCCCACCGAGCCGTATCGTCAATGACTTCCTGCAGCAACAGCACGTCATAAGGATGGATTGGCCGGCTCGATCACCCGATTTGAACCCCATAGAGCATCTGTGGGATGTCTTGGGTCGACAGACACGGGCAAACCTCC
>CM072512.1:71216537-71391449 GCA_036898135.1 Oncomelania hupensis | reverse complement strand
TTGAAGGTCATCTATCAATTTTATATAAGGGTATTTACCAATGTCATACAAGTTCTTTTATACTACTAGTTTAGTGAAATTTATCGGTTGTAGTTGAGTCTAGTCCTTTTAATGTTGTGATTCATGTCTTTTCATTGTATTTTACTGTTTTAAGAAATGTTTACAATCTTATGTTTTTGTTTAATAGGTCTGTAATGTTTTTAGTTGTATTTCCTTTGTTAAATTATGTGATAATGAATGTTTTTATTGTGGACATGTACTTTGGCCAGGCGCTCTTGCTTCTGTGTGTGTTTGTGTGTGTGTGTGTGTGTGTGTGTATCTGCGTGTGTACTGTTAATTAATGTACATACTTCTGGTTTAGCAGTTTTTACTAGGCATGTTTTTGTTTTACATATTTTATTTTGTTTTAATACTATTGCTTTTTTAGTGCATTGTAAAGCGTGGCGAGCCCACGCTATATAAGTCTACCGTATTATTATTATTATTATTATTATATTATTATTATTATTATTATTATTATTATTATTATTATTATTATTATTATTATTATTATTATTATCATAGTGGGATGAGACAGAATAGTTAGACCTCAAAGGTTCAACTATGCTGTATGATCTTAATCTTGAATTCAACTTGCTGTGAAAGATTTTGTGTTGCCTATGGACACACCAGCAAATTTGTTATCGCTCTCTCTTTCTCTCTTTTTTTCTCCCTCCTTCCCCCCCCCCCTCTCTCTCTCTCTCTCTCTCTCTCTTCTCTTTCTCGTTTGTAATTCACTTTTATTTGTTTAGGGAACATTTCCACATGGTATTGACATTTTGACAACTGTGGACTATTTTGCTGTCGGCACACGAGGTCACTGCTACCTGGATCTCAGGTTGATTGGCTTTTCTCATTTCAGAATATGTTGTTTGTTCACAGTCATAATATTAAGATTTGCCAAGTTGGTGATTTTCAGTTTCACAATAACTTTAAATTATTTTCTTTGATTTGCTGTGTTATAAATGTGCGTGTATAGTGTGTGTGTGTGTGCATGTGTGTGTGCATGTGTGCGCACCTTGGATTCTTGCTAGAAGTCTCAATTACTTTAATCAAAGTTCTTCTTGCAATGATATAGACATGATTTTCTGAGTACATGCTAACTTGTATTGTTGTTGCAGCATGTTTGTGGCCCAGTATGAAGAATATACTGTTGCTCTCATTGATCACCTGGTCTCTGTCAAAGTCAGCCATTGGGACATGTAAGTTTGAATTAAACCATATTTTACATGGAAGGCCTACCAGAAAGACTGTGTGAGAGTCAAGGTTACTATTAATAAACTCGCTGTGAGAACCAAGGGTAGCATCAACTGATTTCGAAGTGGCTGTGATAGTTGATAAACTGTTTGTGGTTTTTTTCTTCACTTGATAAAGAAAGTATATCAAACTATATACTGGTATGTTGTTCTCATCCTCATCTTGATCACACGATGTGCATTCGGAATTCTCTAATATTGAGTGATGACAGTGGTGTTTCTGGGTGGTGATATTGTCTAATATCTGGTAAAATGGCTGGGGTTCTTATTATAAGAACATTTATAATTTTTATGATGAGGCAGTGAATCATTCTTGATTTGTCATTGTATCTGACGCGGTAATGGTGATGAGAAAATCACTTTTAATGCAACAAATTACTGTATGCCCAATTGAGGATATTTTTACAATTCTATTTGCTTACTTTTCTTACAGTTCTATGAGGATTCTTACTTCACAGGCTCTTCATAAACTGACAACAGCAGCACCAGAACAAATGGCAACTAAGGGTACTGTTTTTGATTGTCTTCTTTGGGGGAGTACATAGACTCATATTGCTGCACTCACCAAACTTTCACCCGGATTTAAATGACTGATGATGATGATGATGATGTCCACTTATAAGGCGCTGCATCATCCATGCTAGCAGCATGCTCATGGCACACAGGGGACGGATGGAAGATGAATTTCTAAGAGAATGAGGCAGCTTGTTTCAAATGCAGGACCCTGATAAGAGAAAGCACGTTTGTCATATGACACACAGATTCGAATTTTCAGAACTGAAGCTTGTCACTCTGTCTCTAAATTTGCCTTGACTGAAATTGTTTTATGGCACATGACATTCACACTATCCCCAAAACTTGTTTGCAGTCAAAGGTGAGATGCAATTTTTTTTTAAATTCATATTTTGTTTATGTGTATTCAGCTTTGCCTTCATTGCTGGCCATGACGTCAGCCATGGATCTGTTTCAACGTCATGGCGCCATCCTGGCTATTGCTGAAATCACCTACGCTTTGTTCCTGAATCATCAGAAACAAAATAAGTAAGAAACAAAATAATTAAGCTGTCTTGGATGTTTTTCGCTGACAGTTTATTATAATTCCAAAGGCAAAGCATCAGGGTTATCTCATTCAGGAAGTTCATAAAACCCATCTCCTTCACATCACTGACAGAGGTACAAAACTGGAAATATATTTATGTTTTTAAAATTGTGACAACCATTCATTTTAGGCCTGTCCAGCTCCATCATCAATACACCCATGTCATTTTATGTAAATAACGTGAGTGCTTGCTTTTCTCATCACAAGATGTTTGTGCTATGCTGCCATCTTTAAGACAGATTCTTGTGTGATGATACTTTACATCAATTTTGGCAATTTAAAGCAATCTTTTTAATAATAGCATTGACTTTAATATGTTTTATCTCATTTTCACTTTAGGGATCAAATTTTATTAATTATTATCATTATTATATTTGGTTAATTTACAGTTTTTAAGATTATTACTGACATGTTTTTCAGAAGCCTGGAGTCAGTACTAGACAAAGAAACAATAAATGGGCTGCGTCAGATTGCAAAGTACTTGAACAACGCCAGGCTTTTTAAAGGACATGGAGGAGAACTAATGCGAAAAGCAGGTATTATTATTAGATACGATGCTGAATGTATCTTAAAGATATGATGCTGCATGAATCTTCAACAATTTTTGTGAAGTTAACCTTTGCTGTATGTAACTATGGTATTGAATATCATTTTGCAGACTCAACTACTATCACAGTCTATACATATAAAAAAAAATATATGTTCTGACTAGAACTGGAAAAAGTAAACAAGCCGTTCAAATGTATTTCCAGACACTTGCACATATAGTTTAATATCAGTATTTTCAAAATGTTAATTTTTCTGGAGATTTTGTGATTGGCTTTATCCTAAAGAAGCAAAATGAAAGCATGAAATTGATGGGATACAGTCTGAACTATTTGCAATTTTTTTTAAAAAAATTATTAAAATTGTTTCAGACAATTTGGCATAAAAGTGCAAAAGTTTTTATATTTTATTTGACCTCAGCTCAGAAACCTGTGCTCTTTCTTAAAAGTCAATGACACAAAAAGCTGAGTGGTGGTTAAAATGTCTGCATAGTAAAAAGAGTACAAATCGTTTCAGTCATTCTTGACACACACACACACACACACACAAAAGTTTTGAAAAAAAGAAGTGAGATGTGGAGCGACGGTTGACCAACTGACCGAATGACTAACAACTGGACTGCCCCTGATTTGGCTATATACCAAAAATCAACAAAATCAGCTCTTCCATTTTTGAGATTTTGTGCAAAGGTGTTTAGCAACACAGTGACTCTAACGACTTTGACCTTTTCAGTAGAGCAAATATGATGGCATGGGAGTCTGGTCACTAACCTAGGTAATTTTCCTATGAAACTTAGTCACCATCAATTCAGTGGCTCTTGAGATATTATCTGAAAGTACCAAAATCATGGAGGTTATCCTGCAAAGGCAGTTCTTGTTCAGAATCTATTAACATTCACTCTGAAAATGTGGAATACATTCATACTAAATATATTTTGTCTTTTTTCCCCAGTGGCTGTGCTGATTCAAAAGCTCTCGCTGTCAAAACTTCCATTTCATTCACTGCCCATTATTGGTATGTATGTTTGTTGCTTCTTTTTCCTTCATTGTTCTCAATGTGTGTGAGTGTTTGTTGTGTAATTTGTTATACATTTCTTTGCTTCTCTTTTTGAGATCCTTTTGTTCATTTGTCTTGTATATTGAATTGTTCATTGATTGAGCTGTATGGTCAAGAGTACAGAAGAGTACAGAAGAGCGTTGAAGGCCCTTTTCGTCTGTTCAGTGTAAAAACATGCATGTAAAAGACGGTTGTATGAATGAACTTCAACCAAACTTGTCACAATGTGTTCAGAATAAAACAATCTCAAAGTCTATGTGACTTCTTTTTGTGTGTTTGTATAATTGTAGTTAGTTATTTTTGTTTTCTCGCGAACATTCCAGAGAACCAAAAAGGACTTTTGACACTCTACACCCACGTTTAGATAGAAGCTAACTCATGCATCACCAGAAGCAAGTTCTAACTTTGCAAGTTGAGACAGGCTGCTAAAGACTTCAAGCTTTAAAGCAAACTCACTTTCAAGACCCCAAGTTGCTTTAAAGCAAACTCACTTTCAAGACCCCAAGTTGTATTGTTGTTACTTATTCGCGCGATATTTGAGGCGAATGAACCTAACACATTGTGTTAACTTTCAGTTCCAGGTTAATCTGCTATTTTTAGCAACAAGAAGCAGATCTGCACAAAATATAATTTGCATCACGTGGAAGGCCCTGGGCCTTTTGTTTATTACCTGTAAAATATAAAGATGTTGAGAAACTGCTTTTGTACAGCTCTCTGATTGCCGGAAACCGAAATGTTCATTTTTGTTTTCGACGAATGACGGGCATTTTGTTTCTTACCTGATCGAACACATGTGCATACATCTTGCCTTTTCAAAATCAATTAACTTAAGCAACGATAATTGGACAGGTAAGTTTTGTCGTTTTTTGTTACGTTCATACATTACCTGTCAAACAACTGCTGCCCTGACAAGGTTGAAGCCCACTTGGAAAGACGGGACTATCAGTCTACGTTCTAAGGTAAGGCTGCTGCGCTCCATTGTCATCTCCATCTTCCTATATGCTTGCGAAACATGGACCCTTACAGCAGACCTACAACGAAGACTACCATGCATGGAGATGAGGTGCTACAGAAGACTTCTGGGCATTTCCTATACCCAGCACATCACCAACAACGAAGTCCAAAAGACCATCACACTAGCAATTGGACAATACGATGACATGCTCACAGTGGTGAAGAAACAGAAACTCTGATGGTATGGTCATGTCACCAGAGCATCAGGCCTTGCAAAGACCATCCTGTAAGGCATGATGCAAGGAGGCAGAAGAAGAGGGAGACAGAAAAAGAGGTGGGAGGACAACATTGGCTTGACACTGAGCAAAGCCATGGGGGTTGCTGAGGACAGAGAAAGATAGAGTATGCTAATTTAACGATCATCTGTGGTTCCCCAAAGACTTTTAAGTTATGGGATAGGATAGGATAGGAAAGCTGACAGTCACCAGAACGCTTTGTTTTCAACTACATTTGAAAGCACAATATTTGTCTAAGCAGGCACAACTAAATTAAAGATCAGTTGCCTTTTCTGTATCAAGTTGTTTTTTTTTGTAAAAATGTGACGGTGTTAATGTTACATTCAAACGCTATACATTTTAATCAAGTACAACCAAATGACAAACATGTTTGAAGAAACACATCATGTGCAGGATGCATGTTAGAAAATGTAACAATTTCAAGAGAAATTATGTTTTTTTCAGTAAGATTAGTTTTCAGTGTTGGTGCCACAGTCATTGGAGACTTCTCTGTATCTTAATATATACATATATGTTCACAGACCTGTGGCAGCAGCTTCTTGATGACAGTCTATTACACATTGATCCAGAAGTTCAGGTATGTGAATACATAAACCATGTTATTAATATTTTGGATATGTTTAGTTGAAGAAACATAATAAAAAGTGATTCTTACTCAAATATTAATATATGTATGCTTGCTTAACCTTTGCTTACTATCTTATGTATGTATTTTGATTAAGGGTAAATACAAAGTAAACCATTGAAAATAGCTGCTTACGCTTCTTTGATTTTCAGTCTGCAGCAGCTTCAGCAATCCCAGCATTTTTCTCGGAGTATTACATCCAGAAAGATGGTACTGCACAACCACAGAAGCAGGGTACTTGACTTATTTTCTGTACTCATGTTTGATTGTGTGTGAGAAGCTGTTACTGCACTGCTTAGAAATCATGGCTCAGTGAAAGTGCCAACTTCGAACAGTCAAATTAATTTTGAAATTAACAATATATTTGGGGGGATAAGGAATGTGGAGCTGTGAATTTTCTCATATGTGAATTGTAAATTTCTTTTTATTTTCAGAGGCTGTCATCACACATTATCTTTCTCAACTGAAAGCAGGAGCAGAGAATGTGAGGTGACTGAACTCTCAGTATTTAGTTTTAATTATTGCTGCATTATTATAATGTACCCTATCTCTCTTGTAATGATTAATTAGTGATGTTGGCGAATGTGATTAGCTGCAACAAGCCATATGCACAGTTTGAAAAATGACTGACATAGAGTTGAACAAATTTATTTCTTGTATTTTCCCTGTATCAAACTACCCAGTAGCTCATGACTTGTTCATGCGTTTAATGAATCTGGTATGTGGTATCAAAAAGTATTAGACCGTTGTGTTCAGGTTGTTACATTTGCATTAAAAAAAGTTCTGTTGTAGCCATAAATTAATCATATATTCTCTTTGATGTGTGTGAGGAAAGAACCTGTTGAAGTAAATTTGTTGTGTTGATATTGGTGAATATGCTGTTAATACTAACAGGATGGGGTTTAGCTTGGCTTTGGGTGGACTGCCGCTGTTCATGATAAAAGGTCGTCTGGACCAGATACTTGAAGGGCTTGTTGCATCTCTGAAGCCCAGCAATTCAGCAGAAGAGAAAATGGCTGAAGCAAGACGAGATGCTATCAAGGCCATTGCAAGGTATGTATTTTTATAAATCCTATCCTATCCTATCCCGTAACTCGGAGGTCGTAGGGGCACCACAGATGATTGTTTAACCAGCATACTTCATCTTTCCCTGTCCTCAGCAACCCTGATTGTTTCGCTCAGTGTCAAACCAGTCCATTCTCGAATGTTGTCCTCCCACCTCTTTTTCGGTCTCCCTCTTCTTCTACCTCCTTGCACTGTGCCTTGCAGGATGGTCTTTGCAAGGCCTGATGATCTGGTGATGTGGCCATACCATCGGAGTTTCCGTTTTTTCACCACTGTCAGCAGGTCATCGTGTTGTCCAATGGCTTGTGTGATGGTCTGTCGGACTTCGTCGTTGGTGATGTGCTGGTTATAGAAAATGCCCCAAAGTCTTCTGTAGCACCTCATCTCCATGCTTTGTATTCTTCGTTGGAAATCTGCTGTGAGGGTCCATGTTTCGCAAGCATATAGGAAGACTGAGATGACAAGGGAGCGCAGCAACCTTACCTTGGAATGTAGACTGATGGTCCTGTCTTTCCAAATTGGTTTCAACCTCGCCAGGGCAGCAGTTGTTTGTGCGATCCTGGAGAGGACTTCCTGTCAGGACCCATTGTCTGATACAATGGCTCCTAAATATTTGAAGCTATGCACTGTGTTGAGGGATGTCCGTGTTGATGCCATTGGTGTTGTTGGTCATCATTTTGGTCATCTCTGTACTTATTTCCATTCCATAGGCTCTCTGTACCAGCTGTTCAAGTTCTTGTTCCTCTCCAGCCAATCCATCAATGTCATCCGCAAAACGAAGGATGGAGATTGCTCTTTCCCCTATGCTGACTGTCTTCGGGATCTGCAAGGGCATCTGACATGATGCGCTCTAGGAAGATGTTGAAGAGTGTTGGAGAGAGTTCTTTTACTTTTTTATCTCTCTTTGTTTGTCACCCAGGTCCAAACGTTCAGGTGTGATCCATGGTTTCTTTTTTGGGCGCTGCTTGCCAAGGATCTTAGTGGCAGCATCTGTCACATTTGAGTTGAAGTGGGTGATAAACGACTAGGATAACATTTGAGGAAGATCTCAAGAAATGGAACAGCCTTTTGTACAATGTGCCAGTCGGAAATCAAATTCGAGCAAAGGAGAACTTGCTGTCTGAGGTTAAAAAAAAGCTAAGCAATCTCAGGCAACTGTAAGGCAATTGTGCATCACTCAACCTTCAGCCAGTGTTGTTAAAGCTCAATTTGTGAAGTCAGTGTGCATCTTTCAACCTTCAGTCAGTGTTGCTGATACACAATCTGTTGAAGCCAGTGTAGATCTTTCAACCTTCAGTCAATGTTGCTGATACACAATCTGTGAAGTCAGTGTGCATCTTTTAACCTTCAGTCAGTGTTGGTAAAGCACTTCAAAAACCTGTTTAGAGAAACTGCAGTCACAAACAAACCAATCTCTCAAAATTCTTCAAACATACCAACTAAACCCTTGCCAGTGAAAACACTATTTCAAGATGTGGGTTGTGCATCATAATATATGAAAATTTGTTAACTAAATTTGGACTTTATTGGTGAATAGGAACTGTCAGCTGGGCACTAGTGTGTGTTTAAACTTACATTTATAGTTGGACTTTGTTGACAGATAATAACTTGGAACTTTGTCCATTTATTTCACATAACATGATTTAAATATACAAAATGACAAGAGGCTCATAGCCCTGTGGGCTGTTTAGCCAAAAAAAGGGAGGTTTGAGGGGTGGTGGTGGGGGGGATTGGGATACACATAGCATTTGTACCATGAATGGCATTGTATAACACTACAGCTACATTTACAGTGCATTCAGCAACTGGACTGACAAACATTAACGAATTTACAATCACAAAAATAGCTATAAGCTATGCATCGATAAAGACAGGGTACTTCAAGAGTTCAGCTGTGTGTAAGCAAGCAAGTCCTTCCTTCACTATATTATGATTTTTTGGTCATCAAAAATGCACAATTAAAATGCAACAATTCATATATTGGCCAGGAATGGGGAAGTGGATGGGGGAGGATGGGGATGGAGGGTAGGGGGGCATTCCTCTGCACTCTCTACAAGCGCATAGGCGGAACCTGGACCCCGGCCAAGTTCCTCTTTTTTAACTCCAAACCATTACAAGCCCTGCTAAATGTAAGCGTCCTCAGGTCAAGGATGCAACAGGCTCTATTTAGTAATGGACAGAAAGGTTAAATATAATAGACATGTGATTGTGTCAGGAAAACATCAACAACACTAGTGCAATGCAGATATTCATGAACCTCTTTAAGTTTTAAGAACCTAACCTTAATTTATTTATTTAAGAGCTGCTCAAGGCGCTGGCCGATACAGGATCTAACTCAAGCCGCCCGAGACGCCCACCCGCAGCCTTTGGGCGCATGGTCTGACGCCCGGACAACTGAGCACAATCCTGGGCAGCCAGGGATGGGGGAGAAGGACCTACGTGCATGCTGGGTGTTTTCTTGTCACCGGCACTCACCCGTCTAGGACATGAGCGTCAGGATCTTTAAAGTCCGTTATGATGGAATGTATGCGACACAGACTAGACCTCGGTTTATACTCTCATACGAAGGAGTAGGAAAACAGGAGTAAAGTGTCTTTCCCAGGGACACAACACAATGGCCCGGCCAGGGCTCGAACCCGGGACCTTCCGATCCGCAAGCCGAAGCACTACCATTAGACCACAGTGCCTCCTTAATTACCAAAATAGTCCATGAATACCTGACTCAAGTCAAGTCAAAGCATTCTTTATTCCACACAAAAATAAAATAGATTTTTCTTGTACTTTTTGGTATTGTGGTAGGTGGTGGATGGGATTTGTACTAATAGAAATTCGAGAACAGTAGCAAACAGGACAACAAAACGTTTTTGAACATGTTATAGGTGTTTTGCAGTATATGTGGAACTGTGGGTGTACAAAGTGATGGAGATCCAAAGAACTGTGTGTGTAGAAGCAATGTGGACAGCATTTTTGCCATTCTGCAAGCTGCCCTCAATGACTATGCCATTGACAGTCGCGGAGATGTTGGGCGGTTGTGAGTTGCTATGCTCTTTCATGTTTATTGATTTTCAAAATTTGTTGCTTATTTATTGATTTATTTTAATGGAGTATTGTTAACTGACCCTGTCTGCTTAAAGCCATGAACAGAGTATTTCCAGTTCTTTACCTGTATAGATAGATAGATAGATAGATAGATAGATAGATAGATAGATAGATAGATAGATAGATAGATAGATAGATAGATAGATAGATAGATAGATAGATAGATAGATAGATAGATAGATAGATAGATAGAGATAGTTAGATATAGATAGATAGATATATATTATTATTTTATATGCACATTTTTCACATCACTGATCCAAGGAGCATTTACATCCTCGTTTTTAATCATGCAGTTCATAATCATATGTCCAACCCATGAGTGTAACATTTGTCACTTCTGTCTGATAGTATTCTTGCATTTAAACCTGCTCTAACAGCAAGGGAGATTAGGTGGATGGGAATGTGATTAAGTAAATTGTCTTCCTTGTTTCTTAATTGCATGCACTACATGTTTCCTGTGTTACAGTGTGCGTGAAGCTAGCATGCAGGCTCTGGGAGATCTGACAGAGATGGTGGTTAAAGCTGATCCCAGTTTATTAAAGCCTAACATGTAAGTGGCGCTTAGGTAGATATTCCCATTTGCAGTTGGCTCCCAGCTGTGGAAATTTACCTACAGACCTCATGAAGAGTCTTGAAGAGTCTTGAGGACTGGGCTGAAAGATGGGGCATGCGCTTTAACGCGACCAAGTGCTACATCATGTCCCTTGCGCGCTCACCCAACTCCAGTTTCATGTACACCCTAAATAAAACCATCCTCCAGAATGTTTCCACAACCCCTACCTCGGTATCCTCATCTCCAAAGACCTAAAGTGGAGCAGCCACATTAGCAACATCACCAAAAAAGCGAACTCCACTCTTGGATTTATCCGCAGAAACCTCCGTCACTGCCCAACCCCATGCAAGAAAACAGCCTACCTAGCCCTAGTCCGCCCACTAATGGAATACGGAGCCATCATCTGGGACCCATACCAGAAGCAGGACATCGACAAGTTGGAGCGAGTACAGCGGAACGCAGCTTGCTTCATATCGAGAGACTACAGGTCGACAACTCCTGGTTTTGTTACGGGTCTCCTGAAAAAGCACAACCTCCCTACACTGCAAGAACGACGCGAACAGCTGAGGCTGACAGTCTTCTACAAGGTGGTGGAGGGGCTGGTGCCGGCAATCCCTGCTGACCAATTCCTTACCCCACTAAAACCCGGACGCAAAATACGTCCTAGTAACTATCAAAAGGACTATGTAACTAACAACCCAATAGATAACCATATCAGGAACAACGATCGCTGCTTCGTCGTCCCAAGCTGCAACACAGAACAATACCGCCACTCATTCTTTCCAAGAACAATAATAGCCTGGAACAAACTGGACAACTCAACTGTCCACTCAACATCAGTGGACTCTTTTAAATCCGCGCTGACGGCAGCCCAGCGCCACTAACAACACCGTGCTGCGCACCCCCCACCGTCGTACCAACGCCAGATTTCTGGATGATAAACGACGTACTAATCAGAATCAGAATCAGATAGATTGATTACGAAACTTTTTCTACCAGAGTCTATGTGATTGACCTGCCTTTTTCGGTATAGTGTTTCAGATACATTGCAGTATATTTTAGCTATCAATTTTAAATTAAAAATCATGGGTCAGAATGACAAAAAGGATGGGTGTTGGCAATGATGAATGGGGAGAGTATACAAAATTGATAGCTAAAATATATTGCAACGTATCTGAAACACTATACAGAAAAAGGCAGGTCAATCACATAGACTCTGGTAGAAAAAGTTTAGTAATCAATCTATCATAACAGTTAATTTTAAATTAAAAATCATAGGTCAGAATGACAAAGATGATGGGTGTTGGCAATGGTAAATGGTGAGGGTAAAACTAACTGCCACTAACTGAAACACATCCAGACATGCAAGAAAATGTTTGATGGTCAATGAGATACAAAACTATCATTCATATGGGCAGTTGCAAGGTAGGCTGAAACTATGAGGTAAACAAACCTGTCTGCAATTTGGAATACCTCTCCTAATGTCTAATTATTACCACATTAGCAATAACAATGGAATATTAATATTATGGATTTGTTTCAAATCAACACTGATATAATGAACAGGAATTATTGGGCTTATCATATGCCAAATAAAGAGCATATGAACAGAAGGCAGTTTTGTGCTGTTTAACAAAAATGATATAGCTGCTTAAACATGCAAAAAACATTGCATTATTAAAAGTCAGTATTGTAAGTTCCATTGCTGTATTGATTGATTGCAGAGTTGAGGGAATCATGTGTGGCATTATACAACAGGCTTGTGAAAAGATCGACATGACAAGACTGGTTGCTGGGGAAGCATTCTTCAAACTTCTCTACCTTCAGCCAGAGGTGCCTGCCATTCCTCACAAGGATAAGCTTATGGAAGCCTTCCCAAAGTAAGGTTTTAACATCTCCTTTTGCCTCCTTTTATAAGCACATGCACATACATATAGTGTTATGATATCACAATGAGTTAGACAGTGATTATAGTTTTATAATTTGTATGGTATGGAGTATGTATTGCAATTAGCTGGTTTGTTTGAGTTAAATTAAATTAATTAATAATGAAGTCACACATTTTGTTTACATTAATTGGTTTGATTATTATTATCATTAAATTTTGTTTTACTATCAAATTGTAATTTTAATCTTAACTATTTTCAGGAGAGCAGATGATCCCATTTACTGGGAAG
This sequence comes from Oncomelania hupensis, assembly GCA_036898135.1. Taxonomy (NCBI): domain Eukaryota; kingdom Metazoa; phylum Mollusca; class Gastropoda; order Littorinimorpha; family Pomatiopsidae; genus Oncomelania; species Oncomelania hupensis. The sequence continues at coordinate 71,378,681 of CM072512.1, read as the reverse complement.
TGCCATCCAGTACATTTCATCGCTTTGCCAAGCTGCTGGCCATTCCTAAATACACTTACTCTATTCTCCTGGGCATGACAGTCAGTGTTGGTGGACTCACAGAGTCACTGGTCAGTATGTTGCATTGTACCATTTTTTACCCTCGTAACAACAGTTGGGCATTGAAACATTTTCAGTGAATATATGAGATGGGATGATCATCAATGATTGGTGCTTTCAATGCTGTGTAAGAATGTTGAAAGGAGACTGAATGCTCATCTAGCTGAAGACAGTGTAGATGAATCAGTGTTGAAGAGGCTGCTCACTTGATTATTTTGCTATTGTGCTATAGTTGTTTTTCTGAAACCGTTTATATCAGCATTTTGGAGGAAAGGGAGTGGGAAAAATCTATATCAGGATAACATGAATGCACTAAATTGTCAGGAAAGTTAAGCGTTTAAGGTATTCTTTACCAAGAGATTATGACAATGCATGGATTTAGAGAAAACCTATATAATGCATAAGAAACTTCTTCATTTTGAATAATGATCAGATGTTGTGTCATAGACTTAAAAATTATTGTCATTCATATGTATTTTCAAGTGTTGATTTCCAGGTGAAACATTCCAGCGCTTCTTTGTTGGGGTACCTGAAGGAGATTCACAACAACCCCTCATTGTTGGTGGTTTTCATGGAAACCTTGCTGAAAATTCTCAATGAATACAAAAAGAATGACAGGTAAGAACACGCACACTTGAATACACTTTTAATTTGTAATTGTTCAGAAACTATATTATGTTCTTGTACATATTTGTTTCTGCTTTAGCGAGTAAATGTTTTGAAGAGAAAAAAGACTGTGTTGTTTGAACACACTTACATTTTGTTTGCAGGGTTTCTATCCCCCTGTTGAAGATGCTGGATCTGCTGTTAGGGCGCCAAGCATTTGAGGGTTTGCCTGACGAACAGAGGTAAGATTTTCATTATCTCAGTAATTCGTAAGTTCACATTCCTATTTAATTTCATTCCACTATTAATTATTCCTCTCACAATGAATAAGGTGTCAGTTTACAAAATTAATGTTGAGAATTGTGAGTACATACTCCTATATTTATGGAGGATAGATGATAAATTTATCTTTCTTTCACAGACTAAAATCGTGATTGCTTATGATAAGTGCTTCTGTTTTTTGCAGAGATGCATTGCCTGGCCAGTTGCTGGAACTTGTCAAACAAGAAATTACCCGCAGTGCAGATCCCAACAAGCTTATGGCTGCTGCTGACGTGTAAGTTTTTCTCTCCATTTTTGCATGAACAATACCGCAGCAGGCAGTAATTATCAATAATTTCATTGTAACGGATGGAATTTGATGAGTGCTTGTTTATATTAATAATTAATTGAATGCAAAATATATCTGACCCCCAAATCAAAACAAAGTGTGCATGTAAGGATCTCTGTTAACTACCACACCCAAAAATTCACAGATTCTCACTAACACAGGCAAACACCAACACAAATATAAGTTCCATGCTCTCAATACTTTATATAACTAAACAACAATATTTAACACCAATCTTTCACACCACATGTTTCAGGTTACGAGTTTTCCAGTCCGCCAGCTGGCATTTTCATGTCCCGAACCAAAATAATCAAGACTTGTTACCTGTGGTAATCGTAGGAAGTAGACGAGCAGATGATGTTTGCAAACAGGCAGATAAACACGTCTGTTTATCTGTCTGAGGTGGCAATGTCATCTTTGTGTCCCCAGAACTCCGTTCTCACGATACGCCTTTCCCCGTTCCACGACGGCAACCTTGTATGTCCAGGTATAGGAAGCTAACCAGCCTCCCATAGGCAGCTAAAACAATATATATACACTTGTCAATACTCTGATTATTATAATCATATTATTCGTCTTTGTTTCATCCTTGCTCATCTCCCTTAGTTTCTTCAATCTTTCAATTCCGCTTCATATGTGATCTATTCTTTCCTTCTCCCACAATTTTATCCATATCCAAGTATAATTATTTCATGAATGATGTCTTTCCGGCTCAACTTGAAGAGAGTAAACACAGCATAGTGCACTAGACTGAAGTTCGACCTGGATAAACTGCAAGACCCGGAGGTGGCAGAAATATTTCATTCCACAATTGGAGGGAAATTTGCACCACTGCTCATTTTGGGAGCTGGTAAAATAGATCTCAACACCATGACTACCACCTTCAACTCAGCTGTGAAAGATGTCGCCACTGAGACCCTGGAAAGCACTGGCCAAAGAAGAAGCTGTGGATCACATCTGAACTTTTGGACCTGTGTGATAAACGAAGAGAGATGAAAAAGAAAAAGAACACCTCTTATGGAGCTGATGCCTACCGAAAAATCAACAATGACATCAGAAAAGGCATGTGCACTGCAAAGGAGAACTAGATAGAAGATAAATGCCAGGAAATAGAGAACAGTCTGAACATGAACAACAGCAAGAAGGCCTACCAGACTTTGAAGCAGCTGACAAGTGTTAAACAGCCCACGGTCTCCACGATCCAAAGCAAGTCTGGCATATGCCTTACAGAAGAACAAGAAGTCTTGGACATATGGACAGAGTACTGCTCTGATCTTTACAACCACACACCAAATGGAGATCCATCAGTTCTAGCATGTCCTGAGAACAGAGAAGAAGAAGAAATCCTCCCAATTCACAGAGAAGAAGTTGAAGCAGCAGTGCAATCGCTGAAGAAAGAGAAGTCAGCAGGAGTGAACAACATACCTGCGGAACTGTTTCAAGCAGGAGGAGAAGCGATGATTGATGCACTCACTATTATCTGTAACAAGATCTGGCAGAGTGGGCACCATAGACCCCGTCACTTGTCATCACTCTTCCCAAAAAAGGTAACCTTCAGGAATGTGAAAATTACCGCACCATCAACCTCATCAGCCATCCCAGCAAGGTCCTCCGGAAAAAAAATACTCAACAGGTTGATACCCAAAGCTGAACAAATCATAGCTGAAGAACAAGCAGGATTCAGGGCAGGGCGAAATACCACTGAACAGATTTTCAACCTCAGAATTAACTGCGAGAAATACTTACAGCACCAACAACATCTATATAATGTATTCGTAGACTTCAAAAAGGCGTTTGACCGAGTCTTGCATGCAGCTCTATGGGCAACCATGAGAATGTACAACATCAGCCCTAAAATTATTGAAGTCATCAAAAGCCTGTATAACATAATTTTTCCAGTGCAGTCCTCCACAACAGCGCCATCGGAAACTGGTTCAGAACAACAATCGGTGTCCATCAGGGATGCCTACTCTCTCCAACACTCTTCAACATCTTCCTAGAGTGCATCATGTCAGATGCCCTTGCAGATCACGAAGGCACAGTCAGCATAGGGGGAAGAGCAATCTCCAACCTTCGTTTTGCAGATGATATTGATGGATTGGCTGGAGAGGAACAAGAACTTGAACAGCTGGTACAGAGGATTGACACCACCTCCAGAGCCTATGGAATGGAAATAAATGCAGAGAAGACCAAAATGATGACCGACAACACAAATGGCATCAACATGGACATCAAAGTCCAAGGCTAATCCTTCAACACAGAGCATAGCTTCAAATATTTAGGAGCCATTGTATTAGACAATGGGTCCTGACAGGAAGTCCTACAGGATCGCACAAACAACTGCTGCCCTGGCGAGGTTGAAGCCAATTTGGAAAGACAGGACCATCAGCCTACATTCCAAGGTAAGACTGCTGCGCTCCCTTGTCATCTCCATCTTCTTACACGCTTGCGAAACATGGACCCTCACAGCAGATCTACAACGAAGAATACAAAGCATGGAGATGAGGTGCTACAGAAAACTTCTGGGTATTTCCTATACCCAGCACATCACCAACGACGAATTCTGACAAACCATCACACAAGCCATTGGACAACACGATGACCTGCTCACAGTGGTGAAAAAAACGGAAACTCTGATGGTATGGCCATGTCACCAGATCATCAGGTCTTGCAAAGACCATCCTGCAAGGCACAGTGCAAGGAGGTAGAAGAAGAGGGAGACCGAAAAAGATGTGGGAGGACACCATTCGAGAATGGACTGGTTTGACATTGAGTGAAACCATCAGGGTTGCTGAGGACAGGGAAAGATGGAGTACGCTGGTTAAACGATCATCTGTGGTGCCCCTACGACCTCTGAGTTACGGGATAGGATAGGATAAGATAGGAATGAAAATTACTATCAACATATTCACACCTTCCATTCATTCTACATTATCTAGAACTCTATAATTATAGCCCCATGTAATTAATAACATTATTACATCAATGAAAATTATATTTCATCTTAGTGGATAACAGCCCACCAACTCTCAACACAATACATCCAATACAAAAATATACTTCTCCAACATTTCACAATCATGAAAACATTATAAATACCTGTAATCTTTACATCACAATACACAATCCAATTTCAGAGAGAAACACTGAACCTATACTCTTTGATAAGTCCTTGATGCTTTCTACCTATTAAATCTTCCCCAAAATCTTTTTTTTTCTTTTTTTTTTCCTACACACCTGACACTTTGACTTCACACAGCTTGACACATTGAAACATACTCCTGAAGTGAGCTCCAATTTCTTTTACTTCCAGCTATTCAGTATTCTATTGGTTCACATTTTCAATCAATGAAATTTTAGGTATATTTTTCAAATAAATAATCATATTCTAAAAATATAAATATTGTTGAAACTAGAAAATTAATGTTCTCTACATTAATATCAAATTTTGAAGTTGATTTACCCTGCGATGATTCTTTTCATGTTTGCCATATACCCACTGCGATACGAAATGAAAGTAACCCACATTTATCCACATAAATATGTAGAGTTGTGATATTTTGAAACAATTAAAAAATTATCTTTGTTTCAGGTTCTGTGGGCTGCTGCAGTTCTCAGGGACAGTGTGTCAAAAGTCGCTTCTCCAGCTGTGCATTTTCCTCTGTCATAAATATCCCAGGGTTAGTTTATTTGTATGTTTGAGGTTTTCTTCTGTCAGTATTTAACATGTTATTTCCTAGTTATAAAAAGGTCTAATATGTGTATACAGGCATTTGATCACAGACACTTTAAAGATCCTAATGCTCATGTTCTAAACAGGTGATTGCCTGATTAAAAAAAAAAAAACTACCACCACCCAGCATGCACTGTTTCATATTTTCCCTTGCCCTGGGTGGCATTGCTCCCAAAGAATTTCAGCTAATACAAAGAAGGATCATTCAGAAAGACTGCTATATAAACGATGATGACATTCCGCGCGAAACTCCCAAGTGGTCAGTAGGATAGAAAACTCAAGGGAGGCAATCCGATACATAGTGACAAGTAAACAAACCTTGAGTGTTGAATACTGCCAGCGGTCGCTTTTTAAATTAAACCACCCAGAATTTACAGAAAGTATGCACAGATGCTTGTTAAACAATAAGCAAATGATCCTTTTGTGTAATAAAAAAAGAAATGTACAAGAATATAAATGCAAAAGATGGTTTGTATGTAGTTCAGATATATGTAAATGTGTTATAGAATGACAAAGCCAGAGACCAAACCTGGTGACCAAAAACCGATAGTCTAGCACTCCAAAAAGTTCATCCAGAGGGCAAAAAAAATCCAGCATAAAAATAGATCTGTTTGAACAAGAAAAAACAGTATGGTTTAGATTTTTTTTACAAAGTAAACAGACAGATTGATGAAAAACACCAACTGTTTTAGAATGACGAAACAACAGGAGACCAGATTTGGTGACCAAAAACTGATAATCTAGCACTTCAAAAAGTTCACCCAGAGGGCAAAAATTACCAGCGTAAAAACGCCACTATTGGTATGCTAACTGATAACCAAAATAATGCCAAATTCATCTATGTGAAGTCACTGCATATCCAGATAATGAATGCAAAGCGAGAATGTTCAGTGTCAGTGCTTGAAAAATGATACTGAGTTGCAGATAGTAGTATCAGAGCACAAATATTAAAAAAAAAGAAAAAAAGAAGAAGAATGTGTGTGTGAGTGTTTATATATCTTTTTATAAAAAGGTGATTGCAAAATGGAGTTGCAAATATGTTAGCAGGTGAGCTTATTGCGTAAAAAAACTCTGCAAGTCAGCTTAATAGACGAAGATTAACACGAGACAGGACTTGAAGTTGAAGCAGAGAGAGAGAGAGAGGGAGAGAAAGGGCAAGAAGAGGACAAAGATAGGTAGGACAGAGAAAAGTGAGAGACAAAAAAGGAGGTAAGACGGAGAAAAGAGAAAGATAGAAGACAAGAGAAAGAAGGAAGGGGACCAAATATAAAGTGAGCAAAAACAACAAATCACTGAACTATTTTTCTCTAAAAATTTACTTAGGTAAAATTAAATCAGTTCACAAAAAAACACCTATGGTTACAATAAACTTCAAGCAACATTTTGAATTCTTAATATACGTTCACTCAGAACAATTACATACTACAATTAACATTTAAAAGTGCAGCATGCTCAACAGGCACATGTATACCCGCACTTAAGCACCACAGTTATGGGATCATTAGATAGTTAAAAGTCCAACAGACTATCACACAAGCCATTGAACAACATGATAACATGCTCACAGTGGTGAACAAATGGAAACTCCGATGGTATGGCCACATCATCAGATCATCAGGCCTTGCAAAGACCATCATGCAAGTCATGCTGCAAGGAGGCAGAAGACAAAAAAAGAGGTGGGAGGACAACATTCGAGAATGGACTGAGCGAAGCCATTATGGTTGCTGAGGACAGAGAAAGTTGGAGTATGCTGGTTAAACGATCATCTGTGGAGCCCCAACCACTCTTTCGAGTTATGGGATAGAATAGGATAGCTAGTTCAAATTTCATAATTATTAATACTATTATCCTGGCACCCCAACAACATCTTCCCCCCTTTCCCTATTCCTCCCCACCTCCCCGGTAGGGGTAGGGGTAGGGGTGCTGGGGAGTTTCCGTATAAATAGTATTCCAATTTTCTGTCAATTTAATGCTTTAAATTCCCACTGTTGCTGTCTTTCTCCTTTGTTCTTTCTCATTCCTGCTCTGTTCTATCAATCTGCTATGGTGTAATGATATCAATAACAACTTATTTTAAATCCTACCAGATTTCTCTGCTTCTTTGCCTAACTTTGCGTCCACTCGCAAAGAAGAAACTGTTTTGGCTCGTCTTCATATTGGGCATACTTATGTCACCCATAATTTCACCCCCGTTGGGGTGCCGGGGGTTTCAGTATAAATAGTATCCCCACTTTCTGGAAATTTAGTTCTTTAAATTCCCACTGTCACTGTCTTTCTCATTTGCTCTTTCTCATTCCTGATCTGTTCTATCAATCTGCTATACTATCTTCTTCTTCGCTATACCAGTCACCTACCGTTTTTCTTGAAAACTCTTCCGGGACAAGACTCCTTATTTGTGTATGAGATCTGTTGGATCAGCTTGGGAATATTGGACACTTTCTGCCAGGTTTCTATGGCTTCCTATGATGTTATTATTTAGCAATGTAGGCATTTTATATGTATGTGTTTTGTTGATAATTTATAATGATGTTTGTATTCTATTTTGTTTTTGTAAACAGGGGTTCGATAAATTAGAGTACAGCCTCAACGTCCCCTGCGTGGGATGTCTTTATTGTAAAGTGACTGGCTGGTGGAGAGCTTTCAGTTTTACCACTAGGGTTGTTTCGGCAGATCTTTTATGCGGATTGGGGGTTGTCCGGTCCTGATTTGGCTCGGAAGAGTCCGCTGGAACTAAAGCAATAATCATGTAATGTAATGTAACCCATAATTTCCTTTTAGAAGTAGAAGAACCACTGTGGTGCTTTGTATGTGACAAATCCTTTTCCGACCACTATCAACAGAAGGCATAGTAGAAGCAGCAGCATGGCCACAGTCCTCTGTCACATGTCCTGAAAGAGACAAATGACACAAATAAATGAATTCCTACGCCTCGGTTGCTTCAAAGGCACAGAGGTGCCAACCCCCTAATCTTCTTGTCAGTATTTCCGGACCCGTTTGTCAGTATTTTTTAACACGTCAGTATTTTTATTCTCCCAAAACCCAGCCTATGACACTATAAAGTAACGACAGGCTTCCCTCTGAAACAGCAGGCTATTTTCAGTCCTCTAAAATCACGATGAAAATCAGCTTGTTGAACACCACACTTCTTTTACTCTAAAATCATCATGAAAATCAGCTTGTTGAACACTGCAATGTTCAGTGAGTGCAGGAGTACTATTATGAGACCAGAAATCGGTACAGAAGCACCTCTGGCAAAGATAAACGATTGGCAACTTCTCCTCTGTATTTTTATAAAAGCTACAGTATTTCTGGATTTAATTTACTTCGCCGGAGTTAAATACGGTCAATCCGTACTGGTTGGCACCTCTGAAGACATGTCCTAAAAGAGACAAATAAAATAATTACATTAATGCTATGGCTTAAAAAAAAAAAAAAAAAAAGGTAAAGGTAGTCCCATAGCCTTGTGGCCGTAGGGGAGCGTGATGTTGGAGATCACACTTATCTTGGGCCAGCGTAATGAGGGTGATGCCCAACTCTCTCCCTCGCTGCTTTACCTTCCCCACCCTCAAGAGAGTAGGTACTCAATCACAGTTGAGTCAACTGGGGGCGTTGTTGTTTGTCGCTTCACACCTTAGCGGTCACCCATCCAAGTGCTAACCGCACCGGACGGTGCTTCACTTTCGACACAGTAGCGAGTGCTCCAACCACTGCACTATCCGACACCCCAAGCTATGGCTTAGTGCTTGAAAATTATAAACCAGTCCCATCATTGTCTGCACCATTCTTAGTCGAGATTAGATCCCTTCTACGTTGCCAATGCTGTATGTTGTTAATGCTTGTTTTAATCTTTTTTCCTGAATGCTGTCTGAATGCGAGTGTATGTGCTTTAAACCCATTTTTAGGAAAAAGCACTATGTAAATAATCATAATAATTATTATGATTATTATTTATTATAAATATGTATGTACACAATATTATCAGTCGCACACTTCAGATAAAACTGATCTTAGTGGATGATTAAAACTCAATTCTCTTTAAAATTGCAGGATAAAAAACAACTAATTCATGCAGTGCACTTACATAGGTTTCTCCTATGGTTGCAAATGTTTGAGAAGAATGCTAAAAAATATAATGACCTGACATGTGTAAGCAAAAGCAAGTTTAAGGATAATCTTACGAGAATGTAGTGCACAGTAGTACTAGAAGAGCAAGGCTCTCTGACTAAATGCTCACAATAACTGCATGTTTGTCAAGGAACCTGAACAAATGAAATGAAGCAAAATAGACCAACCCCTAAACAAAAGGTTATACAACAAATTGCAAACTGTTGCATGTAATCATTACATACCTGCATTCATGAATTGAGAGTCCTGAAAAATGGTTGTCACACAGAAAGTTGTTGGAATAAAGATATTGAGCTGTTTTTTTCATTAGGTCCTCTCATTCTGTGTATCTTTATACAAAATCACAAACCCTATAATTCATACTATTACAGGGCACATAATGGGTAATCTTGCTGTTTAGATGCAGGGCACATTTTACCTTGAAAATAGCCTACCTCTCTAGAGACTCACATTTGATTGCTTGTTGATCTACAACCTTCCTTTTATCTATTCGCTAGTATTTTAGATTATCTTATGCTTTTTGCTTTAAATAATGCTCTTTTTCTTTCTGCCCTGAACGCTGTTTTTTTTTTTAATCAATGCTGGCAATGACAGCATACTACCAAAGACTTACATAGGCATAGATCCCACACACTGCTGGTACTCATCTAACCCTAATAGCCCTAGCTCAAGCCCAATATATGAAAGACTGCCAATGAACATGTTATGGTTTGTTATTCGAGAAAGGTTATACGAGACAAAAATTGCCCTGACCAGAGTTTAGCAAGATGCCAAGCAGTAGTGCAGTAGATGTAGATGTTTATGGTCAAGTTCAAAAACAGTATAGATCTAGCTTTAATTTTATCGACAGTGTACAGCGTACATTGGTTTCTAGACAACAAAAATGGAATACAAACACAGTATTATTGTTGTTCTTCCTAACATTATAATCATTATTGAGAATGATTTATTTCACATAGTATGCTTATACAGTTTTATGGTAAAACGACCGGTTCAATTCATCTACATGTACAAATAAGCATAGTTTTCAATAATTTGTGATACACCTTGTTTCATACTTTGGAAATCTGAAGAACAATAGTCCAGGGCACTTGTAACAACCATTTGTGCAGTTACTAGCACTGCAGTGATTACTCCCACACTTCTTTTCAAAGAGTTTTCCACAAAGTACAGTGTCTCGTTCTTTAATAATAATAATAATAATAATTTATTTTATAAAGCGCGATTCCAGACAACTGTCTGCTCAAAGCGCTCACACGCATGCACACACTCTCACACTCGCAGGTTAACATTATAATCTTAAAGTATCGAGTTTAAACGAAGGGTAAATATTATGTATACTAAAAGAAAGATGTACATGTACAAGATTTAAACTTTAACACTAAGGTAAAACACAGGACAGCAATTTTTAAAAAGTTAGGGCCAAATAGGTACAGTGGTTACAAATACAATATATAAATCGCACAAGCTAAGAAATAATTGATTTTAAATGCGAATCACAAAACCAAACCATAAACAGAATTTTAAAAAGTATGTGATAAAACAAAATGACGTACTAAAACGTATTGCACATAACATTGCATTGCACAAACACACACACATACACACACAAAGAATGAAATTACGGGTTTAACCGTCTTATAAAATATTACGTATTACATTTAAAAACAAAAATTAAAATAATGAAAATGGCCATTGGTCTTTTTTTTTTCACGATGACCGTTTGGTGGTATTTGCACCTTTCAGTTTCGCCTGTCCGGCAGTTATGCTCCTTCTTTGTGAAACAACTTTCTTTGTTGCTTGTGAGGCTAACACACCTTCACTGAGGAAAAAACCATAGTTTTGTCCTCCTGGGTGACAGTTACAATCTAAACACACACCCACACCCACAAAAACTAGATGGCAAGCCATTCAGATGTATTTCCAGACACCAATGGTCTTTGACACCAATACACATTTGCAAATCTTTAAAATAAATGTGCGTTCTGGTCTGTTTTGTTCATACACATGCAAACCAACAACCTCAAATATAAAAAATTAAACAAGTAATAATAAATGTATTAAAAATGTAAAAATAATAATAAGTAAATAATATTAATTTATTTAATCAATCTTATTTTATTTACTTATTTAATCAATCTTACATAGTGCGTTTCCAGCTGGTGCTGCTCAAGGCGCTGGTCTTTATAGATCTAACTCAAGCTGCCTGAGGCCACTACTAGTAGTACTTGCAACATTTTGGTGCTTAGTCTGGCATCCAGATAATTGAGCACAATCCTGGGCTACCGGTGATGGGGAGAAGGGATTTAGTGCATGCTGGGAATATTGGTTTAGCTGGCATTCACCTATCTAGGACAAGAGCGTCGGGATCTTTGAAGTCATTGCGAAGGAATGCGTGCGTGCACAGACTAAACCTTGGTTTATACTCTCATCCAAAGTAGTAATATAAATAATATATCATAAATGGTAAATAAACAAATGAAATAAATTTACTTCCTGTTCCTCAAAAAGTGTGTTTTTCATTTATTCATTTTGCTTGCCCGTAATAAAGTAATAAATAGTAATAAAGATTAATTGTCTGCTTGTTGTCAGGTAAGGAAAACAACAGCCAACAAACTGTACGAGGCTTTGTTGACCTATGATGAAGCAGCTCCCCCTGAATCATTGGATGACATTCTCACACTCCTCAGTGAAACGAAGTGGTATGGTTCCAGTTTCTTAAATTGAGTTTTTTTTGGTTTTTTTTTTTTTGAACCTCAGTTGCATGCAGACCTAATCCACCTTTTTGTTTCTTTTTTTTTCTTTCTTTTTTTTCTTTTTTTTTTTTTTTTTTTTAAATCAGGTTTTTTAAGGTCTTCTTCATTGGTTCTTTTTTAATATTTCTTTATTTGGAACATTTTTTAAAATTAACATAAATGTATACATGTAAATTTATAATATCAAAAGCAATAGGCAGTTTTCCGGTTGTCATTGCATAAGTTCATCCTTATTAATCTTTTTTAAAACCTCTAAGCTTCATTTCATAATAAAAAATATATTCAATTATCAATCTGTCTCCGTATCTGAATTTACTAATACACATTTTTCCAATCAATAAAATATGGTTAATCAATTGCATTTCTTTTCTAAGCATGTTTTCTACATTATAGCCAAGTAAAATATCCTGTTCAGTAAGTCGTATGTTTTTTCCTGTGTAGAAAGCAATTTCCTTTTTAACATGCTCCCAGAAGTTACGTAGTTTGTCGCAATTTTCAGAAAAAATGCTCTATATAATCTACTTCGTTGCATAGGTCACACCTATTTGAGTCTTTAATTTTCATTTTATGTAGGAGAATGTTTGTTGGATAAATATTGTGAAGCAGCTTCCACTGCAGTAACGGCAGGCGTTCTTCCCTAGTACACACATTAGGTAAGGACCAATGACATTTGTCAATAGTAATGTTGTATTTGTTTCTCCAAAAATTAATACTTATAGGGGGACAAGCTTTGTCTTGAGTCAAGAGCGTCCTAAAGTTGCGGGGTGTAATATCATTGGGGTTACAGGCCTCGCCATACAGTGCCTGTGTTTCTGTCTCGCGCTCTCTCTGCTGTTGCCTCCACGCCACACGCAGTGCAGTACCCAAAGCTGCGTACTCAAAGTACAGCGATGGGCTATGACCAACAACGTTAGCGATTTCACCTAATGGACGCAAATCACCGTTCACCCACACGTCTTCGACAAAATTAATGCCCACTTTGGCCCATTTCTCAAAGAAGATAACTTTATTCCTGAATAATATTTTGGTATTATTCCAAAGATATGATTGGATTAATGCATTCTTTTTAACCCAAAGCCTTTTATTTTCTAACCAGCAAGCGAAAGCTTGTCTCCAGAATGACGAGTTTATTTTATCTAAACCAATGAATGATTTTACACTAGCTTCTTGAATTGAGTTGTTATTATTATTAATGTTTTCCACATATTTTAAACTTAAAATGTTTAATATATTTCAACTTTTTAAATTTAACATTTACAAAACATGGGTTTGTGTCATTTGATTAGCACTGGGCACAAAGAATCTTAATCAGACTCGGTTATTTAACAGTTGGTACTTGGAAAAAAGTTCATGATGTTGTTTTATTTAAAGTGTGTGGATTAACTAAATTATACTTTGGACCCCATAATGTTGAACACACATCTTTGCAAATAATCTTAATAATAAGGGAGTGCTCTTCAAAGCTGAGGAAGCCGTCAATGAAGCTGTCTCGTATTTGCTTGTTTTGTTTCAGGGATGAAGGCTTGGAAACAGTGAGGCCCATTCGCAGTCAAATTTGTGATCTGTTTGGTATCAAGCAGCCTGTTCTAATAAAAAAGGTAGTCATTAGAAATATTAAGATAAGATAAGATAAGATAAGACAACTTTATTATCTTTTACAAGAAATTACATTGTGGTGTACAATTACAATCAACAAGGAATAAACATCACAATAATATTATTATTATTATTAAAGATTAATATAGAAATTATGTAAGATATTTTAAAAAAACAACTAATTGTTTCAATTTTGTTTACACTTCAAGACTTTGTTTATTTATGTATATATATAGTTCTTATATAGAATTTTTCCAGCTCAAGAGATGCTAGAGGCACTGGCCGGATCAGACTCAAGCTGCGTTAAGCACATAATCTTTATTTAAAATTACTATGTATTCGGAACAAATGTATAGCTGAACTTGTTCATTGATAACTTAATGTTACTTTTGGCCTGTCTTCTGTCACACAGAAAGTCCCAGAACAATCAGGATCTGGAGATCCATCGTGAAATCATCAAGCTCCGCACGTCGACCAAATATCAGTTATTTGCAGCCGATTTTTATTGTGTAGTAGTAGTTTCTTCTTTGGTGCTCTGTTAATGGGCATTGTTTCTTGTTGATCGACAGCTTCAGCTTCAGCAACGAGAATCTACTAACCTGTTTTAAAAATATTTCATATTGATGAAAAATGAAAGTAGGCAAATAAGAATTTGCTTGTGCTTTGTCAGCGAGTTGTTCACATGCACAGAACCAACATGTGAACGTGTTTTCACTGTTCTGGTTTTTAATGCATATTTATCTTGAATAATCTATTTACCTGTCTATGATAGTTGGAACTGCATATGTATACATACTGCAACAAATGTGATATACTGGTTTTGAAACAATGCAAGTAAGACTGCTGCGCTCCCTTATCATCTCCATCTTCCTATATGTTTGCGAAGCATGGACCCTCACAGCAGATCTCCAACGAAGAATACAAAGCATGGAGATGAGGTGCTACAGAAGACTTCTGGGCATTTCCTATACCCAACACATCACCAACGACGAAGTCCGACAGACCATCACACAAGCCATTGGACAACACGATGACCTGCTCACAGTGGTGAAGAAACGGAAACTCCGATGGTATGGCCACGTCACCAGATCATCAGGCCTTGCAAAGACCATTCTGCTAGTCACAGTGCAAGGAGGTAGAAGAAGAGGGAGACCAAAAAAGAGGTGGGAGGACAACATTCGAGAATGGACTGGTTTGACACTGAGGACAGAGAAAGATGGAGTATGCTGGTTAAATGATCATCTGTGGTGCCCCTACGACCTCCGAGTTACGGGACAGGATAGGATAGGCCAGGTTCATGCTGCTGCTTTTATTAAAATCTTTACAGACCAGAGTGGAGGTGATTTTTTTTTTTTTAGTAACATCCTTCTGGCCATAGCAATCAAATTGAGAAATGTTAAGTGTTACAGTGATTAGTTCTGATTAGTCCACTGAATCCTTGTAGAAAAACGTTCTTAAAGTGACAAAAATAAACCCAACAAAGATTTTTTTTCATTATGAATATTAGTGTGTGTTACGATGTGTGGATAAGATAAAATGGTAGAGCACATTCTGGTGAGAAAGATTTCTTTACACATTTTGTTTATGTCAGTTGTATTACAAGAGAACCGAATATATAAATTGTGATTGATGCTGCAGTGTGAGTTTGGCAGTATCATTCTTTTTTGTTGATTGACGATTTGTTCTGAATATGTTGTGTGTTGATTGATATTTGATTGATAGTGTTGAATATTTGCAGTAAAAACTTTAGTATGTCAAGTATATAGTGTTGGAGTATGATCAGAAACTTGATATGTAAAGTATAGAGTGATGAAGCACTGCTTTTGTTGCTACTTTCTTGTTACGCATTGTAATTGGAGGTTGTATTTTTGTCACTTTAAAAGAAGAAACGATTTTTATGAAAAAAAAAAAGATAAAGGAAAACAGTTTTGCATTGTGTGTCATAAAACTTGTGCTAGAGGAGAGAGAATGGGGATTGCAGCAGTAGATTTGCTTTGATAATGTATAACATCTTGTTGATTTTGCACACTGAATACACCATCCCTTTTAAATATATAGCCCAAGATGAGACGAGATGTACAATTAACTAGGTTCAAACAGAAAACAGAAACCAAAATGAACAAAAGAAATTAGACATTTGAGAAGAAGCAATTATTGATACACAAGGAATGACAGTAAATTGAAGACATATTTATTTCACCTGTACAATTGTCATTTCTTTGATAACATAAATTTTAGTTTATTGTAATTCTAACTGCAAACAAATAAAAGCATGTTGTATGCACAGGAGTTAGCAACTCGGGGTAATCATACTGACTGAAGAAATCATGTACTTTGTACATGACATGATGATTTATTTTATACATTCTTCCAAAGAAAGACGCTCTTATTCTCTCAGATAACTGCAAAAGATTTTATTCCTGTCTACATGCAACTGCTGCAACAATAAACAAAATGACTTGTTTCAAACAACAGGGGGATCTATGCATGAAACTAACCTATTTTAGTTCAGAACTCTGTAGTTTGGTACTATTAATTTTCATAGTCCAGTATGCACCATAATGGAATAGGATAAGACTTCTCACAAACTAAATGTTGATAGTACCACACTATCCTGAACAATCCTCAAAGGGAGCCTACTCCGCCAAGGCAAGCCTGTCTTACGCAGGGTGATGAAACGTACTTAGACCCTTGCCTCCTTTTTCAGTTTAGGATGGGGTCACTTGTATAAAACAGAGCTGTGTTGAGGCTTAGTCACCTTTCCACCATCGTGATGTAAGCCTCGGCTGTCTCTGCTACGTAGTGTGGGGAATAATTGATCAAGTTCCTCTGCCATTTCAAAAATGGTGTGTCGTGGCAGACGAAGCCTTCTCATAACTTGGTCATCAATAAAAATTTTCCAGTGGTTGCTGTTCTGTTAGGGAAAACACTATTATGACGCAGTGCACGCTTGTATTGATTCAATAACAGTACATTGGCAGCCATCATTGTTTTCGACTTGAGTCCAAAACAGGCTAATAGTCCTGATTGGAGGAGGACTTAATTTGGGTCTGTTTAGTCAGTACTTTAGGATGGAACTTTTTATAGGCCACTTTCCTGCATTCCGGACTATGGCCAATAGAACCGAACTAGGCTAAAGTACGAAACTAAACATTTTATAGTTTTTGATGCATAGATCCCCTGAGTAATTCACTAATATTAACTGCAATTAAGTTTCATCATCAAAATACAGATAAAATGGCTACACAGATAGCATCAAGCCTCATGCTGCAGTTCAGTTCACATTACATGGCAGTAGTACTGAAAAACGATAAAATCAAGCTTTATGCTGCAGTTCGGTTCATATCACATGCAGTAGCACTGAGAAACGCCAAGTGACCTTTGGGGCATCTGTTGGCAAAATGACCCTTTTCACCACACTGCAACAGAGCAATCAAAAACACATGGGCTTTATACTATTGGGACAATAACAATACACAACAGGGTAGTGTGTAATGGCCGACTGTGGTGCTCGCCACATTAAGGTCGAAGTATGACAGGATCACCTCCTGTCCCAATGTCGCATCATACTGGTCGATTTTAGCTGCAATTATGTCCCTTTGCCCTTGATTAAATCCCTTCTACATTAGGGTTGAACTTTGACATGATTATCTTCTGTTTAAACATTGCATATTATAACTACATTATAGGCATTAATGTTGGCATTCTGAAACATGAGAAAGCCACACTATATAAAAGTTAACATCTTAAAAATAAAACGATATGCAGCGATAAATAGTGAAAGTAGGGAGAAGCTGGAAAGGTAAGATTGAAAGAGTTGGGGAATAAATACTGCAACAAAATAGCTCTGCCACAGGTTTAACACATTGTGTCAGAGATAAAGAAAAATCAACAAGCTATGTTCACATCCTTCCATGCATTTAATATGATATAAAGACTGCATGAATAACTGACAAATTCTGGTAGGCTGTTATGTTTCAGATGTGCACGATAGATCTGATCGTTTTATTTTGCAAAGCATACAATAACAGAGTGTATTTACCTATGATTTGATTTTGCGTTGTTGCTAGAAGAAGCCTGTTGTAATGCAGATAATTTTTGTCGGTTCAAATATTGTTGAGAATTTTCTAGAATTACTTGTTTACTATCGACCGAAGCTTCGCGATAAATCTAGTGATAACTTAGGCAATTCTTTTATCCTAAATAAGATTATATGACGTAAGACAGTGCACAGTTCCAGTGACGAGTTTTATTTTGATTGGATGTTATTGCGTCATGCTGGAATGTTCAAACTTTTTCTCGATTGCAGAGAGGCTATATAAGTCATGCACTGTGTCTGCTTGACTAGTGAAAAAGTGATTGAGAGAGATTGGTGACGATCTTTGAAGTGATTTTTGGAAAGAGATCTTGTATGCAGTTGTTGATGTATGCTGAATAAAGTTGGAAAACTTTATATGACAACTCCTGCTTTGTTGCTGATTGAATTGGCTGCACGGATAAACGAATCTTGAGTTACACTTATCAAGATTCAAGCATCAAGAATCAGCCATTGATAAAAATAACACATGTGTAACCTAGGCACATAGGCACACGTCTTAATTATACAAGTGAGAGAAGAAAATAATAGTTATTCAATCCAATTACACTATTTGAACAATCTAGAATAATTCAAAAGGAACTGCTCACTTTATTTGTAGCATCTATAAATCCCCATACCTTATAGCATGTTATCATTTCAAGAGGAACACGTGGCCTTCTCTCTGACCGTTCTGACTTATCCAAATATGCGGGAGGCATGTCTTCCTTCTGCACACAAATGGAAACAACTCATAATTCACTGTTAGAAAACAAAACCATACATGCACATACCTGCACTGAAGTAATATGAAGCTAGCCCATGGAGCTTTTCAATATAAAGAAGGCTACATTGTAGTTCTACAGATAATATACAGTAATATAAAATTACCACACAAAGCCTTTCACTGATAATACTACATTGTAATTACAGAGATTATATAATTATGGTACTGGTAAGCAATAACATGAAATTACCACATACCTAAGCATTTATCATCGTATGTGTCTGTAAATGGTAGTTATGCTTATGTGCACATAAAATTGTCTTAAGAGGAATACAAAGACATGGGGTATGAGTATGCAGACAAATGAAAACTGCCATCCACAACTTACTGCCTGGTTAGTGGCAGGCATAGGTTGGTTGGGATTGAGAAGACAGAAGGCAGCTTTGTGTCCTGCATTCCCACACATGTGACACACAATGGACAACTTCTTCATTATCAATTGTGGATCTGGAGCTGGCAAGTCAAATCTGGGACTGAAAAAAAAAATGACCATAGACACGGGCAAAAGATAAGTCAGATTTAACTAAGCCAATGCTCTTATTGTACAATGAAGATATTTAAATGTATGGAAAATGCACACACAAACCATCTTGACAAAATGTACTGAGGGAACATTTGTACTCATTTATTTGTGATCATGTCAGCTGCTCATGACTATGTTTTAGGACACACATGCACCCCTCTCCTCTCACCCCTGCAGACACCCTTTAATCCCAAGATCATATTATTTTATAGGTTTTAAAAAAAAAATGTATATACAAAAAATTCTCCCACCCCTCCCTTTTCTCACTCTTGCTCTCTTTTCAGGATGACACCCCCTCTCCACCTCCTTTCAATTCAAGTCTTTGTTGCTTGTCCTTAACATTCATATTATAGGACACTCAGCACAAATGTAAATTCATATGCAGAGTTTGAAAATTCAACTCTGCTTTAATGCTCATGCAATAGGACAGTGTTCTTTGTCTCAGCATGCTCCCTGCCTTGCAAGGCACAATTTTTGTATGTCCCTCTGGAAGGGTTAATTACTGTTTACTTTGGGCCATGTTCTCGTGGGAAGTGGTACAGAGTTGTGAGTCAAATGCTCTGCTCATCTACACATGTCTTCAAAGGCAAGTAAAATACTTCATGACAGTATACTGATGCAAAAGTGAAAAAAAGGCTAGTCCAAGTGTTGCACATAATAGTAAACAACATGGTATATCAACATGATAGCATTAAGTAGAAGCAAAAAGTAGTACTTAGAACTTACTGAACATATTTGCAGTTGGGTCCATCAAGACAAAAGCCATTCAGGTAACATTGGCATAACACTCGCCGTACATGTCGATTTTTACAGTTTGGTCCTGACAAAACCAACACACAAGATCCGCAATGAAAAGAGGATTCAAATACACATGTATTTGTGAATCACTGTTGTATAGTAGCAGCAAATCCATCTCTAAAAGAAAGGCGACATTTCTATTTCAATCTATTCAAATTGTATAATATGTACGTTACTCAGTCTCAGGTTAACTCTTTTTCTAAAAATCAGTTTAGATACTCTATTCCATTTCACATTTGAGCATACAAAGTCATGGAATATTTGCTGGTAGAACTTTTCTAATTCATCAATGTACTAGTTACGATTTGAGTGATATAGTTATTTTTCTTCACCAATAAAACTCTTATGGTTACAAATGCAATGACTGTACCAGGTCAAATTGTTGCATCTCAAACATATTAAGCAAGCATACCATGTCGGCAAAATCCTCTGTCATACCATGGGCAATCTTTGATTTTACTTTCAGGATCAATGTGTAGAAAAGGACAGTCTTTGTTGCTGCACTGTCCTGCACATCCAACCATAAAAGTTGTTTTTTTAAAACATTATATAATTTAACTGAAAAATGAAAATCTGTCCAATAAAACCTTACTAAAAAAGAGTGTTAAGAAATCTTGATTAAAAACAATATTTTAATTTTGAGCTTTAAGAGTTATCTTCTTTGGAGGGGAAGGTGTTACTCAATTGAATAAAAGTGCAACTAAAACTAACTTTACAAATAACAAAAATTAAAATTTTATTTCTAAATTTATTATTAATAAGCATACTTACCATGACTCAAAGGTGCAATGTTATTGGCGTTGCTAGGTGAGTGCCCCTCAAAGGGGAAGCTGATACAAATCAAAACAATCATAGACTCCACGACCGAAGGAGACGAAGAACCTTGGCCCAAGGGTGCCGCGATAGCAGACCGAAAACGATCCTCTAGTACGAACGGCCGACGAAGATAAAGACTCCCGCAGAGACGGGGTAGAAGCCGAGGGACAACTGCATTAGACATAACGCAAAACTAAAACTCCGCCGGCGGCAGCAACAACAAACGACAGGGCGAAAGTAAGCTAGCAAGCACAGAGCTTGAAGAAGGGACAACCACACTCAACAAGTGCCAAATAAGGACTGAGGTGGGCGGCTTTTGCCGTGAGCGTTTAGACGCGTGTTGTAGCACGTGACGCACGAAGTAAGTTAGTGCAGGGGAAGCAACTCTATGATTGTTTTGATTTGTATCATCTTCCGCTTTGAGGGGCACTCACCTAGCAAGGCCAATAACATTGCACCTTTGAGTCATGGTATAGTATGTGAAATTAATCATAATTTTAAACTGACTTAATTCATTCTGAACAGAAAACAGCAAGTTATTTTAGTCACACCTTGATTTTAAAATAATTTTCTTCAGTGCAATGCCGTAATGATTCATTTTTCTGTCTAAACTAAAACTAGTAAAAGGTCAAAACTTTTGATATTTCAAGAGTCATGATCTTTAAGAGCATACATAAATTAACCAACTATTTGTGGGAATTGTGACACTGTAAGTGTTAAATAGCGATTATAAAAACTACAAATCAAATAATGAAATATTAATATATAATGTGACACTTACCAAATTTAGAGTAGAAGTAACAATCTGGCATTTTAGACATATCATACTCATGCAAATATTCGCAGTCATCTCCTTTCTTACACAGTCCACGTAGCCAGTGTTTGCACACAATCGTGCGATCTCCTCTGACATGGCGAAATGAACAAGCCGCTCCTTTGTTGCAAATTGATGAAATATAAAATGTGCATATGGCAGCTCCTGATTCTGAAATGAAAATAGCATGTTGCTGTTAAATATATGTGTGCTATATTAAATGGCCTGTAATAAATACATAACAATAAACTTAAAGCACTAAATGTAAATTACATTACATGGTTATTGCTTTAGGTCCAGCAGACTTTTCCGAGCCAAATCAGGACCAGAGAAGTGAAAGAGGACTCATAAAAGATCTGCCGAAAAAACCCTAGTGGTAACACTGAAGGCAATCTACCAGCCGGTCACTTTACAATAAAGACATCCCACGCAGGGGACGCTGAGGCTAAACTCTAATTTATCTAACCCCCGTTTACAAAAACAAAATAGAATACTAACATCATTATATACTACTCAAAATAATTGAAGGGCCACTCTCATATTTCATTTAATTTAAATATTTTTTGCTGCTATCAATAATATCGCTTATAATTTGCTTATTTCAAAACTTATCCTGTACAGTAACATTCAAGACAATCTTATTCTGACAAGTAATCAAATGTGTGAGTTTTGAACTTTCTGCACTGAGTTGAAAAACAAACCCAATTTTTACAAAAAAATGACCCTAATTTACTGTTGTCTTGCTAATAAAGCAAAATTTTCAACATTAAAAAGTGATTTGCACGCGAAATGCTTGCATTTTGTGAGTTCAGTTCAACAATCAGCGCTTTTTTCTGGGTATAAATGGCAGCGCTTTTGCTGCTTTTTTAAGAAGTCTCCTCTCTGAAAATCCTTATCGGGAAGAGAGGGGACTATAAACTGATACACTTACTTACTTGCTTTTCTAACCATGCCCCCCAAGGCGACGATTGACTGATGCGGATAGAGGCAGAGCTATTGCATGGCTTCAGGAAGGGGTGGGGGTGAGAGAAGTTGGCAGGCGGCTGGGAGTGTCCCAGGGAGCGGGAGCGCTTTAACAACACTGGAAGCTTCTAAGAACCAAGAAGGTCCGGACGCCCCCGCCTTACCACTGCAAGACAAGACCATTTCATCACCCTGTCAGCTCTGAGGATGATGTCCGCTACAGCAAACACCATCAGAAGACAGCTTCATGCAGCCAGCAATGTTAACGTCAGCGACCAGACAATTCGCAACCGTCTACACGAGGCAAACCTGCGATCAAGACGACCAGCAGTACGGCCTTTGTTCACCCCAGCTCACCGTGCAGCGCCTTTGGCCTGGGCTCGGCATCATTTGGTGTGGACTAGGCAACATTGGTCAAGGGTGCTCTTTACAGACGAGTCTCGGTTCTCCATGTCTTTCAACGACCGTCGAGTGAATGTTTGGAGGCGTCCACGGGAGCGTTTTCCTGAAGCGACGGTGCGCGAGCATGACCGCTTTGGTGGTGGATCTGTCATAATGTGGGGTGGCTTCGCATTAAACTTCAGAACACCCCTGCTCCGGCAACTTAAACAGTATTGGCTACAGGGATGACGTCCTACAACCTAGGGTTCTCCCAGCTCTGCGGGCCATTGGGGAAGGTGCCATACTACAGGATGATAATACCAGACCCCACCGAGCCGTATCGTCAATGACTTCCTGCAGCAACAGCACGTCATAAGGATGGATTGGCCGGCTCGATCACCCGATTTGAACCCCATAGAGCATCTGTGGGATGTCTTGGGTCGACAGACACGGGCAAACCTCCCTCCAGGAGCTAACCTTGAAGTTCTGGCCCAAGTTCTCCAGCAAGAGTGGTTGGCCATCCCAGGAAACATCCTCCATAACCTGATACGGTCCATGAGACAACGATGCCAAGACTGCATTGATGCAAACGGTGGCCACACCCGATACTGACTCTATAGATTTTTGGTTTCTAAAGTTTTGATTTTGTAAATGAGGGGTATATCCAGTTAAATTGAATTTACTCGAATTTTAACCGACTGATGTCTAAAATCTTTTTTGTTATTGATGCAGAAATGATTGCAATAAAATATGATGAACTAATAAATTGAATTTATGTTTCTGATTTAAAGAGAGACCCATATGTCCAAGTGGCCCTTGTATTATTTTGAGTAGTATACAATATCAACAAAACACAAACATATAAAATGCCTACATTGCTAAATAATAACATCATAGGAAGCCCCAGTGAGTGAGTGACCATTTGGAAGAAAGCGTCCAATATTCCCAAGCTGATCCAAAAGACCTCATTATATACAAATGAGGAGTATTGTCCCGGAAGAGTTTTCAAGAAAAAAGGTAGGTGACTGGTCTAGCGAAGAAGACGATAGTATATTAGATTGATAGAACAGAGTAGGAATGAGAAAGAACAAAGGAGAAAGACAGCAACAGAGGGAATTTAAAGCACTAAATTTCCAGAAAGTGGGGATACTATTTATACTGAAACCCCCTTTAATTTACAAAGGTTACAGGCTGATTTATTTAAGGCAGGAAGCCGTAGTGCTGTGTTAAATTGGTCCTCTTACGACAATAATAATAATAATAATAATAATTAACATTTATATAGCGCCATTTGTAATGAAAGCTCAGAGCACTTTACATTCACATAAGACACTTCTAAGAACTAAAATGGCTGAGCAATAACGATATAAAACATGGTAAACAATACATGTATACAAAATTTCATTAGATAATATGAACACCTACACACACACACACACACACACCCACACACACGCGCACACTTGTACAGAGTTCAACATGAATTTACATTGTGGTGTTATCAAAGGAACGTTTGAACAGATGGGTCTTGAGGCCAGAACGAAAGGCAGCAGATGTTTGGGAGGAATGGAGAGACATGGGAAGGGAGTTCCAGATGGTGGGAGCAGAAAATGAAAATGAGCGTTCACCAAAGGATTTGTTCACTCGTGGAATGCAGAGATTTTGGGCAGAAGAAGATCGAAGGGTTCTAGAGGGTATGTAGGGGTTTACCATGGTTTTGAGATAAGAAGGTCCGGATGAAAGAGCATTGAAGCAGAGGCAAGCAATTTTGTACTCAATTCTTTGTTCGATGGGAAGCCAGTGTATAGGGATTTAAGATGAGGAGTTATATGGGCAGATCTTGGAATGCGAAGAATGAGACGGGCGGCATTATTTTGAATCTTTTGAAGTCTTTGCAATAGATAGTCCGGGCAACCACAGAAGAGAGAGTTACAATAGTCAAGCGGTGAGAGAATGAAAGCTGAGACAAGAGTTTGAGTGGCTTTTTGCAGACAGAAAGTGACGGATGCTGTTGCAGTGATGTTGCTAGAAATGTTCAGAATAGGCCATTTGGTCGATTCAGTCACAAACCTTTAGGACATTTTCAAAATCTTTCGGCCATCATTTTCCAACACCAAACAAGAGGCCACTGATAAGTTTCAGTTTCTTTTTTGGCGGCATTTCGAAAACGAAAAGTTTTATTGCTGGAAGCACGCCTTTCGCAACAAGGGGAGTTACTCTAACTCTCTCAGATGCTGATGCATGTGTCGTCTTCTTGGCGCTTCCGATATTGTTCGACAATAAGTGAATAACTCATAACACCTTTATTTATCCGATAGGAAATTAATATGGCCAGAAGCAATAACAACGAAACAGACATGAGACAAGCAAACAAAAAACGGACAAAGGGTGGCCGATTGAGGCGTAAAACCTTAGGACAGCAGGCAGATCAGAACATGTCTCTTTCGGACATTTTGGAATTTTATCGGTGAATGGCCGATTTGCCGACGAAAACGACATCACTGCTGTTGATTCGACGGAGTTAAAAATTTAGGTTTGGATTAGAGTTTGAATGTGGGCTTAAATAGTCAGGTGAGAGTCCAAAATCATGTCCAAGTTTTTGACAGAATCAGAAAACTGGACAACAGAGTTACCAACAACAAAGGAAGATGGAAGCTGAGATGTTATGCAAGGAGAAGAATAAATTATGGCTTCTGTCTTTTTGTCATTAAGTTTCAATTTGTTGAACGTCATCCAGGACTTGACATCACAGATGCACTCTTGCATCGAATTTATTGTAATCAATGTAATGCCAAGATCCTGTGGGTCAGAAGGTTTATGAAGTTGTCTATCGTCCGCAAAGGAATGATGTTTGACAGAAGTGATGCTGTCAAAAAGAGGGGATGTGTAGAGAACAAAGAGGACGGGACCCAAAACCGATCCTTAATAAGAAAGAAAGGAAGCAATGGCATCTTCTTTGTTGTATTTTTTATGCATAGCCAAATGTGCTGTATTGTGTCCCTTTTGTCTGTTTGGCACACAGATCAACTTTGTGGGCCTATGGGTGGCGTTATGCAGGGGGCAGGCTGCCACCTGCCAATGAAAAGGGTTGTCATACCAGTCTTATGAATGTTAAACCGCTAAGAGCTTTCCAATCTGTGTAATTGTATTGCTTAACATTTATACCACACACACAAACAACAAAAAACACGTCACAATGTTAATGAAGAGATAACACATCATTAGAATATTCAACACACCACTGGTCATATTAAGCAGTCGGGTTTATACAACTGTGTGTACATGAAAGCATCATAAAACTTAAAAGGAGCCATTCTAAACAAAAGTGTGTATCTGCTTCTGCTCTATCATTCAGGAAGACGCACATTTTCGCAACGGCACTGTGAGATTTACAAGGAGTGCGAAAAGAGGTCTAAAGCCAGTGCTGGAAACACATAATTAGTTGGCGGCTAGACATTAGTAAAAGACTGGAATAATCTTTTCCAGGAGGCAATGGAAGCCAAAACTATTGACACGTTTGTGTCAATGGTATCCCATCGCCAAGAATAGACATATCACCACTACAACCAAGAATAGACATATCACCACTACAACCTTCCATTTCCCCCTGGCCTATCACTTTATGATTCAGTAGTAGCTTGGACTGTTGTTGTTGTAGTTTCTTTTTAATTAATTTATTTTTTTTAAATGTAAATGGACTGGTGAAAGGTGTGCAAACAACCTTTTAAGTGCCAATGTAATCAGCAAGTATGATTGTGGGCGACTATGGAAAGACAAGAAGACAAGACAAGATAGTAGTATTAGTACTACTACTAGTACTACTTAGTAACTAGTACTAGTAGTGAATTACCCTAGTAGTAGTAGTAGTAGTAGTAGTAGTAGTACACTAATCTGTAACCATTCAGACTAATGAGAAACAAAAATTCAAACTTACTATCCATTCCAGGAAACGGCAAAGGCAGTGACCCCACCTGATTTTCTATTGCGATTTCGATATCAAAAGTCATATTTGACACTGGTGCAATGATTTCTTGCATGTTTAATCACTTAAATCCGCTTAACATCAATGCAAAAACCGGCACTAAATTGAAGTACTCTACAAGAAATATCTGTGAGAGTTGTCATTCGTGATGCTCACTTCCGCTCATATTTTGTACAATTCTCAAAAGGCTAAATGTCAGTATAGACCTATTATGCAACTCTTGGATAGGCCTGTGCGCAGTTTTAATTTCCACCCATTATTAAATAAAAGCAAATAAGAACACAGCAGTCTAGTGCGAAGGAAGTGACTTACTTCACGATGGATTGTCTATATTGTGTGAATCGAAATAGTAATAATTAAAGAGATGATTTGGGTGTTTCGTTTGGACCAACTTTTGAAACTAGACACAGAATGAATGAGATTTTCTTGAGAACTGACAAGGGCGAATATTTTCCTGGTGAAAATATTTGTGGGTTGGTAAATCAATTTGTGTGATTTGTTATTGAATGAATGTAGTCTTCTAAGTACTTGTTTTCTTTTTTCTTATAAATTGGCATTTTAGTTAGAACAAAATGGCTTGCACCGTATAGCAACCATTAAAGGCCCCCCTTATTCCCCCCCCCCCCCAACCTCCCCCCACCCAAATTGTTTACGGTATCCAGACCGACCCTAATTTTTTGTCTCGACCCTAAACTTTTTTTGGGGATCGTATAAAAAAAAGAAAGATAAAAGCCAAGAAATTGCACCCAAGGTGAAAAAGGTTCAGAAAAAAAAAAAAGTAAGACTGACCGACCCTATTTTTTTTTACTATGTTACCGTAAACAGACATGTTTGGGGGAGCAAGGAACAAAACAAACCAATGGAGGCAAGTTGCTTTAAACATCAAGAAAGGTAATTATCCTGCTCTCAAAGGTGGACAAAATGTGCGACATACTGCATGGTTTTCAATTCCATGTGCTTCTTTCTACTTGAGCTAAAGGAGCTCAAATGCAGTACAATTGCATCCATAAAGCCTGGTTCTCCTTTGGTAAAGGTCGATATATATAGATAGATAGATAGATAGATAGATAGATAGATAGATAGATAGATAGATAGATAGATAGATAGATAGATATAAACAAATGACAAAGGAGGAGGAACATAAGAAAATGGCATGGTATTATGAAGAAAATGGCATAATATTATGAAGAAAATGGCATGGTATTATGTTTTATATATATAAAAAAATATGAACTATTTTTTAAAATTAATTTTTACTACAGAAATACTTTTTAAAGTTTTAACTATTATTCAGCCTTTTTTTTTTTTTTTTAAATCTAATTCATATTTGTACTTTTTTAAAAGCCAAAGTTGCTGAGGTTCATCATTTTAAAAAACGTTTTCATTTTGCTTAATACTGTAGAGTGTAGGATAAAACTGAGAAAGAACAGGCACACAAACATTAGATTGATTTGATTCTTCAAAATGTTATTGTCTTCACCATATTGATATTAGATATCTCCCACCCTGAATAGAATAAACCCAACATTTCCTGGCGTGTCTAACAGGGGTGATGTCACACAGAAGTCACCGGCCAGGATGGAGGAACCTCACGTTACTACAGGTTCAACGACCCCGTGCACGGGGCCAAGGCGAGCCACACTGTACTCATGGATTTCGGCGGTGGCCAACAGCCTGGAGAGGATTGGGCCCTGCCAGGTCTTTCTTGCCCAAGACACACCGTATGATGAAAAGATCCACTCACTACATACCGAATCGGTCGTCGCCCAGGTCACCAAGGACCATGCCTTCCATTAACCACCAGAACGGAGGTGATAAGTGTGCTACTGATGGACAATTTAGCAGGATCCCCACTAGAGACAACATCATCAAAAGAAACCTGGAATGTCAGGACCCTAACTGCGGAGAGAAAATTAGAACTGGCCCACGAGCTGGACCACTATTGATGAAACATTTTAGGTATCAACGAACTGCGCTGGAAAGGCCTAGGTGAAACAACGAATGACAAAGGCCACAGAGATGACAGGCACGAACACGGTGTTGGATTCTTGGTCCACAAAGACATTATAGCCACTGTCATGGGTTGCCGCCCAGTCTCCAATAGACTCATTACCATCAGTCTGAGAGCAGTCCCCAGCAGTCGAGGATTTCTATGAACATCTACAGGTTGTCTTTGACCAAGTGCCGATGAAGGACTTAGTCATAGTGCAAGGCGACTGGAATGCCAAGGTTGGCCAAGATGCTCACCACAATTGGGGTGACACGTATGGACCCCACTGCAACAACAAGACAAATGACAGAGGTCTGAGACTCTTGGAGTTTGCCAGATAGAACAATCTGATACTGGCAAACACGCTTGGTCTCCACAAAAAAATCGAGATGATGGACATGGGGACAGTCACAGGAAAGGGGGGGGGGGGGGAGCATCACAACCAGATTGACCACATCATAGTCAAGACACGTTTCAGATCAAGCATCAACATTAGCAGGACAAGCACTTTTACAGGAGCAGACATCGGAAGTGACCACGATCTCCTGATGATGTCCTTCCGGCTCCACTTGAAGAGAGTAAACACAACAAAGTGCAACAGACTGAAGTTCGACCTGGACAAATTGCAAGACCCAGAGGTGGCAGAAATATTCCAAGCCACAATTGGAGGGAAATTTGCACCACTGCTCATTTTGAGAGCTGGTGAAGTAGATGTCAACATCATGACTACCACCTTCAATTCAGCTGTGACAGATGCCGCCACTGAGATCCTTGGCAAAGCACCGCCCAAAGAAGAAACCTTGGATCACACCTGAACTTTTGGACCTGGGTGACAAACAAAGAGAGATGAAAAAGAAAAAGAATATCTAACGAAAGCTGATGCCTACCCAAAAAATCAACAATGACATCCGAAAAGGCTTGTGCACAGCAAAGGAGAACGAAATAGAAGATCAGTGCTAGGAAACAGTCTGAACAAGAACAACAGGAAGATGGCCTACCAGACTGGGAAGCGGGTGACAAGTATTAAACAACCCAAGATCTCCATGATCCAAAGCAAGTCTGGCATATATGCCTTACAGAAAAACAAGAAATCATCACCAACAAAGAAGTCTGACAAACCATCACACAAGCCATTGGACAACACAACGACATGCTCACAGGGGTGATAAAACGGAAAATCCGATGATATGGCCACGTCACCAGAGCATCAGTTCTTGTAAAGATCATCCTGCAAGGCACGGTGCAAGGAGGTAGAAGAAGAGAAGACAGAAAAAGAGGTGGGAGACAACATTCGAGAATGGACTGGCTTGACACTGAGCGAAGCCACGAGGGTTGCTGAGGACAGAGAAAGATGGAATATGCTGGATAAATGATCATTTGTGGTGCCCAACGACCTGCGAGTTACTGGATAGGATAGGGTAAATCTCCCACCCCTATCCCCCACCCTCACCCACCCAAAAATTAGTGTTCTTTTGAAAATGCTTATTTTCTCAACTGTTTACTGTATGTGTCTGGAAATACATTTGAATGGCTTGCCATTTTGTTTTAATTTTTACTGTTGTCAGGGCTGTTTACCTGAACATTCAAACTCCAACAGAAGCTCACGGGGTGCAGCTGTCATTCAGTGGAAGAGAAACGGGTATGTTGTAATTACTATTTGATCAAAAGATGTTACACACTGTCTAAACATAATATTATAGGAGCAGGAATTATCAACATGTTGATCATGGGTCCTGAACATCAAGAAGCAGAAGTGAAATAGATCAGTCTTGATTTGACAGACCCTTATTATGTACACTTTGTATGGATAACTATTATTATTTGTGTAATTTATGACAGTTGTTCAGCTCTTTGTTGTTACAGTTTCATGTGAGTGTGATGTGGATGGACATAAAACGACACTGAGGGCATCACATGACTATGTTGACTATTCAAACACTGACCTATTCATTCAAGAAGGTAAGTTGTTTTAAATGTTTGTTATCCTTTGGAAGTTATGATGTACATTATTAAATCTATAGATATATTGCAAAGCAGAAATTCAAACTCTTTTACTAACAATGATACAATTTATTTTCGTTTTACTGTGAATTAATCAGTTCTTTCTTTTATAAAAATACATTTTTGATTTTGCAATGCTTCAGAGCCATTTGCACTGGGGAGCTACTGTTTTCCATTCCGACTACAATTGCCATACACAATACCAGGAAGCATTTCTGTTTGCAGCAGAGATCCTATTCAAGTCTGGTCAGCATGTATTTCTTGTACCATCACAGCAAATGTCATGGGAACAGATGCTATACAGGTACATTTAATAATTTTACAGGATAAAAGTACTATTATTATTATATAACTGAATAGTCTAAAATATAGTCACATATGCAACAACACCAACAAAAAACCAACCGAAAGCATATTTTTTCCATTTTATTGGGTTTTACATTTCTTAAAACATCTGAAACAAAGTGCAAACGATTTTAAAATGTTTGTTGTTGTAGAACTTGCTCTAAAACTTTGGTGTATTGTGTGTGTGTATGTTCGTGCGTGTGCGTGTGCTTACACTTCCAGTGCGTGCACAAATCAAGTAGCAGGAAAATGGGCCTGGCTGTTTATGAATCTGAAATGGCAAATTCACCCATGTACATAAAATCGGATTCATTGTCACTATGCAATCTTGGCAGTCAAGTACTTAATAAATATTACTATCGCTTCACCAAATAACTATCACGTCAGCAAGCCTAGAACACAGACAATTTTCACTGATGCACGAGCCGTTGAGGGAGGTAATAACTATTTTCTTTTTTGACTGTACGGTTTCATGCTACAGCATGACTTACAGCATAGTTAAGTTGCAATACAAATTCAGAAGATATTTCTTAGGTTGTTTTCAAACAATATTTGCAAAAAAGTTTATCTTTGACATCCCATTAACCATATTCCCAATAGGTGAAATCACAGTTTTATAAGGATTGTAGAAACATGTTTGTATGTTTATCATGAAGGCATTGAGCCACATAATTAAATGTGGCACATGAGTGCCCTCAGTATTTGGAAGTCGTCAAACAAAAATAAGTCATCTCCAAAATACTTTTTTTTCATGCAGTAATAATCCGAGCACCTTATCTGAGCATACTGGAAAGCATTCAGATGAACACAAGTAGTCTTTTTTTTACCAAAAGGATGAACTCCAAAAAGCTGTTAATGAAGATTTGTTGAACACCTACAGAGAGCATATGTGGATTTAACAGAGCATATGCATCCATAATTATGCAAGTCTTTGGGGGATTCACCCAGCATACATTTGAATGTTCTGCAGTTTCATAGAACAGGTAAAAGGAGGTAATATCTATTGGGTCAAAGGTATTCAGATTATTGACACAACATTCAAATGACATGTGCACTCACACCCCAAATCTCATATGTATAGCCCAAGTCATGATTGGGCTGGAATTACTACGAACTTTTTTCCACAAATCTGTGTATATTCAATTTCAAATCTTTTGTTGTTAGGTGTGACATGCTGCAAGTCTGTTTTGGGTGGCCAATTAATCAGTCAGCAGTTAATCAAATATGAATGAATCAGTGACTTGACAACTCATTTCTTTGGTTTGCAGGCTGAGCAAGATGTGGTGGTGTATGGGACAGATCAACAATCCATGGCAGATAACCACATGACCAAAGCACAAGAAATTTGTATTCCCTCTTCCAGTTTTTTTCGAAAGAACGTCTATATCACTGTTAAGTAAGCTGTACAAGTTTCACACTTCCTTTGATTTGGTTGTCTTTATAGCTTTCTGTAATGGAAAATTTTGTAAACTGTTGTTACATACTGTAAGTAACACTTTTGTTTGTTATGCAGACCTCTGGCCAACTTTGTACGTACAGGAGAAAGTGCCAAGCTGCGTATGGTAGTGACAAATGAACTCAAAGCTGCCAGCTGTTTCTTCATCCTGAGGGTTAGTACTGTTGGAAATCAGTAATAAACGAGTTTGAAGAGGTTTCTTTTGTAATGGTTGGCAGTAGTTCTATTCACGCATTTTCATGGAATATAAGGTAACTCAGGACAAAGCACCCCACTTAAGCAAGAAAGGTAATAGCTCCTCTGATTGAAGTAGTTAGCAGCTCAAAAATGGCTTAAACCATAGAAACATGTGAAAGCTATAAACTTTCACAAACATTCGCATATGGCAATACAATAAAATACACACACAGTTCAACAAGATATATTTAAAACTTGGCTTTCTTGCCCCAGGTATGGGGCAAAATGCCTTTCTCCAAGGAGTAAAGCACCTGCTATAGGCGTTTTGTCCCAGAAGTGCAGGCATTTTGACCCACCATTAAAATTATGAGAATTTCTTTTAAAAAAATAAAATAAATTTTTTTTAAAAAAATTTAAAAAAAATTTAGGTAATGAATTTATATATATATTAGGTTATGAATTCATTACCTAAATCAACTGGAAACATGAAATGACATAGGGGAAAACCCTTGAATATTGATGCTGATCTTTGCCGTTAACAAAACAAGAAGAAGGAAAAAGCAAACTGACCTTTATGTCAACAAATGTACTGCTAAAGAAGAGGAAAACATCTCAAACAAGTTATTATCAAGTCATGCCCTGCCACTCATGAGGAAAATCAACTTTAAACGTATTGTTCTGTCATAATGAGTAAAATCAACTAAAACAAATTGTCCTCAAATGCCATTTCATTAAGATCACAATGTTTAACAGCCTTCAATTTATTTTTAGAGAGAGAGAGAGAGCATGAGGCTGTGGATACTGTGACTGAGTGTGTGAAATTTTGCAAGAAAATTATTATTCCCTCGAAACGAGTGAAAGTTTTCCCAAACACCAACCATGGTTTTCCGGGTCTCTGAAGGCAAGACTGATGAAAAGAAAATTGTGTTTCAGACCGCGGACTGAGCTGAGCATCAGCGCATGCAATGTAAACTGTGAAAGAGATTAAAGAAACAGAGTATATAGAGAGTAAGTCAAACATTAGCTTGTTGCATGGTGAGGGGACCAGATGCTTACCAGTCAAACGAAAGCAATTCTCTCCCTCTTGATGAGCAAGCGCCAATTTTGAGAGGGATGTGATTGGCAGAGCTCTCGTCGAGGCCACTTACTCCGCTGCCTGAATATTACTATTAGGAAAGCCACTGGTCCGGACGCCTTCGGCAGCCACCTCCTGAAGATATGCACTGTTCAACTGAGTCTTTTCACCTGGTCACTTAAAGATTGCATTGTCCCTGACTCTTGGAAAACCTCTACCATCTATTCTGTACCTGAAACCCATAGACCCAAGACTTTCAATTACTACCGATTGGTTGCTTTGACTTCCATGGTCATTAAAAATGCCTTGAACATATTATTCATTTTCATTTCCTTTCTCATACAATAACATTTCACGACCCTTTACAGTTTACCTCTCAAAGAAACCTTGGAATTAAAATGCTGTTCTGACTTTTTCACCAAATTCTTTTTAATCTTGAAAAACTGTGTTTCTTTGTCCGCATTCTGTTTGCTGATTTTTATTCTGCTTTCATTACTTTTCAGCGCCACCTCATGGCTCAGAAGCTTCTGGCCTTGAATGTAACCCTGAGACTTGTTCTCTTGATTGTTAGCTTCCTCGTTCAAAGAACTCAGTCTGTCCGATGTCAGGCCGCTATCTCTTTGCCAAAGACCATGTCCACCAGCATGCCTCAAAAAACTGTTCTCTACTGTACTCTTCACTCTACACTAATGGCTGTCAAAGATCCACCTCAACTCCCATTATTAAATACTCTGACGACTCTGCCATTGAAATCTTCCAATTCTGATTCTGCCTAATTCTCTCAAGCACAACGTATCAGCGCCTGGTGTGAACAGATCTTTCTTGATCTGAACGTCAGTAAAACCAAAGAAATTATTATTGACTTTAGGAACAACACTCTTCCAACATTTCCTGAAGCGCATCACCAAAGGCACAGTCAGTGACCTTCGTTTCGCGTATGATATTGATGTATTGGCTGGATAGGAACAAGAACAGTCGTTGGGCCTGTGCCTTTGTGATCTGCAAGGGTATCTGACATGATGCACTGTAAGAAGATTTTGAAGAGTGTTGGAGAGAGTACCGGCACCCTTGACGCACGATTGTTGTTCTGCCTCAACTTCTTCTCTGAGAATTGGAAGGATTTCTTCTTCTTCTCTGTTCTGGGAACAAGCTAGAACTAATGAGTCTCAGTTTGTGTATGGTTGTAAAGGTCAGAGGAGTACTCTGTCCATCTATCCAAGACTTCTTGTTCTTCTGTAAGGCATATGCCAGACTTGCTATGGATCATGGAGACCTAGGGCTGTTTAAATCTTGTCAGCCGCTTCCCAGTCTGGTAGGCCATCTTTCTGTTGTTCTTGTTCAGACTGTCCTATATTTCCTTGCACTGATCTTCTATTCAGTTCTCCTTTGCTGTGTCTTTTTGCTGGGCCTTTTTGATGTCATTGTTGATTTTTTGGTAGGCATCAACTCCTTGTGAGGTGTTCTTTTTCTGTTTGATCTCTCTTCGTTTGTCACACAGGTCCAAAAGTTCAGATGTGATCCATGGTTTCTTCTTTGGGAGGTGCTTGCCAAGGATTTCAGTGGCGGCATGTGTCACAGATGAGTTGAAGGTGGTGGTCATGATGTTGACATCTACTTCACCAGCTCCCAAAATGAGCAGTGGTGCAAATTTCCCTCCAATTATGGCTTAGAATATTTCTGTCACCTCTAGTAACCACAACTCGAAGCAAGTTTCAGAATCGCTGAAGTGTTGACTTTGCAAAATACTGGATTAATGGTGCACCTCTAACATTTAAAATCAATGAAACCCCCAGAATTTCCCTACCTCCTGTTCTGGTCTCTCCAGATTTGAAAAAGACACTCTTTGTAACAAAATGACAAAAGCAAAACGTCATCTGGCTCGCTGTATAACATAACTTCTGAGAAACAAGGGGTGGGCGTTTGACCTCGACTAGGTATATTACCCTGAGTTATCCTACCCTCAATGCCTTCTCTTCGGAATAAAAAACTGAGTATGTTCATTTTTTTATGATCAGTATTGTACATGATCAGTTTATGATATGACAGACTTTTAGCCTAAGGAACGCCATGCCCGTGTTTGTACAGTAATCAAGTGACACTTGAGTGTTAGCTGACAGTTATGTTCAATCAGTCTCAACATTTAATGCTAAGATGTTTTTTTTGTGTGTTTGTGTGCAGTTGGTGAGGCTGCTGACACTGAGAATTCCTTACAAATCACGCAAAAAAAATGAAGCATCTGGAGAAAGTGAAGTTGAAAAAAATTCTGGTTTTGGCACCAAAGATGCTGATTACACAAAATCAATACAAGTGGAAGGGGGACCAAAAATCATTCGAGAAATGCGAGGAGACCTTTCACAGCACAGCAGTTTCAGATTGAACAGGTTTGATCGACAGTCAGTTTGATAATGTTACATCATTTGTGTTGAGATGTATCTTTGTTACACTCGATGATGGTGTCTTTCTATCAGTAGTTGATTCAGCCCCAATGCTGAAGTCCTGATGAAGTGTAACTCGGATTCGTTTATCCACGCAACCCGCCACAGAGTTGTCGTATGAAGTTTTCAAATTTTATTCAGAGTTCATCAACAACTGCATACAATCGCCTTTTCACTTTCTCTTCCCTCACACAGAGCATCGAATATATAGTTTTTCTCTACTCCAGAACACGGTGGAACGATCGAGTATGACGCAATTATAACCCATCACAAAATAAATTCGTCATGACTGTCTTACGTCATACAACATTCTTTTCAGTCCAAGAATTTTCTCAGCTGTCTACATTTATCGCGAAGTTTCGATTGACAGTAAACAAGCAAATCTAGAGAATTCTCCAATAATATCGACCAACTAAAATTACCAACGTTATACAAAGTTTCTTCTAACAACAACGCAAACTCAAATCAAAGGTAAATACACTCTATTATTGAATACTATGCAAAGCGAAACGATTAGATCTATCGTGCGCGTTTCAGACATACTATCCTTCGCATTTCAACGTAACAATCTTGTAGGGAACACAGGGTTTCAGAACTATTATTTTTAATTTAAATTGTTTTGCAATTAATTGAGTTGTTTTCATCTGTTTGTTGTTAGAAAATCAGATTTGTGTTGCTAAAACAATTGAGTGTTTTCTCTGTTGTGATATTTGCAGTGGAGGAGGCCTGGACAACCTAATGTTTCCATTAAAGGATGCAGAAGGGAAGAATGTGATACCTAGTGTTATTGGCAAATATATGCAGGTATTTTCAGTTATTGTACATTTATCACACATATTGTCACAGTACAAAACTCTTCTTTTTTAATACATGCTATGTAATACTGTTTTTTTTTAAAATGAATTTACTAGCACATTAACTGCACATGCAATGGTATATTGTACTTGAGAAAAGAGGATAAATGGAGGTCTAGTTGGTGTACACATGCATTCTGTCACATACTTTATAGATCTTGATGCTCATTTACTAGGTGTGTGATTGCCAGATATGCCAACAACAGATTGCCAGATATGCAAGCACTTCTCTCTGTACTCTCAAAATCTCAAATACGGCTGAAGTGATTTTGTTGAGTTCTGGTATACGGCTACTTCAAATCAAGGGCCATTCTTCAGTAGCAGCTAGTCTGGTTGTTATACAGTTGGTTGGTCCATCGCTCTGAATTTCACTTTTTTTGTTTAAAACACACTTTTGGCTTTGTCTCAAGTATAACTGAACCGAAATTTATCATTTTTTACTTTGTGCATACTTTAAATACTGCTAAGTATGCTGGATCATTCATATTTGTACTTTCTCAACCGTCAAGGTCATTGGGCTTCACCATTTTCTAAACACCTTGTGTGTTGTAGCTAAAAAATTAGCTGATCCGATTTTGATCATTTTTGGCTTGCAGAAAGTTAGTATAGAGTGTCATTCCATTTTTCTGTTTGCTTTTTAAAGATAAAGTTACAACACCACAAAGAAACTTTGTTGAAAATACTTATTTTACCAGCTATATATGTGATTGTCTGGAAACACATTTTCATTGTATGTATGTGTGTGTGTGTGTGTGTGTGTGTGTGTGGGTGTGTGTTGGGGTGTGTGTGTGTGAGTGTGTGTGTGGCTTTGCAGTGTGAGTACAGCCTGGAAGTCAGTCTCCAAATGGGAGATAAAATCC
Organism: Oncomelania hupensis; assembly: GCA_036898135.1. Taxonomy (NCBI): domain Eukaryota; kingdom Metazoa; phylum Mollusca; class Gastropoda; order Littorinimorpha; family Pomatiopsidae; genus Oncomelania; species Oncomelania hupensis. The sequence goes on along the minus strand of CM072512.1, from coordinate 71,340,824 downwards.
AAACTATATCATGTCCAATTCCTGGAATATTGCCTGAAGAAAATACCCAGGTAAGCAAAAATTACAGTATTTAAGTGTAGTGTACAATAGATAAATTTGTATAGCAAAAACAGTTATTTAGACACTTTATAAAAAGCATTTAATATAATAATACTACAGTTGATTTATATAGCGTGGTACCCCAACAGACATGGGCTCGCCACGCTTTACAATGCACTAAAAAGCAATAATATTAAAACAAAATAAAATATGTAAAACAAAAACATGCCTAGTAAAAAAACTGCTAAACCAGGAGTATGTACATTAATTAACAGTAGACACACACACACACACACACAGACGCATGAGCGCCTGGCCAAAGTACATGTCCACAATAAAAACATTCATTATCACATCATTTAACAAAGCAAAACAACTAAAAAAAATTATACACCTTAAAAACAAAACATAAGATTGTAAACATTTCTTAAGACAGTAAAATACAATGAAAGGACATGAATCACAACATTAAAAAGGACTGGACTCAACTAAAACAGATACATTTCACTAAACTAGTGTTATAAAAGAACTTGGACGACATTGGTACATTTACCATAATTAATAGAAAAAAATCAGTTTCCATGTACAGTTTTCCCTTATGGGGAAAATTTCATGTTTAAATTAGTGTCTTAATGTTTGGAATTATGTTTTTTATAACAGAAAGTAGAAGTAGATTAGAAGTAGAAATCTTTGATAACATTTTTCACAAATTGGTAAGGTTGACAGGTACTTATTTCAAACTGGCATAACTCTACCATACTTTTTGGAGTACAATTATAAAACATGCCATTGCAAACTGCGAAGTCTCTGTTTAAGAAAATGTAAATATCTCGGAAGTGAACGTAAATCAAGTCACATATTGATTTTGTGATGAGTGCTTATTAATTACGTAAAATAAAATAAAAATTAATAGTGATCAAAACATTTGTAAAGTGTTGCACAGAAAACCAGCACACAATATATAGCTGGCTCTGGTAATCAACAACAGTGGTGTACTGAGTACCAGAGTAGAGAGGAGGGGGGTGAGATAGCAGTCTGTAATGGGACACATAACAAAACAACCACAAAACTGGCCTTAACAATCCATTGACTGATTAAGATAGAAGATAAAAATAATTTCACCTCTGTGATTTCTTTTTTCCATATTACATTTTTACTCTGTAACCTTCTGTACATGCATACACCCTAACAATTAGTATTTGAGTTATCAGTTGTCATATTCAAACAGTGATAAACGAAGAGATGAAAAAGAAAAAAAGAACACCTCAGAGGGAGCTGATGCCTACCGAAAAATCAACAATGACATCCGAAAAGGCATGTGCACAGCAAAGGAGAACTGGATAGAAGATCAGTGCCAGGAAATAGAGAACAGTATGAACAAGAACAACAGCAAAAAGGCTTACCAGACTGTGAAGCTGCTGACAAGTGTTAAACAGCCCAAGGTCTTCATGATCCAAAGCAAGTCTGGCATATGCCTTACAGAAGAACAAGAAGTCTTGGACAGATGGACAGAGTACTGCTCTGACCTTTGCAACCACACACCAAACGGAGACCCATCAGTTCTAGAATGTCCAGAGAACAGAGAAGAAGAAGAAATCCTCCCAATTCTCCGAGAAGAAGTTGAGGCAGCAGTGCAATCGCTGAAGAAGGGGAAATCAGCGGGAGTGGACAACATACCCGCAGAACTGCTTCAAGCAGGAGGAGAAGCGATGATTGATGCACTCACCATTATCTGTAACAAGATCTGGCAGAGTGGGGAGTGGCCTACACCATGGACCAAGTCGCTTGTCATCAGTCTTCCCAAAAAAGGTAACTTTCATGACTGTGAAAATTACCGCACCATCAGAATCATCAGCCATCCCAGCAAGGTCCTCCTGAAAATAATACATGTACTCAACAGGTTGAAACCCCAAGCTGAACAAATCATAGCTGAAGAGCAAGCAGGATTCAGGGCAGGGCGAAGTACCACTGAACAGATTTTCAACCTCAGAATAATCTGTGAGAAATACCTACAGCACCAACAACATCTATATCATGTGTTCATAGACTTCAAAAAGGCGTTTGACATAGTCTGGCATGCAGCTCTGTGGGCAACATCAGCCCTAAAATTACTGAAGTCATCAAAAGCCTGTATGACAAGGCTACCAGTGCAGTCCTCCACAACAGCGCCATCGGAAACTGGTTCAGAACAACAATCGGTGTGCGTCAGGGATGCCTACTCTCTCCAACATCTTCCTAGAGCGCATCATGTCAGATGCCCTTGCAGATCACGAAGGCACAGTCAGCATAGGGGGAAGAGCAATCTCCAACCTTCGTTTTGCAGATGACATTGATGGATTGGCTGGAGAGGAACAAGAACTTGAACAGCTGGTACAGAGGCTTGACACCACCTCCAGAGCCTATGGAATGGAAATAAGTGCAGAGAAGACCAAAATGATGACCAACAACACCAATGGCATCAAACCGGACATCAAAGTCCAAGGCCAATCCCTCAACACAGTGCATAGCTTCAAATATTTAGGAGCCATTGTATCAGACAATGGGTCCCGACAGGAAGTCCTCTCCAGAATTGCACAAACAACTGCTGCCCTGGCGAGGTTGAAGCCAATTTGGAAAGACAGGACCATCAGTCTACATTCCAAGGTAAGGCTGCTACGCTCCCTTGTCATCTCCATCTTCCTATATGCTTGCGAAAAATGGACCCTCACAGGAGATCTCCAATGAAGAATACAAAGCATGGAGATGAGGTGCTACAGAAAACTTCTGGGCATTTCCTATACCCAACAAATCACCAACGACGAAGTCCGACAGACCATCACACAAGCCATTGGACAACATGATGACCTGCTCACAGTGGTGAAAAAACGGAAACTCCGATGGTATGGCCACATCACCAGATCATCAGGTCTTGCAAAGACCATCATGCAAGGCACAGTGCAAGGAGGTAGAAGAAGAGGGAGACCGAAAAAGATGTGGGAGGACAACATTCGATAATGGACTCTCCCCGGTACTTGAGAGACATTTGTCCCTACCCACAAACCCTCAAGGCGCCTTCGCTCCTCTTCCCAGTTTATGTTATCCGTTCCAAGTGTGGATGGTCACAGGAAGAGGCGCTTGGGTCACCGCTCCTTCTTCCACTGTGGCCCGCATTGTGGAACACTCTCCCCCAGGACTTGAGAGTCGTAGAGACACTGGATTCTTTCAAGAGGCGTCTGAAGACGTATCTTTTCTAACTATTTTTGAGTGAGAGAGAAGTTCTTCTTTTTTTTTCTTCACCCTTTTTCCCCCAACCCCCTGCGCCCTGAGCATGCTGCCAGCATGGATATGTGCGCCATACAAGTGGACATCATCATCATCATGGACTGGTTTGACACTGAGCGAAACAATCAGGGTTGCTGAGGACAGGGAAAGATGGAGTACGCTGGTTAAACAAAAATCTGTGGTGCCCCTACGACCTCCGAGTTACGGGATAGGATAGGATAGGATAGGATAGGATAGGATATTCAAAAATAATTATTATTACTGAAATGGACTAAAGTATTAGGGGTCTTTCGGAACGGTGAAAGTGAAAGTGATTGTGTGTTCGTTTCGTCCAACGAGAGGCACGCCGCTGATTCTTACGCCGCGTTACGAAACGAAACGAACGTGTTTCTGTGCGCTTTCGATTCCAGCACCTAGTTTCGTTGTGATTATTATGCCTACGTAAGGCTTCTTCTAACAAATCATGATTTGACACGAATGTAACGATTAGGTTGAACTTTAAAGATGGATTAGTGCTCTAACATTGAAGATATTTTACATTCTAGCTTCGAGTTTCATTTTTGTCACATAAAACAGTTTTTGGACTGCTGATTGGTGATACAGAATAGATAGATTCTAGACAGCCATGACGGCATGAGGGTTTGGGCACTCTTTTCAGTAGCTCGTTTGAAAATACGTTTTAAGTCTGAGACAGAGTTTTTACTTCTAAAATGGTTGAGTAATGTACCATATACAAATTCAAATCATTTTTGGACATTTTACAAACGATTTAATAACCAAAATGTACTCACGAACATTAGTTCGTGGAAAACCTGATTTCCACGAAGTTTTATTCGTTGTGGTAGGCAGACTTCGTGACCTTTCACCACGGGAAGTAAAAGCATCACATAAATTGCTGTCGTCACAACAATAAGTAGTCCCGATTCACATTCACTTTCACTTTCACCCGCTTCCGAAAGATCCCTACTAGAGTTATTATAGTTGTCATACTCAAAAATGCTTTGTGTCCTACTTATTAAATGTAATTGTGGTGAATATGATGAAAGGCATGATTCCAATCTTATCTATTCTGTGTTGCTTGCATTTTGTTCCATTTAGAATGACATTTATAAGCACTTCATTCTTCACAGGTGATTGTTATAAGGGAATTTAATTTGTTAAACATGTATGTGTATGTTAGTAGTATGATGATTTTTATGGTTTGATTAATTAATTAATTAATTTGGAAAATATCTATGATGTGCGCGTGGTAGATTTTGTAAATTGTTTATGTCACGTCAGTACAACTTATGTTAATCTGATGAATAAAAATTGATACAACAACAAAAAGCATTTAGAATGGTTGATATCAATCTTGTAAACATATTTATCTAGTAGCACTTGTACACATTTACTATTTATTGTTCCATCATCAGTGTTTTATCATTTATTCTGAGTTTCCTTTGCCAATAAATTTGATTTTAGTGGTCAGCGTGGCAAACACTATCCTGGATGAAGAAGTCTCAAGTCAAACTCAGCTCAAACCCTACACCTATCTCTCCACCTCATCAGCTGCTTGGTAAGTATAATTGATCACACTCTCTCAACATGGTGCATTACAGATAAAATTAAATTAGAATTTCCCATATTTCTCAAAGAAATGGTCCTTGCGCCAGTTTTAAGGGGTTCTTTTTAGAAATCCGTTTCCCTTGTGATGCTCAGTCCTTTCAGTGGCTGTACCATTTTTCTTTTTTATATTTCCAGACTGAATTAATTGATGCATGTGGGCCCCACAGGTCTGTGAATGTTGTTGTAGTACATTCTACTATCATGTTGTTGTTGTTGTTGTATCAAATTTTATTCATCAGATTAACATAAGTTGTACTGATATTCTACTATCATTGTCTGTTCCTAAGCTAGGTAAGGCTGCTGCGCTCCCTTGTCATCTCCGTCTTCCTATACGCTTGCGAAACATGGACCCTCACAGCAGATCTACAACGAAGAATACAATGCATGGAGATGAGGTGCTACAAAAGACTTCTGGGCATTTCCAATATCCAGCACATCACCAACAACGAAATCCGACAGACCATCACACAAGCCATTGGACAACATGATGACCTGCTCACAGTGGTGAAAAAACAGAAACTCCGATGGTATGGCCACGTCACCAGATCATCATGCATTGCAAAGACCATCCTGCAAGGCATGGTGCAAGGAGGCAGAAGAAGAAGGAGACCGAAAAAGAGGTGGGAGGACAACATTCGAGAATGGACTGGCTTGACACTGAGCGAAGCCATGAGGGTTGCTGAGGACAGAGAAAGATGGAGTACGCTGGTGCCCCTACGATCTTCGAGTTATGGGATAGGATAGGATATAGGAGGCTCTGCATCAGACCTGAATTTTCTTCTGGCACTCTGTATATTAAAACAACAAATGGAATTCCAGCTTCCTGCATAGCCGCATGCACCTATGTGTTACACTCAGCTCGATGTTGGTGTTTTCTATCAGTATCTGATTCAGCCCCTATGCTTGAATTCCTGATAGTTGTGTAACTCAGATTCGTTTATCCACGCAACCCGTCCAAACAGCATACAAGTCACGAAGTCGGCGTATGAAGTTTTCCACTTTTATTCAGCACACACCAACAACTGCATACAATTCTCAACCCAACTCAACAACTTTCACAGCAACTCTCCTGCTTCACTATCAACAACAACACTATCAACAACAATCTCGGCACACGATTAAATAACCTCTCTCTTTTCTCGAACAATTTGGTATATGGTAGAAATGACGTACTGCCACCAATCGAACTAAAGATCGTCATCACTGACTTACGTCATACATTATTATCTCTCCTTCCCGAACGTCCTCTTGCCTCGACATGCATCGGGAAATTTCTATCGAGAGTAAACACGCAGATCCAGAATATTCTACATCAATATCGACTAACGCAAATCATCAACGTTATACAAAGCCTCTCCTAACAACAATGCAAACTCAAATCAAAGGTAAATAAACTCCATTATTGAATACTTTGCAAAACGAAACGATTAGATCTATCGTACACGTTTCCGACGTACTACCATTCGCGTTTCAACGTAACATCCACTCAAGAAGAAATTTACCTAATTTCTTTCAACAACGTTGAAACGTAATGCACAAACAAAGTACAGAATTAAGACTTATTTCAGCCTGTCTGAACACTATCAACGTTCTCAGTTCATTCACACAGAGTCAATGGTTTTCATCTTCAAATCTGTCTGGATATTGTCAATGTTCACAGTTCATTCACACAGACTGAGAGTCAAAGTTTCTCATCTGCAAGTCTTTCTGGATACTGTCAATGTTCACAGATCATTTACCCAGTCAACGTTTTTCATTTTCAAGTCTGTCATTACCAGTATTCTTAGTTCGTCCACACAGTCAATGTTCTTTCGTTCGCAAGGAATCGACGCCCTCGTCAGTTGCGGTCGTCATCGGCCCAGGGTCAAAGACGATGATCACGTGGGCTTCCCTGGAATCAGTGCGTCCTCCGTTGTCTCCTTCTTCCATCGGATGTCCGACGCAGTCGACGTTGTCAGCTCCCAGAATGCATTCGCTGGGTCTCACGGTCAGGTTGGCTTCTGCGAGACGGTGGAACAGCTCCCTCAAGGTCTGCAGATGCTCCTTCCAGGTCTGGGTGTGGACTTCATGTTCGACCAAAGTCGTAGAGCCTGGGACATCGCTGAAGTTGTGGGGAAACTCGCCCATAAGGTCCTTGAGCTCCATCTTTTGACCTTCCGTCAAGCGTGGTCCTAGCTTAACATCATTGATGCCTTCTTTGCTATGGAAGTCTCCCAGTTCCAACAGTTCTTCGCTGTCAAAGCTGTCGTCGGTCACAGCTGCTGTTGCTGCATGTACAGTCTCTGGCGGCCTCTCCACGTACAGCTTAAGGAGGTTGGCGTGGTATATTTTGGAATGCTGGCCGACCTTCACCTTGTAGTCATTGATCCCCACCACGGTCTCCACTTCGTACGGGCCTTTCCACTGCATCAGCAATTTATTATGTTCAGTAGGTAGCAGCACCAGCACTTTGTTGCCAGGTTTGAACTTCCTGTTCACAGCCCTACGATCATAGTAGTGCTTTCCACAGTCCTGGGACTTCTTCAGGTTTTCTCTGGCTATCTCCAGAGTCTGCTCCAGCTTCTCCCGTAGCTCAAACACGTACTGGTAGCTGTTCTTCACCTCTGGGGTGTCTACTTCTTTCGTCCACAGTTCTTTCAGGATGTGCATCGGCCCTCTGATGGTTCTTCCGTACAGCAGCTCGAACGGAGAAAAGCCGGTGGACTCCTGCGGCACTTCTCTGTAGGCGAACAGTAAGGCGTTGATGTAACGATGCCATTGTCTGGGCTGCTCGCTGCACAGTTTCTTCAGGGTGGACTTCAACGTAGCATTAAACTTTTCGACAAGCCCGTTGCACATTGGATGGTAGGGTGTCGTAGTCAAATGCCGGATGCTCAGCAGTCTGTTGATCTCCTTCATGCAGTCAGAGACGAACTGCGTCCCGAGGTCTGTCAGAATTTCTTCGGGCACTCCAAGTCTACTGAACATGTCCACCAGTGCCTCTGCCAGTTTCAGTGTCAATCTTCTTCAGTGGCACTGCTTCTGGGTACCGAGTCGCATAGTCCACTAAAGTCAGTACCCACCGATGACCTTCTTCACTCGAAGGTCTTATTTCGCCGATTAAGTCTAAGGCCACCCTCTTGAAAGGTCGGTCGATCAGAGGCATCCTCTGCATAGGCACTTTCGGGACCCTTCCTCGAGGTATGGTCTTCTGGCAAATGTCACATGATCGGCAGAAACGGCTGACGTCCGCATGAAGTCCTGGCCAGTAGAACACCGCCTGGATTCTGTCTGACGTCTTCCTGATGCCTAGGTGACCTCCCATGATAGAATCGTGAGCTACTTCCATCACTTGGCGCCTTAGGGGTAACGGTACCAAGACTTGACGTAGTGGTTTACCTCCGTTGACCCTCGGGTGCTGGAAGATTCTGTACAGGATCTTGGCCTTCACCTCAAAATAGACCGTGCCACTGCCCTTGTTCACGTGGTCTTGGCGGTTCCTGTACTTGTTTAAAGTGCTATCAGCTTCCTGGAGCTGGATCAGCTTATCTCTGTCCACGATGGCAGCTTTGGAGTTGTCGGCGACCTTCAGTGGCGTAGACACCTTGTCTCTCTTGGCCTGGGCCCTGGTAGTAACAGCACCGACGATCTCTGGTCGGCCGGGCTGAGCCGGAGTAGCCACATTGTCCCGTAGCAGCTCTGAAAGGTCTCCATCGGGAAATGGCAATGGATCCTCCTCCACAACTTCGACGTGTTGGGTTGAGGCAGAACTCCACTCTGGATCGGGGTCGTCGGGTCGTCTCGCGCCGTCGATATTCCCGATCATCAAATCATACAGCGGCTTCTTCAGGCAAACCGCTTCGACTTCGCCTATGTAGAAAGGGGTGTTGACATGAATTTTTGCAACTGGCGCTTTCACACATTTGCTGTCGGCCATAAGTGTCCATTTTGAATCGCCAGTGAACTGTTCTTTAGCGATTAGGTCTTCTCTGACGATGACCCCACTACAGCCAGAGTCTCTTAGAACAGTCACTTCATGATTTCCGACGCGTCCCTTTGAAACAGGCATGTTCTGGACGGTCACAGCTGCGCTGGCGACGACGGGGATGGATTTTCCGTTGGCAAGGAGAAGTTGGCCATCGGTCATGCACTCTTGCACGTCCGCAGGGGTAGCTGTGCGCTCGGTCTCACTCGGAAGAATGACGCTCCCGCCGCACACTTGATGGTCAGATCTACTGGTTTGCCGTTGATTGGAGAACCGCCTCTGCCGGTTGCCCGCCGCTGAATTGTCCATACTGCTCCGCTGTCCGCTACTTTTGTTTTGAGGACAGTTAGCCGCTCTGTGGTCTGTAGCGTTGCAGGTGAAACAGCCCCTTGAATGCCCTTCCCTGGGAGGAGGCGTGGAGTCTGTCTGTCTCTGGCAGGTCTGGCTTCCCTGGATCTGGTTCACATGGTTTCCAGTCTTCTGAAAATGTTTCGTCGCGCTGGGTGGCCCCAGGGTTTTCCCAGAGATATCTTTCAGCAGCCTCAGTCACATCTTTAAGCGTCTGCAGCTTTTGTTCTTCCAAGTGGATCGCGAGGTCCTTAGGGCAGGCGTTGAGTAATTGTTCCCTCACGATCAGCTCATGGAGACTCTCGTAAGTCTTCCCTTTGCCTGATAATTCCACCCACTTGTGTAGATATGATGACAGGCGCTCCACAAACTGCTTTGGCGTCTCGTCTGAAAAAGGCCGGCATTCACGAAAGCGTTTACGGTAGCCCTTTTCTGTAAAGTTGTAGCACTGCAATAGGTCCGCTTTCAAAACGTCGTAGTCTTTGGCGTCATTATTCGACAGTCTACTGTAGACATCGAGCGCCTTCCCCGTCAGTAGTGCGCTGAGTATGATCGCCCAGTCTTGACGTTGCCATTTAGCGCTTTCGGCGAACTGTTCGAACTTCGCCAGATAGCTGTCGATCTGGTCCTTTTCGTCGACGAACACTGGCAATTTTGGAGCCTTGTGGTCGCTGACGACTTGTGGCGCATGCTGATTGTTTTGGATACGCGCCAACTCCAGCTGGTACTGACGATCAGCTTCTAGTCGTCTTTCTTCCATCTCTCTTTCTTCTCGGCGTCGCTGCTCTTCTGCTTCTCTTTCTTGACGCCGCTCTTCTCTTTCTTCTCGGCGACGCTGCTCTTCTTTTTCTTGACGCCGCTCTTCAATTTCCAGACGCTTCAGTTCTAATTCTCTTTCTTTTTCTTCACGCAATATTCTCTCCTGGAATTTGACGTACTCCGTCAGCTGTTTGCCTTTTAGATTTAGTTCAACCCCTTTCTGCCAGAGGACCGCCTTCTTGATGCTTTTCTGGAAAGTTCTTTTCTGGAAAGTTCTTTTCTGGAAAGTTCTTGACTGGAAGGTTCTTTACTGTGCTGTACCTTTCTAGACTGTTCTAGAACAGCACGCTTTCTGCAGTAGCGCTGATGCTTGTCACTAGTCGCCTTCGTTGACGCAGGCCCCGCTGTCCTCGTCGCGTATGCGACGCTGCACCACGCTGGTGTTGATGTACACGCTCCTGTGCTGAAGTAGACTCGACGTCCGCACGTCGCTCTCTCTAATACTGGCGATGTAGCTCCGAGACTGTCCCTCGACGTAGTCCTGCGGCAGCCACGTAGTCCCGCTCTGTTGTTCGCTCACGAAGCAACTCTTCGGCGACTACACGCCCTTGCAGTCAACCCGAACCTATCGGATGTAGTCCCAGTATGTTGGCCCCTCTCGACGCAACTCGTTGGCGGCTACCCTCGATGACTGCCTCTCGTAACGTTGACTCGCTTGTTGTAGCAGTTGAACCCTTGGCTATGGCGTGAATCGCGGCTTGACCCCCAAAATGTTACACTCAGCTCGATGTTGGTGTTTTCTATCAGTATCTGATTCAGCCCCGATGCTTGAATTCCTGATAGTTGTGTAACTCAGATTCGTTTATCCACGCAACCCGTCCAAACAGCATACAAGTCACGAAGTCGGCGTATGAAGTTTTCCACTTTTATTCAGCACACACCAACAACTGCATACAATTCTCAACCCAACTCAACAACTTTCACAGCAACTCTCCTGCTTCACTATCAACAACAACACTATCAACAACAATCTCGGCACACGATTAAATAACCTCTCTCTTTTCTCGAACAATTTGGTATATGGTAGAAATGACGTACTGCCACCAATCGAACTAAAGATAGAACTATGAAGCATAATTTTTTTTTTTCTTTTCTTTTTTTTTTAAATCAAATTAATTAGCGCGCACACACCACCACCACGTTAATAGCCATCTATGGCTCCTGTGGTGTTTTCTGCCAACAACATCATCGGCAGTATCCAGATCCAGATCCAGATCCAGATCGTCATCACTGACTTACGTCATACATTATTATCTCTCCTTCCCGAACGTCCTCTTGCCTCGACATGCATCGGGAAATTTCTATCGAGAGTAAACACGCAGATCCAGAATATTCTACATCAATATCGACTAACGCAAATCATCAACGTTATACAAAGCCTCTCCTAACAACAATGCAAACTCAAATCAAAGGTAAATAAACTCCATTATTGAATACTTTGTGCAAAACGAAACGATTAGATCTATCGTACACGTTTCCGACGTACTACCATTCGCGTTTCAACGTAACACTATGTTAATAATTGGAGAAAAATTCAGAAATACAAACAAGCGATCATGTCTGTTGGTTGTTCCCTCCGTACTTTGCATGCTATATCTCAATAACCACTGGACAGGTTTTGTCAAGCATTCATAGGAACATTACCTAGGTTAGCAGCCAGCTTCCCATTGCCATTGCATTTTCTCCACATCAGAGGTCACGTTGCTATCCTATCCCGTAACTCGAAGGTCGTTGGGGCACCACAGATGATTGTTTAACCAGTGTACTCCATCTTTCTCTGTCCTCAGCAATCCTCATGGCTTCACTCAGTGTCAAGCCAGTCCATTCACGAATGTTGTCCTCCCACCTCTTTTTTTGGTCTCCCTCTTCTTCTGCCTCCTTGCACCGTGCTGTGCAGGATGTTCTTTGCAAAGCCTGATGATCTGGTGACATGGCCATACCATTGGAGTTTCCGTTTCTTCACCACTGTGAGCATGTCATCGTGTTGTCCAATGGCTTGTGTGATGGTCTGTCGAACTTCGTCGTTGGTGATTTGCTGGGTATTGGAAATGCCCAGAAGTCTTTTGTAGCACCTCATCTCCATGCTTTGTAATGTTCTTTGTAGATCTGCTGTGAGGGTCCATGTTTCGTAAGCGTATAGGAAGATGGAGATGACAAGGGAGCGCAGCAGCCTTACCTAGGTCAAGGTCACGGGAGTCAAATCATTGCTAAACACATTTTGCTCGATATCTAGCTCTTTGTAGTCAATTGGACTCAACAATGACTAACTAACTAATATCTAAAAAAAGATAATTTTTGATATACATGAACTTCAATTCATGGTCAATCATTCTGCAGCAGTTTGTTGGCTGGTCAATTAGTTGGTATTTCACATTTCTGTTCGAATCACTTGTTTGCATTTTCTCAAAAATTGTTTGACCGATTTTGATCATGTTTACTTTGTAGATATTTAATTAAGCCTTTCTTTCTGAAATGTGAAGGTCGTTAAGGTCCATTATTTTTCTAAACATGTTTTGCATTGTATCGCAAAATTGACTAAACAGATCTTTAGAATATCTAGCTTGCAGATAGTTAAAGTAGTGTTTATCATTCCCTATCTGTATTTTGTTTCTGTAGGATAAAACTAAAGACAGAACTGTGCAGGCCTAATTGGACGCCCCTGCCTATTTGGACGCCGGCATCCAATTGGGTCTGACATAGAAGCCTAATTGGACGCCCCTGCCTATTTGGACGCCGGCGTCCAATTGGGTCTGACATAGAAGCCTAATTGGACGCCCCCTGCCTAACTGGACGCCCCAAATATAAATCGTTGTTTGTATGTAATATCATCCCTATGTATGTATGGATGGATGTATGTATGTATGTATGTATGATATGTATGTAATATTATACCTATATAATAAACAACTGGGAAATGGCGCTCAAATGCTAATGTTCTGTAATGTAATTGATTCGAACCAATAGAGATGAGGCTATTTGATGATATTCCACCAAGCAGACATGCAATAATGACTTTAAATCTCTTCAACAGTGCCTTTAGTACACAAATGAACTTTTCTGTAAAATACACTGCTGCCTTCGACGGTAACGCGCTAACAGTTGCCACTGACACATTGGTAGATGAATTATTATTATTATTATTATTATTATTATTATTATTATTATTAAAGTCATCTGCAACATCTTCACTTCAATCACGGAGTCTCTGTGCCAGTCTGTGGGATAAAAAAACAAAACATGCTGCAATATGATGATGATGAAGATGATCTGTTGTTTAAAGTCCTTCGATGTGTTAGACCTATATAGGACTGATCTTGTATTATTACGGAAAGGTGCAGAGAATAGGGACCTAGCCCAAAACACATATTACTTTTTGCTAAAAACTATAACACCAAGACATATACATATACACAGTGAAACAGTCACACACATATATGTATTCAGTTGATATTAAATTACACCACCATTACGTAATGTTATCATATAAGACGACGAGGGGGAAAAAACTTAGAAAAGAAGACTCTAATATTGGTTCTAGAGCAGGGGTACCCACACTTTTTCAGCATGCGATCTACTTATAAAATGACCTAGCCAAAATGATCTACCTACCATAAAAATACAAAACATATATAGATAATAGGCTGACGTCACTTTTTTTAAATGCTTCGCGATCTACTCACAGTACCTTCCCGATCGACCGGTCAATCGCGATCGACGTATTGGGCACCCCTATTATTATTATTGAGGATTTTTATAGCGCACTTATCTCGCCATACTTGACCAGACTCTAGGCGTTGGCCGATACAGGATCTAACTCAAACCGCCCGAGACGCCCACCCGCAGCATTTGGGGCATGGTCTGACGCCCGGACAACTAAGCACTATCCTGGCCAGCCAGGGATTGGGGAGAAGGACCAAGTGCATGCTGGGTGTGTTCTTGTTACCGGCACTCACCCGGGGGCGTCCAATTAGGCCTGCTCACAGAACATCTCCACAAAGTATGACACTTTTTTAATTGCTGCTTTTCACATATGTGTGTATCTGGAAATAATTGCAATGCCTTAAGATCTTATTTTTTATGTTGTGTGGAGGAAGAGGGTGCAGGCGAGGGGGGGGAGATGGAGTTTCTCTCTCACTAGATGCGATTCTGTCAATGTATTATGACACGCGAATAATTGTGTTCAGGCAAGAGGCGTGCGATGATAGTGTTTACTTAGTTTTGGTCTATTCTATGCCGAGGCTGGAGGGGTCTTACGTAATGTTTATTTGTTTCCTTTGGTCAAAATATTGTGGTTATTGATCGAAGATTTGAAATGATTCTATAGAATGTTCTATGACGTAAGACAGTGCGTATAACTCCGGTGACAAGTTTTATTTTGATTGGTTGATTGTCATTGTGTCTGTTACACTACTTGTTGTTTTTTTTATCAGTATTTGATTCAGCCCCAATGCTTGAATCCTGATAAGTGTAACTTGGATTCGTTTATCCACGCAACCTGTTCACTCAGCAACAAGGCAGGAGTCTTCGTATGAAGTTTTCCAACTTTATTCAGCGTACATCAACAACTGCATACTCTCAATCGCTTTTCACTTTCCTTTTTAGACACAGTGCATCAATTATATAGTTTTTCTATACTCCAGATAACGTTAGAACATTCCAGCATGACACAATTACAACCAATCAAAATAAACTTCATCACTGTCTTAAGTCATACAACTTTCTTTACCCTAAAAGAATCTCTCAGCTTCTAGTGGATCTATCTAGATGCTTCGATCGATAGTAAACAAGCAACCCTAGAGAATTCTCCAATAATATCGACCAACGAAAATTATCAACATTATACCAAGCTTCTTCTATAACAACAGCGCAAAATCAAAACAAAGGTAAATACACTCTGTTATTGATTGCTTTGTAAAACAAAACGATCGGATCTCGTCTCACACTTACTATCATGCGCGTCGCAAACGTAACGGTGTCATTCTAGAACATTTTAAAATTTTATGGTTTCTTGATAGATTATATGTAAGAGAGTTTTTTTGGAAAGAGATTTTGTATGCAGTTATTGATGCTGCTTGCTGAATAAAGTTGGAAAACCTCGTAACAATGACTCCTGCTTTGTTGCTGAGTGGATGGGTTGGTGGGTAATTAATTTGAGTTACACAAGATTCAAGCATCGGGGCTGAATTGACCATTGCTATGTAACACTATGTTTATGGTTAATAAAAATTAATAGCATTATCATCAAGCTTAACATTTTGAGTGTACAACTGACTTTTTTTAACCTGACCAAATAAAACCTGTATGCTCGGTTTGTTGTTCTGTTTGGGAAACTGTTCAGTTCTTATTGTTGTTAATAAATGTGTCATGTCATGGTGTGCAGTATGAGTATGAATCTTTTCATGCAGTAAGCTTCGTAGTATTAACATTAATTGTTTGTTGTTTTTAGAACACATGGGCATACAAATACTCCCAACATCCTCAAGCACATTATACTAGAGATTGAAGTCAAATATGTAAACAATCTAATTTGTTACAGGCTCCGAGGCATTTGGACGACTTCCAAGGTTTCAAGTCCTCTAAATAGGTTATTTATTTACCTGTGTGCTCTAAAACAGTATTTGATAACGGTTTCCATGGTATCATATGTGGCAGTGTCAGAGAGAAACCATCCAAGTTGGCTGGACTGTTTTCAAGTTATAGACCCCAAACCAACAAGACCCTTCAAAGCCCACTGTTTGGGTGCCGTAAAAAAAAAAAAAATTAAATAGTATCCCCACTTCGTGGAAATTTAGTGCTATTAATTACCACTGTTTCTGTCATTCTCATTTGTTCTTTCTCGTTCCTAATCTGTTCTGTCAATCTACTATATCTTCTTCGCTAGACCAGTCACCTACCTTTTTTCTTGAAAACTCTCCTAAAACTCATCTGTGTATTTGGTCTGTTGGTCCACTTGGGGATATTGGACGCTTTCTGCCAAATGGTCACTAGGGCTTTCTATGGTATATTGCTGTCCCCTTTATGCTTAGGTGTCCGGGGATGTTAATATTACCTATGGTATTATTTAGCAATGTAGGCATTTTATATGTGTGTTTTGTTAATATTTTATAATGATGTTTATATTCTATTTTGTGTTTGTAAATGGGGGTTTGATAAATTAGAGTACAGCTTCCGCGTCCCCTGCATGGGATGCCTTTATTGTACAGTGACCGGCTGGTGGAGTGCCTTCAGGGTTACCATTAGGGCTGCCTCAGCAGATCTTATATACAGTTTGGGGTTGTCCTCTTTCAACCAAGTTGTGGTCCTGATTCGGCTATTTGCAGTCAGCTGGACCCTGTAAACAATTACTAACTAACCCTTCAAAGCATTAATTTTATTATTTATTTTTTTAGATTTAGATTCACCTTTGTACAACAGTGTCCAACCTTGCCAACAGCTTCAGATATTGAATCCCTATCCAGTTCAAGCAAAAGGTACAGTTCAGGATCATCTGCAAACATCTGGCGATTGATGTCATTTTGTTTCTCAGAGGGCCTAACTGCAATGTATTATGGCAGTGATGCACAAGTTGCCCGGACCCCGGACATTGACCGCTTTTTAAAAAAAAATGTCCGATTGTCAAACCTCAAGGCGGACACCTTGTCTGATTAAAACGATGGCGAGTCGGACACGTGTCCGATAGTTTTCGCGTATTTTGCGCAGAGGGCGAAACGTTTTATGCAGCGCTAGCCGAAAAACTAAACAAGCCCCCGGACCGTCATCTGCATGCTAAATGGTATACATGCCTTATCTCCCTTGTCACCGCCTGCGTGGGATTGCTATTTTTATCCCAAATCACAAAGCAACACAGCCAACCACACGGCAGTGCATTCAAGTACTTTCTGACTGTGTCTAAAAACTCCCTTAGTTCCGCCTCGTAGGGTCCCTTAACGCAGGCTGGACTGCTTATAACCTGCTGAGAGATGGCCAGCGACCCACAGCACAAGCTATGCAACTGGCACTCGCCTGGAAGCTTATAATTACTTTAACCGCGCGCCAAGCTCGGTACTGTATAGGGCCAGGAAGGGGGCTGGCGGGCGGCTGCGCTACATGCAATTGAGTGCCTATTGCTTGCACCATTAGGACCACGAGACTTTCGTAAATTCGCTTCTATTACAGAGGCCAACAACCAAACACAAGAAAATATTTTATAATGTCGACCACATCACCAGAAAGTTCAAACTGTGTACTAAGTGACTTCAAATGGTGAACATTGTAGAAAGGATTTTAATGTGTAATTAAAACGCGTATATACACTAGATCGAAAACCGGTCCGTTGCAAGGCAATGAAGGGCCGATCAGTACACACGGTCAAATCGACTGAAATATAAGACAAACGAAATGGTATTCTGATATTTAGTTTATGCTAACACAACACACAGATATGAAAGTAACTAAAATGCAAAAGGACTACCACAATACAAACGATATTTCACATAATATGATCAATTCTATAGCACAGAGTTAGAGAATGATATCCACTCAGTCGTACGCCGTTCTTTGTCTAGTATGTTAGCGTGCAGCGTGGGAAGCGAGACTGCAGGCATGATATGAGGCTAGCCGGCTGGCTGCATGGCTTGCCAGCTATAATTAGCCTAGTAGCTCCACTGGAAAGTCCTTTCCAGTGAAAGAAAGCACAGGCGTGACCAGCGCCCTTGAAACATATATACAGCTTTGTTTTAGTCAATCGGTGCTCGCGACTTGAGTTTACGTTGGATCTGTGTTGGCATTGTACTTGTACTTTTGGTAAGCCAAACATTCGATCGAAATTATCGGAAATGCCTGCGAAAAAAAGACTGAAGGTGGATAAAAACTAAATCTCAATAACCATCTTATTTGCGGGTAATTCATTTCCCAGCACATTAAAAGAAGCAGAGCCTACACGATCTGTGGAGGATTCTTCCGATGCCGATGGTCGCGAGACCGAGAAACCGTCAACTTCGAGTCAGCTTACTAGTACTCATGTTGATCGCGTTTTTCAGAAGGCGTGGCAATCACAGTATTCATAAGTAACATTTGACGATGAAAAAAAGGCCATGTTCTGTACGGTATTTATTAAAAGTTCTGGTTTGGCGAAAAACTCTTTTACTCGTGGCTGCATTTTTTTAAAAAGTGCATTGGAAGATCATTTGACTACAGCCAGTCACAAACTAGCAATCCAAATGCCCCAAGAGCAACAAAATGAAGAGGCTTGTGAGGATCTAATGTTGACAAATCAGGAGGAGGCAATGATAACCACAGCGCGAGCTGTAAACCGGCTAATGAAAGAAAATCTGCCTCTCGTGAAATTTTGCTCTGTTATGCAGCTTTTGAAAGACAGTAACGCAGAAAACATTCAATCTCTGGATGTCTCAGAGGGGGTACACTAAAAAAGCTTCAAAAGAGTATCTTCACCGGATTGTAAAGAAGTGGGCAAGCAAGAGAAAACACTACATTTTCAAGAATTGAACTTTCACTGTTTCGAAGTGCCTCTTTACTGTTCAGTATTACCAAATAAACAAGAAGACTTTTTGTCTACAATGCCAGTGTCCTATTACTTTTTTGTGTTCAGGACATCATGTCCTATTGGTTTGTTGTGTTCAGGACATCATGTCCTATTAGGGTCCCAAAACATGTGCATCACTGATTATGGAGAACATTGGTTCCAAAACAGAACCTTGGGCATGGGGCACCCCAAGCAGCAAAGGGGTTCTGACTGAAGATTTTTGGTTGACGATTACTTCTTGTTGTTAAACTTAACTCATAGGATGAGAATGTAGGAAATGAAAAACTGGCTTTGACCCTATCAAGATTTTGATTAAATGATTTTTAGATGCTTGTATATTAATAAAAATAGTGTGACACTTGTGAGGCAGTTTTTCCATTGTTTTTGAAATGTAGATGTTGGTCATAAATTTGTTCAAATGTGCAAATATTGGTAATAACAACGATGATTGAAGATGTGATTTTATGATGCAGCTTCATATTGTACTGACACATGTTGTTTTCGATTTTGTTTGCTTAAAATGAGATGTGGAAAAAACGAAATTTTAAGTCCACATTTTATATCTGAATGAATCTATACACATCACATTGCTGACTTTATTTGCTGACATGTTTTTATGGCAGCAAATTGTTTTTTCCTTTCTTTCATAAATTTTTGAAAGAGAAGGTGCATTGAAGGTGATCAATATGAAGATGATTGTCGATTCATGCAAATAATAGTATTACAGTGCAATTGTAGTATTTTTGTAAATTTTTTATGTACAATTGTTGTAATATTATTGTAATTTTGCATATATTATTCTTGTAACTACAACTATAGTGGCCGCTCAAGAGGATACTGTTTGGGTGGCTAGTATAACCGGTTGCCATCATATTCGAAACATCTGTTATACAGGTCACCAAGACCAAAGTGGCCAGTATATCTGGTTTCTTTGTGTGTGAGAGATGTCTAAGAGTGCGTGTGTATGAGATGTATGTTTTACCTCTTTGGGTATTTCATTGTTCTTGTTGATCTTTCTTTTGCATGTGTAAGAGTTTGGGTCAGTGTGTGTTCATAACAAACTAAATCAAAAACATAAATACAAGGTGGGCCAAAAGTAGGGTTACAATTACTTCATCGTCCGTTTCACTTTCACAATCGCGTCTTAGATATAAATTATTAAAAAAATAATACTGAACCCTTATTCTATGCTACTTACTCATGTCTTAAAAACGTTATACATATTATAATAATGTATGTAAATAAATGTCTAGGTGTCTACTAAATATAAAATGTCAAAGTGTCAACTGTAACCCTACTTTTGACCCACCATGTATAACCTTTTCAAAAACAAAGCATCCCTAAATACTAGATGCAAACAGCCCTTCTCTACATCCAGAGAAAAAAACGCTTTGAGGACAGAAAAACTGTGTCCAGTTTAAGCGGTGACAAAAACAAGCGGTGGTTACTATAACTGGAGGATTTCTTACTCATGCCAAATAATGCATTTAGCAGGGAAATGGTTTGCTATGGTGGCCATTATAACCGGTTGCCGGTAGAGATAGTGTGTACTGTACTTTAAAGTTTATATAGATACAATTCAAAACATGCCTTAAGAAAGCCAAGAGAACACAAAACATTCAATACATTTGTATTATTACTGAATATTTCATGAAGACACAATACACTACTCAAAAGACTGAACAAGTATATTATGTACAATTATTGACCCAGGTACTCAGAAGTCTGAACTAAGAAACACACACCTTACAGGGAAAGAACAGAACACATATTTTCCCCTCCAGAAGCCAAGGAATGCACATACAAGGTATCCTCCCTCCATACCCCAGATCAGAAATCTTACAGGGAGAAAAAAAACCCACAATAGTAATTTACAACCGTTTTATAAAGTTAAGACATACAAATGTTATCAACAACAAATGTGTGTCATTACAAACCACTGAATGACGACCAAACACAGTATTTGAATTATTTCCATTCAGGGCAACCATCACCTCTCTATTAAGATTTTTAAAACAAAATTAAGACTAGTAGCAAAGTAAAATTTGCCTTTGTTCTTGGCAGCAGAAACTGTCAACAAATTATAATCATTAAGCTCCATTTCCACATACCAAATCCAGCTAAACCTCTGCACAAAATAAATAATTTCTCCCTTACCCCAACATCATCTTTACTATCCAGTTCAACATCAAAAGCTGACATTTACATGAAAACAATAGCAAATAGAGTTTGCAAAATGGACAAATACAATTACAAGCGTAATATTTTAACCAAGAAAAAAATTAACAAAACAGCGTTAAATGGTATTTTGGAGAGTTTAATTCTTTAATGTTGTCTACTCTGTTACAATCAGTATGCCTAATTAAAAATAAGTGTTGTCAGCTTATGAAACCCATTAAAATCACATGACTGTGAGGTGTTTATGCATATTATTGTCCTAAACAGCAAAGTGTAGAGTGCCAGGGTCAGGAGAACACTGTAGATGACAGCGATGATACTTCATAATTGCAAAGCAGATCATGTCAGGACTTTCCTTTAGATTTGCTAGCTGCCTCTTCTTTGGCTGCTTTAGCTGGAAAAGAAGCAGAATTCAGATATATATATATATATATATATATATCTATATATATATATATATATATATATATATATATATATATATATATATATATATATATATATATATATATATATATATATATACTTGAAAGTTTCTAATTTAAAAAAAAAAACAACAAAAAAAAAAAACAATCAAACAACATCCCACCTGAACAAACTTTTTTGTTGTTTTGGTGCACTTTGTATTTATATTTTATCACTGGCAGAAAAATGTCCGTCTTATATCTAAATACAGACACACAATACACTGCTCTATTTTAATCTAGTTTATCATTATCTTTATGTTTTGGGTTGAACAAGTCAATTATATAAATTGATATTTGCAGTAAAGTGTAAAATATATCAATTTTTTTCATTTATCATTTATGAGGGCAGTCCGATAAGTACTGATGGCGCCAGTATCGCAAGAGCAATTTACTATCGTGTAGTACATTCTCGTAGATGGCTACTGTTGAAATTTCATCCGGATCGGATTCGTAGTTTTATTTTGACCGCTTGTGGAAGCGGGCGTGTCCGCAAATTTTAAAAACATGGAAAAAAGCAATATTGGTCAGTGATTCGATTCTTGTTTTTGGAAGGGAAACCGCTTAGCAAAATCAAAGAGAGTTTGGATGGCGACCGTCAAACATTGGTTTAACGAGTTTCAACGTGGTCGCACATCGGTTTTTGATGAGCCACGTGCAGGTGCCCCGAAAACGGCTACCACTGAGGATAACGTGACAAAAATTCACGCTCTCGTATTGGCACACCGCCGATTGAAGGTGTGTGTGATAGCTGAGACAATAGGCATTTGAAAAGATCGTGTGGGTCATATCCTGCATGAAATTTTGGCCATGAGAAAGCTGTCGGCGCGATGGGTGCCACGTTTGCTCACTCCAGACAACAAGCGCAACCGTGAGACCACTTCAGAGCAGTGTTTGACGCTGTTTAAGCGCAATCCGAAGGAGTTTCTGCGTCGTTTCGTGACAGTCGACGAAACATGGATCCACTGGTACACACCAGAGACCAAGGAACAGTCGAAACAGTAAACTTCACCCAGCGAACGTGTTCCGAAGAAGGTGAAGACTGTCCTATCGGCTGGAAAGGTGATGGCCACCGTTTTCTGGGATTCACAAGGTGTGATCTACATTGACTACCTGGAGAAGGGCAAAACGATCACAGGGCTGTACTATGCTGAATTATTGGGCTGATTCGACGCCGAATTAAAGAAAAAAATGGCCCATTTGGCGAAGAAAAAAGTGCTCTTCCACCATGATAACGCACTGGCTCACACCTCCGCCCTCGCCACGGCCAAATTGGTCGAATTGGGCAACGAACTGCTGCCCCATCCACCGTATTCTCCACATTTGGCCCCGTGCGACTTCTTTTTGTTTCCAAACTTGAAAAAGTCACTCGCCAGGCAGAAATTTGAGTCGAATGAGGAGGTCATCTCAGACCTCGAGAAAACGTATTTTTCAGACGGGTTAAAGAAGTTGGAGCATTACTGGGTCAAGTGTATCGAACTAAAAGAAGACTACATTGAAAAATACCTCGCCACTTTTTCAAAATTTTCTTTTTTCTTTTTTAGGTTAAGCCTAAGTACTTATCGGACCACCCTCGTAAAATAACTTATCCTCATTAAATTCTTACTGGAAGTGATTAGCCAATGTTTACCTTTAATTTCTTCATCTCTTTTACGAGCGGCCTCTTCACGCTGTTTGCGAATAAGTGCCAGACGAGCTAAATCTGCTTGCGCCTCATCAGTCTTGCCTGCTAAATGCATCTGCTGGTACCGTCTCCTGGCCTCTTGTTTTTCTAATTCTTCCCTACAAAGCACACATACATAATCACATCAACGTGATGTTTCATTTCCATTTTCTTTTGTTTTTCGTAATAAAACTTTAATCATTACAATCTGGTCATGGACAAGAGCCAAAGTGAAGAAATCTTTCAAAAATTACATAAAACAGGAAGACAAAATAATAAGTCACATGTAACTAACTTTGTTGTGCTTGCACAACTAAATAGAATAGATCAGACCTCCAAAAAGCCACTTCTATTCAAATACATGTACAATTACATTTAAATTATGATAACAAAACGAATATTTGCCTCTTCAAAATTGTTCAATAGTGACTCGAAGAAACTGTTCTGTAAATATAATAATAAATCACAGCAAACTTTCATAAATTCATCAAAATATTTTTATATATACCTTTCTCTTCGAGAGAGATTGGTCGTGGCATCACCAAGTTCAGAAACTTTCTTGTTACGCTTGCCGCCAGCTCTGTTTGGATTTTCTATCTCAATCAAATGCTCAACTCCCTTCGCTCTTACTTCTTCCTGAAGAAAATAAAATAAAAGCTTTAAATTACCTTTCATTTAACTGCTTTTTAAAAATCTATCTGTTGTAATCTATTATACTGAGTATGTGCCTGTGTTTTATGCATCTTTACTTGAGCATAACCTGTTTTGATCTTTTTTTCAAGTATGGAAGACTATAAGATCAAACAGAACAAAGCCAGGCATCCCAAAATAATCATATAAACCAATACTTAATAATACTTTTATGAAAGGTATGAGAATTAGTTACAAAATAAGAGCAGTGGGAAAAATAATGTAAGAACCATATGGTGCATGTGCTTTTCTTATCATGACCCTAGTATTTAGAACAAACTGTCTGTTTCTCTCAGAAATTCATCTTCAATTCAGTTGTTTAAATCATCTCTTAAAACTCATTATTTTCCTTCCACCAACTGAAATCAATGAAACAGATCTACAAAGTCATAGTTCGCGTTTCAGTGTGTGCAAGTGAGTGTGGTGTATGTGTGTGTTAGAGTCATTAGCTTTTATAGATAAGGTTACTGTTAATTGTTAATGAGTTTTCCTCATTTTGTTTTATAGTTAAAGATGTTTTGTACTCATGTAAGCACTTACAGCTAAGTCTAGACCAAAGGCATAAATATTAATAATAATAATAATAACCTACATCATCGCTATCTTCTTCAGAGGATGAAGAGTCCGATCCTTTTTCCACTGGTGGTGCAGTAGCCCCGCCTTCAGCTTTGTCATCCTCCTTATCCTCTTCCTTGTTCTCCTCCTTATCCTCGGTCTTGCCCATAGTTTCCTCTGTGTCTTCATCGTCACTTGGTATTCCACGCTGCCGCTGTAACAATGGCAGACTACTAAAACGACTGAACTTTCGAAATGATTTAAAAACCAAAAACTATGACTAAAAACTGCCATCAGAAATTGGCATCTTAATGTTAAAACTAGAAGGGCAAAGCCCAAACGACTTACATGCTCCTAATGGCAATATTTAACATGAAAATGAGTGCCCAGGAGGAACAAAATTATAAGAGCAAAGCCCATATTACTCACATGCTCCTCATGGAACTCGCAATATTTAACATGAAAAAAAGTGCCCAGAAAAAGTGAGGTTGACCAAAGTTGTATAGTATGTGTGTCTCATTGATATATATCACGCATCAAAGAATCATAAGTTCAATTTTAATCACCTAGAAAAAAGGCTTGACACCATCTCCATTGCCTTTAGAATGAAAATAAGTGTAGGGAAGACCAAAATGATCACCAACAACACCAATGGCATCAACATGGACATCAAAGTCCAAGCCCTAAACACGGTGCATAGCTTCAAATATGTAGGAGCCATTGTATCAGGCAATAGGTCCCGACAGGAAGTCCTCTCCAGGATAGCACAAACAACTGCGGTTCAACAAGGTTGAAGCCCATTTGGCAAGACAGGACCATCAGTCTACATTCCGAGCTAAGGTTGCTGCAGTCCCTTGTCATCTCCATTTTCCTATACGCTTGCAAAACATGGACCCTCACAGCAGATTTACAACGAAGAATACAAAGCATGGAGTTGAAGTACTACAGAAGACTTCTGGGCATTCCTATACCCAGCACATCACCAACGGTAAAGTGTGACAGACCATCGCACAAGACATTGGACAACACAATGACATGCTCACAGTGGTGAAGAAACGGAAACTCTGATGGTATGGCCATGTCACCAGAGCATCAGGTTTTGCAAAGACCATCCTGCAAGGAACGGTGCAAAAAAGGCAGAAGAAGAGGGAACAGAAAAAGAGGTGGGAGGACAACACTCGAGAATGGACTGGCTTGACACTTGACCTTCAAAATCAACACAAAAACAGAAAATTTATGAAAGATCAATCTATTATCTCTAAATACAAGTTTGGACAATATCTCTCATATAGGGTCAAGGTCACTTCAAAGCACCAATCTAACCAGGTTGACCAAATTTGCATAGTATGTGTGACATGTTGATATTTATCATGGATTCATGCATAAAAAATCACAACTTCGGGAAAAAGTGAAATCTTGTGGAAAATTGTCATTTTTTGACTAACAATTGCTGATCTTAACCTTGATGAGAAGTCATTCATTCAATGATCATTATTGAGGTTGTGATAGATTAAATAGATTCTGATTCGAGATATTATGCCACTTGCAAGTTTTGCACAACAGCGGATGGATGTGAGTCAATAAAACAAAATAAAAACATTTTTCAAAGTCTCTGGTGGTAGTCTTGATCGTTAAACTGGCAGATATCTCATATGTGATGGAATAAATGTCATGGTTATATAACAACATCTTGCAACTTTTGACTCTTGGCAATCATTGTCTGTTTTATGAACATGAATAATCTCAATGTGAGTCTAGATCTGATCTGAATTTTTGTCATAGGTTGTTGATTTAGCAGGTATGTCATGGGGACCAAATATGACTATCTTCTTAATGGAACAGGTGTGTGCAGCACATAAGAAATCTGACATAAAGTCTGAAGGAAAAACAATTTGTCAAATGTGTCTGCATATAAGAACTAGAAGGGCAAAGGCCATTTGACTCACATGCTCCTTACAGAACTTGCAATATTTAACATGAAAATGAATGCCCAGATAAAACAAAATGAAACGGTGGCATTAAAATGCAAATACCAACTTTGATCATTCTATGCTCTTGGCCTTGAGACGACCTGGACCTCCGGCTCCAAATACATTCGTGTACTTTCAAATAAAGTACAGCAAAAGTTGTATTATGCAACAACAATAAAAACAAAACGGCGACCTTGGATGACGTTGACCCACACATGACCTCTCATGCATATCTGATCAAATAACCCAGTGTTGTTGAATACTATGGGTTAAATAAACAGCCATTCCATTGTACGATTACCTGTTTTTTAAAGGCTTAAATGGACCTTGGAGAAATACCTACAGCACCAACAACATCTATATCATGAGTTTGTAGACTTCAAGAAAGCGTTTGACCGATTCTGGCATGAGCTCTGTGGGCAACCTTGACGGTGTACAACGTCATCCCTAAAATTATTGAAGTCATCAAAAACCTGTATGACAAGGCTACCAGTGCAGTTCTCCACAACAGCGCCATCGGGAACTGGTTCAGAATAACAATCGATGTGCATCAAGGATGCTACTCTCTCCAAAACTCTTTAACATCTTCCTAGAGCACATCATGTCAGATGCCCTTGCAGATGACAAAGGTACAGTCAGCATAGGGGATAGAGCAATCTCCAACATCCGTTTTGTGGATGACATTGATGGATTTGCTGGAGAGGAACAAGAACTTGAACAGCTGGTACAGAGGTTTGACACCACCTCCTGAGCCTATGGAATGGAAATAAGTGCAGAGAAGACCAAAATGATGACCAACAACATCAATGGCATCAACGCGGATATCAAAGTCCAAGGCCAATCCCTGAACACAGTGCATAGCTTCAAAATATTTACGAGCCATTGACAATGGGTCCCGACAGGAAGTCCTCTCCAGAATAGCACAAACAACTGCTGCCCTGACAAGGTTGAAGCCCATTTGGAAAGACAGGACCATCAGTCAGCATTCCAAGGTAAGGCTGCTGCAGTCCCTTGTCATCTCCATCTTCCTATACGCTTGCGAAACATGGACCCTCACAGCAGATCAACAACGAACAATACAAAGCATGGAGATGAGGTGCTACAGAAGACTTCTGGGCATTTCCTATACCCAGCACATCACCAACGACAAAGTCTGACAAACCATCACACAAGCCATTGGACAACATGATGACATGCTCACAGTGGTGAAGAAACAGAAACTCCAATGGTATGGCCATGTCACCAGAGCATCAGGCTTTGCAAAGACTATCCTGCAAGGCATGGTGCAAGGAGGCAGAAGAAGAGGGAGACCAAAAAAGAGGTGGGAGGACAACATTCGAGAATGGACTGGCTTGACACTGAGCGAAGCCATGAGGGTTGCTGAGGACAGAGAAAGATGGAGTACGCTGGTTAAACGATCATCTGTGGAGCCCCAACGACCTTCGAGTTACTGGATAGGATAGTATATGATAGGAAATGGACCTTGACCTTCAATATCAAGGCAAAACATATATTAAAGATCAATCTATCATCTCTAAATATAACAAGTTTGGACTTCATATCTCTCTTAGTTTAAGGACAAAGTCATTTAAAATACCTATACTAAAAGACTTTGAACACTCCAGTGACCTTGACCAAATTTGCATAATATGTGTGTCTCAATGATATCTATCATGCATCAAAGAATCATAAGTTCAATATTAATAACTTAGAAAAAAGCGAAATTTTGTTTTAAATAGTAATTTTTTTATTAAAATTTTTATGCCTTAGAGCAACAACGGATTATCTGAAAATTTGACACAATTTTTACTTTTTCTTATTTGATAGAATTGACTAAGATTTGCATTTGTTGGTGTATTGTTTTAAAAGGAAAAACCATTGTTGCACAAAATGAGTGGAGTAAGGTTTTTGTGGAAGACTGGACTACCGAGCAGTATCCTGATTTTGCACGACAAGGGCCAGTGAGAAACCACTTTAAGACCCCCATGGTAGTGCCAGAGGGGGTTTCTGTATAATAGTATCCCCACTTTATGAAAATTTAGTGCTTTAAATTACTACTGTTGCTGTCTTTCTTCTTTGTTCTTTAAGTAATGAGGAATATTGATGACAAAGATGTTGTAACTTAGCTTAGAGATAAACAGATAGTATTAAACAAAACGTGATTTTAATTTACCAGCTCTTTAAGGGAATGTCCGCGGCTAGTAAATTAGTCTCCTAAAGATGGTCACTCCCGATAAAATCTTGTAGAACTCGCTATAAAGAATGTAACTTAGCCAGCATCACTGGACCACAAAGTAGCCACGAGAGTCATATCACTCTTAAATCTACCCTGCATCTCTCCCTTGACACTCAATGTTGAAACATAGAAGCACGTAACACATAAAAGATAAGTGTCCAATAGGCGGGACAAGAGAACAAAGGCCTCCGAAAAAAGACACACATACTTGCGAGAACGAGATGATTGGTCGTTGAGATGGCATAGATTCAGCAATATATTCCTTGCATTCTGTGACATATGCGCAGTCACAGACAAATAGTAGTACTACTACAAGGGTCAATGAGCATGCTGAAGTGAAAAGCCCTTAGGCATCACCAAAGTAGTCATAGACTAGAGACAGCAGCACAGCTTCACGTTTCCCAGAGACTAGAGGTAAGTTAACACTAGTAGTTTTCTAGTACTTTTATGTTTACATATGGGCAAGGCTCTGAAATGGCGTCGGACTCGATTTTCGCCGGTACTGTTACTTTGCGAGGAAGCGGACTCGCTGCATATCATCATTTGAAACAAAATAAAATGTGAATCTGATAGAGAAAAGATCGTTCTTCATTTTGACGTCAAGGACGGATCGATAAACCACGTCAAAGAAAAAAAAACTGACGATGAACGCCGTAACGATCGGCGGTTTCCGTTACACTTTTTGTGACATCGTAAACAGTGTGTTCGGTATTTGCCGACCGGCATAAAACTGCTTCATAGAATATTAATAAAAATTTAATTTCCGAAATTAAAAATGTATAAAGGGTACGAAACAATTTTACATTTTAAAATCGGTTCGTATTTTTTGGAGATATGCGTCGAAATCGGCGACTCCCGCGTACGTCACGTATTTTCGTGATTCAGCTTCAGGGCTTATTAATCCGCGCTGGTGTTGTAATTCACTTTATTTCTTATGCTAATAAATTATGAAACATGAGTCCAAAACTTAATACAAGCAATACAATAATCAGAATAATGATATAATTAATCGAACGAATAATATAGGCAAACAAATTGCTGCCAACTTTTGGGTCATGAAAACCAAACGTGACGTACTGTTTTTTTTGAGGTTCCAAATTTTCTAAATAATGCGGTTAGCGTCAATTTTAACACGTGAAACAATTGGCCTTTGTTAACATTCAACGTGCGATGGCTGAAGAAGAAAGAAGTGCGGCGGATTCGTCCAAAAATGAAGGTAAGTCGAGTGTCATGAATTTTTCATCTAAGTTATGCACGCATATTTTTGGTGGCTTGGTCAGTGTTTTTCGACTTTTCTGTCAACATTGATGGAGTAAATCTCGTGTTTTTGTGATAAAAATGTATGTTTGTTTCAAGTCAACAGCATCGCTACAAAGGTGTTTGAGTAAACGTTCTTGTTTGTAGATATTTTGCATTATTTTTGGCACCCGTTTTTGACAATTTGTCATGAAGCAACGTACACGATTTTTTAACAGGTATTATTGTCAAATCAATTTTAAACGTTTATATTTTTATACGAATTATATTTTCGTTGCGGACAAATACACCGCTAATAACAGACAATAAAGTGGCACGTTTTGTTAGTTCAATTCGTTTGTGTGCGTAACTTCACAATCCGAAACATCTCGGTCTTATAGGTGTTTTGTTATTTTGTTTAAATGATGGGATATTTATTTCCATAGGCTAATAATTATGCATCACAAATGTTTTTATAACATTATTTTTGATTTCTTTCTTGTTGTGGTCACTATAGGCTTCATTTTTTGTAATACCGACCACGTGCATAACGTCACACAGCTAGTGAAAAATTGTGCTTGCTCAAAGTTGTGTAAAGTGATGAACTCAACCATTCTTGAAAGAAATTAGAGTAATTTAGTTTTTCCCAGTGTAGGATTATTCTGAAGCTCAATATGTGAAAACGTATCCCACTTACTTGTTTCTTCTATTAATTATGAGACCATTTCTCTTTGTACATAACTTCACTACTAACTTCCAAAACCAGAAAGTAAGTGGATTTTGTGAAATGATGAACACAATTCGTTTTTTTTTTTAATTTAAAAATTTGAAGTGATACTTTTTCTTTTAAAAGATACATACATTATTTACACTCAAAAGATGATTAAAAAATATCAACACAGCTCACCAACAAACACAGCCTTGTTCCACTCTTTGTGCATAACTTCACATTCTTTGTCAAAACAAGCCTGCATCAAAATGGTGAAGTTACATACACCAAAATTTTATCAACCAGAGCTCTTCGATTAATG
Source organism: Oncomelania hupensis (assembly GCA_036898135.1). NCBI lineage: Eukaryota > Metazoa > Mollusca > Gastropoda > Littorinimorpha > Pomatiopsidae > Oncomelania > Oncomelania hupensis. The sequence goes on along the minus strand of CM072512.1, from coordinate 71,310,241 downwards.
TATTTCATATTATAATAATTTAATGAAATAAGTTTTGTTCCATACATGTGATTGTTAACTACTGGGCTTTAGTCTGATTTATTTTGCCATTCCTATGCGACTGTACATAACTTCATGACCAGACCAATTGCATATCGTTGCGTAAAATTATGACCACACATTTCGAGCCCTTGAGCTTCACTATTGTGCAAAGGTATCTTTTTAATGCAGTTTAAATTGATTCCTTTAAAAACATAGCTAATTTTAAGGTAAAATGCCTTTTTGTTCCACTCTTTGTGCATAACTTCACGTTGTCTCTGTCAAAGGTAGCTTACCTCAAAATGGTGAAGTTACTTACACCTTTACTTTTCAACCACAGCTCTTGACTGTACTTGACATTTTAATCAGTTTATTGTCTGACAGGAAAAAGTACAAGCAGATTAATCCCCAGAAGTGATCAATCTCAAGTGTGAACTGTCATGTGATCATATCCATCATGGAAGCATTGCATAAAGTTATGTACACACACAATTGTTGACATAAAGGGAATATTTGGCAAAGCATGTATTTAATGCAGATTAGAATTCTTCCTTACCTACCGGGCACTTCATATTGGTAAATGTGGAATCAAAGGAGGAACTTCTCAATTTGTAGCACAAGAAGTATTTATTTGTGAGGCATTTTCAAGTTGTGGGGATTGTGTGGTGAAGCTGAATCAGAGATGGCCAGTTATTTTCCCCACAGCTGCATTTAGTTTCGACAACCACCATGTAAATTAAGAATAAAAAGCACCATTAGCTTCATTTGAAAGGGTAGCATGTAGTTTTTTTTCTGATTTATCATGATTTGCTGATTACAGGTCACAAGAGTAACCCACAATACTTGGGGTCAATACTTGATGTACGGAGAAGGCTGGAAGTTGCCAGAGAGTGGTCAGGAAAATCAGCCGTCGTCAAAGTGCTGGCCGAGTATACTACATGCCAGGATCGAAGAACATTGTACTTCATAATTTGGGGTGTAAACTGCTCGTAAATGAACTTCGTATATTATTGCTTGGAAATGAAATTTTGTATTTTGACCAGTCGATACTGAAAGACTGCTTTCTGCTAGTTGTATGCTTTGCTCTTGTTTTGACTTGGCAATGTATCCTCTTTTTAAAAGATTTCTTCATCTGTGTATATAATGACAGTGTAAAGTTATGTAATGCTCTGGTGATGTTTTTTTAAATCACTTCTTAGGTAATACATTTATGATTTCAGGAGTACTCCTTGATTTTACTTCAAATTTCTGCATCACTATTTTTGGTTTCATTATCAGTTTGTTTCTATAAAGGAAAAAAACAACAAAACATGTCACGGCTTGAAGTTATGTACTCTTAGCATTTAGCAGAGATTTCTGCTTGTTGTTTTTAGTAGCATTGTGCTTTTCCAACATTGTTGAATAGGTCAGTATTAATCAGTGATGACCATTTTCCTTTTTCTTTTCTTTACATTTTGGATAGGGGATCCTTGTATTTTGAAAAAAATATTAATTCCCTCTCCACATGTACCCGCTTGAATTTTTAATTTAGGTCTCGGTTGTGAAGTCTGACAACTGTCCATTTATTTTTACTCTGTACTACTTTCATTTATGTGTACTTGTATAAATGAATGCAATTACTACTTTAGATAAGTTTTTGTTACGTTGAAACGCGAACGAAAGTATGTCGGAAGCGTGTACGATAGATCTAATCGTTTCGATTTGCAAAGTATTCAATAATGGAGTTTATTTACCTTTGATTTGAGTTTGCATTGTTGTTAGGAGAGGCTTTGTATAACGTTGATAATTTTCGTTGGTCGATGTTGTCGGAGAATATTCTGGATTTCCTTGTTTACTATCGATCGAAGTTTCGGGACGATTGTCGAAGCAAGTGGTCGTTCCGGAAGATATAAAAATATGTATTGACGTAAGTCAGTGATGACGATCTTTTATTCGATTGGTGGCAGTGCGTCATTTCTACAGTATACCAAATTGTTCCAGAAAAGAGAGAGGTTATTTAATCGTGTGCCGAGATTGTTGGAGAGAGTAAAGTTGTTGATAGTGATTTGGAAAGTTGCTGTGAAAGTTGTTGAGTTGAATTGAAAATTGTATGCAGTTGTTGATGTGTGCTGAATAAAAGTGGAAAACTTCATACGTCGACTTTGTGAATTGTATGCTGTTTGGACGGGCTGTGTGAATAAACGAATCTGAGTTACACAACTATCAGGAATTCAAGCATCGGGGCTGAATCAGATACTGATAGAAAACACCATCATCAAACTGAGTGTAACAGTTTTCTTTAACTGCTTGTCTTCTCTTAAGGAATCACTGTGTGAGGTTATGTCCATAATTATTTGGCCTATCAACTGTTCGATAGGACAGGTTGCTCATTGGCAATTGTAGTTCAAGTTATGTCAACTGTTGATGCCCTGGCTAGTTTTGGGCAGCATAACTAATTTTATTCAAAGCAAACTGTCACTTAACAACATTCGCCACTCCATTCGTGTAATGAAGTTATGTACTCCACCACTAAAATGTTTTGTATTTAAAACCAGTTAACACCATGGTTGATTCAAGTTTGTCATAGTGTCTAGTCTTGTTAGAATTTGTTAATCCGACAAGTCAGCTACTGTCTTTCATAGACGATTAAGTTTTTATCCACACAAAAATGTTATGTCACGGCATGAAGTTATGACCTCTTGAATCCTTGACAAGCATTGTATGCTTTCTAATGGTTTTTTTTAAAGATCTTTTTGTTTTTATCCCAAGACAAATGAACTTTATGATTGTATCTAACTGTATTGCTTCATTTTTGTTTAAATTATGTTTGTTATGGCTGTGTTCACGTATTGTGTTTATAGATGTTTGACTAGTCTCAAAGTTAATGGCAAAATACTCATGTCCATGTAAGACACATTTTACTCTGCACTACTTTCATTTATGTGTACTTGTATAAATCAATGCAATTTATACTTTAGATCAACTTTCTTTTACTGTTTGTCTTCACTTAAGGATTCACTGTGTGAGGTTATGTCCACAATTATTTGGCCTATAAACCATTCTATACACGACATGTTGGTCATTGGCAATTGTAGTTCATGCTATGTCAACTGTTGATGTCATGGATAGTTTTGTGCAGCATAACTAATTTTATTCAATGCAAACTATCACTTAACAACATTCACCACTCCATTCGTGTAATGAAGTTATGTACTCCACCACTAAAATGTTTATATTTAAAACCGATTAACACCGTGGTTGATTGGCATTTGTCAGAATGTCTAGCCTAGTTAGCTTTGTTAATCCAACAAGTCAGCAACTGTTTTTCATAAACGATTAAGTTTTTATCCACACAAAAATGCTATGTGACGGCGTGAAGTTATGACCTGTTGAGTCCTTGACAAGCATTTCATGCTTTCTAATGTTGTTGTTTTGATCTTTTTGTGTTTACCCGAAGACAAATGAACTAAAATGATAGCATCTAACTGTATTGCTTCATTTCTGCATAAATTATATTTGTTATGGCTGTGTTTACATTTTTTAAATAGATGTTTGGCTAGTCTTGAAGTTAACTGCATAATATTCATGTACCTGTAAGACTATCGTGATGTTTTCATGTTAGAAATTTCCCTCAGGATCTGTAGAAGTAGTTTGTTGCATTTCAGGTTAAATGTTTGATGACTTGACTGTCTGAAAAGATGTAATGCAAACGTCCCATTCTTATGTGTAATGTTATGTACACTTTTTTCCCCAGCTCTTCTAATAAACTGATTTGAAATGCAAATTTGCTTCCAAGTGTTTGTAGATTACTAACAGGACTTGCTTCATTGTTTCCATGCATTGAGGTTTTAAATTTCAGTATTCATGCTGATATGGCAGTTGATTTAGTTTGTGACATAAGGTGATGTTATGCACACAAGTTCAGATCTACTTAACAAAATTTTGGTGCTTTATAAATGTCTTGTTTGCTCAAATACCCTTTGTGCTTTTGTGTTTATGTGTTATTTTCATACTCTGCATTCTCTTTTCTTTAGACCAAGTCTTTTTATATATGTCACAATTTCTCAACTCCTTTTCTGAACCTTGCCCATATATTATATTGATGCCATGTATTATTATGTTCATATTATATCAGTGATGGAGAAAATTTTTAAGCTAGGGATATTTATACTCTCAACCAAAACATGTGGGGGTTTTCATACCCTAATTGCAAACATAAGGTGATTTTTATACCCCCTTTCAGTTTTTTAGGGGGTACACCAACATTTTCTTTCAGTGTTAGCCACGGAATTTCCAGGAGCCATTTCTCCTGGAAAGTCTTTTCATCAGTTTGAGTTTCTTCAGCCGGGCCCGGTTGCGGCTCACCTTTTTCTTCTCTTACCGAGCACTCAAAGCCAAAGGCTGACAAAAAAGTTTGTTTTTCTTTTCCTTCATCTTGTTTTAATATTTTTGAGCAACTAGTTTTGTCTGCTTTATTTTTCCTTTTCTTCGGCTTCCCCTTACAGACCTGCCTACCCTCTGCTGAACTCAAGAGGAAGACAGAGGCAAGTTATGAGGAAGATTTTCCAACTGATGAGGAAGATCGAGAGCAGCGTAAAAAAAAACAACATAATAATAATTATACAGTTACACTTACTTTCCATCTGCTTGAGTACCTATTTCTTCAAGATCTGATAGTATGAACCTTTCAGTTGCTGAAGCTGCGATTCATTGAATTTCTGTGGTGGCTGTTTTCACTATACTATACTATACTACCAAAAGTGCTTCGGTAGTGTCTGAGTGCAGGCTCTGCCTCTGATCAGTGCATGTCTTTCTTACCATAGAAAAAATCCGCTCGCAAGGTGCACACAATGAGAATGATGGCGGTCGAATAAATAAGAGGTTAAAGCCTATTGGTTCTATTTATTTTAGATTGACCAATCGGAAAAAAGGTTTTACTTTGCGTGTTCGTCGAAAGCGGAAACTGAGACGACTTTCTACCGAAATCTATTTATAAAAAAAAATAATAATAAAAATTTTAAAAAGCGGAAGAATTTTAAAGGTAGGCGTAAAAGCGGAAAACAGAGTTCAAATGCGTAGAACTTCCGCATAATGCGGAAGAGTAGGCAGGTCTGCCCTTAGATCGCTGCTTGTCGGCCATGTTTAATGTTGGGTTGTTGTCAGTCTTATATAGCCAATCAAAAGCGTCGAGAAAAAATAGTGAATATTACCGTGCATATGATTGGCTGTTTCTCGGAAGCGACAGAATGAATAGGAGGGGGAGAGAGGGTTGTAGGCGGCCGCGCAGGACGCACAGGCACACGATCCAAATTGAGCGAAAGCTGTACGCACGACCGAAATAGTTGTACCTGATGATACCTCCCAGCAACTTAGCTTTACGTTTTCATACCCCTTTGGCACTGACTTTGTGCGTGTTTATACCCTTTCAGTACATTTTCGTTACGTGATTTCCCAACTCAGTACGTGAAACACGTATGATTGTACGTGATCTCCATCACTGTTATATGTATCTATACAGAAACCAATTATTGTTTCTGATATGTTATGCATATTATTCAACATAGATTCACGTTGAGAATCAGATATCATATTGTGCTTATGGGAAACTCAGCAAGTGTCTGATGCTGTAGACTCCTTGCAGAGATCACACCATAGCAGTATATATCTGAATAGAATATTGTAGGCAGAATTCTGGATTGTCCAGCTCAGCTCTGGGATGGTCTGTGGAGTCAAAGCCCGAACACTTGCTCTCATGGAAAGAAGGAGATCAACCAGAATCTACCTCACAACGTCCGGCCCTGAAGCGACAAGACTTGCCATGATCACCCTGAGAGTGGCCAGCCTCCCTCAGAGTGACCACCAGACTCGAGCACTCACCGAAACTGATAGCTAAGTCTCCTTGCAACTGCAAATTATGTCAATACCTCTTGGAACCAAAATCACAGACCAACAGAAACTATATATGTAGCAAATGATGAAAAGTCTTGCTAAAGAACTTCCACAGCACACTGGACAACTTATAATTATTAATAACCTTGACCTTGAAGAGAAGTAATTCATTCACTGATCATTTATGAGATCTCATGGATATACACCATCTTACCAAGTTTGTGATATATTTGAAATAAGTTCTGAGCTATTATTAATCCACTTCCAGGTTTTGCACAGACTCCGGATGGCGGACAGACGACAGATGGACAGACAAAATATTTTTGTTTATTAATGTCATTTTTGGAATATTTAAAACACGCACAGATTTGCAAAAATCTGGAAATAAATTTTTTTTTTTTTTTTGGGGGGTGGGGGGGGGTGAGTACATAGACTTATGCGAGTAAAAAAACAAAAAACAAACTCCAATAATAACAACAACAAACCCTCCACTGTCGTTCTCTCTCTTCTTTCTCTTGTGCAGCTTTCAGGTCTTCTGGCTGTGTGAACTGCCTTCGCTGACCCTTGTGGGTGCGTTTTCCTCTGCCGCCGCCTCCTTTGTTCAGAAAAACATCAAGATGAATTTCCCCCCAAATCAAAAAACAAGTAACACATTCTGTGTGATTCTGAATTGCCTAGTGTTAATGAGAATTCCCTATTTTATGTCTTATTCTTTATACAGAACCCAACTTTTTCTACATTCTCTATTATATGTCCTAGGGTGAAAAGAATTCCAGTCAACACTGGAGAAAAGCTAGCATAAATTGAGAATCCAGCCTTTACGGCTTTAGTGTCAATGGGAATTCCAAAATTACACTATACACAAATACAGAATAACATCTTGACTTAAGTAAATGATTTTTTTATATTATATTAAAACTATTTTTTACATTATACATTATTCGCATCTTGGCATGGGATATGGAGAACTGTCGTATCAAGATTGGACAATGCACGTGAGTGTAATATTGTCCGATCGAGAAGTGACAAATTTTCATATTCCCTGTCTAAGATGTGAATACAATTTATGTATCAATTTCATCAACTGAATAAAAAACAGGAATCAATATTAGATGGCAGGAGAAAGACGCGTAGAAACGACTGCTAAACAAATAATGTCATCCAACTGCACAACCAAAAATAGTCCAACTAGAACGCAAAGTCCATTTGACTCAAAGCTCCTTATATGAACCTTCAACTTTGTTCAAGTTTTTATTAAACAAATGATGAAACAGCAAATATCAAGTTAGGCTCCTAACCCAGGGGGGCCGTATAGCCAGACAAGGGGGTGGAAGATGGGGGGATATGGATACACAATGATTACAAGAATGGCACTATATTACAAGATACAGCAGCCTCTAACTACAAACAAATTTATTCAGAAGTACACAAATTTATATAAACACCAACCCGCACGCCCACCAACCCACTTACACACATACACAGAGTAAAGAAAAACAAACACCAGAACATGACACATGACAGGTGACCTCAACAATCCTTGACCAGCAAAAAACAATCTAATTTGTTTATAAGCCTCTGATGAGGCATAGTGTTGAAGGCCATGGAGGCCCAATATACCCTCGTCAATGTCAGTCATCCAGCTGCTAACTGTCGTGAGTAGTTGTGTTACGCATGATCTGCCACTGGTGAATCCATACTGTTTGTTCGACAGGAGGTTGTGATCTGAGAGGTGTTTTGTCAAGGTATCCCTTACAAAGCCCTCAAAGAGCATGCAGACCACAGAGGTTAGACTTACAGGTCGTTAGTTGCCAGGTAACTTGTTATCACATTTCTTAAACACTGGCCTAACCTCTGCTACCTTCCATGGCAATACACCCTCTTTTAGTCTTTTACTAAAAAGAAAACTCAAGTGGCCCTGCCAATTTATTGTTTAACTCTGTTAAAACCCGAGAATGAATGTCGGGACCTTGTGATTTTGAGGAATTAAAATTCCCTTATGCCTTTTTTATGTTGTCATCGCCAGTCACAACCACAGGCACAGGTCTGATGGTTAATTTATAGGCCTAAGTAATATCACAATGTTTTGCAAACCCTAGGCTAGCTCCTTCTTCTTTCACTTTTTCAGTTGTGCGTTCACAATTCAAAATGTCGATTACTTTGTCAGTGATACATAAACTGGGAATAAACCAAAAAAATAAGTATATCATTTTGCTAATATGCTATCTGCCACTGGAACAGTGAAAGGAAAGGAAAACAAAAACGCGAGATCTACATACATGTATTACTATGTATACATACAATAATACATGTATCATTTCATCATCTAGCACTCCCTGACTCACGTGCTTTGTATTGAGATGTGCAAAACAGTTGTTATGCTGGATTTCCGATCATAAACTATAATGGTTTCGAATTAGTTTAAGATCCAGAAAAAATACTCTCACCTCTTGGCATTATGGATGCACTGAATTTGTGATCTGGTCACTTTTTTAGTGTGTAATCAACGGAAATGTGTAGGCTAGGCTATGACGGCAGAACCATATGCGCAGGGAGTATTTCTTTTGCCAACAAGTGATTATAAATTGAAATATTTATTATATTAAGTTTTGACAATATATTAGCAAAATAAAATGTTATAAATAAGTTTAATTTCACAGCGTACAGTAGCAAACGTACTAGCAACTTTTTTTAAATTATCGTTTTAATTGCAAAATAATAACGATGGGCCCCTCAACAGGAAGTAGGATTAGAGTCGAAGAACTGGGTTTCCTTAGTTTGCATCGTACCGTCGTACGTGACAGAGTTGAAAGAAGTGAGGGGCAAAAACCAACAAAATAGTAGAAATATGCCTAAAGTAAGAAGAAGCAGAAAACCACCACCAGACGGATGGGAGCTCATTGAACCAACAATCGACGAGCTTGATCAAAAAATGCGAGAAGGTATCATCGTTATATTTTTCTTATTTGCAATTATGCAATGCAGCAAAGCATCGCGCAATAAGCTAAGACAACTTTATTAGCCTATATTTTACAAGAAAATACATTGTGGTGTACAGTTACAATCAACAACTGAACAAGGAATAAAAACATCACAATAATAATAACAACAGTCATAATGACAATGAGGATAAAACTGCACAGTCACATATATAATTATAATGGGCTCTATGCACAAGTCGGCGGCATGGTCACGTGGCGCGGGAATAACAAAGCGGTCATGGCTTCTTTTAGCTCGCTCCGGTGTACTCCAATGCTGCTTAAAATTTTTTAATTTACCGACATTTTGGGATATTGTGATGTTTTGAACATAGCACACTCGTGCAATAATGATCACAGAGCGATGTGTCACTGACATTCAGTTTAGAGTTGACGACATGCAGTGCTTCATCATTTGCGCTCGAAGTGGAAATCGGTGAAAGGAAATGTTCTTTTCTTTGCATAAAGGTTTTACGTCGGAGTTAGAGCATCCAAACGCAGCACAGTACTTCACCATTTTCAAACTCGATCACGCTGCGTTATTCCCGCAGCACGTGACCGCCACGCCTTTGTGCATAGCGCCCATTACATTATGCATGCTAACAATAACATTAAACGACAGCAAAATGTTAAATGACATTATTTTGGGCAAACAAACACACTCACACACACACACATTTCATTTATTAAGTAATGAGACAGCCTTTGGGATAAAACTTTTTCGTTCTGAGAGTTCTCACCCTTGGTGTTTGGTAGCGTCTTCCAGAAGGCAGGAGCTGGAAGTGGTGCGCAAGCACATGAGTGCTATCCAGCACAATGCAACTGGCTTTCCGCACAACGCATTTTTAATACAACACCTGCAGACTCTCTTGTTTCACTCCCACAACCTTCCCACAGACTTTCACCACTCGATCCAGCACACTTTTGTTTTTTACACACAAACTTCCATACCAGCAGATATATTAAAAGAAAAGGTAAGAACGGACTCAATAATTATTAAAAGAAGAGATCTAAAAAGTCTGAAGGATGCGGCTATTGACTTGGAGATTTCGAAGCTTTTGAAGACAGTAAATTCTAGACTGACATTTTTTGTGGATGGCGTGGGTGTTTGCAGTGAAGTTCAGTTTCTCGTCAATGATGGTTCCCAGGTATTTGTATTGAGTGACTCTGTTGACTGTAACACCATCAGTGACAAGGTCTGGAATGAGAGCGTTGTTTTTACGAAAGTCAACGACCAGTTCCTTATTTTTCTTTACATTTAAGTCCAGATAGTTTTGTTTGCACCAGGAGCTGAACCTGTCAACTGCAGAGAAATACACAGCATGCCTCCCTCTTCCCCCCCCCTCCCCCTCCCTCTAGAAAAATGTGAAAATAATGGTTAAAATATGTGCAAGCTGGTGCATTCTGGGCATTATTTTGAGGACTGACAGTAGAATTGTTTTGTGCTAAAAGTCTTTTAGTTCCCCCCCCCCTCCCCCCTCCACACACACTTACTTCTCTGTAAACCTGTAAACCCTAATGATAAAATTTACAATAATAATAATAATAATACGGTAGATTTATATAGCATGGTACCCCAACAAACATGGGCTCGCCACGCTTTACAATGCACTAAAAAAGCAATAATATTAAAACCCAATAGCAGAATATCTTGCATAAAGGTGTATAAAAACTTAAAAAAAGACAGGTAAGGTTACAGTGGGGCCGGGTAGCTCAGTTGGTAAGAGCGTCTTGCTAGTAACCGAAAGGTCGCTGGTTCGAATCCCGGATTGGTCAACGTGTGATCATATTATTTTCCCCTTTACCAACAACTGGCCCGCTGGTGTCAGTATAAATCGGTCCAGTAGTCACCTATATGCGAAAGTGTCGTGTGACTATAATCTACAAACAACAAGGTAAGGTTACTGCAAATAAAACAAGAAATAGCCACTCATATCAGTTTTATTCAAAACTGACTTGATGCATGTAAAAGAAATACCTGTAAATCTAGATCTGATGCATTAAAAAAAAAAAAAAAAATCTAATTTGGAGGTACATCACTACATGAAACTGTGTGGTGAGTGAGAATTAATAGTTTTTTTTCTCTTCTTTCTTCTCCTTTGCTCCCTCATTTCTTTTAAAAATCGCTATATATAATGCTCTTTTTTCTTTCTCTTTGGAATGTTGAATATGTCATTAAAATGAATTGAAACCTAGAGATGTTTCTCAAACTAAAGATCATGTAATAAGTCATAACAAGTTGAAAACTAGCGTTGATCATGGAAATTATGGTAATGTTTTTCAAAGGAAAATAAGTTATCGTTAAAGTTAACGAAATGCTTGTTGACCACCTGATAATGTTACTATACAATACAATACATCTGGATTGTACGATAACATTGTACGTTGAATATGCCGTTGGCTCGCGTCGACCATATACAGGCAATAATAAGAATGACGTACATGTTGCATTGGTCGTGGTTCCAACGCTATGTGAAATTCAGTTCAAATAAGCTGCGTTCAGGCAAGTGTTTCTCTTAGGATGAGCATGACTTCTTGTGGCCTACGATATACTAAGTTTCTATCTTCTGCGCATAGTTACTGGGGTTGACCACTGTCTGGGATATATGTCCCGTAGCTACATGACTGTACCCACTGGTACAGGTATAAATATCATAAGAAATAACCTGCTGTAACATAGAGAATGGAGTTGCTGCGTATTTCATGGCTTTTGACCTTGCTGCCAGGAGTTTCTCTCATACAAAGGGCCTGGAATGCTGCATTAATTTTACAATACAGGTGCTTCTGTTTAGCAGTCAGAGGAGAGGTGGAGAGGGGGGGGGTGGGGCACTCCAAAACTCCACAACAAAATGTCCTCGTGTTTTTAGATGGGGACAATAACGATTCTGATTTTGATTCAATTTCTGGCACTAACTTTGAAAATATCAGCTAGTACCCTCCACCACACAATCATACTTCTAGATGTGTGTGTATGTTTGTGTGTGGGTGTCACTGTGTTTGTGCGTACGTGAGTGAGTGAGTGAGCGCGCACGTGAGCTTAGAGTTAGAGGAACAGCAAGTACGTGTAACCAGAGCCAAAATCACTGTTCCATTTATCGGCAATAGAAACTGGCATAGACTACATTGTGCAGGCAAGATACCGTGGGTACATTAAATCGTTCTAAGCGTAGGCGCGCATAAAAGCTCTATACAAGAACCAAGAAATAAATAAATTAATAAAAGTGAAATAAATAAATTAATAAATAAGTGGATGATGAACCTTCACGTTTACATTGTTTTAATGATCAACTTAAAAAGGTCAACTCCGTTTAATCATTACTTTTCTTACCGTCATATCATCTTACACAAAGCCAATCTTTTCATTCACTGATATAGGTGCCCTCCCACAAACAAAGAAACAACAAACTGGAATACAGGCAAATAGCAAATATCTAGTTTCATCAAGACTTCATATTGTTCTCATCTAGTCTCATGAAGATCTCATAGTGTTCTCATTCAGTTTCATGAAATCTCATGTTCTTATCTAGTTTTATGAAGATGTCATATTGTTTTCATCTAAGATCATACTGTTCTCATCTAGTTTCATGAAGATTTCATACTGTTCTCATCTAGTTTCATGAAGATGTCATACTGTTCTCATCCAGTTTCATAAAGATTTCATACTGTTCTCATCTAGTTTTGAACATAAAGATTTCATACTGTTCTCATCTATTTTCATGAAGATGTCATCTTGTTCTCATCCAGTTTCATAAAGATTTCATACTGTTCTCACCTAGTTTCATGAAGATTTCATAATGTTCTCATCTAGTTTCATGAAGACTTAATCATTCTTGTTTTCATCCAGTTTCATACAGATTTCATACTGTTCTCGTCTAGTTTTTATGAAGATTTTATATTGTTTTCATGTTTGATTTAAACAGTACTGAAGTAGGTGTACTATAGTACGTTGTGTAATAACAGTACATATATTTTCTTTCAGTATTTTTTTGACATTAAATGTCAAATTAATAATGTCCACGTTTGTCTTTGTTTAATGATATTATTATACCCTAACCACACACAACAATGAACGTTTGGGAGAATGAAAGACAGCCTGAGCTATTTTTAAATGCGAAAATAGGCTACTTGTAAAATCATTCATGGTATGAGATGGCAATTTATTGATATAATCAAATATTATTTTGTCTGACATTTGCTAAATTTGATTCTAAAAGTCTGAGAGTTCCTAAACAGATTTACTGCAACATCTGGAATCATCCAACACATATGCACACGTACTTTTCATTGATTTTTAACAGTGCATTCAACACAATCATCCGCAGAAGCTGTTCGACAAGTTGCGCATGATAAACATCTGCCCGCAGATGTGTCACTTGGTCCTGAGCTTTATGCCGGACAGACCGCAGGTAGTGAGGGTGGGATCGTTGACTTCAAGTTCCATCTCAATGAGCACCGGTACCTCCCAAGGCTGCATATTATCCCCCTGCTCTTCATCCTGTGTACAAATGACTGCAGGTCCCGTGATGACTCAGCGCTGATCCTCAAATTCTCCAATGTTGGAGGGTCTGATCTCAAAGGGCGGTGAATCGGCCTACCAAGCTGAAGTCAAACACCTGGTCTCTTGGTGTAGCAGCAATGACCTTGAACTCGGTGTCTCAAAGACAAAGGAGATGCTTATTGACTTCAGGCGCTGTCCATTGGGGGTGAGATGGTGGACATGGTAGACTCCTTTAGGTTTCTGGGCACAACCATTGAGAGCAGCCTGGGTTGGAACTCGCTCTCGGTCATCAAGAAGGGTCACCAGCAAATGTATTTCCTCTAACAGCTGTGGAAGTTTGGCATGAGGCAGACAATCATGACCAAATTTTACAGAGCGGTGATAGAGAGCACCCTCACATCCTCAATCACAGTGTGGCATGGTGGCTACACGGAGGCAGACAAAAAGAGGCTGCAGTCCATTGTGAACACAGCATCTAAGGTCATCAGATGCAAGCTGCCACTATGCAATAGATGACATCTATTACAAGTGCCTGCTAAAGAAGGCCAGCAGCGTTGCAGAGGATGTCTCATCTAGCATCACAGATGTTTGCCTCACTCCCATCTGGCAGAGGATTGAGGCACTTTAAAAGCAGAACGGTCCAGTCACCTCAGCTCGCTGCATTTCAGGCCAAGGAAGAGACTTTTTACATGATAAAGTTGAACATATATATAACAATAACATTACTTGACCTGACTTGAGAGAGAGAGAGAGAGAGAGAGAGAGAGAAACAACACAACCGTCCAATATAAAGAACAGCAGCAGTAATTGCTTTGGAGGTTTTGCACATTTATTATAACATTCATTATGTTTTGTATTTTCTTGTTTACTTTTCTTGTCCTCCATTGTTTTCTTCCATTTCACTTCCAGTTCAGAATCATCTACACAGTATATATACTTACAATACTCAATAAAATCGTCTACAGCTAGCTAAATTCTTGGGTCATTTTTCTGAGCCAGTCAGAGCAGTTAATATTAGTTGCTAGTGACCGATTAAATTCTTGAAATTGCCGATCTATTTTTTCTCATCCCCGTGGGGATACCAGGGGATCTTTTAGTATAAATAGTTCGCACTTTCTGGAAATTTAGTGCTTCAAATTTCTTCTTTATATCACTCCTTGTATTTCTGCCTTAGCGTTTCTGTCCGTTGTCTACAGTATTCACTCTTTCAATATGTCTGTCACCAACCTTTTTTCTGGAAAACTCTCCCAAAACTCCTCATTTGTGTATGGGGTCTGTTGGGTCAGCTTAGGAATATTGGACGCTTTCTGCCAAACGGTCACTATGGCTTTCTATGGTATTATTACTTAGCAATGTAGGCATTTTATACGTATGTGTTGTGTTGTTTTTTATAATGATGTTATATTTTATTTTGTTTTTGTAAATGGGGGTCAGTAAATTAGAATAAAGCCTCAGCATCCCCTCCATGGGATGCCTTTATTTTGGAGTGCCATTAGGGTTGTTACAGCAGATCTTTTATATGGATCAGGGGAGAATCCTCTTTCAACTAAGTTGTGGTCTTGATTCGGCTCTTTGCAGTCCACTGGACCCTATAAATAATGACTAACTAAAAAACTATTGATTTCTTGGTGCTCCAGTCATACAATTTGTAGTTTAATGAACAAAGATAAAACTCTGTCAAAGTTTTGTAGATCTAGATCTGATAGATGTTTCAATCTGTTTCACACATATTGAATAGCA
This sequence comes from Oncomelania hupensis, assembly GCA_036898135.1. Classification (NCBI taxonomy): domain Eukaryota; kingdom Metazoa; phylum Mollusca; class Gastropoda; order Littorinimorpha; family Pomatiopsidae; genus Oncomelania; species Oncomelania hupensis. Next base: position 71,295,139 of record CM072512.1, on the reverse strand, counting down.
AACTAAATGTAACTACGTTTTCCTCGTTGTTTGGAAATCTAAACAAAGAAAAGCACTGTCAAAGTAACATAGAGTTAAATCTAATACATGCACTGTTTCAATCTGTTTCACACACAGCAAAATACAAAATATTACTAACTTTTCCTCGTCTTTTGAAAATCTTAAAAAGCCAGTACTCTGCATTTACTTTTTCGGTGAGCATTGTATCTATCAGCCCACAGCACTGCAAAAATTACTCCCGTGTTTGCAACTAAGACTTCCCATGTGCCTCACCATTTTACTGTTTAGCCTGTTTGAGAAAAGAGACTTCTCATCCTATCCTATCCTGTCCCGTAACTCGGAAATCGTTGGGGCACCACAGATGATCCAGCGTACTCCATCTTTCTCTGTCCTCAGCAACCCACATTGCTTCGCTCAGTGTCAAGCCAGTCCATTCTCGAATGTTGTCCTCCCACCTTGTTTTCAGCCTCCCTCTTCTTCTGCCTCCTTGAACTATGCCTTGCAAGATGGTCTTTGCAAGGCCGGATGTTCTGGTGACGCGAGTTTCCGTTTCTTCACCACTATGAGCAGGTCATCGTGTTGTCCAATGGCTTGTGTGATGGTCTGTCGGACTTCATCGTTGGTAATGTGTTGGGTATAGGAAATGCCCAGAAGTCTTCTGTAGCACCTCATCTCCATGCTTTGTATTCTTCATTGTAGATCTGCTGTGAGGGTCCATGTTTCGCAAGCGTATAGGAAGATGGAGATGACAAGGGAGCGCAGCAGGCCTTATCTTGGAATGTAGACTGATGGTCTTGTCTTTCCAAATGGGCTTCAACCTTACCAGGGCAGCAGTTGTTTGTGCGATCCTGGAGAGGACTTCCTGTCGGGACCCATTGTCTGATACAATGGCCCCTAAATATTTGAAGCTATGTTGTACTGTGTTGATGGATTGACCTTGGACCTTTATGTCCATGTTGATGCTATTGGTGTTGTTGGTCATCACTTTGGTCTTCTCTGCACTTATTTCCATTCCATAGGCTCTGGAGGTGGTGTCAAGCCTCTGTACCAGCTGTTCAAGTTCTTGTTCCTCTTCAGCTAATCCATCAGTCATCTGCAAAACAAAGGTTGGAGATTGCTCTACCCCCTATGCTGACTGTGCCTTCATGCTTCTCGACTCTTGTGCTTAAAAAAATCAAGCGTGTAAACCGCCTATTGTATTTGATATTAATTAATAATTATTTAGGTTTCATAAGTTTATTCATAACAGACAAAAGTCATTTTCGAAAGTACTTGCATAAATGATACCATTTTTAGATCTGACAGAAAGTAACAGGCATATCCAAAGAAACGAGCTGTGTGTTTCTTAGTTTTCACAAAATTTGCAAAGAATCCCTCTGTACTAATTTGTTATTTAGTTAGCCTTCAGTACTCCACTAACTTAACGGCTAAGAGACGGTGTCATTTTTTAGATTTACTGCATCGTACTTTTATTAAAAGAAGAGAGCAAACCAGAGTACCCAGAAAAAAATGTAACAAAAACAATATAAACCTAAAAAAAAAACCAATATAATTTTATCTATGTATTTTATGGACACGAGTGTAAAGCCCTAGATTTCAATGCAGAAGGTTCAGCATGTTGTATTATTATTTTTATTATCATCATTCAGAGGATTGGTAGAGCACTTGGTTAGTGGCCAGTTTCTTATGTTGAAGGCCACAGGTTCAATTCCCGCAAAGGACAAACTTATGTGACTTAGGCACAAGACTTTTCTGATGCAGGTTACTGATGGTTTTCTCCAGGTACTCCAGTTTCTTCCCTCCATTCAATACTGGTATTGGATGCAGTCTATCTAAACTTTTAAAAATAAAATTTGATTTTCTTTCCATCCTATAATGGCGACCTGCTTTTGTACTTCATGTTTGAGTGTTGAATACATGTGTGTGTTGTGTTTGAGTGTCTGTAACATAAACATGTGAGACTGAGATTGTATGTTGGGTACAGATCGCCAAATGTAATTTAAGGTTGAAGTTTGTATAGTATCCATGTAATTACTTATCATATTATTATTATCATTATTATTATTATTATTTGGTGAGTGTTCTAAACTTAGACATGATCTGCCAACCTGAGAACACTGTAAACACTAAATAATACATTATCTATTTCTATGCAACGCTCCCTTATAATTGGCTGTACTCATTCTGGTTTTGATTAGGCACTGTCTCAAAATGGGTTCTATTGATGATTCAAGGGGTTAATGTTAACTCCATTTTGATTGCCTACTTGAAATGTAACAAAGTGTGGAACTTCTTATAACACAAACTAATTCAGATTTCTTCCTGCAGTTGAGACTGAGCCGCATGAGGGAAAGCGGAAAGTGGAAGCATTGTGGCCGATCTTTCGCCTGCACCATCAGAAGTCCAGATACATCTTTGACTTGTTCTACCGCCGAAAGGCTATCAGCAGAGGTTCTTTTTTTTTCCCATCTTTATGTTTTATATCATAAACATTTTTGGTGCATCAAGTTCAATAATGCTTCAAATGTTCAATTAATGAGTTAACTAAATTTACATTAGAACCTGAGAATTTGTAACTTCTAAGTGGATTTCAAACTTTCATACATAAATTATTTCATCAGTATCAAAAACTAAACCAGATTAATAATAATAATTAATATACAGAAGATTTACAAATATGAGACCACCTATATAAACACAAAGTAAAACAGTAAAGTCTTCCGGACGAATACTTTGTCAGTTTTATTTATTTCATTGCCTTTCATGTTTTCCAAGAAGAGTAAAATTATAAAATGTTTATATTTAATGTTAAAACTTCTTTCATTGCAGAGTTGTATGAGTACTGTTTGAAAGAGAACATTGCTGATAAGAACTTGATAGCAAAGTGGAAGAAACAGGGCTATGAGAACTTGTGCTGTCTTCGTTGTATCCAGACCCGTGACACCAACTTCAGTACAAATTGCATCTGCCGTGTGCCCAAAGCAAAGCTGGAAACAGTAAGTAAACAAGAGTGAAATTAAATAAAATTATTACTTTTGTTCAGATTAACTTGGTAGAACTCGATGCTGCTCTTTTGCATAAATTAAATGAATGCGATGTTTTAACCCAGGAGGCAAGAATTGGCATCCATTCCAATCCATGGATCCACTGATTCCCCATGATTTGTTTATATATATATCTTGTTGTAAAGTCATGTGATCTGGAACAACTAATGGATGAGTGCATGTGGTAGCCAATAAAGGAATCTGATGTGTATGTGTGCTTAAACTGTTCAGCAAACAAAATGCCAAGTACTCCTGCAAATTTTTTTTTCCCACAAATCTATTAAATGCAGACAGGTTTATCCGTTTTATTGTTCAGTTTTACAGAAAAGTAACATAACAGGCCTGATAGTTCTCAGCGAAATAGCGGAAATCCGCGAAAATGAAAACGGAAAAAAAAAAGAAGAAAAAAAGGAAAGGAAATTTTTTTTTTTTTTTGGTTGTTGTTTTGTATTGGAAGACGAAAGTTGCTTTACTCGCTTCCGGTTTTGCGGCGCCATACTTTGTTTTGGAATAGTGGTGCAGCGTTGACGGTTTTTGTGTATATATTTTCGCTGTTCAAGTTGTGGATTTGTGGACGTCATCAGACTTATTGGACTTCAAAATGTCTGTCACAAGGCGTGACATAGTCGCAAGTTCCGCGGAAACCTCTCTTAGATCACTATCAGGTCTGCATAATTCTGATATCGGATCATTATGATGTAAATGAATCAGCATGATGCAGTCTGTAGACCATGCTTCATCTGAACAAAATTACTCATGGACTAGCAGTGGGAGCATCAGTTAAAAGCAATTACACTATGAAGAATCACTGTTTTCATTTTTTTTCTAGATAATATCTGAAAATACTTTGATATACAGAGTCTGGAATCAGAACAAGCCAAATGTTAATCTGTCATTTTGCATTCCTCATCAGTCCTCATTTAACTTTTTTATTCAAAATACTTTTTGACTCCCATGGGTAGCTATGTAGTCAACCCCTCTCCCCTTTACCTCCCCCCCCCCCCCCCCCACAAAAAAAAAAATTGTCAAGATTTTTTGCAAATCTGTGTGCCCTCAATAGTCCAAAAATTACATTTAAAAAAATGGTCTGTCTGTCCTTCTGCCGTCTGTCTGTGCAAAACTTGTAAGTGGATTAATTTTGTACGAGTCTATTTCAACTATCACAACCAAACTTGATAAGATGGTTTATATTCACGAGACCTCACAAATGATCAGTGAATGAATTGCTTCTCTTCAATGTCAAGGTCATAGTCATCAAATGTTACTCAAAAAAAGACAATTTTTCACTTTTTTTTCTAAGTTAATAATATTGAACTTATGATTCTTTGATCCATGATGATCAATGCCGGGGGTTTCAGTATAAATAGTATCCCCACTTTCTGGAAATTTAGTGCTTTAAATTCCCACTGTCGCTGTCTTTCTCATTTGCTCTTTCTCATTCCTGCTCTGTTCTATCAATCTGCTATACTATCGTCTTCTTCGCTAGACCAGTATCCTACCTTTTTTCTTGAAAACTCTTCCGGGACAAGACTCCTTGTTTGTGTATGAGGTCTGTTGGGTCAGCTTGGGAATATTGGACGCTTTCTGCCAGGTGGTCACTAGGGCTTCCTATGATGTTATTATTTAGCAATGTAGGCATTTTATATGTATGTGTTTTGTTGATAATTTATAATGATGTTTGTATTCTATTTTGTTTTTGTAAACGGGGGTTCGATAAGTTGGGGTGAAGCCTCAGCCGTCCCCTGCGTGGGATGTCTTTATTGTAAAGTGACTGGCTGGTGGAGGGCATTCAGTTTTCCCACTAGGGTTGTTTCAGCATATCTTTTATGCGGATTGGGGGTTGTCCTGTCCTGATTTGGCTTGGAAGAGTCCGCTGGACCTAAAGCAACAATTATGTAATGTAATGTAATGTCAAGGTCACCGATGGTCAAGGTCATTCCAAAGTCTCTGTTTTTTTTGGGCATAATACACATTTTACTGCAGTTTATTTGGCAATACATGAGTGGTGTATTTCGAGCCGGAGGTCAAGATCATCTCAAGGTCAAGAGCATATAAAGATCAAAATCTGTATTTGTGTTTTAATGCCACCGCTTAATTTGTGGGTTGTTTTTTCTGGGCACTCATTTTCATGTTAAATATTGCAAGTTCCATAAGTAGCATATGAGTCATATGGGCTTTGCACTTCTAGTTTTTGTGTTGTATTATTTCAAATATGATGTGACCTATTTTGATTCTTTTCTATATACTTTTAACTACTGTTCAGCCTTCGTAGTTTTTATATCGTTTATAATTGCATTTTCGCAGTGGTCAAGGTTAATTATTTTCTTTACATGTTTTGGCTGTATACAAAAAGTGATTAACACATTTTGATAAATTTTGCAAATAGTCCAAAAAATATCTAAACATTTTGTGTGTTCATTGTTCTTTAGGATAAAACGACACAGAACAGCCTCACGAATATTAACTCTTTTGAAAATGAGGGTTTGTGTGTCTGGAAATATATTCAAATGGCTTGTCATCTTGTTTCCTCTGATTCTGAAAGAATACTAATAGATCACAATAGCATGTCTATTTGTGCATCACTGGAGGAAATAAATTTTTGTACATTTTCCCATCTATAGTGAAAGATCTTTGGTATTACTGTTGTTTATGTCACCGAAGTGTTGATAATTGAGAATGAACTCTTCATATGGCTCACAATAACCTCCTTATGAATGTTTTTGTTTTCAGGGCAAAATTGTGGAGTGTGTACATTGCGGTTGCAGAGGATGCTCTGGATAGCACCTTTCGAATAATGGAGCCAAGAACCATCACATAAAGAAGGTCAAAAGACAAACTGCAGAAATACTTCAGTTGTGATGTGTATGTGTGTGTACTGGAATTGGATGTGTGTGTGATGGTCAAAGATAAAGGAAGGATTGAAGAGTCATGAAGGGCTGTATTGAAATCGTTCACTTGGTGAATGGTATACAATTTCTTGCACACATTTTGAAGTTGTTTTTATTATGGCCTTCCTTAACGGTTTTATAACTTCCTCATATTTAAAATGTCCAGTAACATGTGCATGATTGTTATTTAAAAAAAAAAAAATAGTGTTTGAAAAGTGCACACCAGAAAAGTGGTATTGCACTATATGCTTGTCATTTTCCTTGTGTCAGGATTAAGTACTGCTGTAGCAGCACCTTCACCTTTGAGGTGGCCAGAATTGCGCAGCCTTTTTGACCTTTTACAACTTTTGAAATCAATGCTTTTGAAACAGATCGCATGGATATTTTGAAGAACAGCTTATTACTAGATGCAAGATAAATCAATTCATGTTTGATCCCAGTTTCGTGGACATTTAATCTGAAAGATATTTCATGTAATATTAGGTAACCCAAAGAAGGCTAAGCTTTGTCGGATTTCCAACTTTTCTTTTCTTCTTCATTGACATAAAGTTTTTGTTGTGCTTTTGGTTACTTTTTATTGTTACAGCTAGGGACTTCAACCTTTAGCACCCTGTCATCACCACGGCAAAGCTTTGTTCGTTTACTATAGTTGCCACACATCACCAGCGCTGGGTGCTCTTATGTATAGCCATAGTACACATGCACTGTTGCTATTTTTATCACCAGAAATGACTTATTTATAGTGCTGTACTTTCGATTTAAAGTGTGCTGTTATTTGTTTTAAGTTTCAGTGCTTTGATTTTCAAGTCCGTTAAGTCTCAAAATGGAAAATTTTGATGATGAAGCACTCTTTCACAAACATTTTATGGATTTTGACTGATGACGAGTCATTTCATGACTTTGATTTACACAGAGTGACAGCTGGGAGGGGTATAACGGAAGGAAAGAACACGAGGTTGCTAATATTAGTGGTATACTGAGTGTTTCAAGAGATGAACATATCTGAAAGGTTGGCTGATTGATTTTGCGAATTTAGCAAACCCAATCATATTGATAACATTTCAGAGGCACAGTTGTTTCAGTTATTCATCATTGATGGAAGTTTTAAGAGTTCTTTGTCACTCAAATAAAAGTAGCCTGTACTCCAAGTGTAAGTAATCGAGTTCAGTCAGTCTGTGTGATGTTGTGTCCATTGGGTGTTTATTTTTTTTTAGGCACAAACATTTTGTTACAATCTTTTACATGGTTTCATCACATTTTACATTCCTTTCTTTATTTCCCTTCCAAAAATCATGTTCATACATCAGCAAATTAAAATGGTATAAGCTTTTCAAATAGATAAATAGTGTATAGATTGACGACCATAAAAATAATGAAAGTACAGAGGAAAGAACTGTACAAAAAAAAAAGCAGGGTGCTAAAGATTAAACTAAGAGCAGCGATTTGTAAAAATGGACGTTTGGCAATAAAATCAAAGTTCACAAGATGATTCAGATTCTATTAGGGTTTTTTGGCTGTAGTTCTCTTTCTGTTCTTTTAAATGGAATAATTTAACTTTTCGTCAATAAATTACAAGACAAAATAAATTCGAAACTTCTCTCATTTGCTTTTAACTGTCTGCAACCTCACACAGACCCATTTTCTCTCTAAAAAGTTCACAGCATATTGGTGTGGGTTTTTTTAAATAGAGAGAACAGTGTGCATATGTGTGTCTATTATGTATAGCTGTGTGTTTGTCAGATTGATTTCAAGTGAGTGAGGCAATGTTGTATTCAAACTTTTACACTAGCTATCATGATCATAAAAGTTTAGTGGAGGAATGCTTTTGGATGAGCATATAAGCAGCTTACAATTGGGCCCCTGATAAGGTCGCACGACTTTGCTAGCAGAGGAGTCGCTTTTGCTGTCATTGACCATCACTTCAAACTACAGGCACATGATTGTTTTCCATGACTAATACTCAGCAATATATCAGGGTTAGTTAGTCATTGTTTATAGGGTCCAGCTGATTGTAAAGAGCCGAATTAGGACCACAACTTGGTTGATAGAGGGCTCACCCCTGATCCGTATAAAACAACTGTTGAAACAACCCTAATGGTAACCCTGAAGGCGCTCCACCACCCAGTCACTACAAAAAAAGGCATCCCATGCAGGGGACGCTGAGGCTTTACTGTAATTTATCGAATCCCTGTTTTCAAACACAAAACAGAATATAGACGTCATTATAAAATATTAACAAAACGCATACATATAAAATGCCTACAATGCTAAATAATATCACAGAAAACCCTAGTGACCATTTGGCAGAAAGAGTTCAATATCCTCAAGCTGACCCAACAGAAAAGTGAGTTTTGAAGAGTTCAAAACAAAGGTAGGTGAATGGTCTAGGGAAGAAGATAGTAGATTGATAGAACATTAGGAACGAGAAAGAACAAATGAGAATGACAGAAACAGTTGTAATTTAAAGCACTAAATTTCCACAAAGTGGGGATACAATTTATACAGAAAACCCCGGCACCCCCAAAAGAGGTGTATATATTGGGGGTTTTGGTCACGCTCCACTACACTGATTTGCATGTGCCTGTATGTATTCTAAGGGAGTTAAGTCATAGCAGATGATGTGTTGCACACGTTTAGATTATGAACAATACGTTTAGATTAAAATTTCACAAATATTAGAAGAAAGAAATGCTTAAATACATAAGCTCAAAATATTGTTGACCTTCACATTTATATGCCTTCTAGACAACTTCGCTATTCTTTTGACACCCGTCTGTTTGCAGTTCCAACTGTGTGTACGAAATATGGTGAATGTGCTTCCTCATATGAAGGCCCTAGTATTTGGAACAAACTTCCTGTTTCTCTCAGAAATTCATCTTCATTTCAGTCATTTAAATCCTCTATTTAAACTCATTATTTTCCTTCCAGCAATTAAAATCGATGAAACAAATCTCATAGTTCGCATGCGAGTGTGTGTATGTTAGAATCGGTTTTAATATATAGGTTACTGTTAATAGTTAATGAGTTTTCCTCATTTTGTTTTATAAAGTTGTTATGTACTCATGTAAGCACCTAGAGCTCAGTTAGGAGCATAAATATTCATAATAATAAACAAAGAGTAATCTCTTACCAAGGATGAGACATTTCATGATTTTTTTTTTTTAAATGATAATTTTGATCTAGATCTCAGACTCGCTTAACTCTTTTTTCCACAATTGTAAACTTTTGCTTGGAACACCATTTTCAACAACATGAGGTCATGCCAAGTGGATCAGGTTTGATGGGGAAACAATACTTGATTTAATTCCAATGTACATGACCCCATCATGTCAACACTAATTGGCTACGGCAACCCACAAGCAATTCGACTATACTGGATACTATTATACACACGCTTTAAAAAAAAGAAAAGTAAATCACTCAAAAGCGGAGCGATGTTAACACGCACTGAAACATACACAGCTAACAAATGTTCATCACTCAAACGTGGAGTAAAGAAAGGCAAGGAGGAGATTGCTATTAGTAGACAGAAACTAAGAAAGGAAATTAGTTTTGTGTTTTATCATTTAAATAGGCTCTAAAATAGTTATATTTACATTTTTATTTAGTTGTTTATTTTTGTTTATAAACTACTTTGTGAATAATAATGGACCAGCAAATAATTAAAATATAAATGTATAATGATTAATTTGGAAGCAAACGGCCTATATTTGTTCTTTTAGTTCACAATTAGTGGTAAAAAAGTTACAAACTAAACTTCACAATTCCTGTATAATCATTTCAGCATTTGTGACTGTTTTCAGTATTACATTTTTTGTTTGTTTAACGTTTGAATTATATATACCTCAAGGTGTGTAATGTGTGTGTGTGATTTTATGCCCAAAACATCTTCCTTGTAACATGGTAGTAATATAGTTTTGACTTCGATGGTGGAGGATTGTGAAGACTGCAATATTCAGCCAGCATTATATAAATTGAAAAGAGAATACTTAATAAAAGGTCAGTGGATATAATTTTTATTAATTTTCAACTCAATAAGGCACATTGATCTTTAACAAAATACTGATATTAACCAATCTCCATAATTGCAATAAATACCCATGTTTTGCGATTCTGCCAATATACCATTCTCAGCAGATATAAATGTGTGTAGTTGGAACACTCTGTAAGGCTGATATATTACAAAATATCTTATATTAAGCTGCATGCAAAAAGGAACAAACATTTATATAATTTACACAATACTGTAAACCTTGCATCATCTGCAATGTGATTCAGGAATAATGTCTTGTCCGTGACAGCATTATATGCAGCTCATTAGTATGCTAAGGAAAAAGGTCACGACTTCTCCGGGCACACAGAGTGGTTTCGTGAAAACAGGCATCTCCATTGGAAATGGGGATTGGCACTCTTTTTGAGACTTAAAATACGGTTAGAAGTGAAGTACTGGAAGTAGATGAAAATCAGCCCCAATGGCCAATTGCATTGCCTCATACGCTTACCGCGCTCTCTTTAAAAAAAAAAAAGTCACTGTCACAAGTTACGAAAGGTCCTTATTCTCTGGTATGCAATTTCCGGAATATCAGTAGCAATATTATTCATCTTAGCATTGGCAATACTAACCCACACATTGAATATTACAGACCAATGCAATCACTGGAATATGTTAAACCTGGAATTTGACAGAAACAGCTGCAAAGAAAACATAATTGCACACACAAGCCAATGCGTAACACACTCTGGAGCAATTACCAGTATTTAGTGATAGGACAAAGTCCTTGCCATTTTTGTCAAAATTTCTCGAGCAAAAAACATTTTGTAGTAAATTTCTCGAGCAAAAAACATTTTGTAGTTATACTATATCTAATGATATTTTTTAACAGGCTGTTTGATTACCAAATAGAAACTTATGTCCAGCACCAACTGAATTAAAAAAATATATGCCCATGTTTCCCTGTTGGATATAATTCTCAATGACACATACTTAAAGTATGTGATGTCAGGACATTTAAAATCAGTTAATGCTAACGAACCAGTGGTGGTGTACTTAAAATCTGAATAGTTAAATAAACTACATCTATATATACTCATTAATTTGTTAACATTCACTACCAGTTGTCCCAAATGTTCACTGACAGTTAAAAATGTTTTTATATTGTGAAACAACTAATATATTAGTTACACTTCCAAGTAAGTGCACTACTGGGTACATTTGACTAACATTGTGCATGACAAGATTTCTCCTGTTTTACAACCTCAACCACCACAAAGTTACAAGATAGTTCTCTGTAAATAACAAATGACAAAATTATGTTAATGAAGCACTGACAAATAGTCCTTAACAACAAAATTCTCATCTTACACATCAAAACCTGCAAAGAACACTGTCGTAACTCAGCAGTATTCTTTCCAGGTACAATATAAAATTATTTTGTAACAGAGATGTTTTACCCTTAAAACCAAGATGTCTTTTTGGTAAGCTAAATAATAAAATAATGTATGAACACCAATGGTACAACAAACCAAGAACTGAGATCAAATCAGCTGCATCTTAGGTTTTGTTGATGAAATAAATTCTTTGCAAACTATGCTGCATATATTGTTTGATCAATAAAATGGATACATTTTGTCTTGATCAGTTCACAAAACAAAGACATTGAACCGTAAAAAAAATTATTGCAAATGACAATAGGTCAGTCCCATCTAATGTGGTTCAGGTAGTTTTAAAGGAAAGCTATTTCTTAAAAATATAGTTTTCTTATTTGAATATTTTTTCTTCTTTGTCCTCATTATTATTTTTGTACAATTTTATTATTTTTTGGTAGATCTGGGATGTTATTCTCTTAGTGAAACACTACCCTTTTTCTACTTGCTCAATATTCATTCTACTCAACAGTAACCTTCCAGTGTTCCTGAGCAAAGCGCAAGGCAAAGAAAAAAGCTGGTTCACAAGACTGCATAGCGATAGGGTTTAACGATGTAGGACTGGATGGAGATCCTCGCCAGTCCAGTGTAACTTCTTTATCGTCCACCTGCACGCTGACCCTCACTTTGCCGTTGGGAAGTAATTCTGTCTGAAAATTTAGCGTTGTCCCTTTCTTGATTTTCGGCAGCTGTGTCTTCATTTCCTTCCCATCCACAAACACTTTACCTGATCAAAGCAAAAGAGCAAACTACATAAGGCAAAATTGGAACTAGAAGGGCAAAGTCCATATGACTCACATGCTAGTTATGGAAATTGCAACATTTAACATGAAAATTAGTGCCCAGAAAACAAAAACTAAAATATATGGTGGCATTAAAATGCAAAGTAATACCGACTTTGATCTTTTTATGCTCTTGATCTTGAGATGGCCTTGACCTCCGGCTTCAAATACACTATCAAATAAAGTACAGCAAAAATTGAATCAAACTACAGGTTCAGATCAAACTAAAGGTTCAGATGGGTCACGGTGGGTTTAATGGGTCCAACTGATATGCTTCCATCTGGGCTTTCACAAACGACCAATAGCCATCAGAAAAAGAGGCAAAGAGGAAAAAGGGGAGGATTACAACGCCGTATGCGGAAGTTTAGCCTGAATAACAGAAGACGTATGCCGCCTCTACCCACGGTTCTACTAGCTAACGTACAGTCTCTTCGCAACAAGGTTGACGAGATAGAGGCCTACGTGCGATTTGCGAAGGAGTACCGAGAGATGTGCCTACTCGCCTTCACTGAGACCTGGCTATCCGATCGAGACACCGATGATGCTCTTCATTTGACAGGCTTCGGCACTCCTATCCGCCTTGATAGATCTACAGAGATAACTAAGAAATCAACAGGAGGGGGGGTGTGCTTTTACATTAACCAAAGGTACTGTAACAACGTTATTATACGCGAAAAGATATGCACACCAGATATCGAACTTCTCTCTATTTCACTAAGACCTTTTTATCTACCTAGGGAATTCCCGCAGCTATTTTTTACCCTTGTGTACATTCACCCGCGTGCTAATGCCAGTGGAGCTAGACAATTAATTGCTGATGTTATTCAAAAGCAAGAATCTATTTCTCCTGACGCTCCGAAATTTATTTTGGGTGATTTTAATCATTGCAAGCTGGATAAAACTTTGAAAGCTTATGATCAGTATGTTACTTGTGCAACATCTATAAACAACACCACTTTAGATCTGTGTTATGGCAACATACCTTATGCGTACAAGTCACGTGCCTTACCTCCACTTGGGGCTTCCTATCATAATAGTGTGTTTCTTGCGCCTGTGTATAAACCTGTGTTTGAGAGAGTCGAGTGTGTTGTGCAGAAAGTGAAACAATGGACTGTTGATAGCATTGAATGTTTGCGTGGATGTTTTGAGTGTACTGATTGGGATGTGTTCTATGATGCATGCGAGACTTTGGACGAACTTACGGATGTTGTTTCTTCGTATATATCTTTTTGTGTAGATAATGTTATTCCATCTAAAGAAATTATTATATTCCCTAATAATAAACCTTGGGTAACGAAAGAATTAAAGAACGTGTTGAATAAAAAGAAAAGGGTGTTTTTTACAGGTAGTGCCGAAGATAAAAAGAGGGTAAATAGGGAAGTGAGAGACGAAATTAGAAAAGCAAAAATGGTATATAAAGACAAAATAGAAGAACGTTACAGTTGTGGGGACTTGAAAGCAGCTTGGAATGGAATAAAGACAATGGCAAATGTAAATAAATCTACAGAAAGCAAGAAGAAAACTGTCAAATTAAATAATGTACATGATAGTGACCTTCCTAACGCTTTGAATATTCACTATAACCGTTTTGAGAAACATGATTTTTCTAATAATATTAAAGCTCTTAAAGAATCTTTGCATCCCCAAAATGATATTGTTATTTCACAAGAGCAAGTAACAGGTTTGTTTAAGAAAATAAATGTAAATAAAGCCCAAGGTCCTGATGGGATAGGTGGGCATGTCTTGCGTTGTTGTGCAGAACAGCTTGGCGGTGTGTTTTCTCGCATCTTCCAGCTCTCTCTCGACTTTGGCTCTATCCCTGCTCTCTGGAAATTCTCCAATATCGTGCCCTTGCCTAAGATTGCCAATCCTCAAAATCTTAACGACTATCGCCCAGTAGCATTAACAAGCTTAGTTATGAAAACACTGGAAAAAATTGTTAAAGACCTACTTTTATCTGCAACAGAATCACTCTTATGATTACAGTTTGCATATAGAGCTAGGAGAGGGGTTGATGATGCCAAGCTGTTCATCCTTAACACTCTGTATAAACATCTAGAGAAACCAAATGCACATGCCAGAATTCTTTTTGCAGATTTTAGCTCTGCTTTTAATACTGTTCAACCACATATTTTAATACAAAGACTTATCTCAGATTTTCACATTCAACATCAGCTTGTCTCTTGGATTTTAGATTTTTTGACTTGTAGACAGCAACGTGTTTATGTTAATGGTCTTTTTTCTGATACTGTTATAACAAACACTGGATCACCTCAGGGATGTTGTCTGTCACCTTTTTTATACATTTTGTATACTGACAGTTGTAGAAGCTCAAGGGAGGGAACCTATCTTCAGGGGTCCCAATACAAATTAAGAAAAATCCCTGAAAAAATCCAATCACCGAATTTGTGCACGTTGAGTGTTACATTGACAGCCTGGCCAAAAGGTGTCGGTGATAGTCTGTCTATCAGTACGAAGAGCCAGTTTACAAAATGTTTACTGGATTGTTAAAATGCTAACATATGGATCCAGAGAAGTCACATTCTGATTCCGAAGGCACACTGACACAGTAAAAACACCTACACATCCTGGCTGATGTGACAGTCTGTTACAGAGCTCTTCAAGCTCAAAATGTCTCCCTAACACTTGTCTTTTGTCAGGGATGCTGCATGGTCAAGCCGGGCTTTCTTATTGACAAAATCCACCATGCTGCAGTATTTCCTTTTGTTGCAGCAGCAGCTGGGGCAGGAGCTTTCAGTGTGTCTGCAATAGTTGCAGTGGCTTCTTTCTGGGAGGCAAGATAGCAGTGATCAGGTTGGTTTGGAAAGTCAATAGGTAAATGACTGATTGATCAGAAAATCAATAGGTCATTTTCAAAATCAATAGGTAAAAAAACTGAATGATCAGAAAATCAATAAGCCATAAGGATAGATTAATAGGGCTATTTGTTGCCTCTTTTAGGCTCTCCAACATTTTTTTTACATCTGAAATAATTGACTTCTGAAGAGAACAACTAAATAATCCTACCGAAGCCAAGGTCGAATTCATCCAACCATTTCGTCAGGAACCGTCGCTCAGTTGATGTCCCTGGTTTTGCGGTTGTTGCCATCGAGTTGGCCTCCTTTCCGGACTTTCGCTTTCGCTCTGGACTCGGATTGAGTTCAACTATTTCGGCCTGAGCAGGAACTTCTTGTTACCGCGATGCGCTGACATTTTCTAGTTTCTCACCGCGCGAAACGCTAAATAACAGTTTAGTTTGGCCTTTTTCCATCTTCGGGCACTTTTTTAAGGCAATTTAAAATATCACGATTCACAACTCTGCAGACGGCAAGTGACATAATGACATTATGACCTACTAAAATTTCGGATCGGAACTAAACTGAAACTAGTCTCGGCCAATCAGACATTCGTGTACACTTTGCGTTGTGTCAAAAGCAAGCAGAGACTGTATGGTTACTTATTTCGTTTCACTTCGGCAAGTTATTGTTTTAAATGACAGCTCGTTAGATAAACCCATTTCCGTTTTCTATTCATTGTTTTGAATCAAAACTTCGCTCAGAAAAAAATGATCTGAATAAATTGAGGTCAGCGAGGATGATGTATCCTTTTGAAAATGGTCATAGGCTTGACTGACTGCCTGGAAAATCAATAGGTCGTATGACCGACTCACTGTCAAGTCAATAGGTTATTTTAAAATTCTATGGGTAAAATGCCGAAAACCGACAACCGACGTCCATCCTGATCACTGAGATAGGCATTGTAAGTCCTCCAAGAGCTCATCATGTTCCTGCAGAGATCCTTGTCCACTGGGCTGGTACTGATGTCCTCCCTCCTGAAATATGCAACAGCTGTTTTGTTGCATGACTGCATTAAGTATTTCACAGTCTGTATGCTGCTGTATGTCTCCACTTTCAGACTTGCACACTTCTCATCAATGATGTCTCCCAGTGCAATACGCTTTGCCAGGTTCCTCCAGCTTCGCGCACCATGTAGAGAAAGGAACGCTTTCAAAAGTTCGATCAAACCAGTTCCATTTATTTTCGCAGTCTTTGTCAATATCTTTCACTCTGCTAGAGTTCTTCTCCACAATGTCTGCACGCGACATGTTGGAACTGTGAGCAAAATGGCGGAAACCCATGAGGAGACGCGCGCATCGGCAACTTCCTACCGCGTTTCACCAACTTTCGTCATCTGCTATGAGACTTTGGCTACATTATTTTAATTTTCCTCTCCATATTTTAAATTTCCTCTCAGATTTTTTTCGCGGATCGCACGTAATTTTCGCGGAAATGAAATTCAGTTTTTCGCGGAAATCCGCGAAACCGCGGGTAATTGGGACCCCTGTATCTTGTTAAATTTTCTGATGATGCAGCCTTGTTGTCTCTCCTTATAGGTAAAGAAAGCAGTCATACAGAGAGCTTGGCAGAATTTGTTAATTGGTGTGATGACAATTTTTTAGAGTTAAATGTATTAAAAACAAAAGAAATGTATATTGATTTTAGAAGGAAGAAAGATGAGGATGTGTGTAGTACGATTCATGGCAAGCCTGTTGACAAAGTGGATGAATTTAAATATTTAGGAACTGTTTTTGATAGTCAATTAAAATGGGACGCCAACACTGCGAACATCATAAAAAAAGGCCAACAAAGAATGTATCTTCTTCGTAAACTTAAAAGTTTCTCTGTTAGCTCTATTATTCTTAGCCGTTTTTATCAGTCTTTCATAGAAAGCTTGTTGTGTTTTTCATTTGTCTGCTGGTTTAACAACCTTTCTGTACATGATAAGATCAGTCTGCACTCAATAGTAAATATATGTTCAAAAATAATTGGTGACAGGCAAAGAGACCTGAGTACTTTTTGTGATCAACAAACACTTAGAAGGGCTGTTTCGATTATTTCTATGCCACATCATGCGCTAGCTGAGGAATTTGTTTTGATGCAATCTGGGAGGAGGTTTAAGATGCCACAGTGCAAGACCAATCGGTATTTAAAATCATTCGTGCCTCATGCAATACAGTTGATGAACAAGAGTAAGAACAATTAATGCATAAAAACTAAAAGTTAAACAATTAGCCTGATACTAACTAATCTTAGCTGCTTTTTCCTTTAATGAATCTTCTACCTTGTTATTTTTATGCCTGTGTCTGTGGTTAGTGCAGCTGGTGATGTATGCATGTGTGGGGTAAATGTCTATGAACTGGATGTATGTGTGTGCATGGGCAGTGTGTATGTGCGGATGGTGTCGGGGGGCTGCTGCTGTGTTTTGTGCAAGTTGTTATTGTTTGTAGACATCCTCATAAATATCAGATATTGTTGTGATTTTTTTATTTTTTATTTTTTATTTTTTTTTTATATTAGAGAGCATTCATATTCCCATTGTAATTGCCAAATCTGGATAAATAAAGTTGTTTGAATTGAATTGAATTGAATGCTGTGTTGTGTCTGTTTCTCTTCACAATTTTGTTAAATCTTACAATACAAGCACTCAGTATATAATAAAATACAAAGGAAACAATTGCTTAGTTAACCCATACCTTATCTTGAAGGCCTACTAGAAATGTAGTGTGAGCCAAAGCTACTATTCATGAATTCATTGTGAGAACTGTGATAGTTGCTAAAATGTTTCTTTTCTGTTCACTTGATCAAGAAAATGTATCAAACTATTTACGGGTATGTTTAAAAGAGAAAAAGCTATTCACATGTGTAAGTATGAAACAATATAAATATTTTTTTACTAAAGGAATTCTATTGCAAAACATGAACATTCAGATACATACATGCCACTCAATTTCATCACCATTTTTTACAAAGACATATTTTTAAAACAAAGAGTCAAGATTTGGGTATAAATAATGAAAAATTATTTTTCTTTCTATTACCCCCCCCCTCCCCCCCCCCACCAAAAAAAAGTGTTGAAAAAAAATATGCCAATGAGCAGTTGTGTTATTTTTTCCAATGCTAGTATACTTTTCAGTCTGCATGCATTTGAAAGCTAAGTTGGTGCTGTGTATTTTTTTACGAAACCTTCATAACCTAATGCTTTTTGTAAAGTTAATTACATCTAATGAACTCTAAATCACCTCAACATAGACTGAAAAAATAAAACTTT
Source organism: Oncomelania hupensis (assembly GCA_036898135.1). NCBI lineage: Eukaryota > Metazoa > Mollusca > Gastropoda > Littorinimorpha > Pomatiopsidae > Oncomelania > Oncomelania hupensis. The sequence goes on along the minus strand of CM072512.1, from coordinate 71,276,893 downwards.
GGTCATATAACTGTGTCTTGATTTTCACCATTCCTTCTTTTACAGTCACTAGTTTATTTATCCCAAAATTCAAGATATCCATTTGGATTGCTATTTTCAACAACACTGTCGGGCTATCCCTTGGAATTTTGAAGTAGCCATTGTCCGAGTCTAGCAACATACCGTTCGTTCTTGCTCTTTTTCACAGCCAATCAGAAGCAGAATAACAACTAGTGGGAAACTGGGCTTTGCAATGCCATATAACATGAGGTAATCTTCCATCATATAAGTCCTTGGTGTTGTCTTGAAATACAATGCTATTGAAACTTCATGCCGAGGTAGTGTGGTAGGAAGACTTCTCGGCATTTCCCATTACATTACAAATGACAAAGACTGACAGAACATCACACAAACCATTGGACAACATGATGACCTGCTCACACTGGTGAAGAAACGGAAACTCTGATGGTATGGCCACGTCACCAGAGCATCAGGCCTTGCAAAGACCATCCTGCAAGGCATGGCGCAAGGAGGCAGAAGAAGAGCGAGACAGAAAAAGAGGTGGGAGGACAACGTTCGAGAATGGACTGGCTTGACACTGAGCGATGCCATGAGGGTTGTTGAGCACAGAGAAAGATGGAGTACGCTGGTTAAACGATCATCTGTGGTGCCCCAACGACTTTTGAGTTACGGGATAGGATAGCGTGAAGTTGGTAAGATTGCATCTCTACACACGTAGTTGGTAAAATTATCGAATGTTCAAAACTTTTGGTACACAATTTATACAAACCATATGTGTTGATGAAAATGGCACCAGTTTTGTTACAGTTGTCTTCATCATCATTACAGTCTATGATGGCTAGCCCGTCACCTGGGGAGACATCTGCTGAATCCAGTATTCGTAGAATAAGTGTGTCCCCTGCTGTGTAACTGGCTCCCTTGGAATACAACACCCGGGTCAAGCCTTCACTGGTTCTTGTTGCCATCCGCCCCTCGTTGCTTATACTGTACGCCTCACCTACTTCAACCCAGCCTGCAAAAATAAACGTTTTGATTTATTTTTAAAAAAAAAACAGCCTTTCCTAAATTCCAAAGGAGGACGTTTAGTAGGAATGTAATGCTACAAATCTGTTCTAGACGAGATAATTATGGTGAGTAAGCAATGGGTAATAGTACTGAATGGTAAGATAAGGTACACACAAGATGCACACGGGATCTCCATTCTCGCCACCGTCAAGCACACTTTTTCACTCCAGATACCATAAACCATACTTACAATGCATTCAGGCTTCAACACTTTTATACCTGTCTAACCTAACTATCTACTGTCTTTGTCAACCGTTAGTTTCCACAGTCAAGTCAAATTCCCCACTCGTTTTCGGAGAGAATTCCAACAGACACCACAATAGGTCACACAGCACATCACAAAGATGTCAACTCCTAAACACAGCACATGCCCTCATTCTGATTCACCCTTAAGCTAGCGATACACGGTAAGACTAGATCTTATGATACCCGCATATGCCGCTGCAGATCTGATGTCTTTGCTGATACACGGTATGTATGAGTCATAAGCCTGTCGGTAAAGGCATCTCGTAGTCTACGGCTAACTAGATCTAAATAGTTGCAAAAGCAATTGTTGTTAGCGCATGATAAATTGATGACGCTTGTTTTTCAAAACGTCATTACATTTTTTTTTAAGAAATATTAATATGCATTGCACAAATATAATTATGATTCTTTATTTTCATATCGTTCATTGACATGAGTCACACGACAACAAAAATCACACTGTCGGCTGCACTTACGATCCAGCAAAATATTTAGCAGGCTTCATGAAACCGCGCCTGTATTGATGAAAGTGCGCGGTTTCTGGTCCCTTGGTCTTTGTAGACCTGCAATGATGTGTCCCATAAGCAGCTATGTTCATGGTACAACTCAATCAAAATTCCTGTTTGGTGCTTCGACAGGTCTGCCATTTTTCAGTTTGTAGGTCGTGGTTTGACCTTCACCTCGGAGTTCAATCAAATAGCTGTTTTGATTGGCTGTCTGACCTCCACTGTCGTATCGCGCCGTGAAAAAATAGAACATGCTCTATCGATAAGACTTGAGGACAATTCCTACCGATCCGGGAATTTCCGTAGTCATATGCGGGTATCATATGATCTAGTCTTACCGTGTATCGCCGCCTTTACACTTTTTAAGATTCCGATTGTCCTGTTTTTGGTCTTGATATTCGGTTTGTGTTGTGCTTTGTGCTGTTTTGTGATTTTATTGGCATCTTCATAGGAAATGCATAAAGTTAATTAGAGTGTGGTATTTAATTTTCCCCACACTCTAATTAACTTTATGCATTTCCCATAAAGATACCAATAAAATCACAAAACAGCAAATTAGAGTGTGGTATTTTATTTTTCAGCACTCGCTACCGTGTCGCAAGTTAAGCACCGTCCAGTGTGGTTAGCACTTGGATGTGTGACCGCAAAGCGTGAAGAGACAAATAACAACGCCCCTAGTTGACTCAACTGTGACTGAGTAGCTACTCTCTTAAGGGTGGGGAAGGTAAAGCAGCGATGGAGAGAGATGGGCATCACCCTCATAACGCTGGCCCAAGATAAGTGTGATCTCCAACATCACGCTCCCCTACGGCCACAAGGCTATGGGACTACCTTTACATTTTTACCTTTTTATTTTATTTTTCATTCTAGGCTTTGGTCAATTGAGCAACTTATTTTTCCTCTGTGATGTTTTTACATCAATTTCTGGTGTTTAATGATTATGTATCCATGATCTGTACTTCTTACAAATCTGTAAGTCGTGTATTTAATAGTGTACTCTTTAGCTAATCTTTTGAGATGGACTTGGCCCTCCATTGCAGGAGTTTAGTGAGTTATTATAATAGTACATCAGAGTTATCATGAGACCACTGATGCAAGTTTTGTTTATTATCTACAGATCATATAGTTTGAAGAAAATATCTTGACATCTATTTCAACTTAATGCCAGATCCCTATTTTGATTGGTGGGAGGAAGTGGGTGATAGTTTGATTTGGAAATAAGATCTGCTTTTAGACGTTGCTTGTAGTAAGGATGTTGTGTAAAACCATAAAAACAAAATCCAGTTCAGTCACTATTCTGCGTTTTCAAATCAGTGTTTCATATTTTTTCATGTACGTGTTCAAACTGCTAGTAGTAAGGTGTTGACACTCCTTTTACTTGTGGCAACAATGGAATTAAAGATTTTGGCTTCAAGTAAGAGGAGAGCCGATAGTGCTGAAAAGTCATTGGAATTTAAGCGAGCATTGCAGGTGCAGGGTCTAAGGCAAGACTTAACTTTCCTTGTCCACAGGCTAGGTACCAATAGCGCCTGACAGGTGTGGGATTGATCCCGCCTCTGAGCGTTATGTTTCTCTTAATATTATTTACTTTTGACTCGACATTGTCTTGGGGGTTTTCTCTGGGTACTCCAGTTTGCTCCCCCAACAAAATTTTTTTAATAAGAGGTTCTTTGGGTTTGGGAGCACTACATGCTGGGAAAACGCCTTCCCTGGGGGATGTGGCCTAGAATTTCCCCAAAATAAGGAACAATAAAGTGTCCCAAAAAAAGAATTAAGAAAAAAAGAAGCAGTTTGAGGTGAGAATAAGAAATGAGATGGTGATGTAGAAAGAGATTCAGGAATAATGGGAGTGTATCTTAAATACAGAATCTACTAGTAAACACTAAATATTATAGACTGATAGTGAAATGGCTAAATTATGTAAAATTTTCCAGAGGCTGGTAAATAGGAGTAATAAATATTCTGCAGAGTAGAGAAATGGAACTGATAAAGAGTAAGTTTGACTTTAGGATAAAGTTCGATCATTTCAAACTTGAAACAAGAGGGGTAATTAGATTATCAATTTTAGATTACTAAAATTAATAGTTCAAGAAGCATTGTAATGTTTGTTTTGGAATGTTTGTTTTTCAGCTTCTGGAATGTGTTTATATTGAAGACATTTTCTGTCAGCACCTGTTGTTTTGTGTGGTGTACGGGTATTTCAAGTACATTATTTTCAGAAAGAGACTGTGTGTGTATATGTTCTAGACGAGGGGTCCCAAGCTCGCAGTATAAATTGAGAACAATGATTCTTAATTACCATATAATAGAAAAGTCCCATGATAGTGGAATATGCAACAAGTGGACTTAATTACAGAATGTGCACTGTACTAAATTCCATGGGAAAAGGGAAATAGGACTGACAATTATGAACATCATATTTTTACGAATGTTAGTTATGTTATTCTTGATTGTCATGAATATTTCATAGTAGCGAGCTAAAGATGATAAAGTTCTGCATTAATTGTATAGAGGAGGGTAGTTAATTTTTGTTAAAACTTTGGCTGTAAGCATTGGCCATCTTACTATTGCTATTAGTCTGATGGTTGTTTCAATGTATAGTTTTCTATTCTCCCCCTTCCCAGGTCGCCTAGGATTGTGCTCAGTCGTCTGAACGTCAGACTGTGCGCCCAAGGCAGCACGTGGGCTCTTCGGGCGGCTTGAGTTAGATCCTATATCGACCAGCGCCTTGAGCAGCTATTGAGTTGAAAAAGCGCTATATAAGAATGATAAATAATAAAGAGAGAATTTATCTCTTTAAAGTGTAGAAAATTTTAACAAGTGAGTTATAAATGGTAGTGGATTAAATTTTTTATTAAATATATCGATTTGCAACAGATTGTATACTCAGGAATGGGTGTTCGAGTTTCTCGGTTAAATTCATTACAAAAGGGTGTGGTTAGTATATATGTATCTGGGCTTGTGAGTCCCGAGAACTTAGGCATCAAATTTTTGCAGTTCCACTGTCTAAAATAGGAACAGCTCTGTAGACTATCACTGCAGGGTGTATTGTTAGAGTTTATGATTTACAATTCTGGGGGATTCATTTACATTTTTAAAATTTTTTACTGACATACTTGGCAAGGGGGTCTATAGCGGAGGTAGTATAGGAGGGAGTGGGGGAAGGGATTTGTCGAGGGCATTAGTTATACAGATCTTACCGAGGGCATTAGTTATACAGATCTTACCGAGGGCATTAGTTATACAGATCTTACCGAGGGCATTAGTTATACAGATCTTACGGGTTATGTTCAAAATTGCTTAAAATAAGGTACAAGCAATGTTAGTAAACATAACAATAAATATAACTGTTATGGTCCATATTCGTTTTTTTAGTTCCTTTGAGTTATGGTATAGAAGCATGACATAGCTATGAATTGGTAACTTAGTCACTAAAACTCAGATTAAGCTAGAAGTTTATATTTGTCCGAATTAATGTAGAGGTTGGTCTGGCTTGTAAATAAATGTTACTCGATATAATGAAAGTGTGTAATAGTGATTTTATGTATATTTTGCTTTGTCAGATTAAAGGATGTAATGTGGGGTTTGGGGTGAGAATATAAGATGTAGAATTCAGCGGAGGAAGATAAGAATGGGGATAGAGGGGGCAAAGTATTTGAGAGTCAAGTTATATGGTTTATTTTTAATGCTGTTCAGTGTTTAGGTAATAATAATAATAATAATAATAATAATAATAATAATAATAATAATAATAATAATAATAATAATGATATTTATAAGGTGCTTTTTCTAGTAAGGAACAGTTCAAAGCGTATCTTACAGTACTAATTAGTTAATTAGTCATTGTTTATAGGGTCCAGCAGACTGCAAAGAGCTGAATCAGGATCACAACTTGGTTGAAAGAGGGCTCACCCCTGATCTGTATAAAGGATCTGCTGAAACTACCTTAATGGTAACACTGAAGGCACTCCACCAGCCAGTCAATTTACAATAAAGGCATCCCATGCATGGGACGCTGAGGTTTTACTCTAATTTATCGAACTCCCGTTTACAAAAACAAAATAGAATATAAACATCAATATAAAATATTAACAAAACACATACATATAAAATGTCTACATTGCTAAATAATAGACCATAGAAAGCCCTAGTAACCATTTGGCAAAAAATGTCCTATTATCCCCAAGCTGACCCAACATACACAAACGAGGAGTTCTGGGAGAGTTTTCAAGAAAAAAGGTATGTGACTGGTTTAGCAAAGAAGATAACAATGAGTAAGCAACTGGTAACAGTTCCATCATGCAGAAACAAAAAACTAATTGACTGAATAACAAACATCTGAACACTCATCTAAAGAAACAAATACCACCACTGTTTCTATTTCTTTTTTCTTAACTTCACTTGATCTTCTGTTAGCATTCTCTGAGATTAGTGTGTATAACAGTTCACCTTTCCCCTTCATTTTTTCAACTCAAGTCATTCTAATAATGATCAATTTAATCAACTGCGATATAAACCGCAACAATTGTCGTTTCTTTCCATCGGCATCATAACCACAACTGTCTCTTATTTTTTGCCCCAAACAGTAAAGAAGGCATCTTACGATGATGTGGAATAGATGTACTGGCAACTTGAGGCAGGCTCCATGCACTCCATGGTGCACATTTGTCACATCGCCCACGCACACGGAATGTATATGCTGTTAGTGTACGTAGGTTCTTCACAGTGCTGCAGGTGGCTGGCCCTTCATACGCTGGATGATAGACAAGCTTGGAGTTTTCTTCCGCCTTTCCACAGGCATACTGCAGCATGAATTCACTCATGTCATTGTCCTCCTCAACCTGTGCAAAATTCATTACATGTCACAATAACATATAGGATACAACTTCTAGACCGATTCAACTGAATGAGAATCATTGTGGTCAGCACTGCAATAACAAAATGAAAATGTGAAAGAATTTTAAACAGAATGCTGAAACAACGTACAATATAATTATGTGTTCATTCTGTTTCACAAATGTTTGTGCTGATGTAGTTGGGTAAATGTATCTAGCACGTACTGCTGTAAATAATTGTCCTTTTTAAAAATGATTACTAGCTGACAATCCAAAATAAATACATTTTGAATCCATTGATAAAATGACTGGTAATTATTTCAATAGCATGATGCTCTTTCTATAACTAAATGTATTTATACTTCCACCTCTCATTCTTATTTACTACATGTTTAGGGCAAAATGGACTTGGATTTGCAATCTTTCATTTAAGTGCATGGTCTAGAGAGGAACAAATCTAACTCTTTGGTAGTGGCTGTTTTTTAAATGTTAAAAAAAAAATTAATCACCTCTCCCCAATGAACAGTTACTCCTCCTGGTTTTTCATCCATGTGAAGGATCTGTACAGGTGGCTGCTTCAGAACTCTGGCTTCTTGCTGGACAAGCTCTGAAAGCTGTTTTAAAGTGTCTGCTGATGTCTCAACTGTGAAGTATGCCACTTCTGATGGACTAGGCAATTCTGGAACACTGGTATCACAAACCATGCCTTCATCATCTAACAGTGTATTCAAAGATACATCAAGCAGAACACGGTGATGCTAAGCAAGTCTTAGTCATAATGGCACACATAAGGTGCAATATGAAGAGTGGGGGGGGGGGGGGGGGACGGAGGAGTGGGGAAGAGGGGGGAGAATAACAGCAGCTCATTCTGATATCATCACCAATAAATTGATTTGTATGCCACAGAGGGGGGGGGGGGTGTGTGGGGGTGGGGGGGGGGCGGAGGAGTGGGGAAGAGGGAGGAGAATAACAGCAGCTCAGTCTGATATCATCACCAATAAATTGATTTGTATGCCACAGGGGTGGAGGGAGGTTTAAGGGGGGGGCTGAGGAGTGGGGAAGAGGGGGGAGAATAACAGCAGCTCATTCTGATATCATCACCAATAAATTGATTTGTATGCCACAGAGGGGGGTGGGGGGTGGGGGTGGGGGCGGAGGAGTGGGGAAGAGGGAGGAGAATAACAGCAGCTCAGTCTGATATCATCACCAATAAATTGATTTGTATGCCACAGGGGTGGAGGGGGGTTTAAGGGGGGGGGGGCTGAGGAGTGGGGAAGAGGGGGGAGAATAACAGCAGCTCATTCTGATATCATCACCAATAAATTGATTTGTATGCCACCACTACTACTATTATTACTACTCCCATTACCATTATTCTCATGAAAAACATATGTTTGTATTAGTTTTAGGTTTTCCTCCGCTGGCCAAAACAATAAATAAAAGTAACAAATTAATGTTGACATGAACATCTATATTTTATTATTCAAATTTTTCATATTTACAATAAATGCACATTTAAAGTCAACATTTCAAAATGTACAATTAACTCAATAACTGTGAATTGTGCTTACCTTGCTAAACACTTGGTTTGAGGATTGTCTTTGAATCTGATTATCCTGTCCAAGTTATTTTCTGGATCTGATGATAGAATGGACCCTCCTAAAATGAAAGACAAAAATATATTAACAGGTCTGCTGGCAATTTCCCTATAGATTCATTTTAGAATCTTCTGCAGTTTGCTTAGCGGTCAAGTTTTGTGTAGGCATATTGGAAGTATCATACATTTTGTCAAGTCTGTAGGCCTATAGGCATGGTAACATAGGTGGACATTATTTTTGCATTGCACATTTACATATTTTTTATTTTTAGCACATATGTATAATCTATATTATTTAGTTACTATTTTATAATCTATATTATTTAGTTACTATTTTATTTTTAAAAATTTATATATGGGCAAGGTTCAGAAAAGGAGTTGAAAAAATGTGACACATATAAAAAGACTTGGTCTAAAGAAAAGAGAATGCAGAGTTTAAAAATAACACATAAACACAACATCACAAAAGGTATTTGAGCAAACAAGACATTTTTAAAGCACCAACATTTTGTTAAGTAGATCTGAACTGGTGTGCATAACATCACCTCATTTCACAAACTAAATCAACTGCTATAGCAGCACGAATACTGAAATTTAAAACCTAAATGCATGGAAACAATGAAGCAAGTCCTGTTATTAATCTACACTTGGAAGCAAATTTGCATTTAAAATCAGTTTATTAGAAGAGCTGGAAACAAAAGTGTACATAACATTACGCATCAGAACAGGATTTTTGCATTACATCTTGTCTGTCAAGTCACCAATATTAAATCTTAAATGCAACAAACTACTTCTACAGTTCCTGAGGGAAATTTCTAACATGAAAACATCACAATAGTCTTGCAGGTAAATGAATATTTTGCAGTTAACCGAGACTAGTCAAACACCTGCCCAAATCTATCTATGACGTCAACAGTTGACATAAAGTGAACTACAATTGCCAATGAGCGGTATCCGGTCATTTCCTCCCAGGTCATTTCCCCCCCAGATCATTTCCTCCCTGGGATAGATCCTCCCGAGCAAATTCCCCCTTGTCGCAATTTCATCCCCAGGGTTATTTCCCCCCAGGACTTATCCTCCCGAAAAAATTTCCCCCTGTCGCAATTTCATCCCCAGGGTTATTTCCCACCAGGACTTATCCTCCCGAAAAAATTCCCCCCTGTCGCAATTTCATCCCCGGGATTATGTGCCCCCAGGACTTTTCCTCCCCACAAAATTCCCCCCTGTCGTAATTTCATCCTCGAGATTATTTACCCCAGGGACCCACGAGAAATTTCCCAGATACACAGACACATAGTAAAAGACATACATATTTATCTCATGTTTATTCTGAATCAAACATAAAACATGACACACACACCTTTGCTCACAGACACACGATTATGTGCACTGTATAATGAGAGCCAACACAAACATCTTATACCAAGTCTAAAAATTGATAACAGGGGAAAATAACCGGGTAGTAAAAAAAATGGGGGGAAGTGACTATCGGGATGAAGTTGAGAACGGGGGGAAATAACCGGGGAGTAAAAAAAATGGGGGGAAGTGACTATGGGGATGAAGTTGAGAACGGGGGGAAATAACCAGGGAGTTAGTTTCCTTGGGGGAATTGACCAGGAGGGAAATTGACGGGAGGAAATGACCGGGGAGGAAATGAATGGGGGGGGAACTGACAGCAAACCCCAATGAGCAACATGTCGTCTATAGAATTATTGATAGGCCAAAAAATTGTGGACATAATCTCACACAGTGATTCCTTAAGAGAAGGCAAGCAGTAAAAGAAAGCGGATCAAAACAAGTACACATAAAAGAAAGTAGTGCAGAGTAAAATGTGTCTTACAGAGACATGAATATTTTGCAGTTAACTTCGAAACTAGTCAAACATCTATTTTAAAAAAAAGGAACACAGTTATAACAAACATAATTTAAACAGAAATGAAGCAATACAGTTAGATGCAATCATGTACGTTCCTTTGTCTTCGGATAAAAACAAACAGATCTAAAAAAAAATATTAGAAAGCATACAGTGTCAAGGATTCAAGAGGTCATAACTTCACACTGTGACACAGCATTATTGTGTGGATAAAAACTTAATTGTTTATGAAAAACAGTAGTTGACTTGTCGGATTAACAAAGCTAACAAGGCTAGGCACTCACAAATTAAAATCAATCATCATGTTACCTGGTTTTACCTGTCTATTGAACGGTTGATAGGCCAAATAATTGTGGACATAATCTCCAGTCCAGTCTCCAGCAGACTCATTACCATCCGTCTGAGAGCAGCCCCTTTCAACAAACCATCTTCAAGGCTATGCCCCAACATCAGACTATGATGACAGCGAAGCGAAGGATTTCTATGAAAATCTACAGCCTGTCCTTGACCAAGTGCCGAAGAAGAACATAGTCATAGTGCAAGGCGACTGGAATGCCAAAGTTGGCCAAGATGTGCACTACAACTGGGGAGACACATGTGGACTCCACTGCAACAACGAGACAAATAACAGAGGTCTGAGACTCTTGGAGTTTGCCAGGAACAACAATCTGATACTGGCAAGCATGCTTGGTCTCCACAAAAAGTCCCGGTGGGGAGCATCACAACCAGATTGACTACATCATGGTCAAGAAACACTTCAGACCAAGCATCAACATTGGCAGGACACGCACTTTGCCAGGAGCAGATATCGGAAGTGACCACGACCCCGTGATGATGTCTTTCCGGCTCCACTTGAAGAGAGTAAGCACAGCAAAGTGCACTAGACTGAAGTTCGAGCTGGACAAACTTCGTAACCCGGAGGTGGCAGAAATATTTCAAATTTGCACCATTGCTCAATTTGGGAGCTGGTGAAGTAGATGTCAATACCATGACCACCAACTTCAACTCAGCTGTGACAGATGCAGCCACCGAGATCCTTGGCAAGCACCGGCCAAAGAAGAAGGTGGATCACACCTGAACTTTTGGACCTTTGTGATAAACGAAGAGTGATGAAAAAGCAAAAAGAAAACCTCACAGGGAGCTGATGCCTACTGAAAAATCAACAATGAAATCCAAAAAGGCATGCGCACAGCAAAGGAGAAATGGATAGAAGATCAATGCCAGGAAATAGAGAACAGTCTGAACAAGAGCAACAGCAAGAAGACCTACCAAACTGTGAAGCGGCTGACAAGTGTTAAACCGCCCAAGGTCTCCACGATCCAAAGCAAGTCTGGCACATGCCTTACAGAAGAACAAGAAGTATTGGATAGATGGACAGAGTACTGCTCTACCCAAAAAAAGGTAACCTTCAGGAGTGTGAAAATTACCATCAGCCTTATCAGCCATCCCAGCAAGGTCCTCCTGAAAATAATACTCAACAGGTTGAAACCCCAAGATGAACGAATCAGAGCTGAAGAACAAGCAGGATTCAGTATAGGGTGAAGTACCACTGAACAGATTTTCAACCTCAGAATAATCTGCGAGAAATACCTACAGCACCAACATTATCTATATCATGTGTTTGTAGACTTCAAGAAAGCATTTGACCGAGTCTGGCATGCAGCTCTGTGGGCAACCATTAGAGTGTACAACACCAGCCATAAAATTATTGAAGTCATCAAAAGCCTGTATGATAAGGCTACGAGTGCAGTCTTCTATAACAGCTCCATCAGAAACTGGTTCAACACAACAATCGGTGTGCGTCAATGATGCCTACTCTCTCCAACACTCTTCAACATCTTCCTAGAGCGCATCATGTCTGATGCCCTTGCAGATCACAAAGGCACAGTCAGCATAGGGGATAGAGCAATCTCCAACCTTCGTTTTGCGGACGACATTAATGGATTGGCTGGAGCGGAACAAGAACTTCAACAGCTGGTACAGAGGCTTGACACCACTTCAGGGCCTATGGAATGGAAATAAGTGCAGAGAAGACCAAAATAATGACCAAAACACCAAAGGCTTCAACACGGAATCAAAATCCAAGGCCAATCCAACCAACACATAGCATAACTTCAAATATTTAGGAGCCATTGTATCAGACCCTTACAGCAGATCTACAACGAAGAATACAAAGCATGGAGATGAGGTGCTACAGAAGACTTATGGGCATTTTCTATACCCAGCACATCACCAACGACGAAGTACGACAGACCATCACACAAGTCATTGGACAACACGATGATCTGCTCACAGTGGTGAAGAAACGGAAACTTTGATGGTAATACCACGTCACCAGATCATTAGGCCTTGTAAAGACTATCCTTTAAGGCACAGTGCAAGGAGGTAGAAGAAGAGGTAGACTAAAAAATAGGTGGGAGGACAACATTCGAGAATGGACTGGCTTGACATTGAGTGAAGCCATCAGGGTAGCTGAGGACAAAGAAAGATGGAGTACGCTGGTTAAACAATCATCTGTGGTGCTCAAATGACTTCCGAGTTACAGGATAGGATAGGATAGGATATCACAAGGGCAGGTCATAACTTCATAACATCATTATATACACAGATGAAGAAATCTTTTAAAAAGGGAATACATTGCTAAGTCAAAACAAGAGCAAAGCATACAACTAACTTTCAGTATCGACTGGACAAAATACAAAAGTTCATTTCTGAGCAATAATATACAAAATTCATTTAGGAGCAATTTACAACCCCAAATATGAAGTACACCGTTCTTCGATCTTGGTGCGTAGTATACTTGGCCAGCACTTTGACGACCTCTGATTCAGGAAGGAAATATTTCTGACCACTCTCTGACCAGTCACTTCCCACCTCCTCCGTACTTCAAGTATTGGCGCCATCTTAACTACCCTTGTCGGTTACTTTTGTGACCTGTAAACAGCAAATCATGATAAATCAGAAAAAAATCTCCCATGCTACCCTTTCAAATGCAGCTAATGGTGTTTTTTGTTCTTAATTTACATGATGGTTATTGAAACTGCATGCAGCTGTGGGGTAAATAACTGTCCCTCTGATTAGTAATACTGCTCAGCTTCACCACACATTATAATAATAATAATGTTCGTCATTTGTAAGGCGCCTTAGCCTAAGGATCAAGGCGCGCAAGGGGTTGGGGGAATGGGAAGACAAGACAGACAAAAACTGGACAAAAGCTACAAAATATACATATGTACAAATATAGTTGAACAACTGAAAAAACACAAGCACACACACCTGCTTACACTCTCTTGTATATGATTAATTGAAATATTCCATAAAGAGGTATGTTTTCAACTGTGATTTAAAAGAGGAAATGGAGGAAGAATGTCTAATGTTGTATGGAATGGAATTCCAGAGTTGAGGACCAAACAACTTGAAAATGCCTCACAAATAAATACTTACCTGTGCTACAAATTAAGAGGTTCCTCCTTTCTTCGATTCCACATTGACCAATATGAACTGCCCTGTAGGTAAGGAAGAATAATAATCTGCATTAAATACATGCTTTGCCAAATATCCCTTTATGTCAAAAATTTTGTACGTACATAACTTTATGCAATGCTTCCATGATGGATATGGTCATGAAGTTATGTACAACCACATGACAAGAAAGTAAGACAAGAAAAATAAACTGATTAAAATGTCAAGTACAATAATTGAAGAGCAGTGGTTGAATAGTAAAGGTGTGTGGATATTCACCATTTTGAAGTAATCTAGCTTTAGCTTTGACAGACGACGTGAAGGTATGCACAAAGAGTGGAACAAAATGGCACTTTACCACAAAGGACAATTGACTAAAATTAGCTACTTTTTAAATAAGGAATCAATTTAAACTGCATTAGATTGATGGCGCCTCGGGCGGCTTGAGTTAGATCCTGTATCGGCCAGCGCCTTGAGCAGCTCTTGAGCTGGAAAAGCGCTATATAAGAACGATTAAATAATAAATAAATAATAATAATAATAATAATAATAGATGCCATGCCACAATAGTGAAGCTTAGGGGCTTGAAATGTGTGTTAATAATTTTACACAATGCTATGCAATAAGTCTGGTCATGAAGTTATTTAGTCACATAGGAATAGCAAAATAAATCAGACTAAAGCCTGGTAGTTAACAATCACATGTGTGGAGCAAAACTTGCTTCCTTAAATTATTATAATGTGAAATACATCAATTGAAGAGCTCTGGTTGAAAAAATAATGATGTATGTAACTTCACCATTTTGATGCAGGCTTGCTTTGACAAAGAATGTGAAGTTATGCACAAGGAGTGGGACAAGGTAGAGTTTGTTGATGTGCAGTGTTGATATGTTTTATTCATTTTTGGAGTATAAATAATGTATGTAACAAAAAAAGTATCACTTCAAAATTTTTTTAAAAATAAAAATAAAACAATTAAAATTAAAAACCGAATTGTGTTTATCATTTTACAAAATCCACTTACTGTCTGGTTTTGGAACTTAGTAGTGAAGTTAGGTACTAAGAGAAATGATCTCATAATGAATAGAAGAAACGAATAAGTGGAATACGTTTTCACATATTGAGCTTCAGAATAATCCTACACTGGGAAAAATTATATTACTCTAGTTTCTTTTAAGAATGGTTGAGTTCGTCACTTTACACAACTTTCAGCAAGCAGAATTTTTCACTAGCAATGTGATGTTAAGCACGTGATTGGTATCCCAAAAAATAAAACCTATAGTGACCACAACAAGAAAGAAATCAAATATAATGTTATAAAAACATATGTGATGCATAAAATGAAAATAAATATTCCATCATTTAAACAAAATAACAAAACACCTAAGACCGAGATGTTTCGGATTGTGAAGTTACGCACACCAACAAATTAGACTAACAAAACTTGCCACATGAATTTTTATGGTTAGTGGAGTATTTGTCCACAACGAAAATATAATCCGTTGGACAATGATTTGACAATAATACTTTAAATAAAATTGTGTACGTTGCTTCATGACAAATTATCTAAGACACCTGTGCAAAAATCTTGCATAAAACAAGAACGTTTACTAAAACATCTTTGTAGCGATGTTGTTGGCTTGAAATAAGCATACATTTTTATCATAAAAGCATGAGATTTACTCCATCAATGTTGACAGAAAAGTCAAAAAACACTGACCAAGCCAACAAAAATACAAGTACATAACTTAGGTAAAAAATTCATGACACTCGACTTACCTTCATTTTTGGACCAATCCGCCTCACTTCTTTCTTCTTCATCCATCTCACACTGAAGGTTAACAAAGGTCGATTGTCTTGCGCGTTAAAATTTATGCTAACCGCATTATTCAGAAAATGTGGAGACTAAAAAAAAAAGAGTACATCACATTTGGTTTTCATGACTAAAAGTTGACAGCCATTTGTTTGCCTATATTATTTGTTCGATTAATTATATTATTATTCTGATTACTGTATTGCTTATACTAAGTCTTAGGTTCATGTTTGATAATTTATTAGCACAAGAAATAAAGTGAGTTACAACAGCAACGCGGATTAATAAGCCCTGAAGCTGAATCACGAAAATACGTGATGTACTCGGGAATCATCTATTTCAACGCATATCCAAAGAATACGAACCAATTTAAAAATGTAAAATTTGTTCGTACCTTTTAAATATTTTTACTTTTGGAAATTAAATTTTTATTGATATTCTATGAAGCAGTTTTATGCCGGTGGTCATATACCAAACACACTGTTTACGATGTCACAAAAAATGTAACGGAAATCTCTGATCGTTACGTCATTCATCTGCAGCTTTCTATTCTTTGACGTGGTTTTTCGATCCATTCTTGATGTCAAAATGAAGAACGACATTTTCTCTGCCAGATTCACATTTTATTTTGTTTTAAATGCTGATAATGCAACGAGACAGCTTCCTCGCAAAGTAACAATACCAGTAAAAATAGAGTCCGACACCATTTCAGAACCTTGCCCATATATATATCTATTAATTATTTTATAAATAAATAACATAAATATACTTATCCTATCCTATACAATACAATATTATATCTTAACTTATATCCTATAACTTAAAGGTCGTTGGGGCACCTCTTATCCTTAACTCGAAGGTCGTTGGGGCACCACAGATGATTGTTTAACCAGCATACTCCATCTTTCTCTGTCCTCAGCAACCCTGATGGCTTCGCTCAGTGTCAAGTCAGTCCATTCTCGAATGTTGTCTTCCCACCTCTTTTTCTCTCCAATTTTTTCTGCCTCCTTGCACCGTGCCTTGCTCTGGTGATGTGGCCATTCTATTGGAGTTTCAGTTTCTTTGTCACTGTGAGCATGTCATCGTGTTGTCCAATGGCTTGTTTGATGATCTGTCGGAGTCGGTGCTGGGTATAGGAAATGCACAGAAGTCTTCATAGTACTTCATCTCCATGCTCTGTATTCTTCGTTGTAGATCTACTGTGAGGGTCCATGTTTCTCAAGCGTATAGGAAGATGGAGATGACAAGGGAGCGCATCAGCCTTACTTTGGAGTGTAGACTGATGGTCCTGTCTTTCCAAATGGGCTTCAACCTTGTTAGGGCCAAAGTTGTTTGTGCGATCCTGGAGATGACTTCCTATCTGGACGCACTGTCTGATACAATGGCTCCTAAATTTATTTGAAGCTATGCACTGTGTTGAGGGATTGGCCTCGGAGTTTAATGTTCATGTTGATGAAATGGGTGTTGTTGGTCATCATTTTGGTCTTCTCTGCACTCATTTCCATTCCATAGGCTCTGGAGGTGATGTCAAGTTCTGTGTACCAGCTGTTCAAGTTCTTGTTCCTCTCTAGCCAATCCATCAATGTCATTCGCAAAACGGAGGTTGGAGATTATTCTACCCCCTATACTGGCTGTGCCTTCGTGATCTGCAAGGGCATCTGACATGATGCGCTCTAGGAAGATGCTGAAGAGTGTTGGAAACATAATATTTTAAATAACATGAACCCAGTTGCTTATTAATATTATATTTTTGTGAGGACTTCTACTTTTCTCAGTTAGCATTTCATAAAAAAGAAAGAGATTTCTCTTATATAGCGCACTTACAAGCTCAGAAAGCTTCTCAAGGCACTGGCCTGTAATATCCAGCTACTCACAGAAACTAAAAATAAAACATAAGGGACTTAAAATAAATGATCTTATAGAAATACCAAACCAAACTAGTTCCTACAAATGCCCAGATTTTGTATTGATAAACTGCAATATTTACTTTATATAACAAACATTAAGCACGGTTTTATATGGACATGAAGATTGTTTGAAAGAATAGATTGTTTGAAAGAATATCGTGCACATTATCTCCCTTGGCCCATAGCTTTTCATACCTTCTTTCATGACAAGTGAAGCTGTTTCTACACTTTTGCAAATAAGTGTGCGGCATTCTTTCAGAGGCTGTAAGGCTGTCTCCTGCATGTCTGACACTTCTTTCAAAAGCTCCTGCAGTCGAGCATCTATAGCTTTGTTCGCAGCTTCCTTGATGCGAGTAAAATGAGCAGTCAGTGTTGCTACAGCTTTTTCACCACTGGTGCACACCTAGCATAATAAATTTAAAATAACGCTACAGAGAAAAGAATACACACATGGCAGACATGCACGAGTATATATACTAACACACCCAGCAGACAACTGCACTGACAAGTTTTAGAATGCAAAGAGCATGGTGTGGTGTCCAAATTGAATAATATATCAAGAGTCAAGGGTAGCTCTATCAAATCAGTATATAATGGAAATAAATGTAACAACAAACAAAAACTAATACCTGGTCTTCAAGTATTGTTAAATTGTCAAGAACTCGTGTGAGTTCAAGACTGTAGCTGTGTGCTGAGTCCATGATTTCAACTGTGTTCTGTATCAGCTCTTCTGTTGCCATTTTTCTTAATCTTAGACTCAACCCTGTAAAACTGATGACTGTAATTCCTGTCACGCTCACAACGTACCTAACAAGAGAAGAAAAAAAACAAGTGTAAACTTCATGAAACATATAAACGTTATAATTATCTCTGCACTTAACATTATGAATTTATGTCATACTCATAGCATTTAAAACTAATGTTCTAATTTAAAAAAGAAAAACCACTAACATTTAAAACAGATGAAAGTAATGACGATAGCAGTGTTTCTATCTGGACAGATACTTAGTCATTTAGTCAATATTTCTAAGTTTGTGCTTTGAGAATTTGGCAGGCCATCGTTCCAGTGTTTACTAAATCACTAGCCGACTAGGTATAACTTTTGTGCTGCATAAAGTAGAAGTAGTAGTAGGACTTGAACTGCTGATCCTTAAGCCTTGCGGCCTATTTATTGTCCAATCTTTGTGTGTCTCACTTGTTGTCAGGTCTAGCTGGCTCAAGATGGTTATGAATCATATTCATAAGTTATATCCTTCAAAAACCTTAGTTCATCAATGAGATTTTTTTAACAATTCAAGTTGGGTGCTAGTTTAGCAAATCCCAGCATTTTATTCCATAAAGGTGCCACTCTGTTGCTGAATGTGCATTTACAGGGTTTGTGCAACTATGATCAATAGAATTTCTTGTTATATTGGTCTTCTTGCATTCAAAAGAAGTGTTTGTATCAAGATTATAAATTCCTATCCTATCCTATTATGTCCCGTAACCCGAAGGTCGTAGGGGCACCACCGATGATCGATTAACCAGCATACTCCATCTTTCTCTGTCCTCAGCAGCCCTGATGGCTTTGCTCAGTGTCAAACCAGTCCATTCTCGAATGTTGTCCTTTCACCTCTTTTTCGGTCTCCCTCTTCTTCTAACTCCTTGCACTGTGCCTTGCAGAATAGTCTTTGCAAGGCCTGATGATCTGGTGACGTGGCCATACCATCAGAGTTTCCGTTTCTTCACCACTGTGAGCAGATCATTGTGTTGTCCAATGGCTTGTGTGATGGTCTGTCGGACTTCGTCGTTGGTGATGTGTTGGGTATAGGAAATGCCAATAAGTCTTCTGTAGCACCTCATCTCCATGCTTTATATTCTTCGTTGTAGATCTGCTGTGAGTGTGAGGGTCCATGCTTCGCAAGCATATAAGAAGATGGAGATGACAAGGGAGCGCAGCAGTCTTACTTTGGAATGTAGACTGATGGTCCTGTCTTTCCAAATGGGCTTCAACCTTGTCAGGGCAGCAGTTGTTTGTGCGATCCTGGAGAGGACTTCCTGTCGGGACCCATTGTCTGATACAATGGCTCCTAAATATTTCAAGCTATGCACAGTGCTGAGGGATTGGCCTTGGACTTTGATGTCCGTGTTGATGCCATTGGTGTTGTTGGTCATCATTTTGGTCTTCTCTGCACTTATTTCCATTCCATAAGCTCTGGAGGTGGTGTCAAGCCTCTGTACCAGCTGTTCAAGTTCTTGTTCCTCTTCAGCCAATCCATCAATGTCATCCGCAAAACGAAGATTGGAGATTGCTCTACCCCCTATGCTGACTGTGCCTTCATGATCTGCTAGAGCATCTGACATAATGCGCTCTAGGAAGATGTTGAAGAGTGCTGGGGAGAGTAGGCATCCTTGACGCACACCGATTGTTGTTCTGAACCAGTTCCCGATGGCGCTGTTGTGGAGGACTGCACTGGTACTGGTAGCCTTGTCATACAGGCTTTTGATGACTTCAATAATTTTAGGGCTGATGTTGTACACTTTCATTGTTGCCCATAGAGCTGCATGCCAGACTCGGTCAAACGCCTTCTTGAAGCCTATGAACACATGATATAGATATTGTTGGTGCTGTAGGTATTTCTCACAGATTATTCTGAGGTTGAAAATCTGTTCAGTGGTACTTCGCCCTGCCCTGAATCCTGCTTGTTCTTCAGCTATGATTTGTTCAGCTTGAGGTTTCAACCCACTGAGTATTATTTTCAGGAGGACCTTGCAGGGATGGCTGATGAGGCTGATGGTGCGGTAATTTTCACACTCCTGAAATGCTGAAGGTTGCCTTTTTTGGGAAGAGTGATGACAAGCGACTGGGTCCAGGCCACTCCCCACTCTGCCAGATCTTGTTACAGATAATGGTGAGGGCATCAATCATCGCTTCTCCTCCTGCTTGTAGCAGTTCCGCTGGTATGTTGTCCACTCCCGCTGACTTCCCTTTCTTTAGCGATTGCACTGCTGCCTCAACTTCTTCCCGGAGAATTGGGAGGAGTTCTTCTTCTCTGTTCTCGGGACATGCTAGAACTATAAATTATTAAATATTTTTTATACTTTAAATTACTTTAATAAGATTCTCTCTCACTCTTCTGGCTTTTAGAGTTGGCAGTCTTAATGCTGCCAATCTTTCAGTATATAATGACAAGTCTTTTAATTCAGGGATAATCTTTGTAAGTTTGTTGCTCTTCCCTGAACTCTTTCAAAGGGCAGCAGACTGTCTTTTAAAAATGGGATACCAAATGATATTGCCATCCTCAATATGGGATTTAACCAAGACTTAATTTGTACAGCTGTAGAAACAATTGTTTATCAATAAACAAAAAACAACGCCGAATAGTTTCAAGCATTTGCTGCAAGCTTTATTTACTGCACTATATGCAGTGCTTCAGATTGTTTTCAGACATCATGGGCCCAATGACCCATGGCCATGCAAAATGATGGGTCAATTTTGAAAAAGATGGGTAATTGACAATCGAAGGTATTCGTATCGTATGTTCACCTAGTCCTTCTTGATTTTTATGACGCGCCAGGCTGGCGCATTCACGTTGACTGTTACGCGGCATTCTGATAAAATATGCGCCAATGGCGCGGGCGCACCAACAATCTGAAGCACTGTAATGACAATCAAAATTAAGATGATTATCAAATGTTACACCCAGATCTTTTTCTGACTGGCATTCACTGATCATAATTTGCACACCATTGAGTTTCATAACATATATATCCTTTCTACTATTCTAGGATTGGTTTTACCAATGTGAAGATCTTTACATACACTGATACAGAGCAATGTCACTGACCTGTCAATGCTTTTACAAAACTCTTTACCAGCTTAAAAAGTGAAGTTTGTCTGCTGTACATCATGTTCATATTCATGGTTCATGCAGATATTTGTACCCTTCTATGACATCACCATGTTTACATCTGATCTGATGATATGTCCCCCAAAGTGGGAAGCCTCAATCAATCTGCAAAATTTATCAGTTTCAGGGTAAGGTTTTCCGCACCGCTAGTTCAGTACTAGTTGCCCTTTTGATGTTCTATCTAGATAGAAGAACCCAAAATGCAAGATTTCTGCCTGTTGCCGTTATGTCTGATGGAGTGATGCAGCTTTTGACAGGTTCTGAGGTTGACGAACTGTCACATCCAACCAGAGTACACAAAACCCCTATCATTTTCATTTTGCCATACTCATATGATACTGCATATCACACACAAAACATGCTGAAAATTAAGTGTTACCTCCAAAAGAAAATGCCTTAGCAGAAATATTTTACACAACGCCAACATGAAACGTTGCTTTAGATGCTATAACTTCGTAAGAGCATCATCAACAACTCGTGCACTTGATCCACTATAACCATTGTAACCTTAATATAATGTTCACTTTACTTAGGTGCGGACAGGCAACTGAACGCAGCCTAACCTACGCCAACAGTAAAGATAATTCGCGAGATCCCGATACACACGTGACGTTGCGAGAGAAGCACATCTGTCTGCTTTTGTGTGTTTATACAAATCGGAGAGCAAGCGCTGTAATTGTGCTGGCGCACAAACTGTGGTTACTACTGTGTTTCGAGAAGGTAACCATGAAATTAAGGACATTTTATAGGTGTTTCAGGAGCTTTGATTACACAAATAAACAGCAATAACGTTGTAAGACAAGGGACGAGCAAGATGTGTTTACCAGTTATCTCAGCAGTGTACTTGACTTAAGGTGAGGTATACATTGACTATTGCCTTTGACAGTAAGCCAATAATGGCAATATCTATATAAAATTATAAGCTGTCATTTTGCAGTTTGGTGAGGTTGTGTATTAAATAAGAATTAAGATATTTGACTTAGTTTGCCCCACACAGATGCCTTTTTGACATTATGGCCTATAAATTGATAAGAAAACAGAGGGATGTTTATACATGTAAATTCCAACTATCACTAAAAAAAAAACAACAAAAAAACCAACTTCTCTAGCATCTTTTTGTGTGTGAAACAACGCTGCACACTCAAAAAATTTCAATCAGTGCAACAAGTTTCTTCAACAAACTGAAGTTGGCTGCCCACATTAAGGAAGAAGAATATATAATTACTGGCTCCTGTGGCTAACCAGTCTGGATCTGGATCTGGATAGCCCGCCTGTGGATGTTGATTGGCGGGTGCGCCACAGGAGCCGATGACGACTATCAACGTGACGTTTTTAGGGCACTTTTTACCAAGGCGCATGCTGGGTGTTTTTGTTTGTTTTTTTTAACCGGCACTCACCCGTCTAGGACATGAGCGTCAGGATCTTTAAAGTCCGTTATGATGGAATGTATGCGACACAGACTAGACCTTGGTTTATACTCTCATCCGATGGAGTAGGAAAACAGGAGTAAAGTGTCTTTCCCAGGGGCACAACACAATGGCCCGGCCAGGGCTCGAACCTGGGACCTTCAGATCCACAAGCCGAAGCACTACCATTAGACCACAGTGCCTCCTCAGTGCTTATTATTTTACCCGTGTGGAATAAGTTATCTTATTTTATCTTATCTTAACAAGTCGGCCAACATCAAGATTGGAATCCATTATTATTATCCAGCTGAAGATGAGATTTAGTTTTAAATTTTGTTGCATTTTTCAGTTTTACTCAGATCATGATTAGGGTAAAGTCATCTGCTGTGGTGGTAACTGCAGAACAATTCATATTAACTCATTGCTGACGATGCGCGTCATTGGATGCGCGATTTGTTTGTATGGTTGCCAGCGGAGCACGTCTTAGGACAACCCAACCACCAAGGACAGAGTACAACTGGGAGCAAGACTAATAATTCCTTATTGGTTTATTATCTCCCTTTAACTATAAAAGTGAGTATTGAACTGTAAAACCGGGTAGTTTTGCTGTGAGAGTAATTTTCATGGGTTCATGTGACGCACATGTTTTACTTCAATTCATTACAATTTTATGTGTACTGATTGTGACGGTGGGTCTATTGTTGCTGGGCTCTGCACAATGGAATGCTATTACCCACTCATCTATCGTCTGTGGGGATCGGCTAGTGTAATCACCCTATGACTAATCTTAATACATTTATAAGTTTAGCTTGGTCTGTGTGCGGATAGGGTTGTCCACAGGCCAGAAACCAATGGCGTCTGACAGTTGTGGGTTCGATCCTGCATCGGGGCGTTATGTTTCTCCGAATATTATTTACATTCGACTCGGGCAAAGTCTCGGGGGTTTTCTCCGGGTACTCCGGTTTGCTCCCCCAGCAAAATTTCAACAAAAAAAAATTTCAAAAATTTAAAGAATTTCCAAATTTTAAAAATCACAACTAATGTTAGGTAGGTTGGGTTTGGGCGCTCCACAGGCTGCAACTACGCCTTCCACAGGGGAGGCGGCCCAGAATTTCCTGATAAAAAGGGACAATAAAGCATTAAAATCTAATCTAATCTAATCTATAGAGATAGGGAGAAAATGGTAAAAGATTCACTGACACACTAGCTCTCACACGGCTATGAAACATAGGTAGTCCAGCCACTTGTTAACAGTAAATATTACACATTTATTTCCTCTACTCTATACAAAACCTTATAATCTCTACACTAAAATGTCCAAATTTCACTTAGTTCGCTCCTTGATGGGTCTATGCTGCTACTGTTCTCGATATTTGTTACTGTCTCATCATTGGGCTATGAGTTCTTTCTGTCCTATTATTCGTTTTTCTGGACGAGTAGACTATCGTAGATCAGTTTTTGGGCACGGTTTCAGAGGACTTAGCTTTATCGGCGATATGCGATGTTGTTGTCTCTTCTTCTTGGTAGTTGACTACGGAGCTAGTGGAGCCCAATGCTCTTGCAGCCCAAGGTTGCAGGCCACATGTCAGGGTTGCCTCTCTGTGGGATTTTTTCCCTGCTGTGGACCAAGATGCCTGCTCATCTGCAAAATATGAGACGAATTTCTGCAACGCCTTGTACACAAAGGTTGTGCAGAGCATCTCATTGTTGGCAGAAACAGCCCTCAGTGAGATCGCATCCACTTAAACAAATAAGGGAGAACCAATTCTTCTAAGTCCATTGTCCACTGGAATCTCCAACATAATCCCTATACCCACATCATGGCTAAACTAAACACCTGGAGAAGTAATTAACAATATACACATTCTCCAGTACAGCCACTGGTCTGCAATATTACACATAGGAGAAACAACAGTTGGACAGTGGAGGCTACCTCGTGGTGCCAAAACCGGTCGCGTGTCGGCCACTTGGTCAGCAAAGTTTTACTAACAATCACAAGTCTAAAACATGGCAAAACTTCACAAACATAATACAGCAATAATATCCATAAATCGCGATGAAACAAACGAAGGATCATTTACCTTCTTGACAATTCAGGCTCTGGCTATACTGCGATGAAGGATTTTCACACGTCACCTGCCTTAGTCCTTTCGAGAGAGAATTTATAACGTGCATCCTTCTACCATGCTGTTCAGACAACGACTAACTATCCTCCCGCTGGGGTCTGCTATCGTGCGAGACTACGAGAATAGTAACGCCACCTAGTGGGGGTTGCGGGTGATTGGTCAGCTAGATGAGGTCACGGCTTATCTTAGTGAAACTGTAGCCTGCACATGTGTAGAACAACCTAACTTCGGTCATCTGCTAGTCAGCGACTTAACTTACATAGGTCAAAGCAGACTGAATGTTGGGGTCTTGAAGCCTTATTGCTGGGTTGAACTAGCCTCTCGCGACACTGATCTACTAGAGTCATTCATACATATTTTGAAACATATTCTGAATTTATTTTTTATTATTAGTGTAAAATTGACATGTTTTGTGTGTATAATATTATATATTCTGGAAATATCGAGAAAAAAATTTGGATTTTTGCCAACAGTGTGGATCCTTGAGTGCTATTTTCTTATAAAAGTGTATAAGTGTATTATAAGTGTATTTTCTATTGTTTATTTCTTAAAAGAACATGCCATGATCTTTACAAAAATGTATAGTTTATATTATCTTTTATATTAGGTGGTTGAATTTTCAAAAATTCGCTCTAATAGTGCGTTTTCAGGGAACAAACATGGCAAAAAAGTTCCACCTTCAATGAGTTAACCCCATTACTGCTTACATCATGATGACTTATCATACAATAGATATAGTGTGAAAAATTTGAGAATGACATGTTATCTAATTATCTTCATTATGAAGTTTTTTCTTGGTATAGTTAAACAGTCAGCAACACAAATACACACTTATTGAAAACCTCAGAACAATAGCTGTTTAACATTCAAAAGTTAGGTATGACAACTTTTGTAATTTGCGGGTGTCCGCAAACACCTAAATGCCTGAGAAACTGATCTATGTGCCAAACAGGAACATAGATGAAAGGGACGCAATATCGCACACCCATACATCAAAATACAACAAAGACAATTAGATTGCCAAACTCTCTCTATATCTCTGTCTCTCATTTGGACTAAAAAAAAAAAAATAAAGAAATAATTTTTAACAAAATAAAAAAGTTTATAAAATTAAAAGTAAAATTTTCTTTTTCTTTTCTCCAAACTGCATACATTTGTGTAGACAATGAAATTACCTTTTTGAAATGTATTACTATAAGTGTTATCCAGTTATTCCTAATACTGATCTTGAAAGCTATATTTTTATTTTTTATTTGTAAAATCGCGAGCGAGATACGTCTGGCAAATGGCTATAAATCAGTGAAATTCCGCCTTGGCAGCAAAAGGGTTGTATATATATATATATATATATATATATATATATATATATATATATATATATATATATATATATATATATATATATATATATATATATATATATATATATATATATATACTCAATTACTGTAAAGCAGTGCATAGTCCATACTCAGACACAGACACACACGTGTGTATACGACAGATGACGACCATTGTATTTTTGTCAGTGTGAAAAAAATAAAGTGTACAAAGCAGTGTTTTAGTGATTTCAAGTCAGATTTTAATAATGCAATTCTAATTTCATAGAGTAACAACCTACAGCAGCAAATGAATGAACGTACAGATTGTGGCTGCTGAACTCAAGAAAAAGAAGAAAGTGAGAGCCCTGAATGACAATTACACTTTGCCGATTAGGAATGACCAATGTGTGTCATTTAGCTATAGTTTACTTTATTACAGTAGCAACAGTTATAACTTAATACGAACACTAACTGTGTTAGAAGCTAATTAGATATTAAGATTATCTGTGTGCAATGTGTTATAACTAGGAGTATGTGTCATTATAAAATAACTATAAATAATTATAGTAAAATTAAAACATATATATATACAGACTTGGTTTGCAATTTTCCTCTTGTTGTTGTCTTTATTTCAAGATCTAGTGAATTGCTTAAAATTGTAAATGGCAAAACAGTAGCTGAAGAAGTATTTTACTTTTAAACATTTATTTTCTTATTTTATTTCAAGTTTATTGATTTTGTTTATGTGTAAAGAAATAATGTCACAGAAACATTTGTGTTGCATACTTTACAAGTTGATCACATTTTGTGTTGCATACTTTACAAGTTGATCACAGGACAGCATGTTTGACACTTTCCTTTTCACTCGTTTTGAAAATCTGTAAAATTGACTATAGACAAAATGCCAAGAACCATTACCCATGTCTCATGAGAGTCATAGTTTTATTGTCTGTATTGTCATGCCTGTTTTAATGGATTTATTTGATTACCTACTGAGGCCTACTGCTTTTATTTAATAGAAATGATTGTACATTAATGTTTAATGGGTTGTATTGCTTGCATTGGCTGAGATTATTTGGAAACATCTAAAACATGTGAGATTGTTCCATTAGTTAATAATCTACCAAAAGTTAACAAAATCCTTGTGTTATAACTCTCAAGAGTCAAAGTAGTAAAGAATTCTAAAAAATAAACTATAATGATTTCATTGAGTCTGGTCAGAGTTAGCTAAAGGCGCTTACCCAGACCTAGAATGTTTTCTTTACTACCTTTGTGGAAGCCAACTCTGGTCTGTCATCTAGTCCTTTATATGTTTATGGGTGGAGTTAGTTCCGCTTGAAGGATAGTGTTATTGCAAATCAGGCAAAACTATCCTGTCAGCTGCTGTGAGCTGTTATGTACTTGAACTTGGACAAAGAACTAGAGCCGAATGCTGTACATTTTTTGTGTTCTTTTTGCACAGTAAACCAGTAATATTTCTGAGCATGATGTATAATGATACTGTTTAATAATGTTGATAATTGGTAAAAGGAGATTTATTTGATAGAGCTCAGTTATAAATCAAATGTAGGGTTGCCACAGCTTGTCACAGGACAGAGCTCTAAATCTAATAGAACCAATGTAAAGCTTCATAACTGTACTTTGTTAGCCATAGTCTCAAACTCTCACACAACCCTATACAGATCGTACATGTAAAATAAATTCAAAATTGTATTGGTTCTTTGCTTACAATTAGTCATGCAGTATTGATAAACATAACTGTGCATGTAATGTGATAATCTTTATTTTTAATTGATTGACAGCTATAGTAGCCTATACAACTACATTATCATTGGACTTCAAATAAGGAAAGACCATTTACTAAGAAGTAGAAAAAAAGTCTTTTAAAATTTAGGCAACTTTGCAGAAAATCATATAGCATGTTGTTAAAACCCTTTCTAGTTGAACTACCAGCGCTTAAAAATGCCTCTAGGCCAAGTGACACTAGGCTATGTAACACAGACAAGTGGGACTTCACTAAGGCAATATGAGATGTCTGTATTCAAGCAAACACATCCTAGTAAATTTGACTCGGCCAACAACTTGCACCATGTGCACTGTTAGTGTTCGTATTAGGTTAGTAATAAAATAGTTTTACCAAAGCATATGTCAAACAAGAAGCTATGCAACGGTGTCTACAAATTACTATGAAAGAAGTGTGTCTATAGTTTTAGTTTAGGTTCCAGCCTTGTTCAGCATTGTTGTATGTTCATGACTATAAGAAAAAGTGGCCTCATTATGCAAGCAACTACTTCATTTATGCAGTGTGTAATGACGCACTCGGCATTATGTTGCATTGGACAAGATGGGTTGGTTTTTTTCTTGGTCAACACTATTCAAACCATAATACTTGACACTGTGTATTCACAGTTTGCTTTCTCTTCTTAGGTTTTCTGACTTAGCTGAACATGTGTTTGAAGCTGTAGCAGGCGTTGCCCTTATAAACCAGCTCAATAAAAACCTTTATACTTGAGATTGTATGTGAACATGACCTCTTTTAAAATATATTTTATTTTACTATGAAACGTTCTTGGTTGTGTTTGAACATTATCTTGTTAAATCTCACTTGACTGACTGACTAGTTTTGGACATGATTATTTTTATGAAAATGGTGGGCGCTTTCTGTGATAGTGAATGGTGGCGAGGGTAGAGAAACCATAATCATTGTGTGACTTGCCTTGCTCAGTAGAATTTGAGAAGTAGGGAAAAACTTGTACTAGCTGCTGTAAAATTCTGTTGTTGTTGTTGTTGTTAATATCATGGAGCATGGCACTGTAAAATAAAATACACAGGAGTTGTGTGTGTGGAAAAGGTATTGTGATGTTAACAGACGCACTTTCAGTACAGTTATTGTGTTATCATAAGCAAGAAGAACTTGGCTAAGGACCAAAACAAACTTCAGTATTTGCAGTATGAAATGCAAAGGTAAATTGCATTGTAGTTGTATACATGTGTATAATATATAGTTTTGTACATAAATGTACAAAAACTAGCTTACTGTTTATAGGTATAAAGCTTTGGCCCGTTTGGGCGATATGCTTAGCAAGGAAGGTACCAGCAAATCCTTCCTGTTTGTCAACCATATCTATTGTACTGAAGTTAATGTAACCCATTCAAATATTATTTTGCATTTAATTTTAGATCAGTCTATATTTACACAACTTTAATAATTTCCCGTTTGATGTTGTTATTAATAAATGTTTTTGCATGCATATTCAATAAATGCACACAATTCTTTACATTTAATCATGTGTTGAATAATACTGGGTGCGTTTTTGTTTTTCAGGTCACTGATAGTACAAGACAATTCAAGACATTTTAATCAAGTTCTTCAGGCTCAGCTCAGGAATGTCACATTTATGTCTTTGTCAAAATAAAGACAAATGTCAACGGCAGTGATAAATATGCCTATGCTGAAGGGAAATGGTAGAGGCAATGGCTAAGCATATGATTAATCCCCAAGCACAGAGACAGTGAGGGCTATGCTAGGATCCAAGGCGGACAGTCAACAAACCTCTTGGCCTCGGGTCCTTGTCTCCACTCTCCACCTGGAATGCTGGCCACTGTTGCCCCTGCAAACATCTAACCACAGCATACATTCCCTTTGAGTTTTTAACGTTTGTTACACTCAAATCCAGTAGTTAACGTTGACAGTAGATCATCTTGTGCCAACATGTAGGTACACATTCTTGCAACTGCAGCAACCTTTCTGCTGAACAAAACACTTTTTAAATTACAACAAGCATGAAGAGAAGGAAAAGGTGGACATTGTGCAAGGTTCAAGAGTTCATTTTAGTTTGGTTTATTGATTGACGTTACATTCGAGTCAGAAATTTAATCAGAATAAAGTTACCACAGATAGAGGGACTCCGTGTGTGTTGGTGTCATAATAACTGGGGTGAATGTTATCAGTCTTTTGTATTCAAGAATGTTGCCCTCATTAGTGCTTACTGGTATGAACTGTTCATGAGAGGCACTATTGTATTAATAGTGTAATCAGGACATCCAATTTATTGTTTGAGAACCAGCAACTAGCATTTGAATTATGTTGCTGGTGTAGAGCATTGTTTTGTAATAGATATATGTGGAAAGTGTGAACCAACAAATCACCGACTGCCACACTGGCGTCCCCCACTCGCCCCTTTGCTATCCAGCCCCTCCCTGACCAAGAGCATGGTGGTGGTGGCCACATCCACTACCAACCAGGGAGTCATGCCTACCACAGGCCTCCAGTTGGGGGTGGGGAGCAGATGCTTGCTCCAGGGATGTTACCGACACTCTTCCCACACCTGGCTCCAAGCCACCATCCAGCTCTTGCCGTTCAACGTGGAGGCCCGGTCACCACCGACCTGGCTCTGGCTGGGTACCAGCACATCCATTCTTCAGACCCTGGCTTGGCCAGCAGAGTAAGCACTGATCCTGCCCATCTTCCTGACATTGTGCATTCTCACAGTGTAAGCCATGCACTACAGGCCAGACCAAACCAGCATCGTAGTGGAACCAGTGCTGCTGCAGCTGCCAGTCGACATCAAAGGCAGAGACAGCAGCAGTCACGAGGTCAGGGGAGGTCACGGAATAGCACCAGCAGGGACTCCAATAGTCGATCAAGCCAACATAGAAACAGAAGCAGGACTCAGTCCACAGCATCCTCTACAGCTGCTGAAAATAGTCGGTGCAAAGAACCATGTGTGAAGTGTATGGTAACAGTGACTTCATTACGATGGGTGCTTCTGGTGCTATCCATGCTTGGAGTGCTGTTTGTGGTCTCAGGCATCGTCATGGCTGCATTGCATGCTGTGGGCGAGGATTTCCTTATCTACGCACTTGTATTTATAGGTAAGTAAAGTAAATTTGTCTACTCCTAAGGAGGTCACTATTGCAATTTCATGCTGCTATGTTAAATACACCTATTTCATTAGTCAGCTGCAATGTTTTTGCTTTAAGGTAAACATATTGTTAAGCAAAGGATCTACTGTTGCAAGTATTTTATTACAGTGTTTTAAAAGCTTGTTTATTTCATTTAATGTCTGTTTACCAAAGTGTTTTTAGACTAGAAAGGGTTGTAAAAGAAACAGTAGAATGCCTACACTGCTACAGTGATCACACAGTCTCTATAGTATATGTCACTATTTTTTGCGACAGATGTAAAATCTACTACTACTAATAGTAGTATTTATTTATTACTATAGTTTTAGGGAATAATGTACATGTATGAAATTTTTTAGTTAGTTAAAATGTGTGTGAATGTGTGGGCGTTTTTGTGAATGTTGATTTATTGCAGATAGTGTGGAATTATTTAAACGAGAATGGGCGAAGCCCATATGACTCACATTCCCCTTAAGGAACTTATTCACAATAGTGTACATGAAAGTGATTGCCCAGTATAGATCAAGTTTTAGAAAACTGAAACAAAACGTTTACATTAAAACACAAAGTAATATTGACTACCTGTGATGAGCTTAACCTCTGGTGTCACATGAACACTCTTGTATGATCAAATTAACTTACAGCCGAAGTTCTGTAAAGTCAGAAAACAACTGACCTTGCAATGATCTTGACCTTGGGATGACCTTGACTTTCCCATGACCTCTAAGGCTCATGCATGATCATGTAATCCAATGTTGATGCATAATGTGGGTTAAATATGTTGAACATTCCACAGTACAATGACAAATTTGACGTTTTTTGAAGCCTACAAATTTAAATGACCTTGACCACCAAGATCAGAAGAAAAAAACAGAAACATATACAGTGGAGTCCGGGTATAACGAATCTCAAGGGGGGGAATTTCGGGTTCGTTACAAGCGGGATTCGCTGTAGAGATTTGTACTGTAAACGGAAGTACACACCGGTGATGAGTACACATCACAACATACAGTACGTAGATCGTCGATCTAGGCCTACGAAGTTTATCAACAATGACTTCATTCAAGGCTATTTATAGCAGCCAAAGACAGTTATGACTTCAAGGCCTGGTTGACCTATGTACCAACTGGCATGCTTCTGCTGCTGTTCGCTATTGGCGATGAGCCAATTGAGGCAAAGTAGGCCAAGGGAATACACAAAGGGTTCGTTACAAGCGGAGATTCGTTATTTGCCTAGCTGGATTTGTTCGTTATAGGAAGGGATTAAATAGTAAGACAAAGAAGGGAGTGTGTCGGGAAATGGATGGTAGTAAGCTAATCGCGGGTGTTCGTTATTCCAAGGTTCGTTATAGGTGGACTCCACTGTAAAAGAGCAATCCCGTGCGCGTGCAGCCATCTCTCATATTAAAGGTCAAGGGCACTTTAAAGTACCAATATGAATCGACTTTCGACAGCTCCAGTGACCTTGACCTTGGAGTGAGGTTGACCAAACTTGCATGGTTGGTGTGTATCATTGATAGCTTTCATGTTTGAAAAAAACAACAACGTAAGTCCACTATCAATAACTTGGGATTATTGTGAAAATTTGTGAAAATGTGTCATTTGATCGTGGGACCTTGACATTGATGTGACCTACATCAGTTACTAATTATATATTTTTTTAGCTTTTATGGTTTGGCTGTGATAAATAAAATCCTATTCAAGGTAATTATCCATGTTAAAGTTTTGAACTGACGGACAGACAGAAACGTGGATGGACAGACAGAAATGTGGAAGGACATTTATTTTTTGAATATCTATCATATTTGGACTTTTTAGAACTCAGCTTAGCCCTGTGGGTTTGGGCACTGAATAGTGCAAAACTTTAACATGGATAATTACCTTGAATAGGATTTTAAGAATAGACCCAACATTTCCCAGCATATCGTAAGAGGCGACAAACAGGGGTGATGTCAGCATGGCATCACTGGGCAAAAGTCTTCTACACAAAATTCGACGGCCAGGACGGAGAAACCTCACGTTACTATAGGATCAACAATCACGTGCTCTGTGCCAAGCGAGTAGAGGATTGGGCCTCGCCAGGTCTTTCTTGCCAAAGACACACCGTATGATGAAAGAACCACTCACCCCATACCGGATCGATCGCCTGGGTCACCAAGGACCGCGCCTTTCGTTGGCCACCAGGACAAAGGTGATAAATGTGCTACTCATGGACAGCAAGATCCGCACGAGAGACGACATCCTCATAGGAACTTGGAATTTCAGGACTCTGACTGCGGAGGAAAAATTAGAACTGGCCCATGAGATGGACCACTATTGATGGAACATTTTAGGTATCAGTGAACTGTACTGGAAAGGCCTAGGTGAAACAACAACCGACAAAGGCCACAAGCATTATTTCAGCGGGAGAGATTACAGGCACGAACCCGGCGTTGGATTCTTGGTCCACAAAGACATTCTAGCCACTGCCATTGGTTGCCACCCAGTCTCCAATAGACTCATTACCATCCGTCTGAGAGCAGCACAATCTTCCAGGCCTATGCCCCAACATCAGACTATGACGACCACGAAGAGGAGGATTTCTATGAACATCTGTAGGCTGTCCTCGACCAAGTGCCGAAGAAGGATATAGTCATAGTGCAAAACGACTGGAATGCCAAGGTTGGCCAAGATGCATACCACAACTGGGGAGACACGTGTGAACCCCACTGCAACAACAAGACAAATGACGGAGATCTGAGCTGAGATTCTTGGAGTTTGCCTAGTTATAGTATAACAATCTGATACTGGCAAACACACTTGGTCTCAATAAAAAATCCAGACTAAGGATATGGCACAGTCCCGAGGGGGGGGGGGGGGGGGGGGGGATGGAGCATCACATCCAGATTTACTACATCATGGTCAAGAAATGCTTCAGTTCAACCATCAACATTGACAAGACACATTTTTTTCGAGGAACAGACATCAGAAGCGACCACGATCTTGTGACGATGTCTCTCCGGCTCCACTTTAAGAGAGCAAACACAGCAAAGTGCACCAGACTGAAGTTCGACCTATACAAACTGCAAGACCCGGAGGTGGCAGAAATATTCCAAGCCACAATTGGAGGGAAATTTGCACTACTGCTCATTTTATGAGCTGGTGAAGTAGATGCCAGCATTATGACCACAACCTTCAACTCAGCTGTGACAGATGTCGCCACTGAGATCCTTGTCAAACACTGCCCAAAGCAGAAAGTGTATCACACCTGAACTTTTGGACCTGTGTGATAAACGAATAGAGATGAAAAAGAAAAAGAACATCTCACAAGGAGCCGATGCCTACCGAAAAATCAACAATGACATCCGAAAAGGCATGCGCACAGCAAAGGATAACTGGATAGAAACATTAGAAGATCAATGTCAGGAAATAGAGAACAGTCTGAACAAGAACAACAACAACTACCAGATTGTGAAGCGGCTTACAAGTGTTAAACAGCCCAAGGTCTTTACGATCCAAAGCAAGTCTGGCATTTGCCTTACAGAAGAAAAAGAAGTCTTGGACAGAGTACTGCTCTGACCTTTACAACTCCATACCAAACGGAGACCCATCCGTTCTAGCATGTCTCCAAAACAGAGAAGAAGAAGAAGAAATCCTCCCAATTCTCCAAGAAGTTGAGGCAGCAGGGCAATCGCTGAAGAATGGAAGTCAGCGGGAGTGGACAACATACCTACAGAATTGCTTCAAGCAGGAGGAGAATCAATGATTGATGACCTCACCATTATCTGTAACTTGTAATATCTATATCATGTGTTTGTAGACTTCGAGAAAGCATTTGACCGAGTCTAGCATGCAGCTCTGTGGGCAACCATGAGAGTGCACAACATCAGCCCTAACATATTGAAGTCATCAAAAGCCTGTATGACAAGGCTACCAGTGCAGTCCTCCACAATATAGCATTTGGGAACTGGTTCAGAACAACAATCAGCATGCGTCAAGGATGCCTACTCACTCCAACACTCAACATCTTCCTAGAAAGCATAATGTCAAATGCCCTTGCAGATAACGAAGGCACAGTGAATGTGGGGTAGAGCAATCTCCAACCTCCGTTTTGCGGATGGCATTGATGGATTGGCTGGAGAAGAACAAGAACTTGAACAGCTGGTACAGAGGCTTGAAACCACCTCCAGAATTTTTTGAATGGAAATGAGTGCAGAGAAGACCAAAATGATGACAGACCAAAATGATGACCAACAACACCAATGGCATCAGCACGTACATCAAAGTCCAAGGCCTATCCCTCAACACAGTGCATAGCTTCAGATATTTAGGAGCCATTGTATCAGACAATGGGTCCTGACAGGAAGTCCTCTTCAGTATCGCACAAAAAACTGTTGCCCTGACAAGGTTGAAGCCCATTTGGAAAGAGAGGACCGTCAGATTACTTTCCAAGGTAAGGTTGCTGCGCTCACTTGTCATTGCCACCTTCCCCTATTGCTTGCGAAACATGGACCCTCACAGCAGCTACATCCTGCAAGGCACGGTGCAAGAAGGAAGAAGAAGAGGGAAACAGAAAAAGGTGGGAGGACAACATTTGAGTACGGACTGGCTTGGCACTGAGCGAAGCCATGAGGGTTGCTGAGGACAGAGAAAGATGGACTACGCTGGTTAAACGATCATCTGGGGTGCCCCAACAACTTTTGAGTTTTAGGATAGGATTGTATAAGACTCAGCTGTTTAAGATTTGCGATAAAAAAAGAAGAGGAATATGTTAACTTTAGGGTGAATACATAGACTGTGATGCATGTGAGTCAAAAAACAACACAAGTTTCATGGTTATAAAAGATACTTTTACAAGGAAGTCCCTGAACAGTTCAGGTTTATGGCTTGTCAGCCATGGCTAAAGACAACGTTAGGGAAAATATCCCTTGGCAGCGATAATGAAAAGTATTGTTTATGGCAGTAAATTGTTAAAATGGACCCTGACTGTTGCCAAGCATTGGTTTGTTAGATTTAGGGGGAGGGAGAGAAATACGAGAGTGTGAGGTTTTCTGTCCTTTCTAACACTTTATGTGAGGGTTTCTGTCATTTCTAACACTTTATGGCAATAATAAAACCAGATTGACTGGTGCACATATCTTGTTCAAATATGGATGGTTATAACTTTAGGTCCCCCATTACTTTGAGAGCAAGCACTGGTGTTGTTTTTTTATACCAGTCATGTGAGCTTTATTTCATTTTCATTTTCTGCTGAGGTCACTGAGTAAGAAGACCATTATTGCAAGAGTTTGTTGCTATTTGTGTTGTTCATCATGACATGATTGTATTATAAACCTATACTGATAGTGATACATAATTTATGATAATTAGTTTTTCCCCTGTACATGATATATTTTATATTTTTGGTTCACAAACTTGCTAATGACTCAATGAGTAATGTTTAAATTTTGTCATGCTAACTCTTCATCCTCTGTTTGTTGTAAACAATTCGCATTAATATATTATATTTATTATCAGTCTCTTCTAATATCTTTCTCTGTGTATTGTGTGGGTATTCAGGTTTGCAAAGTGTGTACAAATGGGAATTTCACATACATTATACATGTATATAATTTATAACCTACCATACAAAATCACCTACAGTGAACTTTCGTTTATCATGGTAGCTAGGTTCCGAGGCCGGCCGTGATAGCTGAAAATCTGCAAAGTAGGGACACTATATATTTACAGTATTTATTTAACCTGTATTTGGACTTTTAAAATCCTCCATTTACGCACTGTTAACAAACCACCCTTTACAGTAATGTATTTCTATATCTACAAGTATGTACATACAGTACACAGGCACAAATGTTAAGCAATAAAACAGTAGGTGTGCATAAAAAAATGAAATTGTTACGGTACTGTACATTTGTACAGTATTTTATTCACCACGAAAGAAGTTGAAATTTACAGTAAAACCCTCCTCATACATACTGTTAACAAACCAACCTTTAATGTAATATAATGAAAAAAATCCACGAAGTTGTGAATCTGCGAATGTCGAACCATGAAGTAGCAAGGGTTCACTGTAATGCAAATTAGCTAAAGGAGTATAAACACTTAAGACATACAAAGGGATTTGAAAATGTACACACAACTTTGCAGAGGGTGTCATAGTGTAAAATTGCCAAAGGAGGCGGTAAGGTGGTTCCCAAGCCACAATTCATTACGACATTAGACTCATTGACTCAAATTTTATTTCATTTCAGCAGAAGGTATCTTGCACAATGATATAAATATATATGAGCAGCTCTACAGCTGGAAAAAGCACTATATATGGGGTGGGGGAGGAGTGAGATTATAACTGTAAGATCATGGGCAAATTTAGGTTAGAATTTGCGCTTAGCTGTTTTGCTAAATCAGATGCACTACTAGGAAATATTATGTTTAAAATGTATTCAAACACTGAACATACATGTATGCCAGTATGCTTGTAGTTACATAATATGTATGTCTCTTTGAAAATGTAATTATGTAGAGATAACACGGCTTACAAACTGCTATTTCTTGCACAAAAGAATTCTTACCCCTATCAGATATTGGGTATGAATACCCTTAAGAGTTTTTTTCACATGGGGGTATAAACTCCTACAAAAATTTTCTTGGAGAATTCCAATTTAGTAACCCCTGTTTAAATAATGGACAACCCTGGTGCGTGAGGTAGTTTTAGTGTTAGTGGTTTATAGCCTTGACAAATGCGCCTCTTTTTAAAATTTACAATCTTTAATCTAACTGCCCAACACAATTTACTTTTTCTCTTGAAAGAATAAAATGCCAACCAATAAGTGTGTACTTGCAGGGTTGGGTGTTTTGCTGGTGGCAGTGGTGGTAGTGGCATGGAAATGCACACCACCAGGAACCGAGCCAATTCATGCACTGTTCAATATAGGAGATTCACGCACTAGTCGAAGAGATCGTCGACATCGAAGGCATCACCGGCAGCGTAACAGCGAATGGCATGGAGGTAATCAGCATAATATCTCGGATTGTAAAATTCATTATTGATGATTTTTCAAATTCAAAAGAACTGCAGTTAGCAGGAACAATATTTAACTGATTTTAAAATCCATGCTGTTTGTCTCAACTGTCAATGTTTTCATTCTTTCCATTAATCTCCAGTTGAATATTTCTATTTTAATTTTGTTTCTTTTTTTTTTCCTTGCTTACAAGTTACAATGTATTTAAAACCTTTGTTACCTCTTTGTAACCATGAAGATAACCTTTTAGACCTTTTCTATGGGTTTTAGATCTTTCCTATGGGTATAATCATATTGTCGTCAAAGTTAGACCATCAATCTACTGTTTGAACAATTTAACATTTAGGAATGGATGTACTTCTATCATCGGATTTTACCATTAATACATCATTAGGATTATACTGGGTTGCTAAAATTTGATCTGGCTTAATGGTGTGTTGCAGGCATGATGTATCCAGAGTTCCAATATAGACGGCCACCACCCACATATGCTGCCTCAATGCAGGCTTACAATGCCCAGATGGCGGCAGAAGCCCAGTCCAACAACAATGTGCTCAACGTTGGCAACAACAATGGTGATAACTACAGTCTGCCAGGCTCTCCACCTCCTTCATACCGCTCACGTGCTTCCACTATCCATTCAGGTGTGCATATAACATTTCCACCAGGACACGATTCAGCACCCAACTCTCGTCCACCGACATACCGCTCACGAGCAGAGAGCCACCCTCGTCCTAGGCTACCTATGGATGACAATACAGAGCCGTCTTCCCCTATCAGTAGTGTTGCCCCTGCTGATGTGTCTTTCACTGGACCTGTGATGAATGCAGAAACTGTGCAACAGATCATTGGCACTAGCCGAAACCACCACCGACAACAGTCAGATGGAGCCACCATATGGCACACACGATCATCCTCTTTAGACTTTGCCCAAGCTGCAGAAGCATCTGGCCACAGACGTGGGGCTTCTTTGGACCACAGCAGCATCAGTGTGGTACTTAGCTCAAGCTCTCAGGAAGATCCTTCACCCTCTCCTCTGAAACTCACTGGCAGTACACCAGGCACGCCAAGTAAACGCCGAGCTCCTCCCCCTCCAACCAGCTCAAGGCAAGATTCAGGCTCACCAAACACATTCACCCAGCCAAATCAGGAACAGGCTAGGCATGTATCAGAACACCAGATTGCCAGTTCACATACAATACCAGCAGATGAGATGGATACTGATAGCATTCAGACACATACAGTGTCCATCAGTACGGTGGACATAGACAGTGAACCTGAGCACTACAATACACCTCTTTAGTTTCATTACTGCTGCACAGCTAGTGGAATATTGAATAATAGGCTTAATTCTTTCTCTGACACTTTTCTGTAACTAAATAGTGACTGAGGCTATAGCCTTTACTTTAAAGACAGAAATAAGGTTTCTAATGTATAATCCCATCTTTTACTTGTATTTTGATTTGACAAGTTCACTCATTCAGAACAAAAACTACATGACAGTTATGTTTTATAATTTATGATTATATTTTCCTGGAATATGAGATGACAAATTGATTTATAATTATATCACGAGTCGCTGTACCATTATTTAGCAGAAAATTTCTTGTTGTTATTTGTTGATAACTCTAGACAGTTGGCTCAAGATAGTTCATTGGAACTGCAAGAAGTATTTTGTTGATAGAAGAGCCTTCTATAGAAAGTATATTATCTGTTCTATTACACGTGCACCATGGTGTAAAAGTATTATTCAACAGTAGGTCACACAGTCTGACTTATTTTGAAAAAAGTCATGGCCCGTGGAGAAAAGAGAACAAAGCATGTCATAGTGCTTATGCTGCTGCAAAAGATGGCTGTTCACAAACGGTTGATATATTTCGTACATTTATTATGTATGTTGTTTTTATGTTTTCATTTAACAGTGTGTTTGTGTTGAGAACAATTTACATGGTTTTTCACAAACGGTTGATATATTTTGTACACTTATTATGTATGTTGTTTTTATTTTTCATTTGACGATGTGTTTGTGTTTAAAACAATTTACATGGTTGTGAAACAAAACTGTGAAACAATGTTACATTTGCCATGTGATTTTGACTGGTTATTTGCTTTTCTTCTGTTGTGTGTGTATATATATATATATATATATATATATATATATATATATATATATATATATATATATATATATATATATATATATATAATATATATATATATATATATATATATATATAATATATATATATATATAATATATATATATATATATATATATATATATATATATATATATATATATATATATATATATATATATATATATATATATTATATATATATATATATGTGACATACACTTCATGCATAACATTATCAAACTTCAATTTGGTTGTGAAGTCTGTGTGTGGATGTGGTAATGTTTGAAAGACCATGGTATTTGATTTGCTGGCTGAATCATTTTCTGTATTTGGAAGCCAGTAACATTTTAGAATGTCAAACTTGATTTAAATTCATTGTCGTTTTAGACTAATTTT
Source organism: Oncomelania hupensis (assembly GCA_036898135.1). Classification (NCBI taxonomy): domain Eukaryota; kingdom Metazoa; phylum Mollusca; class Gastropoda; order Littorinimorpha; family Pomatiopsidae; genus Oncomelania; species Oncomelania hupensis. Next base: position 71,236,407 of record CM072512.1, on the reverse strand, counting down.
TTAAAACCAGTTTTATAGATTCAGTTGTGCCATTATATAGTAGTTATCATTTGGTTGACCGAGTATTTTTATTAATATTTCTTGATTATTTTTGATAATGTTTGTTGATATTTGTATTTAGAGTTTCTAATAATATCTGGAAATACTTCGAAATTGTTGGAATCAGAATTAATCAAACATCAGTCAGTTTGTCAGTCAGTCTGTTGGAAGCCATATCTAAAGAACCCCTGAAGTCAAATTTTAAAAAAGGGAGATCAACTGGTGTTTAAATGTCGTTCGATAGGTCCCAACCTTTACAAAGTTTTGTAGCAGAGCAACTGTAGCATCAAATTTAAGAACAACTGAACAAAACTTAATTGGAACACTATCTAGGCTAGTGGCCAGCATCCCGTGCGACACTAGTTGCAAAGGTCAAGGTCACTGGGCTCATTTTGTTACTAAACACATTTTGCTTAATATCTCAAAAACAGCTGAACGGTCATTCAGTCTGTTGGTCAGTCCTTCACTCCGAATTTCACTCTTTTGCTGAAAACTAATTTTATTGCCTTATCTCAATAATGACTCGACTTATTATTTTTACTACACAGGTACTTTATCCACAATTCCTTTTTTGCCCTTGACCTTTGCTCTTTCTCAAGTTCAGATAGTGGCCCATCATTCCATGCCTTCGCTATACATCTGTATTAGAATAAAGCAGAGTCATAAATTGCCACAAAAGTTACCACTTTTGAAATTGCAGATTTTCTGCTGTGTGTGCGCTAGTATCTGAAAATATATTTGAATGGCTTGCCATCTTGTTTCATTGTTGTAATTTTTCTTTAGACTTGAAAGAAAATGCACCTGTAGACTTTTCTATAGACTTTTCTGGCATTTCAAATAAAATAGCTGCTGAATGGACATGTAACAAAGTGGGGCAGATTTTGCTGTTGAGGTAATTTGTAAAAGACTGCATTGCAATAAAAGGCATGGAGGACTTATTCAAAACAGTTCCCATCATAAAAGTGATGATGATGAGGAGGATTGTGTATCTCATGGTTAGTGTGATTCAGGACCTTTTATTTCATTTCTAGAGCATAGAAATGACATGTTAAATCAATATATGTAATAATTATATAGCACACTTTCTAGTTAAACGAAAAAAAAAAGGTTTTCCTAAAAGGAGCTTACGTGTGACGTGATCTGAATTAGTGAATTGTGCAATGCTAGGTCTGCTCCAGTGCTAAAGGTGCGTCAAGAACCCTTGATGGTGATTGTAAATAACAGTGCAGAAGAGGTTAGAAGGGGAAAAAAGACTAAACATGAATGTTTATTTCAGTGAAATAGTTGTTGAATGGGCAACAATATGGGGAATTTAGTTTGCTATCTTCTAGATTAATGGATCTATATCACCTCCCTCCCCTTTCCCCTCTGATCCCAATTTTCCACCCAAAGATTGTTTTGAAGTTAGTGCCTTGTCTTCCTCTGAGTGTGAATTTGGTGAAATTTGTTAGTATTAACATTTTGAAGGTTTTACAATGGTGGTCTTCCATTCATTCAATGCGAATTTATGAATGGATGAACAAAATGTTAACTTGCATGTGTCACTGGAAATAAAAATTTCTCTTGGTTGGTTCAAATATAAGTCAGTGTCAAGGAGTACAAAAGACTTTAGTACTCCTTGGTCAATGTATTTATTTTATGTTGTGCTTTGTTGTTTATTATTGTAATTTTCTCATATTTTTAATGGCCAATTCTGTTAAAAGTGTACTATTCATTGATTACTCAAGCATCTAACATAGAAGTTTGCTCTTCAGTTATAATACACTTATTGATTGACTTCAAACCAGGTATAAATTTTTTTGTTAGTTCCAATTGTTCAGTTTTTATATTACAAATGTGCAATATTTTTATTGTGTAGTGTATTTTTACTAAATTATAACATTAAGGTAGCAACTGTATAAAACAAAATGATGTGTACATTGTCATTATCAACGAAATTCAACTTGTAATGAAATGTATTTTCAAATAGTATAACCTTAGTTTTTGGTAAAGGTGTTTCTTCCATGCATTAATTATTTTTGTGTGGGTTTATTAAGTTGTACATAAGAGAACATACTCCAATGATAATTTTATTAATGCCTTTCCAGTGTGCTTGTGTTGTGTTGTAGTAAAATTCAAGATTTTTTAAAAGTCACAGAACATATCAAATATCTTGCAAGTTCATTTCATTTACGATTTTTATTTGAAATATTCTTGCACAACATATTATTGCATTTTTTGCTTACAGTGCTCTTATGTATTCTATGTAAAACAATTTTACATTTATAGTCTTGCTTGTTGAATATATACTGCAAAAACATGAATTTTCACATTTCTTGTCTACTTGTACAATTTCTTACTACTGGAAAAAATGTTATCTGTGCCATTGTTAAGATCAAACTAAATACCTGTATAGGGAACAGAGAAAAAATATCAAACATTATAATTATTTTACCTGTGCTACCACTCGAGAGTTTCATCACGTAACACTTATTTCAAGCTGTTATCATCTGATTATCCAATTAAACATTGAAAACATTGATGTTAACAAATGCTTAATATTTGTCAGTCATATTTCATCATAACTTTGTTGAGATAGATTATTGTGCAAATAAAATTAGTTTTTGATGTTATAGTTCAGGCTATACTCACCGACATAGTATCAAAACCTGAAGTAGACAGTATTGCTAAAATGTAAACTCATTGTGGCCAATTTGATCAAAGAACATAGCATCATAAAATATGCATAAAAAGCAATTAGTTTATGTTTTCTTGTCATTTAAGTGGTGTACCTTGAACCATGTATGTATTAGTTTGGCAAGAGTTCAGAATCTGGAATGAAATGGCATGAATGAACAATATATTATTTATCTTCAGTGCAGTGGGAGCATAGGTGCCTGGCATGTTAGAACGAGTGACATTATTGACCAATGATCATTTCATGTGCATCTTGTGTGGGGTTTTTACTCGCATACATGCAGCAATGTAAATCTATGTACTGGCCCCAAAACATAATGTTTCAGGAATTTTGAAACTCATCTGAGTCCTAAAGAGTACAGAATTTAAAAAAAACTTTTTTTGTGTGTTTTTTAATCTGTCCAGAACTTTTAAGTGGCAAATTACTTGGAACCTATTTTATCTATCACAACCAAAGAGTGTGTGTCCATGAGAGCTCACAAATTATTGGTGATTGAATGGCCTCACCTCAACTTAGTTCAAGGTCACAGGGTCAAGAAAATAGTGTTGATAAAAAATGAAAATTTTTCACAAAATTTAACTTTTTCCCTAAGTTTTTGATAGAGGCAGTGATTGTTTGATAAATAATAGATATCGGTGAGACACACATCCCAAGTTTGGTCAACTTCAATCCAAGGTCAAGGTCACGAGCTGTCCACAGTCAGTTCATATTAACTTTGAAGTGACCTTGACCCTCAACCATGAGAGATGCCGAGTCCATTTGTTGTGTTTGGCGATAATAGACTAGTCATTCCTAATGTGCTGTTTTTGCATTGATCCTGGAGGTCAACATCATTTTAATCCTTACAACACACACAAAACTCATTAAAAATGTGTCATAAAGTTGAATGGTTCTGTATCAGACACACATTATGCATCAACATTTTTGTGCCAATTGTACACGAGCATCAGAGGTAATGTGAATGTAAAGGTCGCTGTCATCATCTCAAGGTCATTGTTGCCTTTTGATGTAATACAAATTTTCCTTTATTTGATCATATTTATTTGATGTGTTCATGCGGAAGTCCCGAAGCCAAAGCCACGGTAAAAGTGAACATTACTTTTTGTTCTAAAGCAACTGCTTCGTTTTCATTTTGAAAAATTCATTTATACTGGACATCATTTTTATGTAGAATTATATTGCGAATAGGTTTTTCAAGAAGCATGCGAATCATATGGGTTTTGCCCTTCTAGTTTTAATTAATGTTGCTCGAACAAAATAATGAACAAACAATTTGTGCATTTTAAATGTGGAACAAATAACCTTCCATTTTTCCTGTAAAATGTTTTTGCTAAAAATTAAAACTGAAGTATTCATTTCTTAGTTGTTCAAGTTTTTTTTTTCCTGTAATTTGTTCTGTTCTCTTTTGCTCAGTACGTTTCTGAAAATGTGTGCGTTTTTTTCATACAAGCATTCAAGACCTGGTTTTTCACTCATTTCATAATAATTTACTTCCAGCACTTGAAGTTAAATTCACCAAACCTTTAGCCAAAGCCATCCATTCACTCAATATAAAAATTCTGTAGTACACAGAATGATTTCACATTACAACAACATTGAAAATAAATGTAACCTCCAATAAATTAACAAAGTAATAAATGAACATGAACTATAAAGACTGCCTGGAAGCAACTCAAAAAGGCATGCTGAAGATGCATCTATTCCAGTCACAAGTTGTTTTTTGTTTGTCAGATTCAAACACTGGTAGCGTAGACGATCTTGAGCTTTTATTCAATAATCATCTGCATCATCATGATTCTATTTTCCTACCACAGATCGACTGCACAGTAACAACAACACTACATCTATTTGTTCTGCAATCAAAAGTTGCCCAACTAAATATAATATGTCAACAACATATATCAGTTGCATGCAGATTCACAGCAAGCTGGCATTGTCAGATATATCTGTAGGCTGCAAATTAAACAACAAAATCTAAGGGAAAATAATAGACATCACATAACAGAATCTGAGTCACATCAAATACAAAGAAATAAGAACAAAATGATGATAATGTAGAGAAAAAGTTGGTTATTACACTGAATAACAGTATAAGATAGGATCTAATAAATCTTCACTGGGACACTGGATTATCAGTTCCTTTCTAATTTGACAATACCAATTCAGGAAAATAATAGGTTTCTAAAAATTATATTTGTGTGTGTATGAATGATTCTTGGATTTTATAAGTCATCCATAATGACAAAATTCAGCCTGCCTTCTCAAGAAATGCACGGCAGCCACAAGAGTAGCACAGTGCGGAACAGGAGAAAATAGAACCTACTGTGCTTATATTGGTGTATTTGGCACTCACCCATGAGCCTCAGGATCTGCAAAGTCCATGCGATGGAATGTACGTATGCCAAGGCTACATACTTGTGTGAGCCCCCACTCCTTTGTTTGGCACTGCCACTGGTAATTTTGGCATTGGAGACTAGTACATTTGACAGGTTGCTGGACATATTAATTTCTAAATACTCTGTACTTACCCAAAAAACAAGAAAGGCCCTTGCATATCAAGACAAGCTTTACTTCAAAATTAAGAATGAAAGGGAATGAAAGTTTGTTTATTTGAAGACGCTGATTTATTTGCAACAAGAGTAGATGGGATGAGATATGCAGAGTATTGCCATTATGAACAATTCTCAACAATCCTTTCTGTGACGATATTCCCACAACACGAATCACGTCTCTGGTACACAGTGACACCCCATTATTTTGGATCTAGAAAACATAACAAACGGTTGCTATTGATTATTAAAAACAAAACAATCACATCTGTTCGGCAAATTGATAATCTCCATTTCTACAAAGTCAACTGCATTTTGTGTTTCAAAATGTATAAAATCATCTCAACAAAAGATCACATCTCAGGTTAAAATTAATTAAAAGATAAAACACACACACACCACAAAAATATTGGCCATATAAAATGAAACAAAATGTGACAATTGAATCCTTACCAGTGTAATGGTGTCTTAGAGTGCGGAGTGAAGGAAAGGCACTTTCACATTCCCATACACAGAGTATTGCCACACAGTATTCCAATACACAGAGTATTGCTTTGTATTCTTCGCTGTAAATCTGCTGTGAGGGTCCATGTTTCGCAAGCGTATCGGAAGATGGAGGTGACAAGGGAGCGCAGCAGTCTTACTTTGGAATGTAGACTGATAGTCCTGTCTTTCCAAATGGGCTTCAACCTTGCCAGGGCAGCAGTTGTTACATGTAACAATGTCTACAAGCAATAATAACTATAGCTATTCTTTGTGGTAAGGTTCATGACAAGATCCTAACTAAAAAGAACTCCTATGCCTGCATTTTTATCTCTTTCTTAATCACAATCACATCTTCAAACGTTAAGAAATTGTTAGATGTAATGTAGTGTCATACAGGGATCAAATGGTGTACCAAGTCTATGCCAATTGATTTGCGCAAGATACAACAGGATGCTGGGTTGTCTGTTCTCTCTTCTTAGGATGGAAGACTCGGCCTGAAAAACACAAATCATATGAGCAAGCAACATGACAAAATGCTAAATCTAAATAGAAACTTTACCAAAAGAGTATGTTATAAGAGTAATTAATGACAATTAAAGTATTTGGTAAAATTATTAACAAATCTAGGAAAAGTTACACGCTTACCAATTACCTCCCTTTGACCGTGAGCATTAACTGACACATAATCAGTTTAAGTAAAACCATTGTGCACAAGTTAATCGTAACTTCTGCACAATGATGAAAACATACCAACTTCATGTACTTTATACTTACTTTAATTAAATATGACTAGCATACACAAATGACAAGTTTATTGCTTGAAATAGCAGATTTATTTTTTTTAAACAATTTTCATTTACCCTCTGACAAAACAATTTTTCTTTTTTGTAACTTTCTTACCTGGCACCTCAAAACATTTGTAATAACAGTATACACAGTTAAACAATATTACTGATAAGCAATATACTTGTTGTTAGTCCAAACTAAAAGAAATTTAAAGTAATTTCTAAAGACAAAGTTTTTTTAAAAGAAATAGGAAAGGTAAGTAAAGTTAAATAAGAGTAAACACTACAAGGCAATTAAATCAATCAAGGTCACAAAAATGAGTTCAATGTTAAGTTAATATCACCATCCAATTTACACCAGCGTTCTGCCGATATTGACTGGAATGTTGTTGATGCTGTAGGTATTTCTCTCAAATTATTCTGAGGTTGAAAATCTGCTCGATCTGTGGTACTTGGGCCTGCTCTGAATCCTGCTAGTTCTTCAACTATGATTTGTTCAACTTGGGGTTTCAGCCTGCTGAGTATTATTTTCAGGACTTTAATGGGATGGCTGATGAGGCTGAAGGTGCGATAATTTTGACACTCCTGAAGGTTACCCTTTTTGGGAAGAGCGATGACCAGCGACTGGATCCATTAAATACACAATTGCTCTTAAATTTATAGATCTACGCACTTTGTAGAGAACAAATTGTATTCATAATAAACTTCTCTTTTTTTCTAAAGTACTTCAATAAAATGGTTTTTATCATAAAATACACAAAACATAAAAGTGACAGTGCATGAATCGGTGAAATCATGTTCTTTTACACTCAAGTAGCAAGAGACAGTGATGAGAACAATGATTCTAAATTTTAAAACAATGGAACATCCAATGGAAGAGATACAGACACAAATGATCAGCTCTATAATTTCTGGTCTACAAGGTGAAACAGCACTTTTTTTTTTTCAAAGTCAGAGATACTATATAGGGCTGACATACAACAAGAAAAAAGTGAGAATTTGAATGTTATACTCTCTCGCAATCACACATGTCATAGAAAGAAATTAGTGTTCTTTTGATGCGCATTGAGATGTTGTCTTGTTTCATAAATGGGAAATAATAAATCACGTTGCCTGTGAAGTTGCTGTCTGTTTCAGCGGCTGGTCATTCTATCTTCCTTTTCTATTTTGCTCATAGATAATGCCCTATCAACAGATAAGGGACAGGTGTAACATTTTTAAAAAGTTGCCCCTTGTTGGCATAAAAATATGGTACTTTTAATAGTACTAATAATGTCTGTCAAATTGTGGGTGAACCTTCACTACCTGGTCAACAAATAGGCAATGAATTTTTGTGCAACTGATGACACCATCTGAAGTCAGGTTTTCCACAGTACAGTCCCTGCAAATGGTAAAAGCATTGGAAAATAATTTAGTTTAATGTGAAACTGCCAAAACTTGAATCAGATAAACAAAACTGAAGAAATTATCAATCTCTATTTTACCCATGGAAGTACACGTACACTTCTCTCACCCAAGCACATATACATGCACACTCACTCTTGCACACATACTGGCTCGCTGGCTCACTCATTCATTCATTACTGACACTGACATTACTGATATAATTGAGTTTGTCGTAAACTAGTACAAGAAAAAAATTTTCAATGTCATTATTATATTTTGTTGCTGATGTAATGATTAACTTTAAATTTGATAATTGCAAAATTTGATGCAGCAGCATGCAGAAATTTACTTGACAAGAATGATTTGTGATTGAGAAGTGTCTGTATGTTGTGACTCAGTTCTATCGACCAAGCCACACAGGAACGGTGACTGGCAGCCTGAGTGCAGCAAAGTGTGAGGTGGCTGTGAGTGATGATTTCAAGGATTGTAAGTGTGGGTCTACAAATGTCTGCAATAAAATTGAAAAGAACATTAAGTTAAAAGCAGCCTTAAACTCAACAGACTGAAGCAAAATAAGAAAGCAATGATAAATTAAATTACTAGTTGCCCTCATCCTCATAAAAGTTCTCTGAGCATCTCTAAGTTAGATTTTTTTCTTTTATAGTGATTTTGTTTGTGTGTGTGGTGAATTCTTATCCACACTATCATACAAGGAATATCACCCTTTTATTGTTTTTCCCTGGATCTATAAGAAAGAAGAAATTAATTGTAAATGCAATATTTCTTTCTGATGGTTTTCACTATTATAGACATGTACATGTTGATGTTTTTTTTTTTTTTTTTTTTTTTTTTTAATCGGCATTCATTTTATATAGGTAAACCCATTTATAAGGCACTACTGAATACTGAATGCCAGGAACTTTTATTGTCGATCACCTTTGTAATCAAGGATGTGTTTCTGTTGTAACAAAGAGTGTACACTCTTTGGTTGTAATCAAGTTTGGATGGAGGGTTAGGAAATGTCATTTTACAAATCTGCGATTCATAAAGTATGCATAGATGCACTCATCAGAGCCTTGACCATTGCTAACCTCACGAAGGCCATTATGAAACCGCTCCTGAATATATTTGACAATACTTTCTTTTGTCCAACAAGATGGGTCAAATCCTCCATGTTTATTTTGTTTACGTGTATTCTTGGACGCGTGTTGTTTATAAATCAGCATCTGGATCTGGATACTGCCGACGATGTTGTTGGCAGAAAACACCTGGCTATTAACGTGGTGGTGGTGTGCGCGCGCTAATTTGATTTAAAATAAAAGAAATAATGCTTCATAGTTATTTTTATACTAACTTCATATTGCCTATGCTAGTTCTGATTTTATTTAATTATATTCTTAAAAGGACTCCTCTTGTGGAAGCCTGGTAATATGTATGTACAATTAAAAGTTTAAAATCACTATTCTATTATGTTGACTCTAGAAGATCTTGTCAGCATCCCTGTACCTCCCGATTGCAGAGGAGAAGGAGCTAGGTGAGGACAGGTTGATGATGTCATCGGGAAGGCTATTCCATTCCACTACTGTTTTTACGAAGGAGTTTCTGTAGAGATCTGATGATGAGGGTGGTAAAATAAAGCATGTGTTGTTGATGTTTGTCTGCCTCTCTATGATGTTCTGTTTGTCATATTCTTTAAAGGTGGTGGGGTGGATTTTCCGTTTGTTCTTGGCAGCAGTAAGGAAGGTGTTGGGTGGGAGAGCAGGAACTAGTCCTCTCATGGTTATCTTGTAGAGCATGGTCAGCATAAGTTGTTGGCAACGCTTAGCAAGTAGTGGGAGGTGGAGCTCGTGAAGCATCCTGCCAATGCATCCTGGGTCCCGGGATCTATAGTCTCTCATAATGAACCGTGCAGCCTGGCGTTGGATGCGTTCCAGCTTGTCGATGTCTTGTTGGAGGTAAGGATCCCACACCACTGCGGCATACTCGAGAGTGGATCTAACAATAGCGATGTAGGCTAGGCGTCGGCACTCTGGTGGACAGTTCTGGAGATTTCGGCGTAGGAAGCCCAGTACGTGTGGATCCAGCTTTCTTGCAGGCGCTTGTGATGTGGTTAGCCCATTTCAGGTCCGCAGAAATGTGGACGCCTAGGTAGGGGGTAGTAGCAGTCTGTTGGAGTATGGTGTTTCCAATGCTGTAGAAGTGTTGTGACTTGTGTCTGGTGGAGAGAACGTAGAACTTCTGCGCATTAAATCGCATTCCCCACTGCTCGGCCCATCTCTCTAGGTCTTTGAGGTCTGATTGGAGTGTGAGGTGATCCTGGAAGGTGCGGATCTCTCTGTAGCGTAGGCAGTCGTCTGCGAAGAGTCGCACTGTTGATTTTACTGTGTCCGGCAGGTTGTTGATGTGGCAGAGGAAAAGTAAAGGACCCCTCACTGTGCCTTGGGGGACTCAGGATTCGACAGCTACTTAATTCCTCTGATGCCTCTCCATCCAGGACCACTCTCATCTGGCGCTTGTCAGGAAGTTTGTAAGCCAGGTGTGGATGGTGCCTCGTATGCCGTAATGATCCAGCTTGTGTAGTACAGTGAACTTCGGATATAGTAAAGTGCCCTGGGACCAAATAAATCTTTAGTATAACCGAATATTTACTACAACCGAAAATCCGTTTACAGTAAAGTTTTTAAAGTTTACTTTACTATAACCGAAACTTCGTTTATAATACAGTTTTAGAGGTTTACTTGACTATAACCGACTTCGTTTATAATAACGATTTTAGAGGGTAATTTAGCATAACCGAAACTTTGTTTTTGTTTTAATTTAACGTTTACTAATCCGACACTCTCATTATAAAGAGATAGAAAACGCTGGTCTAAAGTGTATGTGGGTGCAAAGGGCCGGATCAATCCATTTTCGAGGGAGGGGATGGGGTGGGGTACTAGTCTAGTTCTTTTTAAAGTGTATGGTACAGAGTGGTGAAACACCACAAGTAAAACTACCGTAACTAACTGCCTTACATAACGTATTTCCAGTTGAACAAAAACTTCCATCTTTTCCTTTCTTTATTTTTTTAATTTATTTTTGTTGTTGTTGTTGTTGTTGCCAAGGGGTGGGGGTGGGGGATGCTGCAGCACTCCTAGCACCCCCCCCCCTCACTACCCCCTGGATCCGGCCCTGGTGCAAATAAAGAAGAAGAAAAGCAAAACAAATCAGTGAACAAAATAATGACCTCTCGAATTTCCATCTTTTACCAGGATTTCTGCAGACTGTAATCGTCTGTGTGTCTATTTGTCTGTGTGTTCACGTAACTCAACATCGTTCTAAATTGAGCTGACATTTGGCGCGTTATATACATGTACATTGGAATTGGCTCCCATTAATTGATTAGATTCACATAGTTGAACAGTTAAAATAAGACAGTGCAAATCGAACGAATCGCTTTCGTTATTACATATTTTAATTTAGATGAATATTGCTGTGTTGGTTTGTTGTCTCTTGCTGAATTCCACACGAAAACTATCTTTTCCCATTTTAACTTACACCCCCACCCTCCCCAGCTCCAGCCCCACACCCCCGGACAGCCGTCCATAACTCGTCGTGGAGACGTTTGTCTTACCAGAGTTGCCAAGAACAAAATTCAAAGTATTTATTTGAGACGTTGGACAAGCTCTCTCTCTCTCTCTCTCTCTCTCTCTCTCTCTCTCTCTCTCTCTCTCTCTCTCTCTCTCTCTCTCTCTCTCTCTCTCTCTCCCTCTCTCTCTCTATCTCTTTGTCGAACATGGCCTTTTCAAAATGTAGATTTTCTTCTTCTTTGTGTTTCCCTCCCCCCCTCCACCCCCAATGGGTATTACCTATTGCTATCGTACTTACAGGTAAATAGCAATTACGTTACTTGAGTGAACATTATGAATATGCACTCATCGTCAAGATCTATTGTTTCTGGACACAGCCACATGATAACAAGTGATATTTCACGAAAGTGAAAAGGTCCTTTTAGCCTTTCGTGTGAAGCCACCAGAAATCCACGGAAAATAGCTGAAAAAGATACTTTTTTTAATGAACACTTGCAGTAGGTCCATTGTCCCTTATTGGATTCCATTACGCTCACTTATGTTGATTGATTATTTTTGTTTATTAACTCGGGTATTATAAACTCTTCAAGAATACCTCTCTTATAACCCAGTTTGTGTATATTGATTGAAATGTTACAGTATTATTTGTTGATGTCCGTGTGTGTAAGTTCACGTGTGGGTGAGTGTGTGTGTGAGAGAGAGAGATAGAGAGAGACAGGGTAAGAGACAGAGCCAGAGACAGAGAGACAGAGAGAGAGAGAGAGAAAGAGAGAGAGAGAGAGAGTCCATTACGGATAAGAGATTACATGTGAGCCTTCGTGTCCTAATTATTTCAAACCAACCCTTTAATCGGAAGGATAAATCATAAAAGTAGATCATGAATTGTACATGTTGTACTATCGTCATTGTGGAAAACCCAAAAGCTCACAAAATGAAAGCAAACAAAGACATGAACGAAACCTAAACAATATGGTGGATTTAAAAAAAAGATGGTTTGTCTTGTAAAGCCATGCAACAGCTTAGGAATAAATCTCTTCTTTACTTCTCATTTGAAAGTGCAGTCCAGTCAAAACGTTGGTTTCCCAGTTCTCCATCGATTCGGATTCATCTCAGTACAAAAGGTATAATTATAATGTGTTCAACTTATAACACCCTTATTTAGTCATAAACGCATTTCATCATGTATAGCGAAAGTGAAGTCTAATTTGCTTTGTAAGTTTCTAAGCTAGGGACTCTTTTTCTGCCAAACAGTTAAATCTCTCCTTCAGTTTTTCACTCTCCTTCATAATCACTGTTACTGCTGATGCGAAAATTCCAAATTGTTCAGCAATTTCTTTTTTTTTCTTTTTTTTTCATCTTTTCATCTTCAAGTGCGTGAATTAGATCTATTTTAGGCTTCAGGGTAAGCGTGACGCGCCGATGTTGCGTCATTATGAACGTCAGTAACTCTCCTGAAACTTTAATACAGTAATCTCCCTTGAAACTTTATTATAAGCGGCAGCAAAACTCGCCAGGGGCCTTAGAAAACACTTTATTATAAGCGGACTTTACTATATTTTTTTATTATATCCGATTTTTTAAAACAGAGACAAAGAAGAGTTTTGGTCGGGACCAAGACTGGACTTTACTAAAACCGAATATTTACTTTATCCGGCCTTTATTATATCCGGAGTTCACTGTAATTTGTTGTGGGGCACAGTGTCAAATACCTTGCTGAAATCCAGGATGATGATGTCGGTCTGATGGCCTGTGTCAAGTGAAGAGAGAATGTCTTGCATAGTAGTGAGTAGTTGGGTTTCGCAAGAGTGGCCTGTTCTGAATCCGTGGTTTCTACTGGTGAGGATGGTGTGTTTTTCGAAGTGGGTATGTAGATGTCGACAGATGATGTGTTCCAATAGCTTACATGCAACGGATGTTAAAGATACTCATAAGGGTCTGTAATTTTCTGCTTTGTTTCTATCGCCTTTCTTGAATATTGAGGAGACGTTCGCTGTTAGCCAGTCTGCGGGGAGCTGTCCAGTCTCTAGTGAGGTGTTGTAGATGGCTGCTAATCCTGGGGCAACAGTTTCGGCGCATTTTTTGAGAATTCGATTGGGGATGTTGTCTGGTCCTGTAGCTTTGTTGGGGTTCAAGTCGATCCCATGCTCATTAGCCCATTTAAGAATAATGTTTAGTGCACTTGCAATCCTCCTGCAAATACGCAAACGCTGCAAATTATAGCATGTAAATGAAATTAAGCACCAAAAAACTTCCAGTAGTCAGGTCTCTTCTCAGGGGAGTGCGCATGCGCCAAAAGAAACATGTCTCTAAACATCACGGAGATTTCAAAATGTATTTTTACAGTTCTAGCAAGGCTTTAGACCTATTTGAACACACATGCAGTGTTATAACAGTGACAGTAAACTAGTTATCAAAGAATTTTGAGAAATTAGGCAAAAATATTGAGTTTTTTAGTGAAAAATTGTGGTACTCTGTGTGACTGTAGACCTGAACTTCCGCCATCTTGAGTTCAACAAAGACAACATCGAGTGACACCAGTGAACGATGTAGCGTGTAACAGTGAAATCATAGTAGGGTACCCAGAAAAGTGTGCTGCGGAGCAGGGGAGGGGCCTATCACCTACAATGGCAGTGATGGCTGCGAGCCTCTGTCTCCTTGTGATCTTCTGCAGCTATATCAGCTATCCTCTACCGGCAAACTTTGACATCAGACTCCCAGGGCCTCTAGTTTCAAGAGGTAACATCAGAAAAACCCTGAAACCTTGCATTCAACAGCGACAGGTCAGTGCCCTTATATTCTTGGCAATACTTCTTGCTGGAGATGTGCACTGCAACCCAGGCCCGCACCGACAAGCAAGTATGTACCCCTGTGGTATGTGCGACAAAGATGTATCTTGCACAGACTGCGTCGCCTGCGACAACTGCTCTGTCTGGTACCACCGCTCGTGCCTGGAGCTGTACAGCTGACTTCCAGCACTTGCAACAATCCACAGCATCATGGGCATGCCTCAAATGTGATAGTATGAACTGCAACACCTTCACCTTTCACAGTTATTGTCTTGACATCAGTAATGTCTACGAGCCCCTGTCCAACCTGCCCGTTGACTCGTTTCATTCCCATCATTTCAGTCCCCTGAAAACGAGCAGCCCAAAGAATACCAGCGCCTCACCGCCAGGCGCAGATTCCAACAGATCCATCGACCCTCACACGTCTAACTCAATACCACGTAGATCGACGGAGAAAACACGACCTTCCCCGAGTCACGACACATTAGGTGACAATTCCCGGCTTCTCCTACCACCAGAGAAACAAAACCTCCGGCTCCTGAATATAAACTGCCGCAGTGTTATTCTGAATCGGGCAGAATTCCTGGCTATCATCAACTTCACCAAGCCGGATGTAATATGCGGCACAGAGTCTTTGTTGGGCCCGGATTTTAAGTCCAGCGAGGCATTCCCCCCCCCCCCCCCCCCCCCCCGACTACGTCGCCTACAGGAAAGACAGGGGCACCATCGCAGGTGGAGTGTTCATTTTGGTACACAAGACTTTGGTCTCGTCCGCAGCTCCAGAGCTACAAACAGACTGCGAAATGACCTGGGCCAAGATCCACCTGAAGAGAAACAACGACTTGTTAGTTGGATGTTTCTACATGCCCCATCGCTCCCATAAGGACCTCGCTGAACTTGACGAAACACTGCAAAGGATTACAGGCGGAAGGAAGCGCCAACAAGTTTTACTAGCTGGCGATTTCAACTGCCCAAATATCAACTGGGATAACGCTAGTGTACCCTCAAACTCGCCAGATCGACAAGTGCAGCTTAACCTCGTTGACATCTGCACCGCGGCGCAACTCACACAAGTACATGATCAACCGACAAGAGATGACAACATACTAGATCTTGTGTTTGTCACCAACCCCACGTTAACCAGGAGTTCCACCTCCATCCCTGGAATCTCTGACCATCATGCAGTAATAACTGACTTTGACGCACAGCCGCAGCGAGTGAGAGAAAAACCAAGAAGAGTGTACTTGTACTTCAAAGCCAAGTGGGACGACTTGAACTCCGATTTTGATTCCTTGTCCGAGAAGATCGAGACCATGAACAATGACGACGCAGACATTGAGACCATGTGGACTGAGTTTAAGACATCTTTAATGTCGGCCGTTGAGAAGCATATCCCATCAAAGCTCCGGCGGGTAAACTCTAACCTACCTTGGATCAACTGGCGCGTCAAGAAACTACTAAGACGAAAGAAACGTCTCTACAAACAAGCCAAGACGACTGGGAACTGGGCGAATTATAAATTTTTCCAGCGGGAATGCCGACGCGAAACAAGACGGGCAGAGTGGGACTACGTGAACACCACCATTGAAGAGGGACTGCAGGCAAATGACACCAAGCTTTTTTGGAAGTATGTGAAATCCAGGCGCCAAGACAACCTAGGGGTAGCTCCCCTAAAGAAGGGCCCGTCCCTCCTCAGTGACAGCCTCTCCAAAGCCCAGATCCTCTTGACCCAGTTTAAGTCCGTATTCACCAAGGACGACGGCTCCCTCCCCCCCCCCTCCAGAAATCAAAGCCCCTCCTTATCCCAGCATCGGGAAACTCACTATAGATATCCATGGCATCACCAAACTCCTCCAAAACCTCAACGCTTCTAAGGCCTCTGGGCCGGACAGTATCCCAAACAATATTTTGAAGACCTGCGCCGTGTCCATCGCCCCAGCCCTGACAATCATTTTCAAACGTTCGCTGGAAACTGGCCAACTCCCTGGCGACTGGCTATCCGCAAACATCTCGGCGGTATTCAAGAAAGGCGATAGGAATCAGCCAGAAAACTACAGACCAGTCTCCCTAACCTCAGTGGCCTGTAAGCTCCTGGAGCATGTTATTTGTCGGCACCTCCGGAACCATCTTGAAATGTATAACATCCTAACCGACCGGAACCATGGATTCAGATCTGGCCACTCCTGCGAGACGCAACTCCTCACCACATCGAATGATTTACTGAAGTCCTTCGATAATGGGGCCCAGGTGGATGTCGCCATACTTGATTTTTCCAAGGCGTTTGACACCGTTCCACACGCCAAGCTTATGCTGAAGATGGACCATTACGGTGTGCGTGGAACAATCCATGCATGGCTGACCCAGTTCTTGACGAAGCGAACGATGAGAGTGGTGGTGGAGGGAGAGGCATCGGAAGTGGCGCCGGTCGAGTCAGGCGTACCACAGGGAACGGTGTTGGGACCTCTCTTGTTCCTCTGCCACATCAACGATTTGCCACAGTCTGTGAGGTCTACAGTCAGACTGTTTGCTGACGACTGCCTCCTTTACCGGACCATACGCACCTTCCAAGATCACCTCGAGCTCCAGGCCGACCTCCGACAGCTGGAAATCTGGGCTACCAAGTGGGGCATGCGCTTTAATGCGCAGAAGTGCTACATCCTCTCCATCAGAAATAAGTCATCCTACTTATATAGCCTAGACAGAGTAATACTGCAACATGTACAACAGAGCCCATATCTTGGCATACTACTGTCAGCTGACCTCAAATGGTCCGCCCACATCTCCAACACATGCAGCAAAGCAGCATCGACAGTGGGCTTCCTACGCCGGAACCTCCGGAACTGCCCCCAAGAGTGCAGGCGCCTGGCGTATATCTCACTCGTACGATCCAAGCTAGAATACGGAGCAACGGTGTGGGATCCCCATCTACAACAGGACATTGACAGACTAGAGAGAATGCAGCATTTATTTGTAGTCAGCCCTATTTATGACGACACGAACCGGAAGTAGTTTTAGTACCGAAATACATGCAAACATCATTACATCTCCCCCTTTTTTTAATGGACACACTGCACTAACGAAATGTGCCGATGTATTATAGATTAGAGTCTATGTAACCGAAGGAGATATATTACTCAAAACATAATGTTCCGAAAGTATTTCTTTTTCTTTTTTTTTCTTTTCTTTTACATTTCTTTAATCAGGCGATGCGGGCGTCGGACTAGACGTCCACTTCTAGTTTGGGCCAGAGGATGCGCTTGGTTTACTCCTGGAAGTCTTGGATGTACAGGTGCGGCAACAACTGAGGGTTGTGGAGAAAGCGGTCTGGACTGGACTGCTGGCTGGATAGCAACAGGCATAGTTGCTGGCTTGGTAGGACCAGGCAGCTGTAGTGCTGTGTTCAGAACAGGATGCACTTGAATGTTCGGCTGAGGAACGATTGATGGTTTAGCTGTTGTAGACGGCTTGATGTGCCAGCGGTTTCTTCTGAACAAACCATTTTCGGTGTCCACCATGTAGGATCGAGGGTCACATTGTCGAACAACAACAGCAGGATTTCTCTAATATTTATCTTGATGTAGCTTATGGAGGACCACTTCACCAGGACGGAGGGGGCGAAGTGTAGAAGTACCGTGACGTTTGTCATAGTGAACTTTGTTGGCACGCTTTTGCTTACTGTCACGGACAGCAACGGCTTCTTTGTTGATCAAGTGAGGCGCAAATACATGTAAATATCATTACAGACTTCAAAGAGGCAGTGAACTGTTTTGCCAGAAGATACAATTCACAAATGGTACTAATGCCGAGGAACTTAGTGCAGCAAGACTGAAAGTGAAAGCAGGGCGGTGATGTTCATAAACTACAAGGAAAAGCTTTATACCGTTAACGATCAACAAAAAGTAGTGAATAATAATAGTATACAAAACATCTCTGCTGATAAATAAATGTTTGTGTGTGTGTGTGTTTTTTTTTTTTAAGGGAGGGGCAGAGGATAACTTTTGTACCCCAGAGTTTGTCAGTTCAATTGTTCAAAAAGCTCAAAGTCCCAGACCATCACAAATGGCTTTTTCAAGGTTCAGATTGCACCAGATTGCACCATTTTGCATGCTTAAAAAAAAAAAATTCCGGGGGGGGGGGGAAGGGGGGGGCATGCTCCCCGCTCCCCGCACCCCGCACCCCACCCCGTAGATGGCTCGGCGCTTCGCGCCTTCGCTGACTCTGTAACCCCCCCCCCCCCCCCCCCCCCCTTGACTTTTCCCAGGTCCGGCCCTGATATATATATATATATATATATATATATATATATATATATATATATATATATATATATATATATATATATATATATATATATATATATATATATATATATATATACACTACTCAAAATAATTGAAGGGCCACTCTCATATTTCATTTAGTTTAATTATTTTTTGCTGCTATCAATAATATCGCTTATAATTATTGCTTATTTCAAAACTTATCCTGTACAGTAACATTCAAGACAATCTTATTCTGACAAGTAATCACATGTGTGAGTTTTGAACTTTCTGCACCGAGTTGAAAAACAAACCCAATTTTTACCAAAAAATGACCCTAATTTACTGTTGTCTTGCTAATAAAGCAAAATTTTCAACATTAAAAAGTGATTTGCACGCGAAAGGCTTGCTTTTTCTGAGTTCAGTTCAACAATCGGCGCTTTTTTCTAGGTATAAATGGCAGCGCTTTTGCTGCTTTTCTAACCATGCCCCCCAAGGCGACGATTGACTGATTCGGATAGAGGCAGAGCTATTGCATGGCTTCAGGAAGGGGTGGGGGTGAGAGAAGTTGGCAGGCGGCTGGGATTGTCCCACTGCGTTGTCCAAAGGCTGCGGGAGCGCTTTAACAACACTGGAAGCGTCCAAGAACCAAGAAGGTCCGGACGCCCCCACCTTACCACTGCAAGACAAGACCATTTCATCACCCTGTCAGCTCTGAGGATGGTGTCCGCTACAGCAAACACCATCAGAAGACAGCTTCAGGCAGCCAGCAATGTTAACATAAGCGACCAGACAATTCGCAACCGTCTACACGAGGAAAACATGCGATCAAGACGATCAGCAGTACGGCCTTTGCTCACCCCAGCTCACCGTGCAGCGCGTTTGGCCTGGGCTCGGCGTCATTTGGTGTGGACCAGGCAACATTGGTCAAGGGTGCTCTTAACAGACGAGTCTCGGTTCTCCTTGTCTTTCAACGACCGTCGAGAGAATGTTTGGAGGTGCGCGAGCATGACCGCTTTGGTGGTGGATCTGTCATGATGTGGGATGGCTTCGCATTAAACTTCAGAACACCCCTGCTCCAAATTCATGGCAAATTAAACGGTATTGGCTACAGGGATAACGTCCTACAACCTAGGGTTTTCCCAGCTATGCGGGCCATTGGGGAAGGTGCCATACTACAGGATGATAATGCCAGACCCCACCGAGCGCGTATCGTCAATGACTTCCTGCAGCAACAGCACGTCATAAGGATGGATTGGCCGGCTCGATCACCCGATTTGAACTCCATAGATCATCTGTGGGAAGTCTTGGGTCGACATACACGGTCAAACCTC
>CM072512.1:71196537-71211537 GCA_036898135.1 Oncomelania hupensis | reverse complement strand
TGTTGATGGCTTTAAAAAAAAAAAAATCACCAAAATTTTAAAAATCGTAGTTTTTGACGGCCGATCGTAGCATCGTAGCAAGCATGTCGAAATCGTAGCATGCTACGCCTAAATCGTAGCAGTTGGCAGCTCTGGGAAGACATCAAAACGGGAATTGATCATTGATGTAAAAGCCAACTTAAAATAAAACATGTTCGCAAAAAGTACATTTCACCAGCCACAGGATATAATTAAAAATGTCCAGACTATACATTTGATATCAAATTCACATCAAAAGATGTGCCACCAGTTCCCTGTGCTCATGCCAGACATTTTGCACACATGCCATGCACATACATGCATAATATATAGCCACATTATTCACACCACGGAAATGTGTTTAAACCTTTATGGTCACACGCAATTTACTGTCGACATTCGCCAATCTTTGTGAGCCCTTCTACGCTAGTATTCTACTATTAACAGTTTTATTCGCCCACTCATAATTCTCTCTCTCTCTCTCTCTCTCTCTCTCTCTCTCTCTCTCTCTCTCTCTCTCTCTTGTTATTGTTACGAGGGCAGGATGTAGAAAAGTGCACTAGGCGCTTATTCTTTACCCATTGAAATTTCTTTTTTAATCTCTCTCTCTCCCTCTCTTTCTCTAGTCGAGTCAATCAGTTACACATAATCATAAATATTAAATAGGCCAATACCAAAGGAAAAACAAGCTCACAAGCATGTTTCCTTAGTATGACTGGAGCTTAACTCAGTCAATGTCTTTTCTATGAATACATCACTTGAAACAAACTGAAAAGAAATTTTCCAGACAAAATTTCTTCAAGGAAGAGCCATTCTTTTCAGTAAACAGTAATTGTTCACTCATGCATGACACAAATAAAGTCTTTTGGTACAGACATTCATCCTAAAATATGACAGAACAAATTGATTGTCATCAGTTTTATAAAGCAAACAGTACACGTCTGAATAGTAGATTGTCCAGTTTCAGTCAATGTTCACAACACTAACTTTCAACGTTATAAACACATTAAAGTAAGGAGTATCAACGTTGATAAATGCAAGAGCTGGTCAAGATTCGTTCTCAGTTTACGTTCATGCAGCTGAAGTGTCAGTGATTGGGTCTGTATAGGCGCTTTTTCTCCAGCTGGAAGCCAGAGCACAACACTAAAGGCGTTTCTTTCCAGACCCCATTTAACAAACATTCCTTCAGCGTCAGAAAGACTTTCTTAAAAGCTTTCCAGCGGCTCGTGTCCTCCTTGAGCGTGATATACATTTCGAAAGTGGGTGTGGTATGGGGATCGCCGTGAATGGTGGCCAGCTTCTCACACAAGTTCTTTCTCTCCAGCACCACGAAGATGATGGCGCCACGCACGCCGCAAGGCTCACAATTTGACATGCGGAGGACGTCCTGTACAAGGTGGTTGAGCTGCTCTGTGGACAGGTCCAGACAGAAGGACCAGTTATTGACACAGGTCTTGTGCAATTTGGCCTGCAGCTGCTCCCTGATGTGCTGAAACTGCTGAAGCTCAGCTTGATCCGTGAACTCGCCGTAGCTGTTCATCCTGGGATCCCGTGAATCTGCAAGCACACAAACAAGGAAAATCGGTAATAACGGAGCTCTACTTTAGCACAATCGAACCAACCATTCTACCGTTTAAATCATTTGGTAACAAGTAAGCACACAATATAAATAATATGATAATTTATTGGTAGAAGAGCATTAACAATACGCCCAAAAGGAAGAATGGGGAGGGTGTAGGGGGTGGGAGATGAAACTATGGTTGGTTTGGGATTATTTAGGTTTGTTGACCATTAGTTTCCAAGCGTACTAAACATACTTGGAATATTGAATTTCTATCTATCTATCTATCTATCTATCTATCTATCTATCTATCTATCTATCTATCTATCTATCTATCTATCTATCTATCTATCTATCTATCTATCTATCTATCTATCTATCTATTTATCTATCTATCTATCTATCTATCTATCTATCTATCTATCTATCTATCTATCTATCTATCTATCTATCTATCTATCTCTATATATCTATATATATGTATGTATACATGTATGTGTGTGTGTGTGTGTGTGTGTGTGTGTGTGTGTGTGTGTGTGTGCGTGCGTGTGTGGAGTTATTTGTTTACTGTTTAGTTGATAAAACGTCTGTTGAACTGTTAGTTTTGAGAAGAACGAAATCTCCAGAATATGTTGCATACTTCAAATGGGGATAAACGTAGTAAATATTTAAATTATCGTATAGAGCAGGACTGAAATGGTCGTATAATACTGGATTTAAGCGATCGTATATTTAAACTATTAAATACAGCAGCTTTAATTTTAAACGCATTTTTAAGTCAGCGTCAATATATTATGTTCCTGGTGATTAATACATGGGTGTGAAGCGTTGCAAAAAGTACGTTCTTCCCATTGAGCTTATGTATATTTATAGCTCAGTGGTTCTTCCGCTCATTTTCCCATTGCCACCTCCAGCAAACTACTTTGTTTACCTTCCTGAATCACCATACGTAGGCCTACCAGAACTTTAAGGGTCGGAGGCCCTATGCCGAGATCAGCAGATAGGCAAGCTGGCAAGAACATATTACGGGAATAGCCCAATCTCATTTTATTCTCGAAGTACACATTGTAAAGTTATCCAGATTCATTAAACCCTCTTTCGATTTTTTTTTCTTCCTGTCTTACTATACTTATTAATTATTATATGAAATAATCTTCATCTAAGTAAAAGTCCTATGCCGACGTACTTCTCTACTCGACTAAACCCTAAACTTTGTGACAAAAAAACTGTTACGATTATATTTACCGTTCCTAGTCGAAGAAGTGTAGTCTATTATAAAACTTTCAGCAAGCTATAAATGACCAGTATTATTGTTAACAAGGTAGTCTACTGCGGAGTCTACATTATGTCCACGATGCTTTCATTAACCCTATAGAGTCCCTATTCAGCGAGACAACTTAATTACATCAAAGAGCTTAATCCGTAATAAGCTCTTTGATTACATTATACGTTTCACACAAATGTTTTGTCTGTTATTTTTTAATTTACTGACTGAATGTTATAGTTTATCACAATTATAATTATGTGACTGGCGAAAAATCAATATACGTACTTCAAACTTTACACAGTATGCAATATTGATTACGGTCTAAAGAATTGGGGATTGGGTACCGGATATTAATATTTTACTGATAAAGTAGCGGCGATAGCAGTGAACACCAAAGCCAATTAGGTTACCTGAGTTGGCAGCTAGAATTAAAGTGACTTTTTTTTTTTTTTAAATCAGTTTATAGTCCCCTCTCTTTCCGATAAGGATTTTCAGAGAGGAGACATTGGTACCGGTATGCGTTAAATATTGTCTACTTTCACATGCATCCAAATAAGCCTGCAGAAATGCCCGTTTTCAAGCAGTATTGTGATTTTTGAGAACGATGAGAGGAACGTCTTGCGAACACATACCCCTTGGGGTCATGAGCAATCTTGCCACTGTAGATTGTTCTAACCTATAAAGGGAAAAGTGAAAGCCCCAGTTGAAAACCTGTCTTGCCTTTGTAGGCATGACTGACTCACTGCGGCAACAGTTCCCCCCCCCCCCCCCCCCCCCCCCCCCCCCCCCCCCCCCCCGTTGGAGTGCCGGGGGTTTCAGTATAAATAGTATCCCCACTTTCTGGAAATTTAGTGCTTTAAATTCCCACTGTCGCTGTCTTCCTCATTTGCTCTTTCCCATTCCTGATCTGTCCTATCACTCTGCTATACTATCTTCTTCTTCGCTAGATCAATGACCTACCTTTTTTCTTGAAAACTCTTCCTGGACAAGACTCCTTGTTTGTGTATGAGGTCTGTTGGATCAGCTTGGGAGTGTTGGACGCTTTCTGCCGGGTGGTCACTAGGGCTTCCTATGATTGTATTATTTAGCACTATAGGCATTTTATATGTATGTGTTTTGTTGATGATTTATAATGATGTTTGTATTCTATTTTGTTTTTGTAACCGGGGGTTCGAGTAGTTGGGGTAAAGCCTCAGCCGTCCCCCGCGTGGGATGTCTTTATTGTAAAGTGACTGGCCGGTGGAGGGCATTCAATTTTCCCACTAGGGTTGTTTCGGCAGATCTTTTATGCGGATTGGGGGTTGTCCGGTCCTGATTTGGCTCGGAAGAGTCCGCTGGACCTAAAGCAACAATCAATCAATCAATCAATTGCGAACACATCCTCGATCGGCGCCTGTTGCGAACACCCTACACAGTTTTTTGTTTAAATATACTTTCTGTAAAAATCTGAATATTAAAATTAAACAATATTTGACCACTCAGCTATCAGTCCCCAGCAATTACGTACTAACGTACGAATAACAAAAAGGCATTTGCAAACAAAATCGCGATGCAATCTAAACAATGACATATAAACTTACATCTCAAACAGGAAAAACCCCAAAGCATATTTGGTCTATAGATGAAAATGAAACATTATGAAACATAAAAAAATAAAACGAAAGCAAGCAAAAAGGAATCCGTGTTTAATCCTAGTGTAGTTCCTTTATGAAAATAAATCGCTTCCAATGCACATGCATCCGTTGAAAAACATCGGTTAACGTTGTTGGTTGGACAGTATAGACCGATCCTAGAGAATATCAATTTCCGGCACATTACTATTTCATATCACCCGCACATAGATAATTTATGCGTGTGTCGTCAGCGAGAATTATTTTTAAAAAAAAAATGACGTCGCCTTCCGTTAAGAAAATCGATTAGCCTTACACAAAACTGCTGCATTTTGCACAATTTATTATCGTAAATATCACACGAATTAAGCATTTCATTTCACCTACCAAGTTTGTCTTTGTACTTCTCGTGCTCGAAGTCAGATTCAATTATATTCACTTTCTCCATGTCGGTCGAACGCTTTGAAAGCATAGAATGAATTGTCTCTTTCAGTGCATGGCCTATCTGCTCCAATCGAACCATTCTGCTGAAACTCTAAATACTGCTCAGGCAAAATATAAAGTGTTGAGAGAAATCAGCCGCTAAAACATGGACAGAATGTCTTAACGCTTGTATGATGTCTCTATCGAAGTGCTAAGACACCCAACTGAAATCTCCCGAGCATGACTCAATCGAATGCTCAGAATCAGCTGACTTTTATTCTTTCCACCGCCTGCTAGCCATGCATAATTTATTCCTTATTAGGAGACCAAGGTCACGGCACGAATACATTCGACCAATCAGATTGTTCGGAACAAACGGGATAGGCCTCACAAATAGGCGTACGATAAACGACACTCACTAGCTAGCAGACGACGATAATCGAAAATTAATGTTTTCGGTCAGGGTTAGGCGTGTTAGGCCAATACGTGCGTTACGCCAAGCCTAATTGACAAAAAATTCTTTTTACTTTATCCCCTGAGGACAAGGCAGTTATTTATTATAAATAAAGAAATTATTTATATTTCCATGAGTACATCATTCGACTTTGCGTGCGTATGTTATGTACTAGAGAGAAAAAAAAAATGTCCCTAACTGCGCTGTATAATTGTGTCCTCACATTTTAAAACAATAATTCTACATTTAAAACTCTAAATTAAAAGTAATAACTACATAAATATTTGAGGTGATAAAAGAACAAATAGTGCTATTAATTATTCCACTCGGCTGGTTAGACACATTTATCGAGTGCAGAAGAGAAAATCGGGGAAAGGTCGGTTATCACTATGACCCCCCCCCCACCCCCACCCCTTGGTGAGGCCGGGGGTTTCAGTATAAATAGTATCTATGCTCCAACATCAGACTATGAAGACAGCGAAGTGGAGGATTTTTTATGAAAATATACAGGCGGCCCTTGACCAAGTGCCGAAGAAGGACATAGTCATAGTGCAAGGCGACTGGAATGCCAAGGTTGGCCAAGATGCGCACCACAACTGGGGAGACACATGCGGACCCCACTGCAACAACGAGACAAATGACAGGGGTCTGAGGCTATTGGAGTTTGCCAGATACAACAATCTGGTACTGGCAAACACGCTTGGTCTCCACAAAAAATCCAGACGATGGACATGGCACAGTCCCGGCGGGGAACATCACAACCAGATCGACTACATCATGGTCAAGAAACGCTTCAGATCAAGCATCAACATTGGCAGGACACGCACTTTTCCAGGAGCAGACATTGGAAGTGACCACGATCTCGTGATGATGTCTTTCCGGCTCCATTTGAAGAGAGTAAATACAGCAAGGTGCACTAGGCTGAAGTTCGACCTGGACAAACTGCAAGACCCGGAGGTGGCAAAAATATTTCAGGCCACAATTGGAGGGAAATTTGCACCACTGCTTATTTTTGGGGCAGGCGAAGTAGATGTCAACACCATGACCAATACCTTCAACTCAGCTGTAACAGATGCCGCCACTGAGATCCTTGGCAAGCACCGACCAAAGAAGAAGCCGTGGATCACACCTGAACTTTTGGATCTGTGTGATAAACGAAGAGAGTTAAAAAAGAAAAAGAATACCTCACAGGGAGCTGATGTCTACCGAAAAATCAACAATGACATCCGAAAAGGCATGCGCACAGCAAAGGAGAACTGGATAGAAGATCAATGCCAGGAAATAGAGAACAATCTGAACAAGAACAACAGCAAGAAGGCCTACCAGACTGTGAAACGGCTGACAAGTGTTAAACAGCCCAAAGTCTCCACTATCCAAAGCAAGTCTGGCATTTGCCTTACAGAAGAACAAGAAGTCTTGGACAGATGGACAGAGTACTGCTCTGACCTTTACAACCATACACCAAATGGAGACCCATCAGTTCTAGCATGTCCCGAGAGCAGAGAAGAAGAAGAAATCCTCCCAATTCTCCGGGAAGAAGTTGAGGCAGCAGTGCAATCGCTGAAGAAAGGGAAGTCAGCGGGAGTGGACAACATACCAGCGGAACTGCTACAAGCAGGAGGAGAAGCGATGACTGATGCTCTCACCATTATATGTAACAAGATCTGGCAGAGTGGGGAATGGCCTACACCATGGACCCAGTCGCTTGTCATCACTCTTCCCAAAAAAGGTAACCTTCAGGAGTGTGAAAATTACCGCACCATCAGCCTCATCAGCCATCCCAGCAAGGTCCTCCTGAAAATAATACTCAACAGGTTGAAACCACAAGCTGAACAAATCATAGCTGAAGAACAAGCAGGATTCATGGCAGGGCGAAGTACCACTGAACAGATTTTCAACCTCAGAATAATCTGTGAGAAATACCTACAGCACCAACAACATCTATATCATGTGTTCATAGACTTCAAGAAGGCATTTGACCGAGTCTGGCATGCAGCTCTATGGGCAACCATGAAAGTGTACAACATCAGCCCTAAAATTATAGAAGTCATCAAAAGCCTGTATGACAAGGCTACCAGTGCAGTCCTCCATAACAGCGTCATCGGGAACTGGTTCAGAACAACAATCGGTGTGCGTCAAGGATGCCTACTCTCCCCAACACTCTTCAACATCTTCCTAGAGCGCATCATGTCAGATGCTCTTGCAGATCACGAAGGCACAGTCAGCATAGGGGGCAGAGCAATCTCCAATCTTCGTTTTGCGGATGATATTGATGGATTGGCTGGAGAGGAACAAGAACTTGAACAGCTTGTACAGAGGCTTGACACCACCTCCAGGGCTTATGGAATGGAAATAAGTGCAGAGAAGACCAAAATGATGACCAACAACACCAATGGCATCAACACGGACATCAAAGTACAAGGCCAATCCCTCGACACAGTGCACAGCTTCAAATATTTAGGAGCCATTGTGTCAGACAATGGGTCTCGACAGGAAGTCCTCTCCAGGATCGCACAAACAACTGCTGCCCTGACAAGGTTGAAGCCCATTTGGAAAGACAGAACCATCAGTCTACATTCCAAAGTAAGACTGCTGCGCTCTCTGGTCATCTCCATCTTCCTATATGCTTGCGAAGCATGGACCCTCACAGCAGATCTCCAACGAAGAATACAAAGCATGGAGATGAGGTGCTACAGAAGACTTCTGTGCATTTCCTATACCCAACACATCACCAACGTTGAAGTCCGACAGACCATCACACAAGCCATTGGACAACACGATGACCTGCTCACAGTGGTGAAGAAACGGAAACTCCGATGGTATGGCCACGTCACCAGATCATCAGGCCTTGCAAAGACCATTCTGCAAGGCACAGTGCAAGGAGGTAGAAGAAGGGGGAGACCGAAAAAGAGGTGGGAGGACAACATTCGAGAATGGACTGGTTTGACACTGAGCGAAGCCATGAGGGCTGCTGAGGACAGAGAAAGATGGAGTATGCTGGTTAAGCGATCATCTGTGGTGCCCCTACGACCTTCGGGTTATGGGACAGGATAGGATAGGATAGTGTTATTAATTATTCCACTCGGCTGGTTAGACACATTTATCGAGTGCAGAAGAGAAAATCGGGGAAAGGTCGGTTATCACTATGACCCCCCCCCCCACCCCCACCCCTTGGTGAGGCCGGGGGTTTCAGTATAAATAGTATCCCCACTTTTTGGCAATGTAATGCTTTAAATTCCCACTGTCGCTGTCTTTTTCCTTTGTTCTTTCTCATTCCTATTCTGTTCTATCAGTCTACTATAATCATCTTCACTAGATCACCTACCTTTTTTCTTGAAAACTTCCCAAACTTCTCATTTGTGTCTGATGTCTTTTGGGTCAGCTTAGGAGTGTTGGACGCTTTCTGCCAAATGGTCACTAGGGCTTCCTATGATATTATTATTTAGCAATGTAGGCATTTTATATGTATGTGTTTTGTTGATATTTTAGCCTTTAATGATGTTTATATTATAATTTGTTTTTGTAAACGGGGGTTTGATAAATTACAGTATAGCCTCAGTGACCGGCTGCAGGTAGGGTTGTGTTACACTCTGTTTGATGATGTTTTCTATCAGTATCTGATTCAGCCCCGATGCTTGAATTCCTGATAGTTGTGTAACTCAGATTCGTTTATTCACGCAACCCGTCCAAACAGCATACAAGTCACAAAGTCGACGTATGAAGTTTTCCACTTTTATTCAGCACACACCAACAACTGCATACAATTCTCAACTCAACTCAACAACTTTCACAGCAACTCTCCATCAACAACTTTACTCTCTCTCAACAACAGTGCGGCACACAATTTTATAATCTCTCTCTTTTCCGGAAAGATTTCGAATACCGTAGAAATGACGCACTGCCACCAATCGAATAAAAGATCGTCATCACTGACTTACGTCATTCATCTCTCCACACATACCCCGAACCTTCTCTTACTTCGACAATCGTCCCGAACCTTCGATCGATGGTAAACAAGGAAATCCAGAGTATTCTCCGACAATATCGACCAACGAAAATTATCAACGTTATACAAAGCCTCTCCTAACAACAATGCAAACTCAAATCAAAGGTAAATAAACTCTATTATTGAATACTTTGCAAATCGAAACGATTAGATCTATCGTACACGCTTCCGACATACTTTCGTTCGCGTTTCAACGTAACAGGTTGTTTCAGCAGATCTTTTATACCGGCCGGCAGTGAGTCCTCTTTCAACAAGTTGTTGTCCTGATGTTGTGGTCCTCTTGACCCTGTAAGCAATGAATAACTAACTATCACTACGTAATGTCGTCAGTCTAGCGACAATATTGTTTGTTAAGATGCGTAGATGCATGCACGGCATAGGCCTAACATAGACAAACTAGAGAAGGCAGGTCGCTCGATCAGCCTGGTACTATCTACAATGACGAAGTAACCGACCTAGTTGTTATAATGCACATGTACCAGGGGCGTCGCACGGTCCGAAATATTGGGGGGGCAATCCTGTCGACGGGGAGGTGGGTGGGTGGGGGGGGGGGGCTGACAAGCGGGACGCACCCTGTAATATATCCTCGTACCTTCATCCAACTGAAAGACTGAGAGTAAAAACATTTAATTATTTATGTTCTTCTTTACTGAAAATACAAGATTCATTTCCAGAAACTACAAATACATGATTAGCGATATGTGATAATGATTAAAACCAGGAAACACGAACATTAATTACCTGCCGCAAGATCATCTAGGTTGAAATTGTGTCTTCTCTATAAATCACAACTCGTTTTGCATATTGCATACATATAATGACCAAACACTTCCACTACCAGTTTCAGAAAATCAGTCAATTGATCAATTTGTTTTACTAGGGCGTTTATTATTCGCAGTTTCTCTAAAGCAAAATACTGTCTGTCTGAGTGCCTTTTGTCTTGGTGATCACACCCAGCTTGCAGTTGTCCAGGACGCTGAAAGTTCCAAACACTTCTCTGCGGTGCTTCTTCTTCTTCTTCTTCTTCTTCTTCTTCTTCTTCTTCTTCTTCTTCTTTTCTTCTTCTTTCTCTCTCTCTTTCTTTTCTTTCTTTTTTTTTTTTTGCCAAATTATTGGGGGGGCAGGTGCCCCCCCTGCCCCCCCGTGTGCGACGCCCCTGTGTACGGTAAGCATGTAGCCTAAACATATTCTTCCGTGCCACGAGAACGTTATTAAGCTTATTAAGCATTTATTTCACCATAGTCGTAGTCATTCCCACCGTCATCTCATCATGGCAGTAGCCTATGAATTGGGCATGGAACAATTTAGTAGACTAGTAGTAGAAGCAGCAGCAGCAGTAGTAGTAGTAGTAGTAGTAGTAGTAGTTAGTAGTAGTAGTAATACATTTAGTAGTAGTAGTTGTAGTAGTAATACATCTAGTAGTAGTAGCAGCAGCAGCAGCAGCAGTAGTAGTAGTAGTAGTAGTAGTAGTAGTAGTAGTAGTAGTAGTAGTAGTAGTAGTAGTAGTAGTAGTAGAAATAGTAGTAAAACAAGCCATTCATATGTATTACCAGATCGATACTTATACACATAGCCGAAAAATGAGCTTTTTCAATAGTTAATTTTGTTGGCGGGGTTGTGACCTGGCTTTATTATAACGAAACAAAAGAAAAACGTGGAATGATAGGCCACTGTCAGAACTAGGTGCAAGCCACAAAAATTAATATCTAAATTGGCTTAACGCTTAACCAGTGCTTAGGTATAGACAAAACGTGTTTAAAAGAGGATTAAGCACAATGACTTTGACCTTTGAGATAGTACACATTGGGATGATCTAACTCGCTTAGCAGTAGTTACAGTTTCCGCAAAGTAAATATGATGAATTTCGGTGAAGTTATTTTTTAGATAAGGCAAAAAGTGTGTTTTGAACAAAAAAGTAAAATTCTGACAGACTGACTGTACGACAACCGGACCGCTACTGAAGGATGGTTCATGGTTTGAAGTACTTGTATACCAACATTCAACAAAACAGCTGCCGACGTTTTTGAGATATTGAGCAAAACTTATATAGCAACAAAATAACTCCCGTCACCTTGACATTTGCGGAAGGGCACATATCGTCACGCTCATAACATAAATGCCTAACTCAGACTTAGGCAGTTGTGCAGTAGGGGTGAAAACAAAGCCCTGGGAAGACAAGCCATCTTCAATCGGGAAGGCGCAGCCAGTGAAAAGAATTAAAGATCAGGCATTCAGAGAGCACGCAGAAGTGTTTTTGCAAAATGAAGCAACTCACAAAGTTGTCTGTGCAGCAGGAGAACAAGCAGTGTTGTGCCTGTATGGTGGAGAAGGCGGTGACACACTTAACAAGATGAGATACATCAAATACAGGCAAAAAAATCTCCTCCGCCAACTGCTGAAACAAAGTATCACTCATACCGTGCCTACTTGCAAGTGCAAGTTTGGAAGCGTCTCAGTGATGGCACAGGAAACATGGACCCTCAAATATGGGGATGGGAGAAACTTCAAGGCACCTGATGATCTCCTGTCAATTGTGCGCTGTGCATGCAAAACCACTAGCTCCACCACTGCCTGTTCTTGCAGAAAACATGGCTTGATATGTTCCACAGGCGGCAAAAACTGTAGGGGAGAATCATGTATGGACTGTATGCGTGACTTACAGCTGGAAGAAGGAACCGATA
This sequence comes from Oncomelania hupensis, assembly GCA_036898135.1. NCBI lineage: Eukaryota > Metazoa > Mollusca > Gastropoda > Littorinimorpha > Pomatiopsidae > Oncomelania > Oncomelania hupensis. Next base: position 71,199,517 of record CM072512.1, on the reverse strand, counting down.
CAGAACAGGAGTAGTTTGTTCACGAGTAAGACTGTTTGAGTTTAAGGTTTGTGTCTGCTTTTAACGTTTCAAACATTTAGCAAGGGCTTCGTGTGCTGTCATAAAAGCGCAGTCAGATGCCCCTGACATTGCTCTCTTACTCTTGTCGGTTATTTTGTCTCTCTCTTTCACACACACACACACCCACACACACGCACACACAGACACACCTCCTGATATTTTTAAAGACATAGTATTAAATCAGAGTATGATATAAAGTCACTGAAATAGTTTGGTGTGGTTTGTATTAGAATTTGGTGGGGAATGGAGATGTAAAACTGTGATTTAAAGTGACAAATATTTACAAATAATGGATCTAACTACCAAAATATATAGATAAACACAATGAATATTAATTCTAAAGTGATGAAAGAAGGAAACACAAGCAAAGAAACTACAAAGTTTACGTTGATGTTTTACTACTGCTTCGGGCAATATTCATGCTAATGGAACCCATAATTGTATACTAATCAATTTTTTAAAATCTTTTTTGGCTTTTGTGCAGTGCATGGTGTGCATGTATAAAAAACCCACTATGAATTGAAGTAAAAGTTCAACACTTCACACAAAAACATCAATGTAGCCCTTCATTCCTGCTTTTTAGTTTTGGACTGAATATTATCATGGGTACTTACTTTAGATTAAAAAAAAATAGTAATATCCTTTCCCCCTCAATTTGAGAAAACTTTTGGGTAGTTGTAGCCAATATATCAAAGTTCTTAAAACAGAAGAGTTTAATTTTGTTGCAATTTGTTTAACCTCATAGTAATAACTATTTTTTTTTATGTACTGGCCTATCTGTGCTAGAGAGTACAAGTCTCTATCTAAATCGTAACGGTCGCTACAGCTTCGTATGCCAAATTGCCTATCTCATTCCTGACATAGGCATTTTGCAACCAATATGGCGGCGCCCAGACGCATTGAACAATTTTGGGCTGAAAAAGCAACAGAGATGTTGCAAAACATACTTCAATCAGAAGACGAAGGTAAGTAATCAAGTTTAGAACTTGTTATTCTTAGGTGTTGTAGGAAAATGGCTATAAATGCTGTTCCAAGCATCATCTTCAATGTGAAGCGATTGATATCGGCAATTTGCAAATTAAGACAGAACTGAGATAGGCATTTTGTCTTAAATAGCAGACTGACTGTAAAAAAAAAACGTTGAATAAAGTTAAAATACTTGGCTATTTACCATTTAGCATTGCTAACCATTGTTCTCGTTTTATGTTACATGAGATATCGAGCATATTTATTTATAGATGCGTTTGTATATGCGTGTGTCCATAGATCCCCACGACTGTGACGATGAAGCGCGGGAAGCTACCAGCCCGAGTCCTCCTTGTCAAGGGAAGACGACGACATTACATTACATTATATGGTTATTCTATTGCTTTAGGTCCAGCAGACTCTTCCGAGCCAAATCAGGACCAGAGAAGTGAAAGAGGACTCACCCCTGATCCGCTTAAAAAATCTGCCGAAACAACCCTAGTGGTAACACTGAAGGCAATCTACCAGCCGGTCACTTTACAATAAAGACATGCCACGCAGGGGACGCTGAGGCTATACTCTAATTTATCGAACCTCCGTTTACAAAACAAAATAGAATACAAGAATCATTATACAATATCAACAAAACCCATACATATAAAATGCCTACATTGCCAAATAATATCATAGGAAGCCCCAGTGACCATTTGGCAGAAAGCATCCAATATTCCCAAGCTGATCCAACAGACCTCACACACAAATGAGTAGTTTTGTCCCGGAAGAGTTGTCCAAGAGACAAGTGCATGGGCAGGAAGTAGGAATCAAAGTGTTTAGGGCCAGTGTTAATTCGAGCTTTTCCCTCTCAGACTTGAGCTACTTAGCTCAACTACCGATTACCCTTCTGCAACTTCACACTTTGCCACAACTGGAAGATCACCCCGAGGAAGTTATTGCCACTTTATGTGAAATAAAAATGTTGCAGGTGCTTCACGTTGAGCGTCTAACATGGTTTAGCCCCGGTCAAGTGGAACAGATATTAGTGTCTTGTAAGAACTTGAAACGTTCCCTTTCACACTAAGATGGAAATGGCAGCCCTGAATAGACCTCTACAAAGCACACAGAGATGTCCTGTCCGAAAAAGACTTTCTATGCCTGGGTGCAGGTAGAAGGGGAGGGGAGAGGGAGTGCTCTATGATGCATTGAGTCAAGTACAAAGTAATACTTCACTGCTGCAAGTGAATTACCTTTTGTATGGATCACATACAAATAATTGTTTGTTTTGCAAGCACACAGAAGTTAATTAAGCAAGTTTAATAATTACCTTTAAGAGGAGAGCGAGTGCTCCATGATGTTTTGAGTTAATTAAATAAATGAATAACATTTTACAAGGGTAAAAGTAAGGGAAGGGGGAGGGTGATAAGATGCCAACAGTCAAGTACACACTTTACTGCACCTTTAGTTTGGATCACATTAACAATAATTATTTGTGTTTAATTTATTTTTATTTTGCAAGCACACAGAAGATGTGTTTGTGTATTATGTCTTTTTATGAGGAGAGGATGTGTTCTATGATGCCTTTAGTCAAGTACAAAGTAATAGACAATGGCTCCCGACAGGAAGTCCTCTAAAGGATCGCAAAAACAACTGCTGCCCTGGCGAGGTTGAAGCCAATTTGGAAAGACAGGACCATCAGTTTACATTCCAAGGTAAGACTGCTGCGCTCTCTTGTCATCTCCATCTTCCTATACGCTTGCAAGACATGGACCCTCACAGCAGATCTACAACGAAGAATACAAAGCATGAAGATGAGGTGCTACAGAAGATTTCTGGGCATTTCCTACACCAGCACATCACCAACGACGAAGTCCGACAGACCATCACACAAGCCATTGGACAACACGATGACCTGCTCACAGTGGTAAAAAAACGGAAACTCCGATGGCATGGCCACGTC
>CM072512.1:71109037-71191537 GCA_036898135.1 Oncomelania hupensis | reverse complement strand
AACGATTAAAACTGAAATTATCATTATCTGTTGCAGAACACGTTTTCGCAAATGCTTTGAACATGTAACAGTCTTGGAAATACTGAACCAATGTCGTTCACGTCAACAACCAATTTGCTACTTGACGACGTGACATAAATAGGTTAGCGTAGTACCATTTGCGTCTTTGTTTGACAATTATAATTATATGCTCGCGCACACTCTTTTTTCTCTGTCTGTCTGTCTCTCTCGCACTTTGTCATATAGGATAACCTTCGCTGCTCTATACACAAATCATTTTATTTAAATTTTTGTTTACATTTAATTTGCGCGATACACGTTTTTTAAAGTCCAACAATTATGGAGAACTTTAACGTTTTTACTCGGAACGTATTGAAGCTATCCAAACCAAATGGTTTATCCCCATAACAGCTCTCTCATATTAAACAAAACTAATAGAATATTAATAAATGCAAGAACCCTTCATACAATTTAAAACAGGTCATCAACAGGCAAGACGATGAATACGTTTGAAAAGTACAAGCAAACAGAAAGCGCGGCGGTACAGAGGCATATACTGCATAAAATAAACCATGTCATGTCGTGTGACAAATACTTAAAACAGGCTAAGCAGTTGCAGCCTGTTAAAGTATTTGTCAACCGACATGGCATGGTTTATTTTTTGCAGTAGGCACATTATGCCAGTCTGTACCGCCGTGCTTTCTATTTGCTTGTACTTTTCAAACGTAGTCATCGTCTCGCCTGATGACCTGTTTTAAATTGTATGAAGGGTTCTTGTATTTATTAATATTCCATTAGTTTTGTTTGATATGAGAGAGAACGAGAGAGAGAGAGAGAGAGAGAGAGAGAGAGAGAGAGAGAGAGAGAGAGAGAGAGAGAGAGAGATGACGAATATGGTGGTGGTAGTATAGAGACAATGATAATACGATGCTGCGTCTCTTGCAGATGGTGATTGATAGCTTCATGACGATGATGATGTCGATAGCATTCATGGCATTCAGTCACGGAACAAACTCAGATAGAATATTAGCAATAATATAATATTAGCGACTCTCACTGAAGACCCATTAAGATATGTTTCAGTCTTGCTTTATTTTCCATTGAACAATAATAATAAAATAATTGTATTTCGGCAATATCAGTTTAACAACAACTGTACACATTCTGCTTTGAGACCTGAAACATATGTAGTGCATCATAATTCAAGTACATGTACATACTGACACTACTTTGTTCACAGTGAACTTTGTGCCGGGTTTGGTAAGTACTACTGCTGCATTAATCATTATAAATTATGATAATTATTTTAACACACAGCTGGCGCCGTACTACATTCCGACTGCATTAGTACTTCATCATATTAACAAGTCACACGAGGTGACCTTGGCCCTTATTGTCTTAATGTGTATGCGTTACATCTGCCTGTTCCTCGCTAGTATCATCAAGTCTAATTATAATTTATATATATCCCCATGACCGCTCTCTCATATCAAACAAAACTAATAGAATATTAACTATAGAACAAAAGTACACGAGTTTTGCTTGCACCAATATCTTCAACAGGGCTCAACAATTACGTAAAGAATAGGTAGAAACATAATTAAAACATTGTGAGCACCAGCGTTCAACAAAACAGGTTCTCGCAAGAGAAAATGATATAGGCCCTAAGCTTATTACACATTCAAAAATCACGTTGCCAAAATCACTTGTTCAACTCACGTGTTTCTGACAAGTCTTCGCATTCTCATTAAAGTATACATGTGATTTACTACATGTGAAGGCTCCTCATAAAAGAAACGCAACGCAAAATCAGCACTTCCTTGTAATTAGGCCTACGAGTGGATTTTAATTAACATTGCATGTCACAATCCTAATAATAAACAGACTTCTATTTCGCACGATGCACCTTATGTCGGTTTTGTTACATTTTTGGACAAGACGTATTATATGAATAGGTCTATATTCTTTAAATACACAGTGCCGAGTTTATGAAAATAATGGAAAAGGTTGGTGCTTGCGTTTCATTGTGAATCTATCTTCCATTACCATGTAACTATTTGGTTTACAAAAGAATTATATCAAACACCAGATCTTTGTCTTTTCAGTGTGAATCTATCTTCCATTACCATGTCACTGTTTTGGTTACGAACGAATTATATCAAACACACGATTTTTGTTAAAAATAACAGGGTCAATATTGTGGGCATGTTCGTGACAATAGACTTAATGCGTTAAAACTTATTTCAACACGACGTACATTAAATAAAAATTGTTATCAATGAAATAACACTTCTGGGAAGAAAACAAAAGTAAACAAATCCAGTCCGATCTTTGTAAGAGCAAAACCAAAATCTGTCAATGAACCCTACAATAGTTTTCAATATGCACTGTCTGCAAAACACCGACATTCTGATTACAAAACCACAATATGAATAAAAATTGATACAACACATTTCAAGGAAGGCAGACACATGCAACAAAACGGTATAGTCTAAAATTCAACTTTGAGTCCTTTTGCAAACACGTACACAAAATCTCACGTAATCTTGTGTTAGTATTATTAAGCCTGAATCATATATTATAGTATTATTAAGCCTGGATCCATAAATTATCATTTATTATTACTACGCACTGAATCTACCTAAAAAAAAAAAAAAAAAAGGTAAAGGTAGTCCCATAGCCTTGTGGCCGTAGGGGAGCGTGATGTTGGAGATCACACTTATCTTGGGCCAGCATAATGAGGGTGATGCCCAACTCTCTCCCTCGCTGCTTTACCTTCCCCACCCTCAAGAGAGTAGGTACTCAATCACAGTTGAGTCAACTGGGGGCGTTGTTGTTTGTCGCTTCACTAGCGGTCACCCATCCAAGTGCTAACCGCACCGGACGGTGCTTCACTTTCGACACAGTAGCGAGTGCTCCAACCACTGCACTATCCGACACCTAAACACCTAAAACAATTATTACAAGTTTATGCATATTTAAAAACAAAAGGCAGTACACATACACAATATGTGATATGCCCCCAAAATAAAATCAGACTGATTCAAATGGTAGAATGCGAAGAAAAATATTATATATTGTACAGTCCAGATTGCCGTAGATAATAATAATTTAAAAAAAATAGCAATACTACTACTACTACTACTACAACTAATAATAATAACAACAACAACAATAATAAATAACAAAAGAAACTAAGGTTCAAAATAAAATCAAATAAATCAAATAATTATAGGCTATGTGATTTCTTGTTAAGATAAAACAACGCATATTTTAAATACACAATATAAAACTAATGTTGGAAATAACCACTTACATTTTCTTTAAATAAAAAATAAAGACAAACAAATACATAAACAAACAAATAAAACCGTGAACGATAATAATAACCAAACAGGTATATTAAATTCCCCACGTCATGGGAAATAGTTCACTGAGTCTTTCAAATTTCTACGTTTCGAGTTTAAATCGTTATGACAGCATACTATTAACACTATGTACAATTTTAAGAGGCTGCAGCCCACTATATATTTTGCAACCGACACAAATAAATGGTTTCAATATACACTGCCTACAATGGCCATGGCCATACTTATAGTAAAGGAACTCGATGATGTTTTTCAGTTGTACACAGTAAACGGACAAGTACACACATACTGTAGGTTACATTTTGTTGCCAAGGAAATAAGTACGTAATTATACAAATTTCCAACCGTGAGAGTTTAAAGGGGTCTCAGGTATTTTGGACAAATACAATTTATTCTGTCTTATTTCTGACGTTCAAACGTCTTTTTTTTTTCTTAGTCCCTTAGATCTGCATATAAGTATGAGAAAATAAACAAACAAAATGACCAAAAATATTTTTTAATATAAAAAACATTGCACGGTTGTTGATTTTTTTAAAAATCAAAACAAATGCAAACTGACGTGGTCGTTTATTATATTTACTATTAAGAAAGTTAGAAATTATACAAACAACTTTTCACTTCACTGAGTGGCTTAACAAAAAAGAACAATCATGCGAAAACTAATTTAAGCTTATCTAGACAGAAAGTGAAAACAATCATGTGAACCACTAGAATAAGCTTATCTAGACTGTAAAAGAGTTCCAAAGCAAGGCCAAATTGGTATATGTCCTTTTAAAAACACCTGTTTACTTCTGAAATGTTCAGCAATGCAGTTGAATATTGCGTTTTATGATCTATTCATTGAAATAATAAAATCAACACTTGTTATTATTCACAGATAGACAAACAAAATAATTTTTAAGCACGATAGTAAACAGCCTAAAAACAATTTTTGTGTGTGTCCCAAATGTGAAATGGCATTGATTTAAAATAGTAGATTTAATTGATTCAGCAGATTAAAATGCAAGTATTATCTGTTGCAATGCAAATATCCTTTTTATTCTATGTGTCCAACTGACCTTGGATGTATTAACTCCGCCACATTTGTATTGATTCAGATATTCATATTATCTGTTTAAAACGTGTAATGCAGAAAGCCATTGCAAATTGCAATAGTTCTTAACAGAAAGCACCCGTACTTTTGTTGCTTGACTTTAGATAATACAACAATGACACTAAAACAAAATACTATTCGCTTCAAACGTAATACACAATGATTTTCAAACTTCATGGGACCGCACAATGTAGTACTCATACATGACTTTTAAATATAATGGGATGGGAGGTTTCAATATAAATAAGGTCAAGAAGTATGAGCAGAAGACACCATATGTTATATAGAACATCTACAAAAATATTACAACCCAGCATGGTGGCAGCAACTCAATGTTGTTTAAGAAAACTACACATCTACATTTTTATATGCTACACTAAATTCAACAGTATTTTGCGCAAAATATAGTGCACGCTTGAAACGGCTTTTATTGATAAATTCCTACTTCATCTTCTTCTCCTCCTCTCCTTCCTCCTCGTCGTCCTCTTATGAATACGAATATGAATCAATTTTTTCAGACACTGCCAGCATGGAATACTGTCTAACAAGGGATCGTGTCCTACATGCTTTGCTCACTTTAGTCCCCGTCTTTTCAGAGAAACTACATATTCCTTTATATTACACAACTTTTCGTCTATCTCCTGCCTTCCTTGTTTTTGCTTTCAACGAACATGCAAGTCTTTCTCGGTTAATGTTACACAGAGACAAACATTAGAAAGACCATTGAGCTCAGCGAAACTTTAAATAATATTTACATGTACAATCATTTAAAACCATTCACACTGATCACAAATACATTTTCGCACATAAAAATCTTATTAAAATTATGAAACGACGCCCTTGTTTGAAACGTAATTATCTAGCTTCGTTGTTTTCCCCCCAAAATTTAATACATCAATTGTGGCAAACGTGTGTGATTATATGAAAGCGGATCAATTGCGAAAAGAGGAAGGGGTGTATAATGTTAGTTAGGAAAAACAAAATCATCAGGAGTTTCAAAAGTATTTGCGCCATAATCACATAAAGTTTTTGCTACATCCTAAATATTTAAAACATCCATCCTTTTAATTCCAACCCAATCTTTAAGAAAATATTCTGTCTTAACAGTTATAGCGTGTACTATGATATCCCAGCTTGAAGGGTTCATAAAATGTAATGTGTTGTTGTTTTATTAATGAAAAATCTTCCACAAGGTATTGTAGTCTTGCTTGAGTCTGAACTCTTCACTGCTTCATTATTGTTTTGTTTCTTTATCTGACATGTAAACATGCTTGTAAATAAGATTTAAAAGAAAGCCCGGTTCTGATTATTAGTTGAAAACAGATGGGAAAATACATTATTTGTGGATTAGCAATTATATGTAATTATTTACTGCGTCTAAATATTTACATCGAACAGCATCAAAACCATCAACAAATAATTATAATATGCCAGCTTCCAAATGTACATAACAAATGCATTTTCGACACTTTGCGCATATCATGCATATTATATATCAATATCTGTATGCATAGTTAGTCAATTATTCATTGCTTGCAGGGTCCAGCGGACTGCAAAGAGCCGAATCAGGACCACAAAATCAGGACCACAACTTGGTTGAAAGAGGACTCACCTCTGATCCGTTTTAAAGATCTGCTGAAACTAGTGGTAACACTGAAGGCACTCCACCAGCCGGTCACTTTACAATAAAGGCATCCCACCGCAAGGGCTATACTCTAATTTATTAAACCCCCGTTTACAAAAACAAAATAGAATATAAACATCGTAATAAAATATAAACAAAACACATACATATAAAATGCCTACATATATATTGCTAAATAATAACATCATAGGAAGCCCTAGTGACCATTTGGCAGAAAGCGTCCAATATTTTCAAGCTGACCCAACAGACCTCATACACAAATGAGGAGTTTTGGAAGATTTTTTTTTAATAGGTAGGTGACTGGTCTAGCGAAAAAGATAGTATAGTAGATTGATAAAACAGCGTAGGAATGAGAAAGAATAAAGGAGTAAGACAACGACAGTGGAAATTTAAAACACTAAATTGCCAGAAATTGGGGATATTTATAAAGAAACCCCCCGGCACTTCCACGGGGGGTATTTGTCTACATGAAAGCATTGTAACAAGTCGTAACAACATTGTTATCAAAGTGTCAAAATAGCAATCTATCAACAGCGAGTTCATATACCTGCACAAGTGAATATAGCTGAGGTCTTGTTCGTTTTGTTATGTGTCTGAAGCACTCCACATATGCACGCCAACAATACACATTTGCACGTATTCAGCGATGATTTACAGCGTTCATAAAACGAAAACAGCGATGACGAGAGAAAGTGACGATTACGTTGATGATGACGGAGATAAATCTGATGAAAATTTTATGAAGTTGAAGACGTGCAGCAAGTCCATCCCAATCATGGCCATCAGAATATATACAACTTGGAACGGACTCCCGTTTTCACCGCTGAAAATGTGGTCAAGAAATTTAAATCAATAAACGTTTGGTTTAACCAGAATTTTATTATTCACGAAACAAGTAAACCAGGCATGGAGAACATAAAGGGCACACAAAAGCAAAGCTTAAATGAGTGCTACCCTTTGACAAATGACAACAATGAAATGTCTGGCGAACAGGAACAAGTACAAAGCAATAAAAAAACAGAAGCACATAAATTAATCTTTTCAACAATGAAAAGAGAATGAAATGAGAACAAACATATAACTATAGTATAACAGAAAAAAAATGCAATAACGTCGAACAAAACAAAACAAAAAAAAAAAAAAAGTAATAGAGAAATAAATGAGTGAACTAACTAACGAGAAACAGATACATGCACCAAAGAGTAAACTTTACACAAAACAGTAGCTGTCGATTAAAAGGTAAATAAATACCTGCAGCAATCTAAAACAATGAGAGAAAAAAATCAGTTTGGAGGAGGGGAAAAAAATAAACGTTTGATTTTAACTGACTTGGTTTACGCACCTATTGAAAAGAAAATTATATTTGACCTTTCCATTTGTTCTCTACATCACTTGCCATTTGTATGCTTATTTGTTGATTTAAAAATAACATAGCGTTTAATTATTAATTAATTGATTGAATAATGGATGAATGAAAACATAAATGAATGAAATAACCAATTAATTGCTTTGGCTTCTTTTCCTGAAATGCAGACAACATCGTAATAAAAATTCATAAAAACTGGTTTGTCTCCATCAAGGCAGGTCAGTGTCCAATGGATTAATAGGTTACACTTTTATCAACAGTGTTTATGGCCATATTACTATTTCACCAACTTGTGTGGGATTTACATTTGTACGATTCCTTTGTCTATAATGAAAACAATATGCAGGAAGCCAATTGTTAATGACCCACAGGTTATCTCACTTAACAGGTCTTTTGCTCGTTGTTGTACTTGTGAACTTTTTAGTGCATCACGGAGCTTTGTCGTGTTGGTTATCGTTGGCGGTATAAAAAGGTTAAGCCCATCCTCTTAACAAAGGCTGCCAGACCGAAGAATACTTCATAGTGTTCATCTTACAGGGTTAACTTTACTGGAAAAACTGTTTGAACTTGAACTCTGACATCTCCAGGTCAAACTGTACAACCTTTGACAGTGTACAGCACAACAGTCCATCAATGCTTCCAGCGATAAGGATAGGTATACAATCACTGTACTGTTCTTTTTGTTATAATCATTTCCATTGTTCATAATTATTCACGCACACACAGCGTTCATTTTCCATTTAACTACCGCTATCGACATCCCAATCGTAATTATCATTAAATTTGCTTACTAGTGCTAACTATGTGCTGAGCTCAAATTCGTATTGAAAAATATCAGTTACAAACATGGTGGGTCGACACGATGTAGGATTTTAGTCCAATGACACACCATCGAGATGCATAGAAGAAAAAGATGATGAAGAGGCATGAAAAAAACGGTAGTAGCAGCCATCAATCCCCAAACAATTACTTAGTGATCCAGAGGCTTGGGATACTTAGCTGCGATTTTCTATTTGCCGTACTACTCCCCCTCCAACGCCTCCCCCCAATCCCCACCCCAAACACACACACCTCCCTATCACAATACAGCAATACAATGGATTTCTTTTCTAAAACTATCTAAAGCAGGTTATTCGATTTGGGGAGCAATCTATCTAAAGAATGTATTTTCACGCTCAACATCAGCGAAGCACCGCCTTTGACGATTTGATGGCATGCTTCTACAGTTGTGTACATAGTGATACAACCGTACCTTTCTCTTATGGGTAACGCCGAGTAGGAGGAGCAGAGACAACCCGATTCTCGCGACCACAGCCAGGGATAGGGAAGCCGTTTGAATCTAGAGGACACGGCACATCCAAACCGGGCATACCCTGGGCACACAACACTACACCGTTGCACATGGAGCATGCACTGATTCCCAGTACAAATACATTCATATATATATATGTAATATATATATTACACGGGACGCAATTAACATTATGTGAAAATGTGCAGTAGACATTACGAAATCCCATAAGCTAGGTACAAGAAATACTGTACACAATGAATTAAATACGAAAGATTAATGCATACTGAACATTGATAATAAAAATGTTAAAAACATCAGGGTAACAACACAGATGTTAGCAAGCATAGGACACTAAACGCAAAGACTCAAAAAATAATTGTAATTGAAAAAATCTAGCCAAAATATGTATTTTGTTTTATTTATTTCTTAATATATTGATTTTTTTATTTACTGAGGGAGAAAAACAACACCATTCTTAAAGAGGACAGCAACACAAGGTCTATCATGCAAAGGCATTGGCTTCACCAACTGTATACTAAAGACAATCTTTGTGTATACTAGGTAGGTCTTCATATATAATAAATAATTCACAATAATGGTACAGGACGCAGTCAATATCAAAATTTCAAAAATAAAAATTCGATTTTCTATCCGTCTTCTAATAGCGATCTCCCTGCCTTTACACCACCTGTTTGAGTGCTGGATGTGTATTTGGTGTGTGTAAGGGTGGATGAGACAGGTGAGCGTGTATGTTGGTATAGATCGCCGCGCTTTGAGCCTGATTGATTTGGGGAAAGGCGCGTATATAGCATCCTGTATTATTATTATTATATATATAGCAGAAAGGCCACTAACTATAACTGATCTAATCTTTATATAACCGTAAGAGAGAAGCGGAAGCAAAAACAGAATCTTTAAGTTTATTTATTGTGAAATTCAACTTTAAACTACAAAGTGTATTAAAAACAAACATAATAGAGTGTCAGTTCTAGTCGACTGCAGGGTGTGTAAGAATTGGTAAGTTCTATACTAATATGCACTTGTTTTAGTAGGCGGTTAGTGGGGCCGGGTAGCTCAGTTGGTAAGAGCGTCTTGCTAGTAACCGAAAGGTCGCTGGTTCGAATCCCGGATTGGTCAACGTGTGATCATATTATTTTCCCCTTTACCAACAACTGGCCCGCTGGTGTCAGTATAAATCGGTCCAGTAGTCACCTATATGCGAAAGTGTCGTGTGACTATAATCTACAAACAACAACAACAGTAGGCGGTTACGGGGTATTCGGTAATTCGTGTTGTATTCAGTCGTCATCATGGCACAGCAATCCAAGGACGCATGCAGGAGGCAGAGTTGGCCGTTCAGTCATGCAATGAAGAAACTGAAGGAGACAAACAGGCGACGTCCAGTGGGAAAACTACACGTCAGGTCAGCACCATGTTACCTGGCCCGGCCGTTCCCAGCCACATCCAGGGAGGGGTAGGCCATCAAGCCCGATGGGACAAGGAGCGTCCAACCCGGGGCTTCCCTGTTCACAGCACGCCGCAGTAGTGTGGAGAGTCACAGCAGCGGGAAAAGCAAGCCGAAGAAAGCAGTTAATTATTGATTAATGCAGACTGTTTAAGTTTGGTTTTGATTTCCTTAAAAGGTCTGACGAAGAAAATAATGTAACCCCCAGAATCTAATACCTTCTAAGGTGAACCAGTGGAGGGAAAAATAAGTTTACTCCTGACAGACCATTTGAACAGATGTAATCTTGTTTGTATAATAGTACAGAGTTATTCCCCTTGTCTCAGAGCCAATGTATCTACTCGGTGTCACATCACGTAAACCATGTTCAGAGTACAAAGCTTGTCTCTTCTCCACCGTCAATTATTATATAGCATTTAAAAAAAAAGAAAGATTTTAAGCAATGGGTGTATTATTTTGGATGATCTTTTAAGTGTATACTCGTGAAAGGCAAAATTACATTAAATCACAGATAGGCGGTCATAAAGACTAGTAGTATAACTACAACATTTAATGCTACAATTAATCATTAAGCACATTAAACATATACAGAAGGCTATATCGATAAAAGCTGGGATACTTGCATACATGTACACAGAACAGTACAATAAAAACTAACTACTTCTAAACTAGACAGGGACATTTAGAAATCGGCTATATGGACATGATGTAAAGTGCTAAGGCCGAGTTAGTAGCCTACAAAGAAGAAGCGAAGTAGGAATGTCAAAACTACAAGGCGGGAAGCAAGGCGCCGTAATCTACAAGTATAGGCAAGATGGCATAGGTTCTGGTCCTGGTTTCAATTTTAAATCAAATCTAGCTACTCATAGCTCTATTTAACAAAATTAATAAATAATACATAAAATAGGAAATAAATTAATATAAAATAAAAATAATTGATCGAAACAAATATTTTGAATTTGATTACATCTGAATCTCCATACAAACAATACATGCATCCTCTGTATGTGGAAAATATCTCGATAAGCATACAATGGAAAAAAATTCTTCCATTTCCGTAGGGATTTCAAAAGCGTCTGTTTAGTAAAAAAAACTTCCATCATCTAGATTCGCCACAAAAAAAAGTAAATTGCCTACATTTAGCTATACAGTGCGATGGAAAATCAGCATTTCAAACCCAAAGCTTGAACGATTGCGATTCACCGGCTGTAGTACAAAGAAAATAATACACAAATCCTGTGACAGAGGAACTAAGTCCACAACTCTGTGTGTGTGTGTGCTTCTCTGTGTGTCTTTGTCTCTAGTGCGTGTCTTTGTTTGCGTTACTATGCGTGTGTTGCATATTGAATTGGTAAATTCACACTTTAATTCATCCAGAATAGAAAAAAATGCAAGAACAATTATTACACAGTGTTGTGCAAATGAAAGTCGGTGAATCGTTGTATTTTAAGGTTAAAAGCACAATGAACTCCTTAATGACCTTGACCGTTTCAAAATATTCATAAAAATTCCCTAAAAGATAATTGTTTTAAAATGCACCCATACAAAAAAACTGTATTGCAGATACCATACAGATCACACACAAACACACACACACACACACACACACACACACACACACACAAAAGTCAAAAGAAACCATGTGGAGTTTCATGTGTGTGTCACTGTAACGTCGTTTCTACATGCCCACACACACAACACACTTCCGTGTAGCCTGCAAACTACAAATATGGTAGGCTCTTTAAAGCGAGATTGTACACTATCATAATTAAAGAAGAGAGATTGTACACTATCATAATACTGACCGGGTCTCCTTTGGATCCTTTGTGACCTCGTCTTCCTCGTTTTCCTCTCTTGCCCTGAAAATTGCAGCATGGATATTTATTGATTTTTACAAATAACATCATCAACACAGTAACACTTGCACGGGCAAAGAAAGTAAAATAACGGGTAATGGCTGCACTAAATGCAGTGCCATTTTTAATTACTTTTACTTTTATTGAATGTATTTTATTGTGAATTGTTCTTAATCAGTTACTGAGCTTAAACTTGAAATTATTATGGTGAATTAATTATATTTTGTTTCACCCAAATAAAGTAACTATACTGTAGGAAAAAAAGGAGTACCAATTCTGGATTAATATAATACCTTATTTTGCTTGCCAGCAATGTCGTTGCTGAGTCAGTATATAAAACAAAAAAAAAAATCATAAATCATAAATAACTATACTTTTTTTTTTAAAGTGTAAGTGCGGGTACACAAATGAAAAAACAAAAAAGCCGAGTTCTGTACGCAATTCGGGAAGCACGAGTCTGTATGCATATATACTGTAGATCTACATGGTGCAGTCTTGCCAAAGAGCTTAATGATAGAAAGAGGGGGAACTTGGTACCGAACCGCGAGACGAAAGGTACGAGTTATGCTCCCTTGTCGACATGCTGAAAATGGCTCGTGGCAGAAAGTCAAAAGGCGACCGAGTGAAACAGGGCGGTGACTTTTGCACTGCCATCAATTGCCATAATGCCAGATACAAGAAAAGTTGTGTTGGCAAGTCCTTTTTCAAATTTCCTAGAGACAAAGAAAGGTAAATTGCAATTGAAAAACTTCATTTTTGTGTGTTTATGTAGGCTAAAACTAAGACCGCTGCAGTGTTGTTAGTGTTAAAACAATCGGAGAGCGGCTTGAATGATTCATGTTATACCTATGTGCTAAATCCAAAACAGTTTGCTTGCTGACAGTTTACGTTCAACAGGTCACTCACTGTTTACGTTATTTCTAGGTTGTTTGACTATATTTGTGCTTATATTTCAAAAGTAGATGTAAGGTTGGCAGTTTGGCTTCGTCAAACTGCTTATTTTAACAAGTTACATTAGACTAAGTCTGTTTTCTCCTCGTTATCAAATACTGTGCAAGATAACCCCTTACCTAGGCACAAAAATGGTCCTTAATCTGTTGTAATCCCTTTTCGTTTGAGTGTAAATGGGGGGAAAAAAAGTAATGTAGAAACTCAGTCCTTGTTCTGATCTGTGAATTTCTGTGCATTAGATCTAGATTGCATGGAATGTTGTAGTCTAGGTTCTGATTGTTCTGTCTGATTAATTAATTATTTTCCATGAAGTGACTGATGTTATTAAGCCAGTGATGTGGGAGGTGAGAGGGTTGGGGGGTTTGATTGATTGATTGATTGATTGTTGCTTTAGGTCCAGCGGACTCTTCCGAGCCAAATCAGGACCGGACAACCCCTGATCCGCATAAAAGATCTGCTGAAACAATCCCAGTGGGAAAATTGAATGCCCTCCACCGGCCAGTCACTTTACAATAAAGACATCCCACGCGGGGGACGGCTGAGGGTTTACCTCAACTACGCGAACCCCCGGTTACAAAAACAAAATAGAATACAACCATCATTATAAATTATCAACAAAACACATACATATAAAATGCCTATAGTGCTAAATACTAACATCATAGGAAGCCCTAGTGACCACCCAGCAGAAAGCGTCCAACACTCCCAAGCTGATCCAACAGACCTCATACACAAACAAGGAGTCTTGTCCAGGAAGAGTTTTCAAGAAAAAAGGTAGGTCATTGATCTAGCGAAGAAGAAGATAGTATAGCAGAGTGATAGGACAGAGCAGGAATAGGAAAGAGTAAATGAGGAAGATAGCGACAGTGGGAATTTAAAGCACTAAATTTCCATAAAGTGGGGATACTATTTATACTGAAACCCCCGGCACTCCAACGGGGGGTAGGGGGACACCTGATATAAATTAAATTCACACTATTAGTGAAACATTTTGTTATTGTGCTTTATTGTGATTAATTGATTGAATGACAGAGCTCTCTCTTCCCCCACCCCCCCCCCTCTCTCTCTCTCTCTCTCTCTCACGATTACAGATTTACACAGTTTCGGATAAATGAAACAGTCTGTCATGCATATTTTAATTTTAAAATATCTGTCGTTGATTAAAAAATAATAAATTCCAGGGCAGAAAACGAACCTATGACATACACACATAAGCAGCATAAAAGCACCTAATAAATGTCAATAAGTAAACATAAACAAAAACAAAAAAAAAAGACAGCAGTAGCGGAATGTTAATAATAATGATGGTTAAAAGTTTGGTTTTTGCAAACGTTGCCATAAAAATGTTCTTTTGCAATGGCATAGCCTCAATAAGTTACCACGCACAGATCATTCATATAGCAGATGATGATATATAGCCAGCCCGAGCAAAGGGAAATAATCCGTGAGAGCGTCTCGCATTTTTGTATAGGACATAATGGAAGTTCTCCCTCTTTCCGTAATAAGCTCTTTGGTCTTGCTGAATTCCCTTGAAAATCTTATATTGGCTAATCACGCAATTGAGTGTTTGTTTTTTTTCTTGTTGGAAATAGTAGTTCGGTATACCCTCACCAAGCTGTTTTCAGCTTGTTACATAGCAATTTCGATAATGACTGCAGCTGACCTTGAATTATACGGATACACAATCTCTGACGGCACTAATATAACTCTGATACTAAATGTCTTCGGTAACAATAAGAAAGGCTAATGTTTACGGACCTGTTGCACAAGCATAGATTTGTGATCATCAGCTATGCTAGTGATAAAAACTAGTGATTACTAAACTAGTTTAATATCATCATCATAAAATATAGTCTGTACGGTTGTTTTAATATGTTCCGCTGTGTGTTGGTCAGTTATCAATAGGTAAAAGCGACGGACAGTTCGATCTGACTACTATCGATCACTGTTGACACGTGTTGTGCGTCACACGTGGACTGAATTGACCTTGACTGACCTCTATTAATTAAGCGACACAAAGACACGGCGTCAACCGTTACCATTCGAGATAACAGAGATACACGACCATGTTTGTGAACAGTCCTTGTAATCGGAACAAGAAGACGTACCTCATTAATAACTATACTACTCAAAATAATACAATGGCCACTTGGACATAGGTGTCTCTCTTTAAATCAGAAACACGAATTCAATTTATTAGTTCGTCATATTTTATTGCAACATTTCTGCATCAATAACAAAAAAGATTTTAGACATCAGTCGCTTAAAATTCGAGTGAATTCAATTTAACTGGACATACCCCTCATTTACAAAATCAAAACTTTAGAAACCAAAAATCTATAGAGTCAGTATCGGGTGTGGCCACCGTTTGCATCAATGCAGTCTTGGCATCGTTGTCTCATGGACCGTATCAGGTTATGGAGGATGTTTCCTGGGATGGCCAACCACTCTTGCTGGAGAACTTGGGCCAGAACTTCAAGGTTAGCTCCTAGAGGGAGGTTTGCCCGTGTCTGTCGACCCAAGACATCCCACAGATGTTCTATGGGGTTCAAATCGGGTGATCGAGCCGGCCAATCCATCTTTATGACGTGCTGTTGCTGCAGGAAGTCATTGAGGATACGCGCTCGGTGGGGTCTGGCATTATCATCCTGAAGTATGGCACCTTCCCCAATGGCCCGCAGAGCTGGGAGAACCCTAGGTTGTTGGACGTCATCCCTGTAGCCAATACCGTTTAAGTTGCCATGAATTTGGAGCAGGGGTGTTCTGAAGTTTAATGCGAAGCCACCCCACATCATGACAGATCCACCACCAAAGCGGTCATGCTCGCGCACCGTCGCATCAGCAAAACGCTCCCGTGGACGCTTCCAAACATTCACTCGACGGTCTTTGAAAGACAAGGAGAACCGAGACTCGTCTGTAAAGAGCACCCTTGACCAATATTGCCTAGTCCACACCAAATGACAGGCCAAACGCGCTGCACGGTGAGCTGGGGTGAGCAAAGGCCGCACTGCTGGTCGTCTTGATCGCGGGTTTCCCTCGTGTAGACGGTTGCGAATTGTCTGGTCGCTGACGTTAACATTGCTGGCTGCGTGAATATGTCTTCTGATGGTGTTTGCTGTAGCGGACCTCATCCTCAGAGCTGACAGGGTGATGAAATGGTCTTGTCTTGCAGTGGTAACGCGGGGGCGTCCGGACCTTCTTGGTTCTTGGACGCTTCCAGTGTTGTTAAAGCGCTCCCGCAGCCTTTGGACAACGGAGTGGGACACTCCCAGCCGCCTGCCAACTTTTCTCACCCCCACCCCTTTCTGAAGCCATGCAATAGCTCTGCCTCTATCCGCAACAATCAATCGTCGCCTTGGGGGGCATGGTTAGAAAAGCAGCAAAAGCGCTGCCATTTATATCCAGAAAAAAGCGCCGATTGTTGAACTGAACTCACAAAATGCAAGCCTTTTGCGTGCAAATAACTTTTTAATGTTGAAAATTTTGCTTTATTAGCAAGAAACAGTAAATTAGGGTCATTTTTTTGGTAAAAATTTGGTTTGTTTTTCAACTCAGTGCAGAAAGTTCAAAACTCACACATGTGATTACTTGTCAGAATAAGATTGTCTTGAATGTTACTGTACAGGATAAGTTTTGAAATAAGCAATATAAGCGATATTATTGATAGCAGCAAAAAATAATTAAACTAAATGAAATATGAGAGTGTCCCTTCAATTATTTTGAGTAGTATATTATTATCGCTAAGGACTCTCAGTAGTTAACAACAAACTTGTAAGACTGCACTCCACAAACTCACCTATGTGTACTCGCTAAAGCGAATACACATGTAAAATAACAATTGTTCTTATCTAGTTGATATTAAATTGTAATCCTTTTGGTGAGGTGATCTAACTATACAATCAATATGTAACAAGAAAAAGAGATGTAGCAGATCTAAACGTCGTGTTATTTTTCTGTAGAACATGTCAGCACCAGTCACGTCTGTATTTGAACCAGAAAAAAGTCATACGTATTGCGGTGATCGTGACAAAAAGTATAGACCCACTTTCTTAACTATTCGCATTCAAATGACAAAGATCAGTTCAGTTCAGCTGATTTTCACCGAAATGACAAGACAAAATGACAAGGAGTGTTTAAAATAGATGCATGAAATATGTTGCATACAGCAATGTAAAGTGTTAACAAAATTATCTGTCAGTAAGTTACGATAATTAGTAGGGGCAAGGCATAAGGTGTCAATGGCATTGCGATGGCCACTTATTCTGGGTTCAGGCGTACCAATGGCTCTCCATCTCGCTTTCTTTGTTCCTGGTGATGTTTAGCGTTCGGCAAGTGCCCGCACGCAGTTATTTTCAATTAATAAGTCCTTTAATATAAATCTGATAAACGTTGGGAAAAGGAGAAGCAAAACTGGGCAAGCATGTACATACATATGTGTTACTATAACTTCTAAATCAAAAGCTGCATGTAAACTATTCACACATTTAATCTTGCACAGTGGCAACAGTGACCTAAAGTGGCTTGGGTTGGGTACAGGGGGTTAGGTGGGAGCGGGTTGGTCTGTTTGAGATTAGGGAGGTGGTCAGTCAAAACAATCATAACAGGATAAAGAAATGGAGCAAAGAATTATCCTTTGCGAACACGAAGGGTTTCTGCGTCTATAAATTAACCAACAAAATTAATGTTAATACTAATAATAATGGGTGCTATATACGCGCTTTTCCTCAAATCACCAATCAGGCTCGAAGTGCGGCGATCTGTACCAACATATTCGCTCAAATGCTCAAACACATTTCTCACTCAAACATGCAGTATAAAGGTACGAAGATTGCTATTAAAAGACGAAATGAAAATCAAAGTTTATTTTGAAATTTTTGATTGACTGCATCCAATATAATACGAGGGATGATAACGAAATACCAGGAGAAAGCCCTCGGTGACCTGATGGCCTGTCTTAATTGGAAGGTTCGTGGATATTCACGAACCTTTTTTTCAGAGGCTCTCAGATCCCGAACCTAGGTTCCTGAACTTTTTTCCCTGCCAGTAGTTATAAAAGGTTCAGAAATCTAGGTTCGGGATCTGAGAACCTCGAAAAAAATATTGTTCGTGAACCTCCACGAAACTTCTTATTAAGACAGGTCATGACAAGTCTCATTCCTAAATCACATTGGTCCGTTCCTTGTGGGATTGGAATCCGCGACCTTCACCACAGGAAAACGGCGCCTAACCCTTTGCGACACCAAGTCATCCCTTTTTAAAATGAAGGCCACAATAAATCAAAGGAAACGGAACATCACCAAACTGAACGGATAATAAATCAACTGAAAATATCTATCAGAAATAGAACAAGGAAATATAAAATTAAAAAGGGTAACAATATAAAAGGACAAGGTTCCAAAGAGACCGTATGCACATGACAACATCACTCTTAGAATGGAGGGTTTTGAAAGGACAGTTTAAGCAACATTCACGGCTCAGCAACAACACCAATTTAGTGCCTCACCTCAGGACCCAGGAGCCCTTGCAGTCCTGGAAGACCCTATTTCATATCAACACGAACGATCAACGAATTAACCGTTATTGTGGTAAACCATCTAAGAGCACACATACGCACAGCCACTCATGCTACAACTCACTGGCTACAAGAATTTTGATTATACATTTCAAACAGTGGCTTCATCTAAGATGATTATTTGGAGGAAAGTGTACAACTATGCAAACACACATTGAAGCTATCACACTTTTCAAACTTCAAAACACCTGACAAAAACTTAGACCTACTACAGTTTTTCCCCTTAATACATCCAAACATAAAATTCAAAATAGGCAAACGACGTCGCTTGATTGGGATGTTTAGGGAATGGGATGAGAGCGGGTAGGAACGACATGAAGCAGTACCTATAGTTCCTATTTTTATTCGTACTGTTCCAAAAAGACACACATGATTGTCTATTTTTAGAATGCAACGAACAACTGCGGGAAATGTATCCACAAATGGGTGAACCTAAACGCACGTGTGTCTTGCAAACATTCTACAATATTGGCAAAGAAGCATAGGCCTATTTCATTTGCAGATCAATGCAAATATAAACAAGCTATTGTGATTTTTTTGTTTTGACATTAAAAAAAGAGTACAATTCAAATCTAACACTACACTATTGTGGCAAAGGAAATCAACATTGTATTTTTCTTATGAAGTTACATTTTCTATTCAAGTTCGCTGATAAAATCAGGATTCGGAATGATATTAGGCCTTGGCGATTTAATACAATATAAACAAACAAGCAAATATGCAAACCTGTTTTCCTCTGTCGCCTCTTTCCCCTTTCTCACACTTGCAAGGTCCGTCTATGTTGGCCACAGGGCCTGGAGGACCAGGGGGACCCTGTCAGTATAGCAGCACAAGGTTATGGATGCTCCAAATTAACCTTAATAATGAACTCGTATAGTCTTTTAATTAGGTTGTTAAAAATATTGACTGTTTCGTTTGTCAAAAACGATGTGACTGGCTCTGCAAATTTCGTACAGCCAGTGGTATTACGTCATAAATGCGCAGCCAATTTAGCATTGTCAATATGGAATTCTCTTTGTAAAATATTTATATGCAAATTGTTTCGGTGTTTTTTTAATATACCACTTTTAGTTAAATAATCTTTATATATAGAATCAAATTTTCTAAATAATCATTTGTTTACAAACAATGTAAGATTTCTCTAAATAATATATTTTCTCCATAAATAACTTATTGTTTATTTAACAATATATCGTCTACGTAAATAAATCATGATATAGTTAAATAAGGCATTGTTGATAAATAAGGAATTGTTTACCCATATAATGCATTATTTGGCAGACTTTGTCAAATCATGTATTATTTAGAAAAGTTTCTAAAGAATTATTTGTTTACCTATATAATGCTTTATTTAGCAGAATGTGTTAAATAATGTATTATTTAGAAGATGTTGCTAAACAATGCATTATTTACGGAAACAATTCTTTGTTTAGGGCCCGCAATATTCATTATTTAGGGGATTCCATGATTCGCTTGAAAATTTGTTTTTTTATATTTTACTGCTTTCTATAATTAAATGCATGGTCTTTCCAAAGATTGTGTATCCAAAATTGTTATTTTTCAACTCAAATCACTCCATATTCGAAGATTAAACCTCTGCAACGTCCCGAACACAAACTAAAGGTCAATGTCAGTGTTTTCCGGATCTCCATCAGAAGAAAAAAAACGTATGGTTTCTTTTTGTATTTATTTAAACCAAAACGCAGAGGTAGGTGTAGAAGAAGTGGCAGTAGGAGTATTGAATTGTTGAAAAACTGGAATCGACGCTTCTGCATTTTTTTGTGTGTACAAGATCGCCATTAACTTGTTTATTTACTCTGAAGGCAATCCCGCCAAGGTAGAAATAACGATGTAACCCTCTGTTCGTTGCAGTTTCGTATATTAATACTATCGCGAACATATAAAAATAGAGTGAAATAAAGCAGTTGCCTCGTTTTGAATCGCAAAGCAGCGTAAAATCACGATTTTCCAATGTTTTATATTACACACAACCTCACAGTAATACGACTTGCATCTGGGAATCCCCTAAATAATGAAAATTGCAGTCCATAAACAGGGAATTGTTTATATAAATAGTGCATTATTTAGCACCATCTGCTAAATAATACGTTATGTAACAAATTCTGCTAAATAATGCATTATATAGGTAATGAAGTCATTATTTAAAAACATTTCTAAATAATACATAATTTCATAAATTCTGCTAAATAACGCAATATATAGGTAAATAGTTCCTTATTTAGCAACAATATTTTATTTACCTATATCATGATTTGTAACATGATTTCTCCTACCAGTATATTGTTTAGGTAAATAATAAGTTATTAACAGACAATATATATATATATATATATATATATATATATATATATGAATCTAACATTGTTTGTAAACAAATGATTATTTAGAAAATATGGTTCTAAATGAAGATTATTTAGCCGAAAGTGGTGAAAATGACTATTTTACAAAGGGAATTCCATACTATCAATGGTACTACGCGCAGCAGTGAAAACACATAATTAAGAGCTGATTATCGTCATGCAAGGAATAATATCCTGTTCTTCATTATTTATCATTCTACATTTTACCATGGTATGCAAACAGTTGTTAATTCGATAATCTTGACATCTGTTATAAAAGCAATTACAAACGAATTTTTGTTCTTGAAATTTAAAGAAAAAAACTACATTCAAAACTGTCATGTGACTTTAAAAAAAAAAAAAGCATTTCAGTTCTTGGTTCACACGCGGCGTCATTGAAAATCTAAGCAATCTAACAATAAAGAGGAAGACTAGGGTTATGACATGCATTAACTCATTTGCGTTGTTAATTACTGCTGAGCGAGCGAAGAAGAGAGAGAGAGAGAGAGAGAGAGAGAGAGAGAGAGAGAGAGAGAGAGAGAGAGAGAGAGAGAGAGAGAGAGAGAGCACTGCGGTTAAATTAATCGTGAATATAATTAGTAAATTTGCAAAAAATAAAAGCGTTAACACAAACAGCGATTTAATTTTGTTAAATTTTAAAATCCCAAATATTATGGTTTATCAAACAAAAATCCTGTTTTTAATCAAAAATTATTCACAAGACATCTAAATGACTGCAAGGCAAATGTAAACCTCTTAAATAACACACACACCTTTCTGCTCGTTTTAATAAAGCATAAAGGTCAGTAATAAAACGAAATGTAAACCTCTTAAATAACACACACACCTTTCGGTCGTTTTAATACAGCATAAAGGTCAGTAATAAAACGAAGCACTCAATAAATGCTTTGTTATTAAGCACTCATTGTACTGTGTCAACTTGGCGGGAATCCTTTTTTTAGAGTTACAAGGCTGTCTTTGGGTAAAACTTTAAAAGGATTTTTTTACAGCGTTAATTTATGAACACAAACAGTAGTGAACGTATGTACAGAAACTTAATCGCTTTCAACATTATTCTAGGATTGAAACATGCAGTTCAGAGCGACAACTATGGCAAAAGACAAGCTTGCAACAACATCCAAGAGTAAAGTGCAAAACTCAAACACTGAACATTTTAATTAGGTCAACGCATCCATAACAATGAAATAACATTAAAAATATAATAATAACACGGAACGACCATGCTGCAAAGAAGAAAAATGTACATGCAGAAAACAAACGTTGACCATGAAAAATGCAACATGAAAACAGATCACATCATCAGGAATTTAGGCCAAATCTGTTCCTTCCTTGGGCAAGGTAATCATTCAAGGACCCGCTGCAGGAAATGAAGTGAGAAAAGGCACACCACATTATAAGAGTACGACTAAATAACTGTTACGAAGGCAGCCGTTACATTTATATTCAGTAGCGCTGATAAGAACATCTTGGAAATACCTTCAGGACAGAAATTTTACGGGTACCTGGAATCGGGATGGAGAGTTAGGTTTAAAAAACACCAAACACAAGTGGATTCTGAAAGGCAGAAGGTTAGATTCTTTAACTTGAACACAATGATTTTTTTTGTATGAATCAAATAAATAGCTGCAAAGCCAAACTGGCCAGATTGTTTATACATAACCTGTGCCTTTGTAACGCGTTTAGAAACGCATGGTTGTTATGGAAATACCAACACTTAAGATGTCACCTAGCTACGTCATTTTAAAACCACTGGAAGATGTTTTGTTACAAAGTGTCATTTGAAAACAATGCAAACTTAGGTATAACAGCGCCAGAAAATCAACTTGTTCATGCACAAAAACTATTAATAGCACAGTTCTAAAAGGGAAACTACCCAGCTTTGGCATGCAGTGTTGAGGGGAGATCACAATGGGGTGTGAACCCCAAGCACTTACCACAAGGCCCTCATCACCCTGTTCGCCTTTCTCCCCTGTCGGACCACTGGGTCCAATAGAACCCTACAAATGGCGGGTAAAAAAATGGGAATGACGGACACTGGGATTTCCTGTCGTGATTCATCAACACTTACTGTAGGTGTACTGGTGTAGATTCAATGTATGTCTAATATCACCAACACGTGTGAACAGACATTCAATAAAAGATTCATTGATTGAATTGTATGTTCAATGAATCACACAGCAAATCCAATCAAAATCCAAATTCAATTAATTCTAGCATATTCTGAAAGTATTTAGAAGAAATTTGTTTTGGGGTTAGAGGGTAGCTGGGTGGTGGGTGAGGGTAATTAATTTATAGGCCGTCTTCGGAAAATGGGAGCTAACTTGTTTGTTTTTTCTTTAGTTACCCGGGCCATGGACATCTCGTCTCAGAATGCTAGAAAAGATACCCCGAGCTGCAAGCTTTTTCTTCTGGAAAGAGTGGTGGTGGTTGCCTGGCAGAGCAAGGCCGAACTTCGGAGCAAGCCAGGATTGCAAATGAATTCAACCTTTCGGTCGATACGGAAGGTTTGACGGAGGACAGAACAGAAATTGTAGGCCAAAGTTGTTTCCCCCGTATTTCCGAGCATGGTTTATTCTCTGTAGGCATATAATGTAGCTTGGGAGTGTGGGTGTGTATAATTTTGCACATTGCACTATTATAATAAAGACTTTAAAAACGTGACCGTGCAATTTGGATTTGTTTTTAAATGAGAAACAACTCAATGTAAAACTATAGCTAAAGTTAGTTTACAGATCATAAGCATGGTGCTACACAAAACAGTTTAAATAGGAGTTCATATACATATGGTGGTTGTTGGATTGTTGACATAGGAGAACATCTTGAGATTGCTGACGTAGGGTTACATCAGGTAGCTGACGACAAAGGGTTCGTTCAACGTATATATATGGGCTTACAAAATGACGAACAATAAACAGCACATGAACACAACTGCTTGGCAAAACGATGAAATGGGCACACGATTCCTGCCACAGGTTAATGGCCAAGACGCAACGATGTGGCATTTCATCACGAAACATACCAAATGTAGTGGACACGTAGTTTGAACACAATGCTGCACAGCACCAGCACGTCACTCTAGTACAACACAAACAACGGGCCAGACATTCTCGTCACAACGCCTGACATTGCGCCTGACAGTTTTCTTTATGGACTTGGTAGGCAGAACCGTCTAATGCATAGTTATATCGTTGAGGTGGTAAATCTAGCTCTAACAGAACAAAACATAAATAAATCTTCAAATTTTCACAAACTTTGAGGGGTCCTTTGAAGAGTAATAACGTTTTCAAAGTGCTATTACATTGGAGCTAGCTAGGTTTACCACAACGAGTATTTCTGCTTTAAGGCTCCAGCAGTCGCCATTCATAATACTTGCATAATGCATGCTTACCTCCCGAAGCTGACTGATGCATGATCGCCTGATGACTGGGTAGTTGAATAACTGAGTAACTAACACATTTCTTTCCATACTGCGGCTCGTGATGATGATTTGGATATCATTCATTTCGTTTGAATGCTTTAAAAGCTGATCTAACCTTTGTTTCGATAAGAAATGTTTTTTTTGCTACTTTTAAACCACAAAATACTTGACAAGAGCAAAGTTATAGCGTGTGGTATGGTTATATGGTGTCTATGAAAAAAGGGCATTTATACTTCACGAAACAACGTGTTTATTGAAAATTGTTAACGGACAGTCCATAAAGTAATGTTTATATATGGTCAATATTGTGTTTTCAGGATACCGGGGATACTTTCATCCTCCTTTCAGTTTGGCCAATAAAACACTTTTCTTCATATTTACCAGAACAAAAACGCAATGCCAGACGCTGGGGATACACTGCATCAAATGTTCACAAGATAGTTCTTGCAGTCCACTTGTTTCACCACGTCACCACAAGTGAGCACACGTTACACGCAATACACAACAGTGTGCAAAGGGAGGCCACCTCTCCTTGCGAGAGGCAGAACCTGGATTGAGGAAAAAAAAAGAAAAAATGGAGAAGTCATGCATATGCAGAAAACACACTTACTGGCAAACCAATGGACCCTGCTGTGCCTCGTTCGCCTTTTTCGCCCTGGTGGGAACACAGTGCACGGTTAGTACAGCGAAGAACATGTAGGCTAGGTATATTCAATACACGTCTCAGATCGAGCACAACAGTAAATACGTAGGACCCGGAAGTCTTTAGCGACTGCTTGTGAGCGATACGTTTTTATGTATTGTGTAGTGTAGATCGCGCAATGCATTACAAAATAGAGATTACACAACGGTCTAGCTTACTATTGTACATACCTTACAAGTCTGTGTTCATACACAAAACATGATGTGCTTGGGTAGAAAACATGTTTCATCTATGAAAAAAAAAAGAGAAAAGAAACAGATCGCATGCGGCGTTGTTCTTGTAATGTGGAACAAACATGAAGGCTACACGGGTCTAAATGTAGGATCAGATCCTGATGTATGATTTTCCTACTTCATGCAAAATTG
Source organism: Oncomelania hupensis (assembly GCA_036898135.1). Lineage (NCBI taxonomy): Eukaryota > Metazoa > Mollusca > Gastropoda > Littorinimorpha > Pomatiopsidae > Oncomelania > Oncomelania hupensis. The sequence continues at coordinate 71,166,060 of CM072512.1, read as the reverse complement.
AAAGTATTCTAAAGAGGAAAGGCCTGATGATATACAGGATGCATAGGTTTGAGTAGGACTGTGGACTTACAAGATCGCCTTTTTGTCCTGGATAACCTCGATCACCCTGGAATGTATCATCAAGAAATATCTCAGTCAATGCATTGTTTGTGGAACTCTCCCTAAATGCCATTAAGACATTCTCAACCAAATCATACGCGTGCTTCCCTGCAATTTAAACATACTTCTCATAATGTTCATATTTATCTATCTATCAGCTGAGGTAATTGAATGCATTTGTCACTTTAAAGGGACTAACTTTCAAGGTTTTGTTTCGTTTTCATTACAATAAGTGTACCATAAACGGGTATTCAATTGTTGTCACATTAAAGCATAATATAGTGGGCGCTGATTCAAATAACTCCAGAATCTTGGAATATTCAGGTTCTGATCCATGGTACGAAACAAAGCTTTGTTTAAAAACGTTCCACTGCAGGCGAGTCAGATATATGCAGAATTGTAGAATCTGATGTGAGCTCACCACTTTGAGGCCATTTGCCGCTTTTAGTAGACAAACACATAAATAAATGAATTTATTCATTTGTATCAAAACCTTTAGAAAGAGGACTGCCTTTTCATTGGGGAAACACTATTTGTAAATTTCAAGAGAATCTGTGAGGGCGAATGTGGAAAAGTTAGTCCCTTTAAAAACTTAACAACAACAACAAATCCTCGTATGTTTACTGCGTCTCACCTGATAATCTCACATTCCCACAAAACCTTTAACACAGGCACACCTTTGATTTTGAAATGTAGGCTTATCACATTATGTAGATTTATACTAATGTAAAAGCATATTCTATTATATGAATCGTGTGGAATGAGGACAAAGATTTGTGATCATATCTAAAGTATAAAAATCGGCGATATTGCAGTTTACCAAATTATTGTAATCTTATTCGTGTAGTACAGTACCTTAATACCCGGTGGTCCTTGTTTTCCCATTGGTCCCTGGTGGGAAACAACAATAAACCCGTCACAAACTGAGCATCAACTCTTTGCCATGGACAAAGACACGAGGAAGAATATATGATGCATTCGAATCTCTTCAGAGACGTAAGTGTGTCAGAAGATGAGATAAATACTTTAACCAGAAAAAAAACACAAAGATATATAATTACAACTCAATGTAGAAAGAGTGATAGCGGTGTTGTAGAATCCAGCGCGGAAACAACACCAAACTGTTAAAAACAACCAGTATAGATCACAATATTCTTTAACTAATAATTAAGCTGTTTTCTATATGACAAATACTATTTTGAAGAAATATCTGCTTTAAGATGTATTTCGAAGAATATCAAAAAATATCTCTCAATGATCGTTCCACAATCTTAAATAATCTATCTTTCTGCTGTCCATTGAATGTTCTAGGTTTTGCAAGTTTCTCTATATTAAATATCATACAGTAACATCTTATCGTTTAGTTTTAATAGTCTCTAAATACAACTCACAGTTTATACATAAAATGAGAGCGACGATTGTAAGATTTTAACGTCATTTATACAATTTTAGTAAACTGAGAAAAGAAAGAAACGACATGCTCCAAGAGAGGTGGAATAGAAATGGCATGCTACTAGGACTCACCACAGGCCCAGCCGGTCCTGGAGGACCAGGAAGCTGAAATCAACACCAATACTGTCACGTGGCTATCGGCAGAACCAAGCACAATCCACTAATACAAACTCTGCCAATCAGATAGGGAACTTTCCACCCTTTGCGATTGACCAAATAATGCAGCAAGACAACAATGTAGGCGAACTGTGAAGGCTGTTAGTTTTAGAATCAAATGGTATTTTTCTTAACCTGACACATAGCAGACTGAACCATCCAGAACAAATTAGAAATAAGTGGTTGCAGACGTCAAACCCCGAAAAAAATCTTCCGTTTGAATTGCATTAGCTTGCCAAATCTCAAAACCCAAGCTCATATTATCCAAATACCGAAACCTAACTTCGTCTCGTTAGAAGCAAAAACCATGCACTGTGTATGGAAAAATAAGGAAAATGACTCTTACCCCTTCACCACTGCCGCCTCCTCCCTCTATAGTGCCTGGCTCTCCCTAGCAACACACAGAAACACAACAGAAGCATTAGTTCCAACATGTGCGGCGAGCAGTTATAACCAACCTCAAACTCACTCCTACATCGCCAAGAACTTCAAATAGGCTACGCGAAAAGTGCAGGAATCGAGCAAAATAATACTTTTTATATTTCAGCATCAAGAGAATGGAATATCGTTGGTGTAAACGAATTAGTTTTGCATATATGAGTAAAATACTGGTCCCTTGAAAACATTTCGAATGTCAATCTAATTTCAAAATGTTCTAGGCAGAACATGTGTTAGAATCTTAAATCTAAACTGAGCCAGAACGAACAGAGCCAGGCAAATTTCTGTACAAACGAATTCAAAACTGAAATCACAAAAACTTTTTTTTAAACTTCCTAATCTGAACCTCATAAATGGCAATTCATGCCGTGGGTCTGAGAACTCACAGGAGGGCCAGGTAGGCCAGGAGGTCCGATAGAGCCTGGAAGTCCAGCGGGTCCCGTATCTCCCTCGTCTCCTTTGAGACCAGGCACACCCTGAACACCAATAGCCACACGTCAGTACCTTTCACACACTTAAATTCGGTACGCACTACGGCACTACCTCCTCGTTTTCACATTCAGTAACAATCTACAAAAGTCTGGATATAAACAAATTACTTTCAGCCGACACTAACATCAAAAACCGTAATGAAGCAAGAAGAGAGAAATACAGTTTTCTTAAAGAACAAAATCCCACTTACTTAAAACAGTACACTTTTGTGTTCAAAATGATTTTCGATGAGGCATCACTATAATTAGTTGTTGTTGTTCAATTCCTCTATAAAAACGCATGCCGTGCAGTGAAAGGTAGATAATCTAACATGTATAAATCAGCCACTTTGAACTGGAAAGTCTCTCCACATCTAGCAATGTTAGGTTGGTTGAACTCACTGGTTTTCCTACGATACCGTCTCTGCCGTCAACTCCATCCTTGCCTGGAGTGCCACTTTCACCTTTAAGTCCCTGAAAATGGGCCAACACCACTGTTCCACAAGTCATGCCGCTCACAAAACCATAACCAAAATACGAATAACTGTGCGATATAAAGTTATTTTGAAATGTGTACCAAACAAGTCAAATCCGTAAAGGAAAAGTGTGGTACCCATTGAAATGGTAAGCTTAAAGTTGGTGAGAAAAACTGACAAATCATCAACACCATTGTTGTGCAGACAATGTTGTTTCACACAGTCTGCGAGTCAACTGAGGAGAAGATAAAAGATAAAAGCCACACAAACTAGGCATGCCATTTTATGAAATGCGTTGCTCTAAGATTGTTTAATTGATTTCTAGTCGGAAATCCCCTCTCTATTATTATGTTATAGCACTCAGAAATCCCCACTCTAGTATCCGCTCTAAGTTGCACACAAATTAACTGCTTCGGAAGACTTTTTCAAAGACACGCATGTCTGAGCTTCTGTCTTGATAATGATAGCATACTGGGAAAATGCATGGTGACAATGGTTGGGAATTCCCTACCTGCTGACCTGGAAGCCCGAGGGCTCCTTTGGGTCCAGGAGGTCCTGGGGCGCCGTTTTCACCTGGAGGTCCTTGAGGGCCGGAAAAGCCCATAAAAGTAGCCTTGCCTTTCTTGCCACGTCGTCCCTATTTAAGGCAACAAGTGCCACCAACGTTACCTTAAAAACCCCTTTGCATATTCACAGTCCAACACTTTCCTTTCATCCTTACAAATCTACAAGTAAATGTTCTTTTTTGTACTGTTATTTGCCTATGAAACTGTTCTTACTTCTAATATTAACTAATTTGGCCTATGCATACAAAAGAAATTTTCAGTAAAGTAACAACATTTTTCTTTTTAAAAATCCTAATTATGTTCTACTGTATAACATATTTTGAAGAACATGTCATCTAAATTTGGAACAAAGGAAACCTGTTGACATTTAAATGTACAAAATTTCTACTTTAAAATTGTCTTTTATTGTTATTGTCTTGGATTTTTTCCTTATGCAGCTTTAAGTTACTCGGGGCTAATTTACGACAATAAAAACGTAAATTCCCTTATTACTTATTAAAATTGTCTTCGTTGGCCTAAGCATAATACATTGATATTAATATAATACATTATTGATTTTTTAAAACTCATTGTATATAATTCAGGCATGCTGTGTCGAGTTAGTATGATGACCAAATACAAAATCAAGCTGCATCCTTTCTGTAAGAATAGGAAAAATACGTGCGGGGTTTCAGGTTTTCATTAAATAAAAAAAAAAGGAAAAGGAAGTGGTAACCACACTGTCACACACTGATGTATACCAAGAAAAAATACATTATCATAATATATGAGGAAGGGAAATTTCACTATATACCTAACTGTCGATGTTATGTGGTTATTGTTTTGGTGAAAAATAAACCAACACCGAGTATTAAGGAGTCAAGTGATAAAGACACTAATGTGAAGTCATCATGACATTTACAAGGAGCAGTTTAGAGAGTTAGTTGGGCAACAGAACAGAACAGCTTGTAAATTGGACGATAAATGGTTTTGAACACAGTTTTTAGGACGAAGAACGTTCGTCTGCCATTCTATTGTTGAGAACGATACCAAATGCAGCGACACTCATTTGCATGCGATATATACAGAGAATGCGAAAGAAGTAGAGACAGACGGACAATGTGTACGTGGATATTAATAGGTGAACAGAAACATGGATGGGTGAGTGGTTTTGGGGAAAACATAGCTCACCAAATGTAGATGGTTATGGATTGAAGGATGAGTACAGAGACAATTCGTTCAAATGAGCAGGCAGTTGAATAGTGTTGGTAAATGCTAAGACACGGAGATGGCGGGTGACTGATCAGATAACAAAACCACTTTGATGATACGAGATGATCGTCCAGAACCTATAGATACATGGCGAGAGAACAGCACCATGCGGAGGCATTTACCCGTATTCCCAACGGGCCCCTGTTCCCCTTTTCACCCTTCTCTCCCTCTGGTCCTCTGGGTCCCGGCACGCCTGGTATTCCGAAATCACCCTACAAACACACACACCATGCACGTACGTCAAGGCCACGTCAGACAGTACCCCATCAAACGCCCCAAGGTGACGTATTTATTTCCAAGACTTAATGGAAAACATTTTATTTGAAGTTAAAAAAGCTATTGTAAACGGATCCACGACAGTTGCTCCTTGACAAACGCTCCCCGACAATTGCTCCTTGACAATAGCCCCTTAACAATTGCTCCTTGGGACATTTGCTCATTGACTAATTGCTCCTTACAAAATTGCTCCTCAACGTATTTCTCCTTGCAAAATTGCTCCTTGACCTTTTGCTCCTTGAACACTTATTCTTTTTTTTTCTAATTGTTAAAATTGTGACCAAATAATATAGATGAATGAATAATGTTACCACTGAAGACAAATAAATTTTAAAACAAATTCTTGGAATTTTGCCAATGAGGAAAATTGCATTTTAATTCAGACATTTGACATTAAAACGAATTAAATCTCTCTCTGTATCTCTTACTCTCTCTTACTCTCTCTCTCTTTCTCTTAATTAACATCTATGAGTATGACGATAAGAGAGTATACATGAAATTCACAAAGTATGTTAAAATTTGAATAAAATTCTCTCCTTCTCTCTCTCTCTCTGCATTTTGCCTCTGCAATAGAAGTCGTTTACAGATTGTAACAATGAGCAATGCTCATCAGTACATCAACGGTGTCCCTACCCTGCTGACCTCGAACAACTGTTTTGATTCTGTCATCAAGTTTAACATGCTTCTTTCTTTTGGGTGGTGGAGGCTGACCACTCAGGATCTGAGTGATTGTGTTCTTGTTTAGCAGCTGTTCTTTCTTGATGCTGTCGATGAATCGGAATACATGAGGGAAATACGCTCCCACAAGTGACTGCATCCTGTTGTGCCATGCCTCTATGCTGTTGTTTGTCCGTGGCATGTCTGACATGGTGCGTTCGTACTGGTTCCACAGTTCGATGGAAAACATGGGAGAACGGCGTTCAGCTCCTTGCCGTCTTGGTGGCCTCCCAATCCAGGTGTCTTCGAAATAGTCAACAAATGCTTCACCACCCTTCTCTGCCATGCATGTGACGAAATCCGGGGTTTCTGTTAGACGTTCAAACGCTCCAACCACTTGGCCAGTCGGAGAGCTTCAATACTGTATTTCCACGGAGGTGGAGTCGCCCGGAACAGTAGTGTTTTCGCTTTCGTTCACATACAAAAAAATCAACCATGGGGTCATTCTTGCTGGTTTCCTTTTTGTTGTAAACGAAACCTTCGTAGCAGGCTTTAGGTTTTCCTTTTTGAGAACATTGCCAAGTAACGTGTCTGTCCATTTTCTTTTCAACTTAACAAAAGGATGACAATCCTTGTTTATAAGTTCTCATTCAAATTAATAAAAACTGGTCACTTGGTATTGGCATATCGTGACTAGAAGTCACTTCTTAGCTCGTGACTAGGAGTCACTTCTTAGCTACGACATGCCAACACCAATCGTGACTAGAAGTCACTTCTTAGCTCGTGACTAGGAGTCACTTCTTAGCTACGACATGCCAACACCAATTGAACAGTTTTTGTTTCATATATTTTATTTTATTTTAGTCGGATACAATTACACCGCTGAAAACATCGAGGAGCAACTGGTCAAGGGGCAATTAGTCAAGTAGCAAGTGTCCGAGGAGCAATTGTCCAAGGAGCAATTACTCAAGGAGCAATTAGTCAAGGAGAAATTTCTCAAGGAGTAATTGTCGCGGAGCAAATGTCGGGGAGCAATTGTCAAGGAGCAACTGTCGGTACACCATTGTAAACATACCTATTGCGTAGATCTATATAAGACAGGATGATAATTTAAGAATGTTACTACCTTGATATTTTCCGACTAGTGTAAAATCTAGCCCCACCTAAACCATCTAAAGAAGAAGTTTAACATTCAAACTATAATCTACCTTATTTATTGCTTTAATTATTTATTTATTTTATTTTGTTTATTTTGTTTATGATGTATTTATTTTGCATAGAAAATAAATTTCCGCTCTTAAAAAAACACTACCTAAACAATAAAAGTAAGCTACTTATGACCCAATCCACCCCATTTTCAATCTGGCATTCAACGTTTATCCCAAAAAATCTTATTTACACCAACAAACGTACGGGTTTCATTGTAAGCTTGTTACGGGCGACACCTACGTTCTTCAGTACAGTGCTGTAATATATTATATATAAGAAACATAAATTGTCAAAGCAGGCTATTCGGAGATTTAATGTGCGAAGGTAATTATAATAAACACTGTCTTTCTTTACGTCCTTGATTGAACAGACGAGAAAGAACAGACAGAAAGGCAGAGGGGAGAAGAGCGAGTTTGGAGGGATGCAAAAAGCCGGGAGGGGAAAAAGGAAGGGGAGTCGGCGGACAGTTGGGAAAAAAACAGATTATAGCACTGCGACCCGAAACGAAACACGGAACAGACACTATTTAATACAGTAGGATAGTGACTGAGGTCTTAATTAAGTAGTGGCATTGCATGTGGCCTTGATATAGGTGTTTGTCTGTGTATAGAGTGTATCGCGTACATGTATATGCAGTTTACAAGTAAATTAATGTCTAAAATTGTGCACGATCCACGACTAAACACTTTATCGAGGAAATACAGCAGCAGCGAAACGCGAGTTGTATATGAGCATCGTAGAAACTCTTAGACAGACGAAACAACACTCCTCAATCACTGAAATAAACAAAATCTGAAGTAGGAAGTGAACAACACATTCGTCTTCAATGTTAGCTTTTTAACTTCTGAAGAAAAGACAGTTAAGTGCTGCGTTTAAAACAAGTGAACAAAGCAATTTTAAATGTTAAAACCTGAAAAAGAACCAAATGTATTAATTATTACTGATCATTAAGGTTTATAAGTCGTGTAAATAACTTATCAGCAGAGGTCCTTTCACCTGGAAATCAATATTAAAACAGTGAATTTTTAATGAACACCATTAAATCATTGCTAATGTATACTCTATAAAAATGCAAGATAACAATACTAAACACACACACACACACACGCACACACTAACTAACTAGATTAGATCAGACAGATGCCTTGTGAATTCTTTTCATCAGATGTTTTGTGAATTTGTAATACTAAATTTTATTGTACATTTTGCAAAATAAAAATAATAATAATACTTTTTTTTAAAAATACATAAAAAAGAAACAAACAAACAAAAACGGTTTTGTTGAAACGGCCACCAAAAATGCATAGTAGTGCAAATCAGGTCGTTTTTAGCATTTCTCGTTAGAAAAGCGACAAAGCAAAGTTAATTACATTTTCACATGTTTTTGGCAAGAAAGCGTTAATAGCTTCATACATAATTTTTGTGTACTTTCCGATAAGTGAGCAAGTGAAAATATGACTGCAGCAAAGTATACTGACAAACATAACCGACTAATCAAGTCAAGTCATTCCACAAAAGAAGGTAAAATTTCGGTTTATGCAAGTGGAAAAAAAAGAAAATAAAAAAGAAACATGAACATAAAAAAAGAGATGGTACAATAATGAAACTTATTCCACCGTTTGTAGCACGGCCATGCAATACCTTACAGTCCTCAATTATCACTTCAATGCCTTCCTCTTCTTTTTCTGTGTCGCCCTCAGCAATAGTCTCGGCCATAGTCTCAGCATCAGTCTCGTCATCCTCGTCGTCATCGTCGCCAGCGTCGTCAGTGCCGTCGACCACTCCCCCCAGCACTCTGCGGTCACGACGCTTCACTTTCTTCTTCTTCACAGAACCGATGTCCTTTACCTCCAGACGGCACGTGCGATGACGTCTGAAGGGCGATCCAGACTAAAGGGGCAATGAATATTCATGCGCTAGTTATTCTGGAATGCATGCAACACGTCAGTAAACATTGAGAAAAGATTGCAAATAATGCAACGGCGCATTTACAAGATAGCAGTCATTGTGATCACACTTGCCAGGGCCTGTTGAGGATAAAAAGTTAAGGTTCTCATAAAAACAAGAAAAAGCGGATCAACAAAAATTGTCTCTTTGCTGCAGTCAAGTAGGTATTTAGTAAAAGCAACAATAATTCCATTGCTGCAGTCATTGCTTTATAACTTAAATAACTTAATGCAAATGTTTGCCTTAAGTCAAATGTAGCCTACAAGCAAATGTTAGCCTTCACTCCGTTCATGGGGCCCCCCCCCCCCTCCCAACTTCCCCAAAGTCTTTATCTGTGGTAAAAATTAAACGAATGACTGCAGCAAAGAACGAGTAAACAAAGCTGAATGGATATTCTTGTCCAAGTTGACAAAACAGCATATAGATTTGCGGGCATGGTGCTATGCAGATCGTGGCAAGCTCAGAAGCTGGACTATTGTACCTCCACCAATAACATCAGACTTGAAAGAGACGAATAATGGAGAAATGAGTACAGAACTCTGGAGAATGTGGACGGTAGGTAGAGCGCTGCTACAGTGCCAGAGAAGATATCTGTGGGCAAAGTGAACAAAGCGAAAAGCTAGGCGTTGTGACCCAGATGCGCATATAGAGTAGGTCCAGATCACAACGTCTGTAGCAGGTCAGCAAGGTCAGGAGACTAGGTCACGTCATAGGTAAAGGAAAGCATTCCAGTCATTGAAGCCAAGGCAACTTGACCCTTCAGATGACCACCGTGTGACCTGAAGATCTCCAGTGCGTGGCCAGCTCACCTGCGGCCCTGAAGGTCCAGGTGGGCCCTGAGGACCGGGCTGACCTTGGATAAATCCTGCCGGAAATCCGCCGTGGGGATCGTACACCGACCCCGTACTGGTACCGCCACCACCGCCCCCGACTGCGCCTCCTCGGCCCTCTTCCAAGTTCTTCCCCTGTAAACACAAGCACATACAACTGCAGCTCATCACGGTTCGCCCGTCGTCCTGCCCCTGTCACGCAGCGCTGAGTCTTTACCAATGTAAGCCGGCACTACAGTATAAGGCGATCTTGGGACATGTTGCTGCAGGTCCGCAATCACAAAGTAACACGGGCACGTCAGCATTAGCCATGCTAGACCCGAGGAAAAGGATAATAATGTCCGGTATTTCATATCCACTTCTTCAGAAAGAAAGAACAGAACATAAATTTTGCACAGCAAAATCAAAATCAGGATATACACAAAATGTAAACCGGAAGTCATCAATATGCAAAGAAATACATTACATTCCATACGTATTGCACGATACATTCATATAATACATCAACTACTAAGAATCGCTAGTCACCCCGTGTTTGACTCTTCGGGAACAATACGTTAACCTGAAAGTTAGCACGAGACTCTATAGAGATTGATCTGGTGGCCCACTAGTCGACACAGAAGTTTCTATGTAACGCGAAAAGCGCCTCACAATAGTCTTGCTAATGTGTAAATGCCCGGAAGGATTGTCCGGACGAATTATGGTGAACACTTGTTAGATAATTGGAAATAAAACGCAATGAATGCAACAGATGAGAATCCGTGTTGTAAGAATTCGACGATTTAGTCACTCTTCGGTTGTCTGAAGAGTTTTCTCCCGGCGGAAGTGGCGAAGAGGAAGTAGTGACCAATTTAAATTGTTTTCTAAATGTGGTATTGTCTCGGTCGTCATGGCCGATGGGTGAATTCATAATTTATTAAATTTCGGTCGATGCAAGCTTTCAATATAAGTACCCTTGACTCGTATAGGAAGGCACAAAAATGCCAAGGTGCTTTTTAAATTTTTTAATAATTATTTTTTAAAAGATATATCATGATGACTTCTTTTCCAAACTGAAATTACTGGATAAAGGGGATAAAACTACGTTGTGTTAATGAATGAATAATGAATAGATACACACTACTACTACTAGAGTCCCTTGAACCACTTTAATATAAACAGTGCATGCACAGTTAAAATGATTTTTTGACAGGAGTGTGCACACGGAACGGCGTGGGATAATGATGAATTAACTACTGTTGATCCTGAAGATAAATGAAACACATACAAACAATGGTAAAGGGCAATTTCACTACTGAATACTGAAAAGAGGAATTAGAGGTTGGCCTGGATTTTACGTTACACGACAATATTTTAGGAAATGATGTAGACACTAGTATTTAACAAAAATGGTACTCACAGGACGATGAATATGCATTTTTATTTTAGTCTAACATGCTAATTGTTAGTTAATAACATCAGAATTGTGCACAACCAACGGTCAAGGCAACTCCCTTTGGACTAAAGTAAATTAATAATAGTTCTTTGTTGCAGCGAGACTTATACGCTTAAAATACATCCCAAAATGCATTCTGCAACATTAGAGTTATGGTACCCAAAGCATTTTTTTTTCTTAGCAGAATCAAAAATTAATTATTAAGCTTTCACGAAAAGAAAGTGAAGGGACTTGAAAACAGCAACTGTGAAGAAGCAAAGTTGTAACCTTTCCTTGTGCTTCCTAGTGGTCAGCGGCAATACTTTTGTGAAGCATGAATAAACTTCATGTTCCATCCAATTTTCCTGACTGAATAAACAATGAAGACATAGTTTAAGATGTCATTGAGGACCGCAACGACTTTCCTATTCGAATCTGAGATGGACAATGGGGTTGCCTTGCCAGCTGCCAGTGTACGCTTCAACAACACCTAAGTAGTATGTGACGATATATACAAGATGATGCTAAAGGAACGGAATGAAGGATTTGAACACGTGCAGCACGAGAGCCATGCCACACACTGTAAAGCCTAAGCAAGGCCAGACACTCAGCACTCACGCGAAGTCCGGGCGACCCGGACGGCCCCGGAGGGCCTTGGAGACCGAGAAGGGACAACCCCGTGTCCATGGTTAAACACTGGTCGCACGGCTCGCCCTTCCTGCCCCGCAACCCTGGTCTGCCCACCCGGCCCGGCAGCCCGGGCACTCCCATCTCCCCCCTCAGGCCCTGTTAGTACTTCACGTGCGCTTGAGACGCTAATCGTACGACAAAAGCCTTTTGTGATGTGAAGGACTAGGAGGCACAATGAGTGTGTCAAGCGCCTATGACTGAGATCAAACGTAGCAAACCTCGCACGTCTTTTGCGGGTCTCGGCGGCGTGTTTGAAGAACCAATAAGTACACTAAACTATTGCGTAATCAATGTTTGAAGTCGTGAGTGCATGAAAAGCAGTGCTACATATGTCGTGCGCCATGCAGTTAAATCTGCTAGTGATACTCATACATGTACCACTATAATGATGTCACTTTTTTTTTTTTTTTTTTTTTTTTTACCTCAGTTTCACTGTTCAAAATGGCGACAATGAGTACATACTTGAAATATGAACCGATTTCAGTCATTTATGCGGGTAGTAATTTAAATCTTTATCCGAACTGTGCTTTTTTTGGTTTTGTTTATGTTATTGTTGTTGGTTTTTGAGTAAAAAGTGGGGTTTAAGTAATGGAAAGATAATAACACGACAGGGGCTATTCTGGTTAGAATGAATGTTAATTCTGAAATTGTAGGTCTAAGACGTTGCTCGCTTTTGACAGGAGTCAATACTATTAGATTTAAGGATATTAGTTACCTCCACAATTATATCAATACAAAAGTTTGGGGGTGGTGAGAACGTAAGAAAAACATCTTCCTCGATCTGGTAAATATGATAATTATATATCTTTCAGAAAACCGGGGTTATTGGACAGAAAATATTAGGTTCACAAAAACACGGTATTATGTTAAAAAAAAATTGGTACTCGGCGGAATCAAATTTATCTGTATATAGCTAAAGAATGTCGACTAATACCTTTACTGAGGATTAATGGAAACTGATAATGCAGGTGTAACAAAGTAAGAGGACAAACAAATCTAAACATACAGGTACAAAGACATTCACAGCAAGAAGCCTTCAATCAATGCAACATAAATCAAGGAAATAATATTGTATTCGCAAGTGAATAGCGGAAAAAATAAATCGTTAAATTATTAGCAGCCCGGCATGACTGCAAATAAAAAGTACGTTCCCAACATTTCTAACAAATCAAAATAAGAAGCAGGTAAATTTTGCAGCCAAACACAGTAACTTGTACAGAAACAGTGAATGCAAGCTTTAATTTTTTTTCAAAAAAAGATGTTGCGCTTGCGAGTTGGTGTTGTATTAAATCAACTTTGGCGAGAAGCATGTAAACAAAACCGAATTTGGTACTTACTGGCTCTCCTGGCCGTCCAGGATCTCCTTTTGGTCCCTGTAATAACGCAAAACTAGAGCATAAAATAGTGATAATGATGATGATGGCGAAGATGATGATGATGATGATGATAATGATGATGATGATGATGATGATGATGATGATGATGATGATGATGATGATGATAATGATGATGAAAGGCAGTTGTTCGAAATTTTCTTCTGAAATCTTACTACCATTCGTTAATTGCTTTTATACAAAACCAAACCCGGCTTTTATTTCAAATTGACGACGGTACCCAAACTTACCGCTGGTCCAGGTGGTCCTGGTGGTCCCTGAAACAGAGTGAAATCTCACCAAGTTGAACCACACAACATTCTGCCTGTACCATTGAAACTAATAGAAAACAGTTTTTAGTCCAATCTGATCGTCGACAGTATCATTTTCTTCCATTCATGTAAACCCGTTTACACAGCATTTTAGAGTGATTTTGTTCCATCCCATGATGTAACACCAGTGTAAAGGGAGAGAGACACAATACATCCACAGTTATTCGTATCATTGAAATGCTAGTTGATAGACAGGTTACTTCCCTTCACTTGTTTCTCGCTTTTGGTAAGGACGTTTTGTACTGTAACTAACGTTTTGACAGCGTGAAAGGGCATGCCACACACACCTTCTAGATTCGGTAAATACTAGTTAAGCCAATATTGTTGTCATCGTTAACAAAATAGCGTTCAACCAGTCTACCAACGATATTTTAGGATGGGGGGTGCAGGGAGGGGGAGCGTCAGTTTAATTTAGGGCACATTTACTCTATAAGACATATAAATGTTGTATTCGTTTTTGAAAAAGCAACAACATTTAAGTTAATAGAAATGATTTGCGTTTCCGAGCATTGGATGATGACGTAGAAAAAAGGAACTAACGATCACAGTTTCCAAGGAAGATTTTCCGTCAAGCTGACACTGCCTTATACTTTGAAGGCAAGGTGACGGTCTTTCTGCAATATTGCCCCCCACTCTCTACATACGTATATTAAGGTACTTTATTCCATAAGACATTCTGCCCTCATACTTTTACGAAATACAAAACTACAATTCTGAATTCAGCACATTTCTTACTCTATTACAATTTAAGTTAGAGCAGAGAGTGAGGACTGACCATTTCTCCCTGGGATCCAGGCACGCCGTCAAAGCCAGGTAATCCAACTGGTCCGGGCTGGCCTTGTGGTCCCGCTGGTCCCGTCTCTCCTGGTTCTCCCTGATCGTCATCAACTCGTAATAATCATAACAAATTTAATTTAATCTAACAGTGTATGGAAATGCATTAATTTGACCATTTTACTCATTCTGTGCTTCTGGTAGTTGGTTTGTGTGGCTCGCGACTTGTGGTCAAGTTTAGAAAATAAGCTCACATGTTTGTAACTCATGTCTGCCAAATTCGGGTTGTTTTCTCACAGAAACCACGGCTGCTGCAGCACAGCGCCACGTCGAAAAAGGGGAACTAGGACACAGCAGCCCTATCTTCCCTAAACCTACCCTATGAAGTGAAACAGCCACCAGACTGATAGCAGCAGCCACTTTTAATTGTGGGGTTCGAACCCGGAACCTTCCTCTGTGTGTGTGTGTGTATGTGCGTATGGCGACGTAGAAACGCTGTAATTGTTACACACTCTTCATACTCTACCCAAAGAGCTTATTACGGATTCTTGTGATGACGGCCACGTTATTTTGATGTCAAAACAATGTTCCGTTAGGGCCTGTGTGTGTGTGGGAGAGAGTGGGAAGAGAGAGAGAGAGAGAGAGAGAGAGAGAGAGAGAGAGGCAGAGGCACGGATGTGTGCTGCTCTGTAAGTGTTCATGTGTGTGTTATGCTTGGGTAAAAGGCGTGTGTACTCGTACTCCTAGTACCGTGTGGATATGTTGTTCTGCGTTTTACGTGCGTGTGTATGTTGTGCTGTTTGTGTAATTCTGTATGTGTGAGGCCAGCGTGTATTTTCTGTGTGTACATGTTTGATGTGTGTGTGTGTGTGGGTGTGTGTGTGTGTGTGTGTGTGTGTGTGTGTGTGTGGTTTAGCTACTAAAATCTCCATGAAAATGTCATGCGGTAAGGGCAAAGCCGGGCGTTCTCAGTTACACACGTCTAATCTGCGGTTAACCCCTTCTAACGACTTTCCAATCCCAGTGTCGTTTTAGAAACCAATATAACATTGTTTCCCTTATATAAGGCAGTGTGAGGTATTAAATAAATTAGAGAACAGAAACATTATCTAGTAAACCCTATATGTTTTCCAAACACTACATACCAAGTCGTCAAATTTGATTCAAACCTCAGTATCTGGTAATTGTAAACGTAGTGTATTATTATTAGCAATACTTAATTCAAAAGTAGCATCCGATTTACTGTTTACTGCCAGCTGATTTAGAAAGTGCATTAATCTTTCTTTTCTCCAATCGCATTCAAAGCAACTCGACTGACCAGTTTTTCTTTACAAAGTGTAATCTATTCCACAAAACTGACTGATATTGATACGCAAATCAGCATTCTTTTGTTTCCTTACACAATTAAAAAAATGTTTTCCCAGTGGTAGTTTGGTGTTATCAAAATAATCATTAGGACGGTGAATTGTAAGATACAGATAAGAAAAAATGGAAGCCAAACTTCTATGTAAGACAGCTAACAAAGTAATGCATATTTACAACTAGCACAGATACCAAAAGTTCAGGTTTGGAAAACAAAATCTGTTTCCATGCACTTGTCACACACTGTTCATGCTCGACTGTCATGCTTCCACAAGACTACAAGCGTTAGACGAGAAGAGCGGTTGAACGGATTTTGAGTGTGAGAAAATCAGATTAGTTATTTGCAGATTTTTCTTACAATTCGTCATGCATCGTTGTTTTTTCAAGCAAAAGAAACAAACATTACTTGCAAAATAAAACAGAGAATGTGGATACAAACTAAGTAGAATAATTATTATGACAATAATTGCTACTGGTGAAAATTTTCAGGTAGTTTATTTTTGTTGTTGTTGATTAACTGGCTGAATAACTGTAACGTTTTTACAGAATAAAAATTAGTCAAAAATCTAAACTTAAGGAGATTCAGTTACCCCCCCCCCCCCCCCCCCCACACACACACACACTCACCCAACCCTCTAAATATAAACTGAAATCAATACCAATAATTTCAAAATAAAAAGGACTGCCAACATGTTTTCTGAGTAATTCATTGAATAAGATTACAGAAGAGTGTACCTTGAGTTCAATGATTTTTGGTTCCCACACCCCAGCCTCCAGCCCCGCTGGCAATCCTGGCGGACCCCTGTCTCCCTGAACACAGCCATCGTGCATCATGCATATATCATGAAATAAGCTAAGTCTAGTTACAAACATTCTGTACGCACAAAAAAAGAACGATAATGTTTTACAAGAACAATCCAAAAAGATAAAATATCGTTGCAGCGAACAAGCAGCATGGCAATACCCTGGAAATATAGGTCTCCCTATTAATAGTACATGTGGGTATACATGCATGTCAGAAATCGAAAGGCACTGACACTTAAGAAAACAAAGCAAAATAATTTCAAGAATCAGGAAACACTGAAAGGTGAAAACAATTTTACTAAAATGATCATGCAGCATGCTGACTTCACGAACCTTAACTGTGATCACTTCGTATGTTCTACCCTGAAAATGAAAAATGTGTTTGCCGATAAATAAGTAATTAAATTCTAAAATATACACATGAACATGAGCCACGTAAGATGATTACCATAATTCATTTAAAGTATAAAATAAATAAATGCCACCAATTAACTTAAACACAAAATAACAACATAAGTGTAATTAATTATTCGTAAAACCATGAAAAAAACCAACCACACATTCCGAGGAAAATTAATTGAAAAAAACAAACAAAAACAACAACCAACGAATTATTTTAGTTGATGTTAGCAAGAGAATACAAAAATTACAACAAAACAAAGTAAAATAAAATAAAAACTAGATAGGCAAAGTCCATATGACTCGCATGTTCCTTATCAAACTCGCACTATTTAATATAAAAATGAGTGCCCAGGAAAAAAAATGAAATGGTGGCATTAAAATACGAAGTAATACCGACTTTGATCTTTTATGTTCTTGACCTTGAGATAACCTTGACCTCCAACTCCAAATACACTCATGTGTTTTGTTTGTTCGTTTATTTCATTTAACGTCTATTCACCGATGTGATTTTAGAATAAAAAATAAAAGGAAGGTGGGAGCAAAGGATATTTGCTCCTTGAATGAGGGAAAGGAGATAACATTTAAACAAAATGTTGCAGTAAAATAACATAAAATAAACAAAATATAACTTAGTTAAACTAATATAAACAAAAAAACATATTTAATTACATCACATATAAAACTTGTGAAATGTTCATATACAGAAAGTCGATTTTGTGATATTGTCACACACTAAATATTCAGAATAAACTTTAATTTTCATAAAAAATGTCCTACATGATTACAAATTATAGATTTAGCGATGGCTTTCCAGTATTTACTGTTCTTACTTTGAACTTTATGAATATTCTATGGAAAATATTGTGCTATTACACTGCAGTCATGAATGATATGATTTATAGTTAAATTTTAATTGTAAATGCAAACAATATCCTTGCAATATTTGTCTTCCACGAATTTAAAGCAAGACGATGTGCTAAAGAGATTAATATTTGAGAATGTGATATTTCACTATATATTGTTTTTAAAGGAATTTTTCTTAATTTTTTTTTCTCGATTATACTATATATTTCTGTTGGTGATAAGGGGATGTTAATCTGGCTTTAAAATGTGTTGATTTTTTTTACCCAATTTTTGCTGTCCTGGTTGCCCAATAATTATGATTTAAACCCATGATGACATGCTCACAGTGGTAAAGAAACGGAAACTTCGATGGTATGGCCACGTCATCAGAGCTTCAGGCCTTGCAAAGACGATCATGCAAGGAACGATGCAAGGAGCCATAAGAAGAGGGAGACAGAAAAAGAGGTGGGAGGACAACATTCGAGAATGGACTGGCTTGACAATGAGCGAAGCCATGAGGAAAGAGAAAGATGGAGTACGCTGTTAAACGATCATCTGTGGTGTCCCAACGAACTTCGAGTTACGAGATAGGATAGGATAGAATAGGTTAGGACCTTGACCCTCATGTGACCTCTCATGCATGTCTGATCAAATAACCCAATGTTTTTTCATACTATGGGTTAAATAAACAGCCATTCCACTGTACAATTACATAATTTGTGTATGTTTTTGCAAGGCCCTAATGACGACCTTAAAGATCAACGCAAAACCCGAAGATATATAAAAGATCAATATATCATCTATAAAAACAACAAGTTTGGACTTTATAGCTCTCATAGTTTAGGGTCAAGGTTACTTCAAAGTACCTATACTATCCGACTTTGGACATCTCCAGTAACTTTGACCTTCGAGTGAGGTTGACCAAGTTTGTATAGTATGTGTGTCTCATTGATATCATTCCTCAAAGTTCAATATTAATAACCTAGAAACAAATGAAAATTTTGTGGAAAAAATTTCATTTTAAAAATTAACATTTGTTAAACCAGTGATCTTGACTTTAAATTGATCAGTTATGAGGTCGCATGGGTTTACACCGTCTTTGGATGTGATAGTTGAAATAGGTTCTGAGTACTTAGACACTTTAAAGTTTTGCACAGACAGACGGCAGACATTGGTCCTGATTTGGCTCGGAAGAGTCCGCTGGACCTAAAACAATAATCATGTAATGTAATGTAATATAGACGGCAGACAGCGGACGGCAGCCAGACGGATGGACGGACTTTTTTTCGATGTAATTGTTTTGATTATTTAGGACTCATCTCGCACAAAGTTGCACAAATCTGGAAACGTATATTTATTTATTTTTATTTTTGGGGGTGTGTATGGAGGAGATGGGGTGGGCGGCTGAGGGTGTGGGTAGTGGTGGTGGTGGTGAGTACATAGACTCACATTGCTATGCATGTGGGTCAAAATATAATGTATGTAAAATAAAATGAAAACAAGAAAGAAAGAAAGGAGATAAAAAAAAAAGAGAAAGAACTCAAATCCATCATGTCCAAGAACGGTACCGTTTTACAAAGGAAGAGATAAAAAGAATTCGGCATGCTCCATTTTACAGTTTGGCTCACTGAAACTAATTAAAAATATGTATATATCAAAGAGGGTTAAATACAAAAATTATAACTAAAAAGATGGCAAGCCATTCTTATGTATTTCCAGACTCGCACACACAGAGCCGAAGAAAAGCAATTTCTAAAGTGTTAGTTTTGTTGGTGGCGGTTGTGACTAGACGAAGCCAAAAGGGGAACATTGAATGATATGCTACGATCTGCAATCTACAATTATCAAAATACGACGAGCCAATTTGTAGAGACGGCGCAAAACGTGTTTAGAAAATGTTGAAGTACAATGACCTTGACCTTTGAGAAAGTACAAATACGAATGATCTAATATGCTTAGCGATAGTTAATGTATCTGCGAAGCAGTAGGTAAGTATCATGCGAAATAAACATGAAAAAATGCGGTTCAGTTCTACTTGAAATAAATTTAAAAGTGTGTTTGGAACACACGCACATTTGAAATTCGGTGCGACGGGCCGATAACCGACCACCGGCCACAATTTGAAGTACCTGTATACCAAAGCTCAACTTGGCCTTCGCGGTACAGCTAATACGATGGCACGGGAGGCAAGCCACTAACCGAAGTAATGTTCCTAGGAAGTTTGGTCAACAACAGTTAAGTAATTCTTGAGATAGGGCGTCAAACGAACCGACAGACCGACATCTGGCTCGTTCTGATTCCCGACTATTTGAAAATATTTCCAGAAAAGACTGGAATACAAATATTTGAAATAGAGGTCCATTCAGCATGCACAAAGAAGGCAGGCCAAATACCTCCAGCTGCACAATTTCGTGGTTACCAGCCATTCCCTGTGGCAGCCGAATAGATCGCTTCACGCCCTGCAATGGCCAATTCAGGACAACCACACAATCAAACAGTTATCGGAATCAAGACACTACTCACCATCACGGAATCAGGGCATTTCTTATAGCCATAGGCACATCTATTTTACAAACTATGACATTTGAAACGATAATATGATGCTGAACAACACTGATTCCATGCATAAAACCTGTATCGCGATGCAATATATCAGCTTTGTATTGTCAGCTTAAACACATACTATCAACATGAAGAAGACTATGTTTGAAATCATGCTCGTATAGCATTCAGCCCCTACAATGATCAATCAGTTCAAAACGAAAGAATCAAGAAATGTGTATCAGGACACTTTTCACAGTCACAGGATCGGGACAATTCTTACAGTCGCAGGATCAGGACACTTCTCAGTCTCAGAATCATGACACTTCTCATAGTCGCTGAATCTGTTATACAAACTTTGGAAACAAATAGCATACGGAGCTCAACGTTGATTCTACTCAGTGGCTGATTCAGGACGACAGAAAGGAGACTGTAGAGAAATACGGAATCAGTTTTCATCTCCCACAGTCACGCCAAACACAAGCACAAACAGAAAATAAATGGAAAACTGGTGCTGAAAACATAAATGTGTTCTCTCAAGGTTAAAGGGTTATTTCTTAAATAAAGGCATCTCATGATTTAATTTCTACTGCGCTCTCAGACTGGGACAAGTTGGGTGCATGAAACATAACCGGGCGCATAAACATATGTATACAAAGGCATTTCTCAAAAGCGTGAACGATTGAAAAGACAATGGTAATTGCACTGAACGTAGAAGGGGTGGGGGTATCAAGGAATGCGTATCTATAGTTATGTTCAAAACACGCAGAAAAATTGCCGACAAGAACGCGTGGGATTTTAATTTCTTTGCGGAAGACTAACTAAAACCACGTTTTATACTTCTTCTTCACTTTATCATCCATCATTGGCGTGTACTTAGATAAAAACGTTTCATAGATTTATTTATGAACATTTCAATGCCAATTATAAGATGTCAGTCAAGGCAACTTTTTTTACGAGACAGAAAACTGATGAAAGATAGTCTTCATGAGTCTAGACAGTCTGGCGGACAACAAGACACAAGCACAGACAAATTTTGTCCAAAAACAGAAACATCAAGATAGGTAGTTTGCGTATTATGGAATTCCCTTTGTAAAATATTTATTTGCGATTTTTTCAAGTTTTTTTTTTGACCATTTTGAGGTAAATAATCTTTATTTAGAAGCATAACAAACAATGTAAGATTTCTCTAAACAATATATTTTCTTCGAAAATAACTTATTATTTATCTAACACATTGGTTACGTAAATAAATCATGATATAGGTAAATAAGGCATTGTTGCTAAATAAAGAAGTATTTACCTATATCATGCATTATTTAGCAGATTGTGTTAAAAAATTTATTATTTAGAAATGTTTCATTATTAAGAAGAATTTGCTAAATTAAGTATTATTTGGACGATTTTGCTAAATAATGCATTATTTACGTAAACAATTCATTGTTTAGGGACTGCAATTTTCATTAATTAGGGGATTCCAGGATTCGCTTGAAAACTTAGATTTTATAATTTGACTGCTTTGTATAATTAAATGCAAGGCCTTTCCAAAGAATGTGTATTTAAAATGTGTGTTCATTATTTATTTTTCAACATAAATCACTCTACAAATTCGAAGATAAAACGTCTTTAACCTCCCGAACACAAACGAAAGGTCAAGGTCAGTTTTTTTCCGAGAGTGTTCAGTTTTTGAGCATCTCCGTCAGAAGAAACAAAAATTCTTTCTTTTTGCATTCGTTTACCCAAAAAAAAAAAAAATAACTGTGTTGAAACTGTTTCCGTTTGTTCCTTTGAGTTGAATTATGTTTTTATTTCAAACAGAAAGTTTGAGCTTATTCGAAACTGCCAGGTCGGACTAACAAAAATTATGGGGGAAGTACTCTGAAGGAAATGACGCCAATGCAGAGATAATGATGGATCCCTCTTTTCCGGGGGGTGGGGGGGGGGGGGGGGGTTACCGTTGCAGTTTCGTATATTTGTACTGTTGCGAAAAAAAAAAAAGGATGACACAAAGCAGTTGCCTCGTTTTAAATAGCAAAACAGCGTAAAATCACAATTTTGACATTTTCTTTTTCACTACCACATAATCTCACAGTAATACCAGCAAATCCCCTAAATAATGAAAAGTGCAGTCCCTAAACAATGAATTGTTTATGTAAATAATGCATTATTTAGCAACATCTTCTAAATAATACTATATTTAGCAAATTCTGCTAAATAATGCATTATATAGGTAAACAAATCATTATTTAGAAACATTACAAAGTAATACATTATTTAACACAATCTGCCAAATAATGCATGATATAGGTAAATAATTCCCTATTTAGCAATAATGCCTGATTTATTTATTTAAACGATAATAATTTATTTACGGAGGAAATATACTATTTAGAGAAATCTTACTTTGTTTGTAAACAAACGATTATTTAGAAAATATGCTTCTAAATAAAAAGAATATTTAGCTGAAAGTGGTGAAAATAAATATTTTACAAAGGGAATTCCATAGAGTATGGTAGACGAAATCGAAGAAGTACGGTACCTTTTGGCCTGGTGCGCCTGCCATACCATCAAAACCCGGTAATCCAGTGTCTCCTTTATCACCCTTGTCTCCGCCGCTACCCTGCAAGGTAAACAACCACAGTATTTACACGCTCACGTTCTACAACAGATTCACGTTGCCAGATAATCGCGTCAAAGGATTAAAACATAAATGCAAGCGTCTAAGTATTTAAGCATTCAAGTTTATCATGGGCATGCGAAGACTTGTGACCTCTCTGACACTCCAAGCGATATGATATTACGAATTCTGCCCAATAAAACAACGCCGGAGAGAATTTAAAATACCAAATAAGCAACATTTACATTTGCTTGCACCAGCAGTAAAAACGTCACAGAATAGTCAAACACTGATTATTAAAGTCAAAATGCTGAATTAAGAAATACACAGCTCCTTTACAGCAAATGCCGGGTAAGACCTACATGTCTAATCGCAGAAAGTGTGAAGGAATGATGAGCGATGAACGTATGATGAGTTCTAAAGTGTCAGTGAAATGTTTACATTGGATATTTTATTTCAAACGCATAAGTAGGAATGAATGTGCAACCCTTACCATTTCACCTTTCAATCCTTGCGGCCCAGGAGCACCCTGATCCAAAATAAAAAGTTTTAAAGTTCTACAAAGAATAAAGTAAAATATAGGACCATATAAAAGCGCAACTTTTGAAAACTTATGAGATAATTATCATAATCAAAACTAGCATCAGCAACAGACTGTGGTGGCATCATCATCATCATCATCATCATCATCATCATCATCATCATCATCATCATCATCATCATCATCATCGTCATCAGCGTCATCATCGTTGTTGTCATCATCGACAACAACAACAACAACAGCAGCGGCAGCAACAACATGGAAACAAAACATCAGCAACAACATCAATACATTATAATCATCATTATTCTCCGTCATCATCATCATCATCATCATCATCATCATCATCATCATCATCATCATCATCACCATCACCATCATCAACATAATCATCATCTTTATTGAAAACAATCCTTACAAAATAATCAGAACTTACAGAATCCCCGGATTTCCCAGGAGGACCAATAGGACCCTGTTGTGAAAAGATATGATTCAAAATAATAAATTACGGGTTGTATAGAATTAGGGTAATTTGGCGCAAATCGACATATTAAACAAAATACCTTAAACGATGGTATTGCAAAGGTGCCAATTGCAATAAATAATTTCCTTAATAATATTTATTCAAATGCACATAAACTAGACTACCAACGTTAAGAAACACAGTAATTTAAAATAATATTCAGTTTGTTAATGTTTCTAGACAAAACTGTACCTCAGAGATACTATCAATAAAAAGGAAAAAAAAAAGCTTGTTATAATATTTGTATTTTCAACACTAAAACTTCGTCGTTTTAATAAACACAAAACAACAATTCAAGCAAATACATTTGTAAATTTGATTGAGTTTAACAAAAGCCGAGGCAGTAACTACGATTTCCTGGCTCTAAACAGCTAAACACCTAAAAATCTAACGTTGCTTTGACTATCAAAGAGATAAGGCAGTTTATTGAAGACGTAAGCTGAAAGGAAAGGAAAGTGTAGACGAAACGTTGTTGATAAAGCTAGCAATGAAGTGCGCAAAGCCAGTGATTGCAGACTGCTAAAATCTAATCAAAGAAACAGCTTCAAAGAAACATCACAAGTAACCGCCAATGGGCTGATCGTCAATAAAACGCCAGTTAAAAGAGCAACAAGCTTGAAAAAAACAGCTGCTCATTAAAAGTGCATAATACGTCGCCGTCACATTTCTTTTTATGCACTGTTTACATCTTACACCTAAGCGAAGATAACATTTATATATCGCTTCTTGAAAAGGAAAGACTGGCATTTTAAAAAAAAAACAACGTTAAATTTACATACGGTAAGTTACGTTACCTGCACTCCCGAGCTGGAAGTGGAAGCATGCAGAAATGGATAACAAATATAAATGTCGTAATAAACATGTTTTAGCTTGTTAACGTTAACAAAAACAAAACTTTTAATAATAACTGCATTTATATAGCGCTCCAACCCGATTTAAGGTCTACTCAGAGTGAGAAGTTCAGAGAGGTATTTTGAGTAAATCACTGGAAGGAAAGACAGGCGTTTTGTATTCCATTCGCTCCTTAACTGGAAGCCAGTGGAGGGTTTTGAGAGCGGAAGTGGCGCTAGCACAGCGAGGCTCTGACATAAGTCAGAGTAGCATTCAGAACCGCTAGGCCAAAAATGCACGAAAGGCATTAATTATTCCTATATTATTGTGAATTAGGTTTGCTGAAACTACACTACTGTAAAACATGAAGGACGCCAATAATAATATTTAAAACATCAGAAGGTATTAAGAAAAGTTAATTTACAAAGTTACTTTAAGTGAAGTGATTTTAAACAAAATCAGGACTCAATAGCGATTTTTAAAATGCTTTATCAATTTTCCTGGCCACAAAATTCCTTCCATGCAAGAATTTTACCTCTTTCTCTAACGCGCACATTTCTCGATAATTCAGGATCGTTAACTATACAACCACCCACAGTTTATAAGTATTGCTTTTATAAGCAAAACTGCTCACGGGGCTCATGACTATCTCTTAAAGCATGTCGCGAGAGGCAAGTTCAATACAGCATTAAGGCTACAAGCTTACGAGCTCAGTCTGCGTTGGCCTATGTAAGTTAAGTCCCTGACCATAGGACTAGCAGTTAGGGCGTACTACACAATGTGTAGGCCATAGCTTCACAAATAGGCCGTAGCATAAGCCTGCTGACGTATAGCCACCACCCCCCCTCTAGAGGCACTCAGGTATGACTAGTTTTCACGGGCTTTGGCTGACCACACAGCTAGATAGGGTCACGCTTTGTCTGAACTGCACAGGAGAAGGAGCAACGCTCTGATAGATCTCTCTAACTGAAGACTAAAGCAAGGACGGGTGAAATTCTATTCAACCTAGTTAGCCACAGCCTGACATTGTCAAAAAGGTAAATGATCTATCTTTTGTTTCACAGCGATTATTAATAATATTGTTGTATTATGCTTGTGAATGTTAGTCAAACTTTGCTTGACCACGTGGCGGACACGCGACCGGTTTCGCCACCATGAAGTATCCCCTACAGACCCACTGTTGTTTCTCCTGGGTGTATTCTTGCAGACCAGTGGCTGTACCGGAGAATGTATATCTTGTTAATTACGTCTCCATGTGTTTAGTTTAGCCATGATATGTATGTGTATAGGAATTAGAGTGGAGATTCCAGTGGACCACGGACATATATATATATAAGTGGAGCTATTACTGAGGGCTATTTCTGCCATCAGTGAGACGCTCTGCACACCCTTAGTAAAGAAAGAAAGAAAGAGATTTCTCTTATATAGCGCTCTTACAAGCTCAGTGAGCTTCTCAAAGCGCTGGCCCGTAATATCCAGCAATCACACAATAGTTTGCTTAAGTCAGGATTCGAACCCACGTCGCCCAAGACGCACTCACACAAGTCGTGCGCTCTGACCACTGAGCTATCCCTCGGTGTTGCAGAAATGCATCTCATTTTTTGCAGATGAGCAGGCATCGTTGGCCGAAGGCAGGAGGAAGACCATTAAGAGTCCACCCTGACATTCGGCCTACAGTGGAGCATCTAGTACTGAGCTACGATAGCCCAACAGTCTGCCAACCAGGAGAAGACACCACCACAACACCGCTCTACAAGAGAGTTAAGTCAATTGAAACCATGCACCAAAACTGCTCTAGAAGGACTGTGCGATAGTCCACACTTCCAGAAAACTGAACAGTAGGGCAGGAAGCACTATTAGCCCAATGATGAGACAGTAGCTGCATAGACCTATCAAGGAGCAAACTATTCGAAGGAAATTTGGACATTTAAGTTAATAGAGTAGAGGAAATAAATGTGTGATATTTACTGTTAACAAGTGGCTGGGCTACCTATGTTTCATAGCCGTGTGAGAGCTAGTGTGTCAGTGAATCTTTTACCATTTTCTCCCTATCTCTGTAACCCCAGCCTAACACAGACCGAGCTAAGCATATAAATGTATTAAGATTAGTCACCGGGCGATTAACTAGCCAATCCCCACAGACGAAAGACGAGTGGGTAATAGCATTTTATTGTGCAGAGCCCAGCAACAATAGACCCACCGTCACAAAGCACAAATTTAAACGGGTCATTTTATTTTATAGCTGAGGTACTGATCACATAAATGATAATTTCAGTATGCATCAAATCAACTTTAAACAAAAGTATATCAATACGGCATTGCGTGGGGTTAAATGCGCGATATACAGCATCACAATACAGTTAAAATCAATAAATACGGAAAAACAATGGTTAAATATGGAAGTAGGAGTTTGCACAGAAAAGCACAAGAGAAAAGCTATAAATCATGCATACATGCAGTGCCTAAGAAAGCTGAAACGAGGATTAGACGTTGAGCTATGTTTATAATATGTGCGATAATGTTACTGTTTTATTTTCAACAAAGGTCCTATATTTCCCATGTTATCATAACCTGAAAAATGCTTTGGGCTTAATGCTGTGCGTTTGTAATGCAAAACATCTTGGTGTTGAGTTGTTGTTTGGCGGCAAGTGGGTTGGATAGGTTGTTAGGTCAGTATCAGAATAACACTCACATTTCGTTGTCGGAGCCATTCAATAAATTACAATAAAAAGGTATTTGTTGGCCAATTTGTTTTTCTCCCTGTCTGTCTCTGTCTGTCTGTCTCTCTCTCCACATACACACACACACTCACACACACACACATTTTTGTAAAAACGACATTCTGATGACTGTTGTGAAAAAAACAGGGATTATTTTGACACACTTTTCATTTTCGTGACATTATTTTGACATTTTCAAATTTTTGAACCTATCCCTAACCCTAACCCTAACCCTAACCCCTAACCCAAACCCTAACCCTAACCCTTAACCTAACCATAGGCCTAAAACAGCTCTAACTCAGCAGGGAACTATTTTGACGTCAAAATAGGGCGCCCTTCCAAAAAAGTCAAAAGAAACCATGTGGAGTTCCATGAGTGTGTCACTGTAACGTCGTTTCTACATGCCCACCTACACACACACACACACACACACACTCACACCCAATACTACCATATAGGCATACTCACTATATTCACCAAAGTGTTAAGACAATAAGTACGAAATAGATTAATTAGTGAATAAACAAACTATTCCTTCGAAGCAATAAAACCACGGGTAAGTCGAATTGCGAAAATAATAATCTTTCACTCACAAAAAAGTGTAAAAGAAGAAAGAAGAGAAGAAACAAGATTGGGAGTAGAAGTTTGGGGCGTGTTGTTGGGGGTGGAGTGGGAGGAGGAACAACGAAGCTTAACGTCCTATTGCATCAGCGTTAAGGACGATCACCACGTCGCCACCCTGACAACAATGATTATCATCATCATATCAAAGACTAGTGGTTTTTGTACCCTGGCAAGCCAGGGTACACAGGTTGCTGTTTAAAATGTAGACAGAGAGACAACTGTTGTCTGCGAGTTTCATTTGGACAATGATACCTCCCCATATCCCCCTTGATACCCCACCATACCCCCCCCCCTGATATCTCCCCGTCCCCCCCATGATGCCTCACCATACCCCCTTGATACCTCCCCGAACCCACTTGATACCTCCCCATACCCCCTTCCGTACCCCCCCCCCCCCTTGTAACCTACCTGTACCCTCCTTGATACTTCCCCGTTGATCGTTTCGCAGGTATGGATGAAAGGAATCGATAGTTAGTTAGTTAAAATAGATTAACGTCCCCGGACACATAAGCGTATAGGGGACGACAAAGGAATCGACCATCACCATACCCCCTTATATATACCCGTATCCCCGTTATGCCCACCCATGCCCCTTTAAACCTACCCGTAGCCCCCTTTTACCTACACGTACCACCCCATCCCGATCCTTGGTAATAATAATAATAATAATAATAATAATAATAATAATAATAATAATAATAATAATAATATTAATAGTAATATAGAATAATACAAATGGAAATCATAAAAAACACCAAGGTTTGAAAATAAAATTTGATATAAGATATTATAATTATAATAATAATAATAATTATTATTATTATTATTAGTGTATTAATAATAATAATAATAATAATAATAATAATAATAATAATAATAATAATAATAATAATAATAATAAGTTAAAAGTAAAAAGCCTAAATTAAAAAGGAAAATATCCATAATTTTTGTAGTGTAAAAAAAAAAATAAAAAAAAATATGGCCCGCGTGAGATTTGAACTTGGATCTCCAGCAGGGTAGCCGATGGTCTTACCAAGTGAGCTACCAATGCTTCGTATAAAGACCGTCAATTTTTTGGTCTATATGGGAAAACATGCTGAAACCCCGATTCGATTTTAATTAATCAAATTTAATTAGTTAACCACAAAATTTTGTAAGATTAGTGACATGAGTGCAAAAGTGTTTTGAATGGAAATAAAACAAAATTTACGGTATTACGGAACAGCACGTTCTTGACACGGGTTGAATCGAAACCACGCGCGGAATGTGGCTATTACAGTTTGTGGACATTTTGTTTTTTTATTTATCTCAGAAACGGTTAAACGTTCGGTAAGGAAATGTCGGCTATAACGATTTCGCTGGTTTTGAGCTCACAGCAGGCCGATCGGCAGCTCCCAGCACCTGCCCAGATCAGCGTCCATACCGGACAAACTTTACAGTAGAGGCGAAGAAGGACTTCCGGCTAAGCAATTTATATATATAGATGAGATCCTACGTATCTATTTTTTTTTGGTGGAGTGGGAATTGACACAATGACGACCATGTGGAGAAGGAAACAACATCAAACACGTGACAACAAACGTAAAAGATCATATTTAAAAAAAAGTGATGGCATACCGGTAATCCCAACATGCAACATAGCATTATTAATTATCAAGAAATAATACATTTTGATATTGTGTAATTACATGAAAATAAGATAGATTTCACATGTTAAAAAATACACGAGATTTTCAAAACTTCGAAAGGCAACATCGGTGTTTAATTCTTACTTGCAGTCGCTGAGTTTTCATTTGATATGTGTTTTGCATGTATGGCTGTTGTCTACTCTTTAGTCTGTTTCGCTTGTGTGCGGATGTTTGATGATCCTTGCTCTGTATTGATGCGAGCGTTGTGGCCAAGTGGGCTAAGGCGGGACTAACTTGCCTTGTCCACAAGCCAGAAATTAATGGCGCCTGACAGGTGTGGGTTCGAGCCAGCATCTGGGCGTTATGTTTCTCCGAATATTATTTACTTTCGACTCGGGCAACGTCTCGGGGGGTTTCTCCGGGTACTCCGGTTTGCTACACCAGCAAAAATTTCAAAAATTCACAAATAATGTTAGGTAGGTAGGGTTTGGGCGCGCCACTGGCTGCGACTACGCCTTCCCCGGGGGAGGCGGCCCAGAGTTTCCCGATAGAAAGGGATAATAAACTGCAGCACAAAAAAAAAAGAATTGTTGTTAAGCCTTTTTGTAATACTTGTATTCTCTTGCTTTGAGCATGTCTTGCTGATGTTCTGTGTGTGTATCATGCTGTATGTATGGCTTTGTGGTTGACTGTAATGTCTTGCTTGGGTTCGTTTTTGCTGGTTTGCTGATGTCTTGATTTTAATGTCTAGCCTCGAGTTTGCTTCGCTGGTTTGCTGATGCCCTGTATGCACTTGTACTATGATTTGCTTGTATGTTTTAGTGTATTTGTCTTTATGATCCTCTTGTTTATACTGCCGTGGTTTAACTGTGTGCTTGTATGTCCTTTCGCGCTTGGTATGTATGGCTATGTTGTTGATGTCTTGCTTTGGGTATGCTTTGCTTTTTTGCTGATGTTGGTTTTAATTACTGTGCTTTCTATGTGTTGCATGTTTGTGTAACTGGATGTAATTGTAAAGCGCCTTGAGCATTTGTATGAAAACGCGCTATATTAAATATACATTATTATTATTTATTATTATTAAAGAATTAAGTAAATACATTGTCACAGTGAAGTAATATTGGGAAGTTAAAAATGTACGAATTGTACCACGATGAAAAAAAAAACCTCATGAAAGGGGTGAACGCAAATTGATGGACGGGGATGGGGAAGCATAGGAGGGAAGGGCAGAAGATTATACGGGATGCTTGATGGCAAACTGAAGACGATACAAAAGGCAGGCAACAGAAAGGGGTAACATAACCCACCGGAAACTCGGAGAACCCTCGCTCTCCTCTGGGGCCCTGAAAGCATTGCAGCATTGAAAGCCGTGTGTTTCGGGACGTTTTTAAGTCAATACACACTCACTCACGTTTACCTTGTAATTGTGCACACAGTTTAACATTGACTGTTGTTCCATGAGTTTAAATCACCTGAGGTCTGATGCGTATAACGATCCTAAACAAATTGTCCTCGACAAATATAATAGTTGCCACCGATCAGTTGTCTAGTTGTAAGCAATTATTTTGTCCCAGGTTTAGTTAGTTTGTTTGTTTGATTTAAAGTCTATTCCCCGAAGTGATTTTAGATGAGGGAAGAACGGAGAGTGGTGGATTATGTGTGGGCGTGTCGTAATAGGTGGTAGGGGTGAGTGGGTGGGGTCGGAAGGGGTAATATTAGGCAAGTTAGGTGAAAAGAGGAAGAATCAAGTTAACATCACGTGAACACAATTTGATTAATAAATTAACTTAGAATTAAAAGTCCGACAAGAGTGTAATGCAAGTCTTGTGCAATGAATGTTCACTTAAATGAAGTGAACTGTGTGCAATGGTCATAATAAAAAGCTAAAATATTCTGATTGTGTTTCGCTTTCATAGAAGTCCAACAAGACTTTATATTAAAGATTTTGCGATGATAATCCAATACGAATAGAAAAGTTGATAAAAAGGGCTCCATTCGGCTCAAACTAGTCCTTTCTCTTCCTAATAACCCAGTGTATTTTCGCATTGGTGTCGATTTCTGTTTTTATTGTCTGTTGCACATCTTAGTAGACCTACCTTTCGTGACAGTACGTTTGCCATTTATCAAGCATGCTGTAGGCAGGAAGTAACTAAATTCCGCAGTAAAACTACTCGAAGGAAAACGTACTGAAGGGACCGCTTCCATCCCATATCCACCAAAATAAGGTGCCAATGTGGTACATTTCAACTCAAGAGGGATTTGTTAAATCAAAGTCAGTAGTAGAGAAAGAAATTTGTTTTGGATCTAATCTCCTTTCTCGACCATCTTATCAAACGCTGCCATCTTGTCGGCCGATATGTAAACCGTTACTGCATTGAATGTTCGTGGTGAGCACTCCAGCATGGTGCACTTGATAAGTAAGCATGAACACAACAGCTGTTTGTATTTTTTACAGTAGAAAAAAAAAACAACAATTTCGGAAGGTAAACTAACTGAACTCGTTTACAGGTAACCAGAGGTATTTTCAATGCAAGGGGGGGGGGAGGGGAGAGGGAGGTCTTGAACAATAACATTGTTCTCTCAATTCAGACCAAGTTATACGCAATTTTGTTTGTTTGCTTGTTTTTTGGTCTCCGGCGTCTTGTTTTGTCAGGCTTTGCTGCGCAAAATTTAATGAATGACTCTCCAGGGCAATCAGTGTGCTGTGATACTGCGGCACGTTTTCCATCCACTTAAGAGCTTGTTACCACCGCTAGAACCAAACCCATTCCTTCGACATTCCTTGTGATTAGTATTTAGTACTTGCGACATTAAAATTTATTGTTTGCGTTCTGGCTCAATGCAGAATATGTTGTAGTATTTTTCGAGTGTTCGATAAAGTGTTCCCTGAAACAAAATAACACTTTTTCTTCTTTAGTTTTCGCAATTAGCCTAACAGTGTTCTTCTGCAGAATATATTATCACTGCGAACAAGTGATTGTCATAACCTTACCGATTCTGCGTAAGTGATAGAACTATACAAGGGTTGATATGAAATAAAACATTGACTTCATTTATCGGCACGTTCTTCTCTATTTCATTGCCTAGAGCAGTACACTTTCTCTTTTACTTATGAAATCCAACCTCTATAACTGTTTAAACCCCATGACGGATGAAAGATAAATGGTAGACTAGCACTATAAAGGACGTTAAAGATATTATCCCATGGGACAAATTTTCCATGGCAGGGAAAGAGTTCAAGATGGTTCGATCATTTTGTAGCCGCAAAGGTTTAATGCAGTAACTTAGTGTCAGTCGACTTTTCTTGTTTTTATGCTGCGTTTTTACAGCAAATTTTGAGACCGATGCAACAGTGCTGAGTTTATCGGACATGGCCTGTGCTTCACCGATAGTACATACATGTGTATATATGTGTGTTTGTTTATGCGTGTGTGTATATGGTTGTATGAAAGTCAAAAATTATTTTACTAATGAAAAGACTTTAAATTTAATAAATCTGAATCTGTAAACCTTTCCTTGTGTATTTGCTTGCGTTTGCAGCTAATTTTAAGGGCCAGGCTACAGTTTATTGGACAACAGCTGCTGAGTCCAATGAATCAGGGTTACTGTCTGTGCCGCTTGATACTTTACCGCAGAAAGCCCCAGACACCTGTCTCGCCTGTAAGACACGCAATGAACACGCCTTGGTTCTACTTACCGCCTTGGTTCTACTTACCACCCCAAACCCACTTACACTAGGTAAAGGAATTGGTAGTTCTTTTATACCGGCCTTTCCAGATAACAGTTTTAAAATCCGCAGAGTATCCGCTGGAAAATTTCGAACATAAATTATCGCTATATAATTCTGGAGTGGAGGTAATGATCAGAGTTTGCATCCGAAATAAAGCTCAAAGATCCACCAAACCCTAGTCTTGTCAATCAACAGCCTGCGATAGTAAGAACTGGTTTGCCTCCGGAAGTTGCTGATGCGTTTGCGAGTCCTGCGTGACTTGTATAGATTAACGTCCCCGGACACGTACGTTGCGTATAGGGGACAGTCCAACACTGTGTCCTGCTCCAGGCAAAAGCCAGGTTTATACAAGTTTTCAACAGCCTATTTATCATATTATGTTAGTTTTGCCACACTTAAAGATTGTGTCCTTTACAAGTGTGCAGCTTTCTCTCTCCTTTAAGTGTATGTGAACATTCAGCTGCCTGCACAACACTAGCGAAAGTTGAAAGGGCCTAGAAGCTAGACTGCATCTTTTATCAATCATTGTGCAATTTTACACCTCATAAAGAGAAGGGGAGGACAGAAGAAGAAGAGAAGCCGCCGCATTTCAAAGCTGCAAAATCGTTTTGGGAACCTTGTATTGGTCTTTTTTAAGGTGTGCAAAAATATAAATAGGATGTTTCAATGTGTTAAAAAAAACAAACACGTTGTCCCACTAACCTATTACAATTCATTGTGGTTTGTGTTTCTAACCCTCCCCCATTAGACATTCGACATATAGAAAGAGAAGAGGCAGGGCTTTTAGCGTAGGCTCATTGCAAATAGGTAAACGCGCGGAAATGTGTTTTTGGTTCTTTTGCTCTCCTAAGACTGAGTCAATGCTTACAAGTGCTGGCCACACAGGTCATAGAGGAACATGTGAAAAATATAATTATCTTAAGTAAATTTTCTACAACGCCGTCAATACAGTGACATATTGAGATTCTCGAGACTGGCCACTGTTTCTTATATCCTATGCCTCTATATTTCTTTTGGCTCGTGATGATGCTGTGGAGCTCCAATAAGCGCTGATAATAAAGATGTTTCTTTTATTAGGTGACGGATGCCGGTCCAGATGCGATATGGAAATTAACGTATCGTCTTATTATCTGAGATTATCTGGGCTGTGTGAGTTGTGGAGGGTACATTGCTAAGTAAAACTTCAGTATTCTGTGTGCCAATTGTAAGCTGTTATTTTTTTCAATCTTTAGCTTTCTCGAAGCCAAATTCACAATAGACTAGTGCTATTAATCCACTTTCCCTTTACCTCATTTTGTGTACAGCGCATTTTAACTACCCCTGCTTCTTCAGTACTGCATACTATAGCCTGCACAGCTTTGACTTCCAAGATCCTTAAAAGCTGAATGAAGCCCCAACGATTAAGGTGGCGAAAACTGCGCCGCAACGAGTGCAAATCCCCATCAATGACGGCGACGACGCACATGCCTTTTTTTTCTTTAAAACAAAAAATACTACTCTTCACGGTTGCTGTTTCTGTCTGACGGCCATAATAACCTACTAACTTTTATAAACACACTTTTTTCTTTAACTCTTTACCTTTGCTCTATTTCTCTAGTGTCGGGAGAGAAATCCTGGAGAGGTGTGGCGCGCAGTGGGTGAGGAGGTAGGGAGGAGATGGTGGTGGTAAGGGGAGGGGAGATACCTTGTAGTGCTACATAAGGAAGCGCAGCACGAAAGTGGTATTGCTAAAAGCTTTGGCTTTATACGTGACACTGATGTATCTGATGTTCTCACATTCCAAGAACACGTTCCAAAGCAGCTCCTTCCACTGACAAACACCCCAATCGGCGAAACACGCATATCGCGGCAATTGGGCTATTTCATTGCTCATTCGCTCCTATCTTAACACGCTCAAGTGCCTTCTACGATTGCTTCATATTTCTCTTTCTCCTTTCATAAACAATTCACTTATTGCCGTCATTCCGTTTTAGCCCAGCTGAGCTGAGTTTTTAACCAGCTGCTTATGAGCTTAGTTTCTAACAAGCTTGATATAATTTATCAGGGTTCTTATTCAATATACAACTCTATTAATACACACACTGTCTCTTTAGAGTTGGGCTGTTTTAGCAGTAATAATTCGCCGGATTCTATTGCTTAGACGTTGCGGCCATTGAAACATACAAGTACTATCTTCATAGTGTCACGTGGGGTTTATGGGCTCTGCACAATGGAATTATGGACCCTCACGTTTATTCGGTGGGAACTGCTAGTAAGTCACCCTATGAATTACTTTAATAAATTTATTTGTTTAGCTCGTTCTGTGTTAAGGTTGGGGTACAGAAATAGATAGAAAAACGGTAAAAGATTACTGTCACACTAGCTTTCACACGGCTATGAATCATATGTAGTCCAGCCACTTGATAACAGTTAAAATCACACATTTATTTCTTCTACTCTATACAAGATTCTCTAAGTACTAATCTAACTTAAAAAGTCTCAGTCACTGCTAATAGTTCGATCGCTGATAGTCTAGGCAGCTGTTATATCTTCCTCGGGCACTTGCTATAATATTTCATGTAGATTTGGACTACTGTGGTCCGTTTTACAGTTTCTGAAGAGTTGGACTACTGTGGTCCTGTTATGATCAGTTTAAGTGCACTTTCGGAGAATACACTTAACTCATGTGTGGGGTGTTCGAAGTCCTTCTGTGAGGTAGCTTCTGGTCCACCTGTGTCGTTGTGTAGTTGGGTTCCCTTGCCACGCTGTGGGGTCTGACAGGGTGTTTTTCAAGGTAGCTCTTTCCGACTTGTGCGTGTCACGTGGGGTTTATGGGCTCTGCACAATGGAATTATGGACCCTCACGTTTATTCGGTGGGAACTGCTAGTACGTCACCCTATGAATTACTTTAATAAATTTATATGTTTAGCTCGTTCTGTGTTAAGGTTGGGGTACAGAAATAGATAGAAAAATGGTAAGAGATTACTGTCACACTAGCTTTCACACGGCTATGAATCATATGTAGACCAGCCACTTGATAACAGTTAAAATCACACATTTATTTCTTCTACTCTATACAAGATTCTCTAAGTACTAATCTAACTTAAAAAGTCTCAGTCACTGCTAATAGTTCGATCGCTGATAGTCTAGGCAGCTGTTATATCTTCCTCGGGCACTTTCTATTCGAATTCATGTAGATTTGGACTACTGTGGTCCGTTTTACAGTTTCTGAAGAGTTGGACTACTGTGGTCCTGTATTGATCAGTTTAAGTGCACTTTCGCCTTATGCACTTAACTCATGTGTGGGGTGTTCGAAGTCCTTCTGTGAGGTAGCTTCTGGTCCACCTTTGTCTTTGTGTAGTTGGGTTCCCTTGCCACGCTGTGGGGTCTGACAGGGTGTTTCTTCGGGTGTCTCTTTCCGTCTTGTGCGGTAGAGTCTCCTCCACCAACTAGTCGTCTCTGTGGAGTGGGGTGCACAGGATAGCTCGGGATAGCTCGGGATAGCTCGCCTGCTCGTCTGGAATATAAGAGACGAAATTCTGCACAACCCTGAAGAATCGGTTTGTGCAGAGCGTCTCACTGAAAGCCAAGTAGCCCTCAGTGATAGCTCCACATCTCTATACATAAGCGACGAACATTCTGCTACTTCCGGGTTCCACTGGAATCTCACTCTAAATTCCTATACATACATAAATATCAATCGTGTCTAACTATACACATACAGAATTAATAATAATATAAACATTCAGTGGTACAGCCACTGGTCTGCAAACATACATATAAGTTAAACAACAGTGGTTCCGTACGGAATACAACATGGCGGCGCAACCGGTCGTGTTTCGCCTCGTGGTCGGCTCTTTCCACATGGTCACGCAAATTCGGATTAATAATTCACATTTATGCATAGCAAATTCCACAAACATAATTTCAACAATAATATAAATATATCACGATGAAACAGAAGGGTGTTCATTTACCTGTTTGACAAGTTCAGGCCCGTGATGACTTGAGAGAATTCTAAGATTTTAAAGTCCTGCTTCCTGGTCTATGAGTGAAGATAGTTCTCTGCTAGCTAAGGAGATGTTACTTCTTCCTCGTCCCACACACGACTGACCAACACTGTGTGTAGGTTCTGACACAGTCAAACTGGCTCGTACCGCTTAGCCTACTGGTGATTGGGTAAAATGGTCCGATTCAAAACTCAAGTGCTGACTCACTGTGATGTGGGTCGGGCTCGCTCGCCGTGTGTGGTCTGCTGTGTAATTTAATTGCTGCTGTGTCATAGTCTAACTTCTCTACTGTTACAAAGACTACACATGGCTAAATAGTAAACAAGCAGAGGTTAAACTAGCCAGTCGTGACAGGCTCCCTCAACTGAAAAAAGGCGATGACTACTGGATTCGACCTTTTTCTACTACAGAGCCTAGTTTAACACTGCGCTATCCTAGGGTCCTAATTACAAACTAATTAAGTTGCTCTACCTGAGCTGCAATGCTGTGCCAGGTAGCTATGGACACTAGTGACAGGGTATTACTGGGCGGGGACGAATTCTGGTGCTGTGGCCCTTAGTTGTGTTGGGTGGGCGACAGCTGCTGTGTCCTCCACGAGATGGCGACTGAGGTAGTCGGCTCCGTGGTTCTCTTTGCCGGGGATGTACTCGATTTGGAATGAGTATGCCTGAAGGGTGAGTGCCCATCTCATCAGGCGAGAGTTTAAAGACTTGGAGGCTGCCAGGAACGATAGTGGTTGGTGGTCCACCTGAACTGTGAAGTGGGTCCCATACAGGTAGAGTTGAAACTTCTGGATGGCCCAGACTAGTCCAAGACATTCCTTCTCCGACGTGGCGTAGTGGGTCTCGGCGGGTCTCAATTTTCTGCTGGCGTAGGCGACGGGGAATAGCGTCTCTGCATTCTTGGGGTCGCGCTGTAGCAGTACTGCTCCGAGGCCTAAGTCGCTTGCGTCGGTGCGAAGAACGAATGGCTGAGTCAAATCGGGTAGGTGGAGTACTGGCGCCGATGTCATTCTGTCCTTGAGTGTTTGGAATGCTGTCTCGCATTCGGCTGTCCAAACTACTTTGTCCGGGGCT
Source organism: Oncomelania hupensis (assembly GCA_036898135.1). Classification (NCBI taxonomy): domain Eukaryota; kingdom Metazoa; phylum Mollusca; class Gastropoda; order Littorinimorpha; family Pomatiopsidae; genus Oncomelania; species Oncomelania hupensis. The sequence continues at coordinate 71,127,418 of CM072512.1, read as the reverse complement.
GTTTTCCGGGTTCCATTTGTCAGTGGTACGGCGATGCTGTTGTAGTTGGGGATGAGCTTCTTCCGCGATGGCGATGGCCATCCATGTGTGTGTGCTGGGGGTCGCTGGTCGGTCCGTGTATTTCTTGAGGAGATTGATGTGGTGGTATCGGGCTCTCCCGTTCACCTCTACTTGGTAGACTGTCTTGGATTTCTTGGCAGTCACCCGGTACGGTCCTCTCCAAGCGATGTCCAGCTTGTTGGTTCCACTTGGAAGTAAGAGTAGCACTTGATCGCCGACTTGCAGTTCTCTGTCCTTCGCGTGGCGGTTGTAGTACTTCGCCTGACGGGCTCTTGCCTTCTTCAGTGCTTCACCAGCTGTCTTCCACGTTGCTTTGAGGGTTTCCTGCAGGTCTGCGACGTACTTGGTGGCACCTCTTGGTGTGTCGTCTATCTTGGCCTCCGTCCAACTTCTGCGTAGGGCTTCTAGCGGTCCTGCTAGAGGTCTGCCGAATAGCAATGTTGACGGGGTGTATCCTGTGGCTGCATGGGGCGTTTCTCTGTATGCGAACAGTGCCGCATTCACGTAGGTGTCCCACGCTTCTGGATTGTCGTCGGCGACTTTCCTGAGTATGGTGAGAAGGGTTCCATTCAGTCTTTCTACTTGTCCGTTGCTGGCTGGGTGGTATGGTGGTGTGCGAATGTGATGGACTTGTATCAACTCGAACACGTCTTGCATCAGGCGGCCGGTGAACTGAGATCCGTTGTCCGTTCTAATGCTGTCCGGGAATCCGACTCTGGTAAAGATGGCGATGAGTGCATCTGCAATCTTCTTGGTGTCGATCGCTGGCAACGGGACTGCTTCGCACCACATCGTACATGCGTCGACGAGTGTGAGTAGAAATCTGTTCCGCTTCTTGGTCATGGGCAGTGGTCCTACTATGTCTACTGAGACTTGCTGGAATGGCACGCCGACTACTACCGATGGTCCTAAGGTAACTGGTACGGTGTGATGTCGCGGGGAATATCGTTGACATTGGTGGCAAGATTTCACGTAGCGCTTGACATCCTCCGTGATTCCTGGCCAATAGTAGTGTGCGCTGATTCTCTGCACTGTGGCTCCAATTCCCATGTGTCCGCTGAGTGGCATGCTGTGGCCTAGTTCTAGTACTTGGGCTCGAAGGGTGGCTGGCAGTACTAGTTGGGTGTGATCTCCATCTCCTTGTCGATGAAGAATTCCCTCTTCCATGTAGAAGTCTCCCTTGTGCGGGGGTGTGTGCGCCTTGGGTAGCTTCTGGAAGCACTTCGCTATCGAGGTGTCTTCTTTCTGTGCTGTTTTGATCTCTTCGAGTCCTGGATTCGGAGCGAACTCGGGCTGGGGTGGTTGGGTTTTAGCTTGGGCCCTGGTTTGCACTGCAGCTATCTCTACAGTTTTGGGGGGCGTGCCTAAGAACACATACCTACAACCTAGCACTAGATCATACAGGGGTTTCTGTAAAACAGCTGCTTGGATTCGTCCTGTGACGTACCTACTCTCTACTTCTATCCATGCTATTGGGCAAGTAGTCGTTGGTTTCGTCAAGTCTGCTCCTTGTAAGTCGACTGTCTTGTCCGTCAAGTCCGCGCGCGATACAAGAGATTCGCTAACTATCGCGTCGTATGATAGACCTGTGTCATACAGACAGTTCGCTTCTTTTCCGTTGACCTTGACCGTGTCTGTCACCGATGGGTGATCTCCGATAGTGTGTGGCTTGTTACCGCTACTTTGAGTTAGAACTCTGTGCGCTGGCCGGCTTTCGCGCTCTTCCCTACGTTGTGCGGCCAACTTGAAACATTCTGCGGTGGAGTGATTGTTTCTGTTGCAGAACGAACAATACCGTCTCTGTTCTGCGGGACCTCTTTTCCCGAATTCCGTGTTGGGTCCTTTATTTTGCCCAGGTCTGGGGTTATTCGGCTTATTCGCGGTGCGCTCCTCTCGGTTAGGGCTTCGTTTCTGTGCCTCTTTCCCGTTAGGCTTTAGGTCTCGCCTGAAGCTCTTGGCTTCTCCGTGTGCGGCCACGTACCTATCTGCGACCTTGACCAGATCTTCCAGTCTTTCCGCGCCCTGTTCTACTGAGAATGTTCTCAGCTCGGGGGTCATGGTTTCCCGTAGCTGTTCCCATACTAACAGTTCTGTCAGTCCATCATACGTCTTAGCCGTGGCTGACTGGCTAATCCACTTATCCAGCGTTGTGGACAACCGATCCGCGAACTGCGCATAGCTCTCTCCTTTCACTCTCCGGTTGGTGCGGAATTTTTGCCGATAGCATTCTCCTGTTAGTTCGAATCCCGTTAGGAGTGCCTCTTTTACTTTGTGATAGTCAGTCACTCTGTCAGTCGGTAGCTTACTGTAGATGTCATAAGCCTTTCCTCTAAGCCCTTGACTAAGCTTAAAAGACCAATGAGTGGGATCTAGTTTGTACTCTGTTGCTAGACGCTCAAACCTAGTCAGATAGAGATCTAGACCTTCTTCTCTCTCATTGAATGTTCCCAGTGGAAATGACATTCCTTGTACAGGGTTGGATGCTACCTCTAGCTGATCTGAGTGGGGAGGGGTTGAGGAAGAACTTGAAGCTCCTGATCCCAATCTTCTTAGCTCTAACTCATGCTGTCTGTCTTTTTCCTTTTCAGCCCTCTCATACTCCCATTTCCTAACTTCTGCATCTCTCTCTGCTGCTAATGCTGCCTTCTTCTGTTCTACTTCTAACTCTGCTTTCTTTTGCTCTGCTTCTAATGCTAGTTTCTTCTGTTCTGCTTCTAATTCTAATTTCTTTTGCTCTGCTTCTAAGGCTAGTTTCTTCGCCTCCCTTTCTGCTGCTCTCTCTGCCTTAGCCTCCTGTTTCTCTACCTCTGCATTGATATACGCAATTAGGTCTGCCCCTGCTAAGTGTAAAGCTTCTCCTAGTTCCTTGAAACGCAATCTCAAGGCCACTGGGTCCGACATTGCCAAACGTGTCTATGAACAACCTCTGAATCACGTGGAATACCAAAACACTAGCAATATTGCAAGTCAATAACAACAATGCAAAGACAATCAAATTCGTAATCAATAATCGACTAAAACAAGAGTCAAATGGCATACAACAGTTACTTAAGCACAACCTGCAAAAGAACAATGCAACATACAGGCACAAAAATAATTGAAGCAAACAAGTTTTTAACTAACGAATAGTGCACCACAACTGATCAGTGTTATACCCTTACACTATTTTAAGTTATTCTACTACTGCTGTTATCTAATTTTATTGTACTTAGGTCCGGTTATACCCAATTCCTATTATCCACAGATCCTGGCAGGCTCGCCAATTAAAGTGTCACGTGGGGTTTATGGGCTCTGCACAATGGAATTATGGACCCTCACGTTTATTCGGTGGGAACTGCTAGTACGTCACCCTATGAATTACTTTAATAAATTTATATGTTTAGCTCGTTCTGTGTTAAGGTTGGGGTACAGAAATAGATAGAAAAATGGTAAGAGATTACTGTCACACTAGCTTTCACACGGCTATGAATCATATGTAGACCAGCCACTTGATAACAGTTAAAATCACACATTTATTTCTTCTACTCTATACAAGATTCTCTAAGTACTAATCTAACTTAAAAAGTCTCAGTCACTGCTAATAGTTCGATCGCTGATAGTCTAGGCAGCTGTTATATCTTCCTCGGGCACTTTCTATTCGAATTCATGTAGATTTGGACTACTGTGGTCCGTTTTACAGTTTCTGAAGAGTTGGACTACTGTGGTCCTGTATTGATCAGTTTAAGTGCACTTTCGCCTTATGCACTTAACTCATGTGTGGGGTGTTCGAAGTCCTTCTGTGAGGTAGCTTCTGGTCCACCTTTGTCTTTGTGTAGTTGGGTTCCCTTGCCACGCTGTGGGGTCTGACAGGGTGTTTCTTCGGGTGTCTCTTTCCGTCTTGTGCGGTAGAGTCTCCTCCACCAACTAGTCGTCTCTGTGGAGTGGGGTGCACAGGATAGCTCGGGATAGCTCGGGATAGCTCGCCTGCTCGTCTGGAATATAAGAGACGAAATTCTGCACAACCCTGAAGAATCGGTTTGTGCAGAGCGTCTCACTGAAAGCCAAGTAGCCCTCAGTGATAGCTCCACATCTCTATACATAAGCGACGAACATTCTGCTACTTCCGGGTTCCACTGGAATCTCACTCTAAATTCCTATACATACATAAATATCAATCGTGTCTAACTATACACATACAGAATTAATAATAATATAAACATTCAGTGGTACAGCCACTGGTCTGCAAACATACATATAAGTTAAACAACAGTGGTTCCGTACGGAATACAACATGGCGGCGCAACCGGTCGTGTTTCGCCTCGTGGTCGGCTCTTTCCACATGGTCACGCAAATTCGGATTAATAATTCACATTTATGCATAGCAAATTCCACAAACATAATTTCAACAATAATATAAATATATCACGATGAAACAGAAGGGTGTTCATTTACCTGTTTGACAAGTTCAGGCCCGTGATGACTTGAGAGAATTCTAAGATTTTAAAGTCCTGCTTCCTGGTCTATGAGTGAAGATAGTTCTCTGCTAGCTAAGGAGATGTTACTTCTTCCTCGTCCCACACACGACTGACCAACACTGTGTGTAGGTTCTGACACAGTCAAACTGGCTCGTACCGCTGAGCCTACTGGTGATTGGGTAAAATGGTCCGATTCAAAACTCAAGTGCTGACTCACTGTGATGTGGGTCGGGCTCGCTCGCCGTGTGTGGTCTGCTGTGTAATTTAATTGCTGCTGTGTCATAGTCTAACTTCTCTACTGTTACAAAGACTACACATGGCTAAATAGTAAACAAGCAGAGGTTAAACTAGCCAGTCGTGACAGTGCGGTAGAGTCTCCTCAACCAACTAGACGTTTCTGTGGAGTGGGGTGCACAGGATAGCTCGGGATAGCTCGGGATAGCTCGCCTGTTTGACAAGTTCAGGCCCGTGATGACTTGAGAGAATTCTAAGATTCTAAGTCCTGCTTCCTGGTCTATGAGTGTAGAGATTTCTCTAGCTGTGGAGATGTTGACTCTACCTCGTCTCACACACGACTGATTCAAACTGCGCTAAGATCTGACACAGTCAGAACTGCTCTACCCACTGAGCCTGCTTCTGATTGGTTAAAACGGTCCGATTCAAAGCTCAAGTGCTGACTCACTGCGATGTGGGTGGCTCGCTCGCCGTGTGTGGTCTGCTGTGTAATTTACTTGCTGCTGTGTAATAGTCTAACTTCTCTACTGTTACAAAGACTACACATGGCTAAACAGTCAACAAGCAGAGTTAAAACTAGCCAATTCATGACAGGCTCCCTCAACTGAAAAAAGGCGATGACTACTGGATTCGACCTTTTTCTACTACAGAGCCTAGTTTAACACTGCACTATCCTAGGGTCCTATTTACAAACTAATTAAGTTGCTCTACCTGAGCTGCAATGCTGTGCCAGGTAGCTATGGACACTAGTGACAGGGTTTTTATTGGGCGGGGACGAATTCTGGTGCTGTGGCCCTTAGTTGTGTTGGGTGGGCGACAGCTGCTGTGTCCTCCACGAGATGGCGACTGAGGTAGTCGGCTCCGTGGTTTTCCTTGCCGGGGATGTACTCGATTTGGAATGAGTACGCTTGAAGGGTGAGTGCCCATCGCATCAGGCGAGAGTTCAAAGACTTGGAGGCTGCCAGGAACGATAGTGGTTGATGGTCCACCTGAACTGTGAAGTGGGTCCCATACAGGTAGAGTTGGAATTTCTGTATGGCCCAGACTAGTCCAAGGCATTCCTTCTCCGACGTGGCGTAGTGGGTCTCGGCGGGTCTCAATTTTCTGCTGGCGTAGGCGACAGGGAAAAGCGTCTCTGCATTCTTGGGGTCGCGCTGTAGCAGTACTGCTCCGAGGCCTAAGTCGCTTGCGTCGGTGCGAAGAACGAATGGCTGAGTCAAATCGGGTAGGTGGAGTACTGGCGCCGATGTCATTCTGTCCTTGAGTGTTTGGAATGCTGTCTCGCATTCGGCTGTCCATACTACTTTGTCCGGGGCGATTTTCCGGGTTCCATTTGTCAGTGGCACGGCGATGCTGTTGTAGTTGGGGATGAACTTCTGGTAGAAGCCGCAGAGTCCTAGAAATGACTGCACTTCCTTCTTTGTCTTGGGCCTAGGAGCGTCGAGTAGGCGTTTCACTGTCTTTTCTACCGGTCGCAGGCTTCCTTGACTGATGGTGTGTCCCAGAAATTCTAGTTCCGTGAATCCAATCTGACATTTGGTGGGTCTTGCCGTCAATCCCGTGTCTCTGAGGCGGGCGAGTAGTTGTTGTAGGAGCGTGACATGTTCCTCCCACGTAGGTGTTGCGATGAGGATGTCGTCCATAAACGAATGTAGGTGCTCGCTGCTCAGGGGTGCCAGGAGTTTTCGCATCATGGCGCTGAAGATGCTGGGTGCGTTGTGGAGTCCGAATGGAAGCACGTTGAACTCGAAGTGTCCTTCCATAGTGCTAAACGCTAGGTACTTTCGGACTTGTGGTTGTACTGGTATCTGGTAGTATCCTTTGCTGAGGTCGATGCGTGAGAAGTACTTCGCTCGCTGTAGCTTGGCAAATAGGTCTGTCTGGTCCGGGAGTGGCTCTGGCTGGAACTGCGTTACCGCATTCAGGAGTCTGAAGTCGATGCACAGTCGATGCTCTCCGTTGGGTTTTCGCAACAATACCGTGCCTGCGCTGTAGGGTGAGGTAGACTCTGAGATGATTCCGGCTGCCAGTAAAGTGTCTATCTCTTCCTTGATGGCTCGCTGCTGAGACAGTGGCATCGGGTAGAGCTTCTGTCGGACGGGTGTTGGGTCGGTCACCGTTAAGGTTACTTCAACGAGGTCTGTCCTCCCTGGTCGGTCTGTGAGCACAGTCTGATGTTGTCGAATGACCTGTAGTACTTGCTGTTGCTGTTTAGCGGCTAGGTCTCCGTTGAGTATCACGTCTTTGTAGGTTTCTTTGGAGTGCAGGGGATACTCTACTGCATTGGTCTCCATGCTTTCTCCTTCTTCCGCGATGGCGATGGCTAACAAGTTGTGAGTGCTGGGGGTCGCTGGTCGGTCCGTGTATTTCTTGAGGAGATTGATGTGGTGGTAACGGGTTCTCCCGTTCACCTCTACTTGGTAGACTGTCTTGGATTTCTTGGCAGTCACCCGGTACGGTCCTCTCCAAGCGATGTCCAGCTTGTTGGTTCCACTTGGAAGTAAGAGTAGCACTTGATCGCCGACTTGCAGTTCTCGGTCCTTAGCGTGGCGGTTGTAGTACTTCGCCTGACGGGCTCTTGCCTTCTTCAGTGCTTCACCAGCTTTCTTCCACGTTGCCTTGAGGGTTTCCTGCAGGTCTGCGACGTACTTGGTGGCACCTCTTGGTGTGTCGTCTACCTTGGCTTCCGTCCAACTTCTGCGTAGGGCTTCTAGCGGTCCTGCTAGAGGTCTGCCGAATAGCAAGGTTGACGGGGTGTAGCCTGTGGCTGCATGGGGCGTTTCTCGGTATGCGAACAGTGCCGCATTCACGTAGGTGTCCCACGCTTCTGGATTGTCGTCGGCGACTTTCCTGAGTATGGTGAGAAGGGTTCCATTCAGTCTTTCTACTTGTCCGTTGCTGGCGGGGTGGTATGGTGGTGTGCGAATGTGATGAACCTGTATCAACTCGAACACGTCTTGCATCAGGCGGCCGGTGAACTGAGATCCGTTGTCCGTTCTAATGCTGTCCGGGAATCCAACTCTGGTAAAGATGGCGATGAGTGCATCTGCAATCTTCTTGGTGTCGATCGCTGGCAACGGGACTGCTTCGCACCACATCGTACATGCGTCGACGAGTGTGAGTAGAAATCTGTTCCGCTTCTTGGTCATGGGCAGTGGTCCTACTATGTCTACTGAGACTTGCTGGAATGGCACGCCGACTACTACCGATGGTCCTAAGGTAACTGGTACGGTGTGATGTCGCGGGGAATATCGTTGACATTGGTGGCAAGATTTCACGTAGCGCTTGACATCCTCCGTGATTCCGGGCCAATAGTAGTGTGCGCTGATTCTCTGCACTGTGGCTCCAATTCCCATGTGTCCGCTGAGTGGCATGCTGTGGCCTAATTCTAGTACTTGGGCTCGAAGGGTGGCTGGTAGTACTAGTTGGGTGTGATCTCCATCTCCTTGTCGATGTAGAACTCCCTGTTCCATGTAGAAGTCTCCCTTGTGCGGGGGTGTGTGCGCCTTGGGTAGCTTCTGGAAGCACTTCGCTATCGAGGTGTCTTCTTTCTGTGCTGTTTTGATCTCTTCGAGTCCTGGATTCGGAGCGAACTCGGGCTGGGGTGGTTGGGTTTTAGCTTGGGCCCTGGTTTGCACTGCAGCTATCTCTACAGTTTTGGGGGGCGTGCCTAAGAACACATACCTACAACCTAGCACTAGATCATACAGGGGTTTCTGTAAAACAGCTGCTTGGATTCGTCCTGTGACGTACCTACTCTCTACTTCTATCCATGCTATTGGGCAAGTAGTCGTCGGTTTCGTCAAGTCTGCTCCTTGTAAGTCGACTGTCTTGTCTGTCAAGTCCGCGCGCGATACAAGAGATTCGCTAACTATCGCGTCGTATGATAGACCTGTGTCATACAGACAGTTCGCTTTTTTACCGTTGACCTTGACCGTGTCTGTCACCGATGGGTGATCTCCGATTGTGTGTGGCTTGTTACCGCTACTTTGAGTTAGAACTCTGTGCGCTGGCCGGCTTTCGCGCTCTTCCCTACGTTGTGCGGCCAACTTGAAACATTCTGCGGTGGAGTGATTGTTTCTGTTGCAGAACGAACAATACCGTCTCTGTTCTGCGGGACCTCTTTTCCCGAATTCCGTGTTGGGTCCTTTATTTTGCCCAGGTCTGGGGTTATTCGGCTTATTCGCGGTGCGCTCTTCCCGGTTAGGGCTTCGTTTCTGTGACTCTTTCCCGTTAGGTTTTAGGTCTCGCCTGAAGCTCTTGGCTTCTCCGTGTGCGGCCACGTACCTATCTGCGACCTTGACCAGATCCTCCAGTCTTTCCGCGCCCTGCTCTACTGAGAATGTTCTCAGCTCGGGGGTCATGGTTTCCCGTAGCTGTTCCCATACTAACAGTTCTGTCAGTCCATCATACGTCTTAGCCGTGGCTGACTGGCTAATCCACTTATCCAGCGTTGTGGACAACCGATCCGCGAACTGCGCATAGCTCTCTCCTTTCACTCTCCGATTGGTGCGGAATTTTTGCCGATAGCATTCTCCTGTTAGTTCGAATCCCGTTAGGAGTGCCTCTTTTACCTTGTGATAGTCAGTCACTCTGTCAGTCGGTAGCTTACTGTAGATGTCATAAGCCTTTCCTCTAAGCCCTTGACTAAGCTTAAAAGACCAATGAGTGGGATCTAGTTTGTACTCTGTTGCTAGACGCTCAAACCTAGTCAGATAGAGATCTAGACCTTCCTCTCTCTCATTGAATGTTCCCAGTGGAAATGACATTCCTTGTACGGGGTTGGATGCTACCTCTAGCTGATCTGAGTGGGAAGGGGTTGAGGAAGAACTTGAAGCTCCTGATCCCAATCTTCTTAGCTCTAACTCATGCTGTCTTTCTTTTTCCTTTTCTTCCCTCTCTTTTTCTTTTTCTGCCCTCTCTTTTTCTTTTTCTGCCCGCTCATAATCCCACCTCCTAATTTCTGCGTCTCTCTCTGCTGCTACCTTCTTCTGTTCTGCTTCTAGCTCTAATTTCCTCGTTTCTCTCTCTGCCTCTAATTTCTTCTGCTCTGCTTCTAATGCTAGTTTCTTCGCCTCTCTCTCTGCTGCTCTCTCTGCCTTAGCCTCCTGTTTCTCTACCTCTGCATTGATATACGCAATTAGGTCTCCCCCTGCTAAGTGTAAAGCTTCCCCTAATTCCTTGAAGCGCAATCTCAAGGCCACTGGGTCCGACATTGTCAAAAGTGTCTATGAACAACCTCTGAATCACGTGGAATACCAAAACACTAGCAATATTGCAATTCAATAAAAACAATGCAAAGACAATCAAATTCGTAATCAATAATAGAATAAAACAAGAGTCAAATGGCATACAACAGTTACTTAAGCAAAACCTGCAAAAGAACAATGCAACATACAGATACAAAAATAATTGAAGCAAAAAAGTTTTTAACTAAAGAATAGTGCACCACAACTGATCAGTGTTATACCTTTACACTATTCTAAGTTCTTCTACTTCTACTGTTATCTAATTTTATTGTACTTAGATCCGGTTATACCCAATTCCTATTATACACAGATCCTAGCTAGGCTCGCCAATTAAAGTGTCACGTGGGGTTTATGGGCTCTGCACAATGGAATTATGGACCCTCACGTTTATTCGGTGGGAACTGCTAGTAAGTCACCCTATGAATTACTTTAATAAATTTATTTGTTTAGCTCGTTCTGTGTTAAGGTTGGGGTACAGAAATAGATAGAAAAACGGTAAAAGATTACTGTCACACTAGCTTTCACACGGCTATGAATCATATGTAGTCCAGCCACTTGATAACAGTTAAAATCACACATTTATTTCTTCTACTCTATACAAGATTCTCTAAGTACTAATCTAACTTAAAAAGTCTCAGTCACTGCTAATAGTTCGATCGCTGATAGTCTAGGCAGCTGTTATATCTTCCTCGGGCACTTGCTATAATATTTCATGTAGATTTGGACTACTGTGGTCCGTTTTACAGTTTCTGAAGAGTTGGACTACTGTGGTCCTGTTATGATCAGTTTAAGTGCACTTTCGGAGAATACACTTAACTCATGTGTGGGGTGTTCGAAGTCCTTCTGTGAGGTAGCTTCTGGTCCACCTGTGTCGTTGTGTAGTTGGGTTCCCTTGCCACGCTGTGGGGTCTGACAGGGTGTTTTTCAAGGTAGCTCTTTCCGACTTGTGCGGTAGAGTCTCCTCAACCAACTAGACGTTTCTGTGGAGTGGGGTGCACAGGATAGCTCGGGATAGCTCGGGATAGCTCGCCTGTTTGACAAGTTCAGGCCCGTGATGACTTGAGAGAATTCTAAGATTCTAAGTCCTGCTTCCTGGTCTATGAGTGTAGAGATTTCTCTAGCTGTGGAGATGTTGACTCTACCTCGTCTCACACACGACTGATTCAAACTGCGCTAAGATCTGACACAGTCAGAACTGCTCTACCCACTGAGCCTGCTTCTGATTGGTTAAAACGGTCCGATTCAAAGCTCAAGTGCTGACTCACTGCGATGTGGGTGGCTCGCTCGCCGTGTGTGGTCTGCTGTGTAATTTACTTGCTGCTGTGTAATAGTCTAACTTCTCTACTGTTACAAAGACTACACATGGCTAAACAGTCAACAAGCAGAGTTAAAACTAGCCAATTCATGACACATAGAACCTCAGGTTTCAAGCCAGCGGAGTTGAGTTTCTATCCAACTTCAGATAATTTCTCGAGTTTCTTATATACAATTCTATACTAATTTATTAATGAATACACACACTTTTTTTCAGTGCGGTACTCGTTCTACTGCTATAGACTTTGCTCGTTTTGATTTTCAGTTTCTAATAATTAAATTATGGTCACACAAAAAGTAGTGTCATAACGGATATACCGTTCAGTCTTTCTCATGCATAGATTCGTTAAATGTTCACCATGGGTTACCGTGTCTGAAGTCATTTGCATCGTATCTCTAAATAATTTGCAGCATAAAAATGAACAACACAAATCTGGCACTAGTGCAGAAGTGCAAAATGATAAGCGTAACGAGCAAAGCCGTGGACATATTGTTGCAGTTACCAACACGAAAAAATCATCATAAGCACTAAACAAATGTACAAGAGAACAAGCGAATTAGGTAAACTACTTTGCACAGGTAGGCTAAACAGTAAGTGTAAAACAGCACCACTCCAAGCACAAATATACAGCATAGGTGTTCGGTTCTATACATGCCTGATCAAATATGCACAATAGCTTGTCTCGCCTAAAATGGCAGTTACATTTACAATCTCAAAAAAATAAATGCTTTAACTCGTACATGTATATATATATAAAAGCAATGTCTGTAACATTGTCAACGCTTATCTGTCAGACTATTATGACCATTGCCACGACAATGTAAGATGCACAAATATATACTTTGTCATTGCACATTTATTTACAGTACTGGTAAAGTGTTAAAATCTCTATTAAACTGAAGTATAATATTAGAGCGGAGCGTAAGAGCGGAGAAGGGTAATGAGAATCCTAAACACACTTAAATAATTGCTTTGCAGAATAAAAACACACACTACTGTCCATTAGTAATGCGCTAAGCCGTACGCATGCCCGCTGTCAAGAAAGGTTAAAAGCTCTATTTAGTTTTGAAACAATGTATAAAATACAAAAAACATTAACAAGTACCGGGAATCCATTTACTCCTTTAGGCCCCTGGAAGATTAAGAGAGACATTGCTATCAAAACATTGTCAAAATATAAACACACTAACAAATGTCCTAATTTCTTGTATCGGAAATTTCAATAGTTTCTCTCCTTGAAGGTGAATTTCACACAGGATCTAGAAATATCTTCTAAAATCATTATGGTGCGCTAGATGAACTAATATATACAAAATGTTTGGTAAATCAAACGTTTGCCTTGTCTTGGTAGGATCTATCTCTATTGACGTTTAATTCGGATAACTATCTCTATTTCAGTAAGTTCAAGCGTCAAAGTACATGACACATCTCTCCACTTAGTACCTTGACCTTTACAATATAAGAAAGGCAGTACCATTTAGATTGTGCTGTTAAAACAAATTAATAGATTTCGTTATTAATGTACAATGCTGACCACTTACCATGGGCCCTGGTTCACCTTTAACCCCTCTTTGACCTGGAATGCCGGGAAGACCTGCAACAAATGAAAAGTAACTTAGTTGAGTTTATTCAGGAAACAATAATACCACGATGTTGCAGCGAACGTCGAAAACATGACTATGTTATGAAAATGACAAAGACAAATCACTACGATTTAGAAGGATGCGCTACTTCGATGTTGACTGATGACTTAGTTACTTAATTCTTCGTTTTGCTTTAGTGGAATAATGGAAGGAAGATGGAAGGGGAGGAGGTGGGGGGAGGGAGGGAAGGTTCGTGGCTGAAATACTCACCAGGAATGTCAACACATTTGAAACCGTTAAGATGATTAATGAGTGCTGACAGATGACCATGATAAAGGGAGGCAGTAATGTAAGTACTCATCGTTCATTGGCGTTATCGAGCAGGAACTCATTTACTTACATTGCGGCCTCCAGATACCGGCCCAGACAGAAGAGCAATAGCAGGTAAGATAATGGAGGCCAACACCAAGCTAATGGTTTCAAAACTTTGAAAAAGAGAGAGAGAGAGAGAGAGAGAGAGAGAGAGAGAGAGAGAGAGAGAGAGAGAGATGAAGAAAAAGAAGAAGAAGAAAGTAGAAGAAGAAGAAGTAGTAGTAGTAATAATAATAATAATAGTAGTAGTAGTAGTAGTAGTAGTAGTAGTAGTAGTAGTAGTAGTAGTAGTAGTAGTAGTAGTAGTAGTAGTAGTAGTAGTAGTAGTATAAGAAGAAGAAGAAGAAGAAGAAGAAGAAAAGAAAAAAAAGAAGAAGAAGAAAAAGAAAAAAAAGAAGAAGAAGAATGGACAAATAACCAAAAAGGATTCAAATGGCAACGAGAACTTTTACTGAGCATACGAGGGGTGGTAGGGGAACAGTTGGGGAAGTAAGAGCAGTGTTGCTTGGAGAAAAGAAAAGAAAGGAATAGCAAGGTGTCTGTATACGAAATAAACTCCACCATTATTGGACTCACAATTCAGATAGCCAAATCCAACTATACTACTCAAAATAATTGAAGGCCACTCTCATATTTCATTTAGTTTAATTTTTTTTTGCCGCTATCAATAATTTCGCTTATATTGCTTATTTCAAAACTTATCCTGTACAGTAACATTCAAGACAATCTTACTCTGACAAGTTCTTTGTTCGCGATACTCAAGACTCAAAGAAGTAAGAGCAGTGTTGCTTGGAGAAAAGAAAAGAAAGGAAAAGCAAGGTGTCTGTATACGAAATAAACTCCACCATTATTGGACTCACAATTCAGATAGCCAAATCCAACTATATAGTTTTATGGCTCAGGAATAGGGCATGGAGTGGAAAGAGGTTCGAGGTGAAACACAGAATACGCTGGATAAGAAGACAGGGGGTTGACGAGGGGGGAAGGGGGTGGGGCTCTAGGTTAGTTAGTTATTATTACTTACAAGGTCCAGCGGACTGTAAAGAGCCGAATCAGGACCACAAATTCAAGACCACAACTTGGCTGAAAGAGGACTCACCCCTGATCCGCACAAAAGATCTGCTGAAACAACCCTAGTGGTAACACTGAAGGCACTCCATTAGCCGGTCACTATACAATAAAGGCATCCCACGCAGGGGTCGCAGAGGCTATACTTTAATTTATCGAACCCCCATTTACAAAAACAAAATAGAATACAAACATCATTATAAAATATCAACAAAACACATACATATAAAATGCCTACATTGCTAAATAATATCATAGGAAGCTATTTGGCAGAAAGCGTCCAATATTCCCAAGCTGATACAACAGATCTCGCACACAAATGAGTTTTGTCCCGGAAGAGTTTTCAAGAAAAAAGGTAGGTGACTGGTCTAGCAAAGAAGAAGATAGTATAGTAGATTTATAGAACAGAGTAGAAATGAGAAAGAACAAATGAAATAGACAGCGACAGTGGGAATTTAAAGAACTAAATTTCCAGAAAGTGGGGATACTATTTATACAGAAAACCCCGGCATCCCCACGGAGGGCTCGAGGTGTGTGTGTGTGTGTGTGTGTGGGTGTGTGTGTGGGTGTGTGTGTGTGGGTGTGTGTGTGTGTGTATGTGTGTGTGTGCACACTTACACAGTGTTATCTGGACAAATCAGTGACCATCTACATAACTTGTATTGATTGAAATGCCTCTTTGGATTAGGGTTAGGGTTAGGGTTCGAACATTGCAAAGTACTTAAAAATGGGGACAAAATTTGACCCATTGTCAGCACAACGTATGTGGCGTTTCGGGAAAGTCATGATAATACTCTGTAACATCGGCTGAGGATGTTTAAACGGCGTTATTGGGACAAACTAGTGCAAGTTTACATACGTTCTTTGGACAGACCTCCTTGTTGGGACGTCCATTTAATGATCCGTGAGGGTTAGGGTAAGGGTTAGGGTAAGGGTTAGGGTTAGGGTTAGGGTTAGGGTTAGAACACTTTAAAGTACTTAAAAAGGGGGTCGTAGCACGACCCATTTTCCACAGAACGTATATGGCGATAGAGGAAAGTCCAAATAACGGTGTCTGCGCAAGTATGTGTGTGTGTGTGTGTGTGTGTGTGTGTGTGTGTGTGAGAGAGAGAGAGAGAGAGAGAGAGAGAGAGAGAGAGAGAGAGAGAGAGAGAGAGAGAGAGAGAGAGAGAGGTGTCCCATCTAAGTATCATCATGGCATGCTTATTGTTCCTGCCAGAACGCTTCCACTGGCCCCGTGCGTTAGTAGAGGAACACTAACAGGTCTTAGCCATCCATTGGAATCAAGTTTCCCTGCTGAGAGGTAAACGCTATAGTCGTTTAGCAGTTATCACCTGGACTTCCTGGATTACCTGCCTCGGAGCTCATTACCTAAACATCTGCAGCTTCTCTCGCCCTGCACATTTGTCTCTTTCATCTCCTTGCTAAGAGAGTACTTCATCGCCTATCGCCCATTCGATAATGCGACCCTCCTATCCTATCCTATGCCGTAACTCGGAGGTCGTAGGGGCACCACAGATGATTGTTTAACCAGCGTACTCCATCTTTCCCTGTCCTCAGCAACCCTGACTGTTTCGCTCAGTGTCAAACCAGTCCATTCTCGAATGTTGTCGTCCTCACACCTCTTTTTCTGTCTCCCTCTTCTTCTACCTCTTTGCACTGTGCCTTGCAGGATGGTCTTTGCAAGACCTGATGATCTGGTGACATGCCCATACCATCGGAGTTTCCGTTTTTTCACGACTGCGACCACGGTATATATAACTACAGTCTTCCTAACCCGTTCATCTTCTTCTTTCCCGATTCTCTCTTCCTCTTCCTCATCCCTTCGCGTTGTTACTGAGAGTGGAAGCTACATGTAGTTGTCAAAATATGAAAGCGCGCCCCCAGAAGGCGTGAAGAATGCCGGCCTGAGGATGCCTGGCGAGTTCCCTTGCCTTCAAAAAAGCCAAGCCGTCAATTTCCTTCTGCTCACTGCTGGAAGTCCATGTTTTGCAAATAACCGAGACTTTTCTTCTTGCCTTCGTGCCATCTTCGCTAAACGCTGAGTACACAAAACATCGAGCAACGGGTATTAAAGAGTTTAGCATTGAAATTGGGGCTGAAAACCGTGTCAGGGCAGGACGTGGCGACGTCACGTTCGCACAAAATGATACACTGCCTGAAGTGTCAGACCAGTCACCTAAGTGTCGAGAATGTCGTCAGTGATTACTGTCTACATATCTGCATACTGGCACAAACGAACACTGATTAAAATTGATAGAACACGGCTTGGGTAGAAGTAAAACGAACGAAGGAGTAAAAGGAAGGTCCGTAATGTGAAAAGAGAGAACATTTCCTAAAAAAATAAATTTAAAAAGGATGATTTACTGCGTCTTAGTCCTAAATCAGACTCAAAATGCGGTGATCTGTAACCAACACCCACACTCACATGTTACACACATACAACAAACACACGTGCATCACTCAAATACGTGGTGTAAAAGCAAGTCGCTATTAGAAAACGGAAAGGAAATCGAAATTTTATATTTGAACTGCATCCAATATCATTATTAAATGGATGGAGGAAACTGGAGTACCTGGAGAAAACCCTCGGTAACCTGAAAAGTCTCATCGTGAGGTATAGGCTTATGAAAATATGGAAATATGTGATAGAGTGCAATTGAAGTTCTTAAAACTGATTCTTAATGTGAAAACTAGCACGCCGACCTGCATGGTTTTGGGTGAACTTGGTCATATGCTTGTCTCCTTAGAATAGATGATAAATGCAGGTTGCTATGTTTTGGGTATAAATTATGTATTGAATGCTATAACGATTCCACTAAAATTCCAGTGCTTATGTTTTGTCTGTGTTCTTATATGTTTGCTTTTTTCTTTAACTCAGATATAAACTATCCTGGTTAACCACTGTTCGTTCCCTTCCAAACGATCTTGGCTTGTCCTTTATATGGACACACGGTTGTGATTATTCGTTGAGTTGTTTTAAGGCTTTGGTTAAACAGCGCTTGATATACCAACTTTTGCAAACATGGCATCAGAAGTAGTTGTAGTTGTATTACATATATAATTTATAAGGAAACGTTTTGCTTTGAGGACTATTTAGTGCATTTACCACCCCTTTTGAGAATAAACCTGTTAAAGCTCAGACTTAACTGTAGTAAATTGCCAGTTCAAACCCAAGATAGCTGAATATTCCGAGAGAAGAAAGGCGGTACACTTTGTGTGACCTAGATGAAATAGGCGAGGAATTCTATTATATTTGTTTAACTGTACTGATTCCCTCCTGAAGGACAACCGATCTCCACTATTACCCCAACATTTTAGGATTCGCCCTAATGCTTGTAAATTAAATCAGGTAATGAATTCAGAATCGAAAGCAGACTAATTAATTTAGGACGTTTTATTGGAATTATATTTTAACATTTTGAATAATGTATCACTGAATTTTTCTTTTTTGGAATCTCATCAATGCTGATAAGTGGTTTTCTGCGTGTGTGCTGTTTGTGTATTCTCTGAATTATACTTCGCCTTTTTTACTTCATTTTCCATAATTATAATGTTTTCTCGCATTGAGCATGTTGTTTGCTTTAAAAAAAAACTTTTTCCTTTTGCCTTTTTTTCTTGTTCTGATTGTATTTTTTCACTTTTACTATGTGGACTGGTAAAATGAATAGTTGGGTCTTGTTTTTCTTGATGTGGAGCCATTGTTATACTTATTATTGTCATCAACTGCAAAGCTCTTGATGTTATTTCATGCCGTCATTACTGTAGTATATTGTGTACCCCCCTCCCTTCACTCTCCCCTTGTCTGGCTATACTACCCCCTGGGCTAAGTGCCTAGTTCAATGTGTTGTTGTTTAATGTACGGGTAATGATAAAAGGACAAGGTTCGTTCACCCCTGCGGGTTTCAAACCCGCAGCTTTCGGCATAGGAGGCCATCGCCCTAGCTACCAGGCAATCTCATTTTCAGCAACACATGAAAGGAAGTGCTACAGAACAACGGAAAGGAACAGAAGAGAGAGAGAGCGAGAGAGAGAGAGCGAGAGAG